>CM046843.1:16908471-17505971 GCA_025618425.1 Heliocidaris tuberculata
TGAACTTTCTGAAATTCCGTCACAGGACATTCATGTTTAGGCAGAGCATTTATTTTGGGAAGTCCTGCCTTGGAATGTACATATTCATCACTTAACAATTACATCGTCTGGTGAACGGGAAGAAGACTGACAGGGCAGACATTAAAAGGGACGGCAGGAAATTATCTGTAAACATTAAACATTCAGACAATCTAAATAAAACCTTATCAAAACTTTTTAGAATGTGAGAACTAATAATACAACTAACACGTCTAAGACATAGAGTAACAGATCAATTTATTGCGATAATACAATGTCATTTAACACTCGACGGATTTAATTTCGTCGCGTGAGCAAACAGATTAAACTTGTTAAATCCGAAGTCGAGATTATAAGTCTCAATTTAAAGTTTTAAGTACTGTAAAGTTGCTGGTATGTCCATTGCAAAGCTGCTCAAGTATAAGAGCGTCAACGGATATGTAATGTTTGACTTGGATAAGTATTAGGGACCCATTTTGGCGCGCGAGTAGAAAATTAATTACCTGTAAGTAACGTCTGTCTGAAAAAAAAATTATTCTCTCGCTTGATAACACTCAATCGCGTTTGGCAAGGTATCAAACATTTACTTTTTGTTGAACTTATCTTTAAAGCGAAGGCTGAGATCTGATAAAGGTGAAAAATCAATTTGTGAGATTTCTCTTTCTATTTTATGTCAGTATGGAAAGAATATCGTAACAAGAAAAGTCATCTGAAAAAAGGACTGCTCCTTCAATATCCTCATATTCTAAATATGCCGAAAAAGGGCTCAAACGTTTGGACGCAACGTTCGTGCCACATGCGCAGATGCGTGTGTAGTCCCATATACCAAGGAGTTATCACTCCTTGCATATACCCATTTCTCTGTGCAATGCATGTGATTTTCAGCGTCATTTTGATTATCCGAAATCTCACAGTATATACAAAATAAATCTCTTCCAGGCAGATTCATTTACCATGATATTTACCAGTACTAAAGTTTATCTTTAAAATGGCAAAACTGAGGAAGGCGTTTCCGAGTAAAAATCTCGCTCTTCTAGTTAAAATGTCAGTGACACCTTTCATATTTGTAGCAAAGTACACACTTTAAAAAAAGTTGGGTAGAATTTACCCAAACATGTATGTTTGTTAGGTAGAAACTAACTTACTATTGGGTCAATTTTACCCAAAATTTGGGGATACCCTTTACTCAATACTGGGTGAAATTTCCGGGTCCGCTCGCTATTCATAAGAATTGATATTCATAGAAAATCGCTATTCATTTAACACGCGCTATGAATAGCGGTCCTTATGGGTAGTTATGAATAGCGGTCCTTATAAATGGATGTCCTTATGAATAGCGAGGAAATTTGTCTATGGCTTGCTCGCTATTCAGAAGGACATCTATTCGTACAAAACCGCTATTCATTTAGTCACGCGTTATGGATAGCGGTCCTTACGAATAAGTGGTCCTTATGACTAGCGAGGTTACCCCTAAATTTCCCCCAACAAACATGCATGTTCCTTTTTTACTCAATATTGGGCAAATTTTATCCAACGTATTTGAGGGTGCATGAGCTTCGTTAGTCCCGATCACATTTAAATATCTATGGTGGGGTTTCCCTATTATAACTATAATCTCAAAATGAAAAGAGTGTTTATTCCGAAAACCTTATAATTTTGATAAAGTTTGATTAATTGAGACTTGGGAAGAAGGAACCTTTTGTCAGGGAATAACAAGGTTTCTGCTAAAATACATTTTCGTAAAAGGAATGATAAATGTCCTGAATAACGAACATTTGACTTAAAAAAAAAAAGAACAAGACGCTTTGTGATGAAGTAACCAACATTTGGAATAGTATACATGATATCGAGCTCCCCCGCCCCCCCCCCCCACTCCTCCTGCTTGCTCTTTTATCTCTCTCTCTTTCTTCCTCTATATACCTTTCTGATATCATGTTGGTATAATAATATGTGAAAGCTTAAAAAGACAATTATCATTTGGTAATATTATATGATGTTTTTTTTTTCTATTACGAAAAGATTCCTGTTTTAAGGTTAAAAAGAGACCCAAGAACTAAGATTTATTTTATACGTGCTTCGATGAAATGAGATAGGTGGAGGTGTAAATGTCATCAGGTAGATTTCTATTCAGGCTAGATTCCATTATCAAATAATCGTTCGCGGGTCGGATTAGAATGTTTATTGATTAATGTGTCGGCAAGCAAACACCCCATAAAACATAGGCTCATTTTAGCACCAAAGGTCAGTTCTGGATTACTTTAAGTACCCTCGTAAAGAGATGAAGGGCACGCGACCTTTAATAACAAAAATGACAACAACAACGAAGATAATCATGTAAAAGTCAAATACCAGTAAAATATGTCTGAGGTAGATATGACAATTTATTTAAAGGCCAAGTCCACCCTAATGTCAAATTGAGTTGAATAAACAGAGTAAAATTAAACAAGCATAACAGTGGAAAATTTTATAGAAATCGGATGTAAAATGAGAAAGTTACATCATTTTGAAGTTTTGCATTGTTTCATGAAACAGTCATATGCATAACATGGGCGGTATGCAAATAAGTGAGCCGATGATATCACACACTCACTTTTCCTTATGTATTTTATTATATGAAAGTACAAATATTTCATTTTTCTGCTCCAAAAATGTATAACGTGGTTTGACTCCTCATGGAATGTCTAAGAACATCATTACTTTAATTTATTTTGATACAAGGGAGAGATTCTTTATTATCACATCTATAAAAATTGAAATATTTGAAATTTCATATAATGAAATACATAAGGAAAAGTGAGTGTGTGACGTCATCGGTTCACTCATTTGCATACAGCTCGTGTTATGTATATCACTGTTTCGTGAAACCATGAAAAAATTTAAAGTGCCGTAACTTTCTTATTTTATATCCGATTTCAACAAAATTTTCACTGTTATGCTTGTTTAAATTTACTCTATTTATTCAAATTAACTTGATATTAGGGTGTACTTGGCCTTTAAAGATTACAAAATTAGGGGGTCTGTGTCCAACTACCTTTCATATTAACCCAATGGAGGCAATTGATCACATTTTGTGGTTTGGCTCAATAACCTTTAATTCAGAGCTCTAAAAAATATACCAGATGCATGAGTAGAAAGAGCAAAAATTTCTGCACACAATATATCCATTTTTGTTGCATAATCATATTGCGTTTGATGTCAGGAATTTAAAAAAACAAGAAAAAGCTTTAAAATCCCTAAATTGGCAACACATTGAGAGGTCCAAAATAATTGTTTTTTTTTAAATCAAATTGGCAATTTTAAAAACTTTTCAACAAAATTCATAACCATGTACATGTATATTGTTTTCAAAGACATTACACCTTATTAAAACTATGTAGTGCTAAAAGAAAAATATCATTGTTGCCAATTTGAAGAACAAAATGTGATCAATTTAGCCCTTAAATAATTCCTGTACTGAAAGGGTTAAAGAGAAGGGTGAGGGCTTGTAAAGGTGAAAAATAATTTGTGAGCCTTCTCATTCTTTCCATGTCAGTGTCGTAGAATACCATATAGGTGAAGTGTCCAATTGCTCTACAAATGCCCTTGAAATTGCTGAAATGTTTGGACCAAACTTTCACGCCACGCGTGTGTAGTCCCATATACCGATTTTTTTTTGTTTTGTTTTTTTGCGCAGTGCATGTGGCTTTCAGCAAGATGGAGGTAATTTATAATTTATGAGTTCGAAAAACTTCACAGTATACACCAACTACATCAGCAACATTTCCCAATTGTTTCGAGACAGTTTCTCTCAGAATGAAATCAATAGACCCCTACTCAATTTTATCTTAAATGATTAATGTGTCGGCAAGGAAACTTCCCATAAAATATACTCATGTGTGTGTGTGTGTGCGTGCGTGTGTGTGGGTGTGTGTGCGTGTGTGTGTGTGTGTGTGTGTGTGTGTGTGTAATTTAGGTTTTTACAGACGTGTATCAATCAAATAAAATTTAATAATTACTGACGTCTGGGACCGACCTGTAACGTCACCATCCGAAAGATGTGACTGAGATTCGAACCTGGGTCCGATGATCAGAGTCAATTTGTAGAAAATACAGAGAGCTACCCGCAGACGTTACCGCCAGAGCAACTCCTGGTGCCAAAAATTTGAGCAGCCTGCCCCGTGTGAGGATCGAACTCACGACCTTCAGCTTATGAGACTGACGCGCTGCCTACTGCGCTAACGAGGCCGCTAAAGATGGTGCTTAGCTCACTAAGCTTTATTTTAGGTAGGCCTACCCCTATAAATTCAATTCAATTCAAATCAATTCAATTCTGGTTTATTAATATAAAAGACACAATGCAGTAGTCCAAGGACTAATAGTGCAATGTTCACATAAAATGGGCATCAAAAACAGGAAAATTTATATACAATTAAAGTTATTAAATAATCAAAATTATTATAAAAGTACATACATCAAACTATATTCATATTGTAATAAAATGAAAATGAAAATGCTCCAAATATTTTGAATAAAGAAGGTGATTTTTCAAATCCACTTTTAAAACAAATTATGTAAATAAAATCTAAGCTTGAATACTATGTGGTAAATTTGCTTGATATGCCGTATAAGGTAAAATATCAAGTTAAGTTAAATGAATTATTTAAAGTGAATCTGTGTGCAATATTCAATTACATCAAAATGAGACAGAAACTAAGCATTTGTATAATATAATTGTAAAAGAAAGTGAATCTGTATGCAATATTCAATTACATCAAAAATGAAACAGAAACTATGCATTTGTATTAATATAATATTATTGTAAAAGTAAGTTCAAATGTTCGACCAATCGCTAGTAACCATAATCTTATAAGAGAATGGAGATAATTACATTACAAATGTCGCAATGTGATACATAAACTGTACGTGTATATGTACGTCTGTTATGGTACTGTATTGCACAAATTCTAGATAATACTCAATTTTATATTGAACGGAAATTATTACATTATAAATATCTTACTAAAACATAAAATGATGTATGTATCCCTAAGAGCATAGCGTATTGCACAAATGCTATCATTGTACTGAGTTTTCACATTTAGATTGTATACTGATGTTGAGTCTATTAGAAGAATAAGACAATATTTTAAGAACATTAAAAAGAGAGAAATCACAGCTACATTATTAAAACATATAAAGCACTGAAATGTACAAAAAGTATACAATATTTCAATTTTGAAATTAATTAAACAATACTAATTAAACAAAAATTGATTAAACAAAACAAAACAAAACAACAGCAACAACAACAAAATTAAAACAAAGATCATAGCATTCATTAAGACAGATGACCTATAACTGAGCATTAACTAGTTTAATAAAGTTTGATAAAAATTTAAAATTGAACCGGACTTCATGCCAAAAATCCAAAAAGAACAACAGAGATATATATCTAAAAGTCAAAGAATAGTCAGAGAATACATGTATGTCTGAGAAAGATTGGAATATTCAGTTAAAGATAAAGTAGAGTTCTGGGGCCTGTAACATAAAGAGATAAATCAATCTTATGATCAATTGTAACTCTTCAGTACATGGTTTGCCATAGACTTACGATTGATATCAATCGTAAGATTGATTGATCTCATCATCATCATCATCATCATTCCATCATCAACATCATCATTAATATGCTTTTAATTTAGGATTTCAATTATTTATCCATTCTGCTTATTTAAACATGTTTAAGCTGTTTCATAATATTTGTCTGGGGCTGCCATATTCTCAAGCAAATTGCTTATAATGGTCGTCCTTCTTCCGCAAATGACTTTATATTTGATGAATTACAATAATTTGACAATTTATCATTTCGTGTTTGTTTTTGAAAAATGATTGTTACATATACTTGCTATTTATGATTTATTGTCAAAAAGTACTTTTGTATTTTATTTTATATATGTTACCGAAAAATGTTGTACTTAATATGAATGCAGAAGAAAATAAATCAAATCGAATCTTTATGTTACAGGCCCCGGGTCATACAATTACATTGTTAAAGAAACTGTCTCAAAGGAATCGGAAAAGGTTGACCATGTCTACATAAGATTTGTTTTATACTGTGTTGTGTTTTGAATTATCAAAATAGATAAGAAATTGACCTAGTCTCACTGAAAAGCACATGTACTGCACACAGAAATGGTATAAGGGACTACACACACACAAGTGGCATGAATGTTAGGCCCGAAAATTTCAGCTATTTCTAGTCATATTTCGAATATAAGAACATTTCAAGAGCAATCATTTTCAGAGGCTGTTTCTATTATGATGTTCTTCCAAAATGATATAAAAGGAATGAGATAGCTCACAAATTATTTTTCATCTTTCCCAGAACTCAAGATTCCTTTTAAAGATTGCAAAAGTAATTATTGTCGATCCTCCAATTGCCATTGACACTAAAGATGCGCATTCAAACTTTATTGCTAACGAGAACAATCATCATAAGAGTATAAAAAACATGAAAAATAGTATGTACTATCTGCATCATTCGGCTTGCACATTGGTTTTTCTTTGTGTGTATATGTGTGTGTGTGTTGGGGGGGGGGGGGCGGGGGGCTTGAAGTCTCACTGAAACCGAAACTATAGCATGTATAGTGTCTTGGTTCTCTTCCCCTTTATTTCTAACCCTAAACTGAGAAGAAGAAGAAGAAGAAGAAGAAGAAAGAAGAAGAAGAAGAAGAAAAGAAGAGAAGAAGAAGAAGAAGAAGAAGAAGAAGAAGAAGAAGAAGAAGAAGAAGAAGAAGAAGAAGAAGAAGAAGAAGAAGAAGAAGAAGAAGAAGAAGAAGAAGAAGAAGAAGAAGAAGAAAAAAAAAAAAAAAAAAAAAGACTCACCGATCGATAACAATTCAGGGGGTAAAAGGAAATAGCTTCCACGGGGGCTGGTGTCAATTTTCACACCTCTGCGACGGATTTGAGAATGTGTTATCCGGAGATAATGCCAATTAATGGATTCACTTGTAATTCATTTGATCGCTTTTATTTAACACTCCGTGCACGTGCCACTCAAGGCCATAAAGGACTATGAACTATTTGATCATTCTATTTCCCTGTGGAGAACATGGCGCATAGGCCCATCTCTATTGGGGACGAAATACAAGTTTAAAGGGAAGGTTGGGTTCTGGGGAAGGTAAAAAATAATTTGGGAGATTTCTCATTCTCTTTATGTTGGTGTGGAAGATTGTCGTAAAACAAGTGTCCCCTCAAAAGGATTGCTCTTTAATGCCCTCATATTCGAAATAAGACGAGAAACAGCTGAAATGTTAGGGCCGAGCTTTCGTGCCCCACGTGTGTGTGTGTGTGTGTGTGTGTGTGTGTGTGTGTGTGTGTGTGTGTGTGTGTGTGTGTGCAGACCCATATACAATGTATACCCATTTCTGTGTATAGGGCATGTTACTCTCAGCGAATAAAGTTATTTTTTTCTCATTTTATATATAATTTCAAAACCTTACAGCATGCACCAATTCTCATGTAATTTCTTTCACAATCTAATGGCCTGACCATGGAGTATAACTGATTCCTTTAGTATACATGTATCTTGTCCAGACTTTTTAAAATCGTGAGAAAGGGAGGTTCCATGTTATCCGATTTTCATATTTTCTTGTACATGCAAATGCTGCAGGGCGAATTCCAACACAAATTTGATTTGATATACATATATGATTTAATTGGTCCACGCACTACGAAGCTCAAAACAAGGTAAAATTTCACGATAATAATTGTCATGACCCCCGTGTCTTCATACTCACAATTTTTTTTTTCAATGTCACAAAATTTGGCCTTAACCCTTTCATGACTGGAATTATTTAAGGGCTAGTCTGATCACATTTTGTTCTTCAAATTGGCAACAATAATAATTTTCTTTCAATGCTACATGGATCTAATAAAATGAAATGTCTTTGAAAACAATATACATGGTTGGTAATTTTGCTGAAGAGTTGAAAAATTGCCAATTTTGATTTAAAAAACAATGATTTTGAACCTCTCAATATGTTGCCAATTTAAGGATTTTAAAGCTTGATCTCATTTTTAAAATTCCTGGCATCAAACACAACATGGTCATGCAACAAAAATGGACATAGTGTGTGCAGAAATTTTTGCTCTTTCTACTCATGCATCGGGTATATCTTTTAGGGCACTGAATCAACAGTTATTGAGCCAAACCACAAAATGTGGAACATCGTCGCGAAAGGGTAAAAGAACAGATGATAATAAGGCTTATATACCATTTTGTTTCAATTCGATGCCTATTTATGGTTAAGCTAACCCTTTGAATACGGGAACGGGTTGGTTCCTGCATTAAGCCTATGGTAATGAGAAAATTTAGTAGTCAATGGATTTTGTGCATTACCCAAAACATATGTAGGGTTCCCATCTCTTTCACTGAAATGAATATGCAATCGCACACAACAATGCAGCAACTTATTCACGAATTTCTACTTTACGAAAGGTTATGCCGTAGGGCGTGGGAAGTACTATGAGTTCAATGGTTTTCCATCATAAGTTGTATTGTGCGGTGAAGAAATAAAATATGGGACTAGCGCCTGGTCAGACAATATTTTTTGTTGCATGATCAATGAATATTTTTGGTGTTGGGGTTAGGATTTTGAATGATTAGTACAGAACTTTTAGCGCATTTCGTTTTAAAATGGAAAGTCGTATAATTTTATATTTCAGTACTCTTAAATTCTAATCTTCCAATAGTTTTTCTTTACATTGTTATAATTATTGTGTATACAAAACTGGTCTGGATTGTTACATTGATGTACATGTATAATTATTGCCATTAAACAACATCAATCATGGTAATTCAAGAAAAGTTTTAGTTAATATGTTGAAATCTGATCTAGAAATAAACTGCAAACAGACACTGGAACAAATGAAGGAACAAATGAATTCAATGTAACATAAGCACGCTTAAACAAATATACATTACAGTAATTTGTTAAACTTTTATAAACTTACTAATAACCCAATATTGGGTCAAATGTGCCCCAAACTGGGTAAGATTTACCCAATGCATGTTCCCTTTTGATCTAATATTGGGTAAAAAATTTCACCCATCGTTTTTTAGAGAATAACTTGGCTATATTTCCTTACTAATCATTGCCTTCGCTAGATCTTGTGATATTTATTATCATCAATATTTCTGCTGTTACCTTTATTTCTGCTGTTACCTTTTAGCCCACACTTTAATTTTCTTCTTCATCATCTCCTTCAGTTTACTCAAAAACTTCGTTCGAATCGACGACGCTATAAATAGTCGAAGACCAATTAAATTTGGAGATGTCTCGGCCAAAAGTCCATATGCTACCCTCTTCTCGTTCGAACTATTGACTTTTTGACTCATCCTCATTTAAAGTAGTGTCCTCAAACACAGTCCATTATTTAATCATCCCTCTCTTCTAAATCTTTTGACGGGGGTGTCAAGATTTACTGACCATCCTTGAAGAGCATTAGTTAATCCCCGCAAAGCGTAAACATCGCCCTGTTCTTTTTCTTTCTCTCTGCTCCTCCCACCATTCAGCATCTTTTTTGCCAAGCAATTGGAGATACCCGGAGATAAATGATGGGTAAATAATAGTTCGGGGTTACCCCGGACGATATAAACCACCAGGTCTTCGCCGAGCCATAAAAGGCCATGTTTTGTATATAATCGTATATATTCATTAACGAGTCGAGAAGTCAATACGAAAATCGCTTCGCGATGACTGTGCGGTTTCGCTGACTCCGTCCAGCCACGCTTCACATTGATGTCTTGTTATGCGCAAAGCGTTATCGGGTGTACGCAAATTGGAGGAGCAGCCTATACATGCTGAAGAAGAAGAAGAAGAAGAAGAAGAAGAAGAAGAAGAAGAAGAAGAAGAAGAAGAAGAAGAAGAAGAAGAAGAAGAAGAAGAAGAAGAAGAAGAAGAAGAAGAAGAAGAAGAAGAAGAAGAAGAAGAAGAAGAAGAAGAAAACAGAAAGAAGCGCCATCCATAAATTTGCTTGCTGTTTGCAAATCGTCTGAGAAAATTCTACGCCTATGAGAGGAATCACCTGAATGACATATTTTGAGGTTGATTGCGAGGTGATTACGTGTTTGTTGTGAGCTGGATGAGGTTGAATAAAATGTTTACCTTTGGGTTGAATCATCAGTTTAGGGAATGGCACCGCTTTGCCCACATCTTTGGCCTGATTTTTGAAGCGAAACATGTGATAAATAAACGATGGTAAGCATTCAATAAATAGGGCAAAGGGCAACATGATAGTGGACATATCGCGTGAAAAAGAGAGCAAAAACAAAAACAAGAAGTTACAGAATGATAAAAGCCAAACCCGAATGAAGTAGCCCGTACGAGATTAACCCGATCGAAGGTAACCCGAACTAAAGTAGGCCAAACGAAAGAAACCCGAACAATTACAGTCATCGGAACGGAACTAACCCGAACGAAAGTAGTCGAACGAAAGTAATCGAAACGAAAGTAATCCCAACGAACATGACGAAAGAAACCCAAACAACAGTATTTCGAACGAAAGAAACCTGAGCAAGAACAGTTTTTCCGAACGAAATGGGTCAAGAATTCAAGGTTATCGTTTTATTAAGTTCAAGTCCACATGCGTTCGTGGTTATTATATAGCCGCTCTTGTTTATTTTGATCAAAACCACATTTCTAATCTTGAAATAAGTAAAGTAATTTAATAATAATTGTAAACATCACGCCCGGACGGGTCAGAAAAAACAAAGCATTTTAATCCAATATGAAGAAAATAAAGTTATTGATGTGTAAGATGGGAAAGCTTATTTTATTACAAAGCTTTGTGTCCGGTTTTAACCCCGGATAATGGTTTATCTATCCTGTTCCAGTTGTCATACTTCTTTTGTTCAACGAGTCTCAATGTCAATGCCCCCATTTAATGATAATTTGCCAAAGCAGACTATATTTTTAAAAAAATCTAATCATAACAAAAAATCATAGATTTCTCACTTGTAGGGGAAAAGAAATGCAGAATAATATTCAGCAATTAGTGAAACCCTCTTTACGTGGAAAGCAGGGTATGGGACTAGGGGTAGGAAGAGAGAGAGAGAGTAAGAGATAGTGGAAGGAAGAAAATAGGAGAGAAATAGAGAGAGGGAGAGAGAAAGAGTGCAAGGAGTAGATGAGAGGAAGAGAGAGAGAGAGAGAGAGAGAGGGAGGGTGGAGAGAGAGAGAGAGAGAGAGGGTGGAGAGAGAGAGAGAGAGCGGGAGTGTGAGTGAAGGTGAGTGAAAGAGGCATAGAGAGAGAGAGAGAGAGAGAGAGAGAGAGGGAGGGAGGGAGGAGACTATAAAGAGGAAGGAAGTAAAGGTTTGAGATCACGTGAGTTAACCGAATGTTTGGTTGAAATCTACGAAGAGATTTACATCATGCACGGATCCGCATACCGTGTATCTGCGGGAGGACGTTCACCTTGAACCTACAACTTACTACGGAGACCCTCCCTCCCGTGGCGTATCTAGTATGCGATTCAGCCGGCGAATGCTCCTATCCCCTCTTTGAAGCACCCCCCCCCAAAAAAAAAAAAAAAAGAGAGAGATAGAGAGAAGAAGAAGAAGAAGAAAAAAAAGCACAACGTGGGGTTTTAGCATATGGTATACCGACAGCCTCCTCCCCATTCAATTTCAGGATTCGCCACTGCCCCCAAATATTAAGAAATCAGGAATAGTTATTATGAATGTCCACTTTAATGTGTTTATTTTAATGTAATATTATTTTGAAATTTTTATCATATGCCACAGAAATTGTCTTAAGATTGAAAAAAAAAAAGGAAACTGGATTGAGGTTTCGTTGAAACTCCACTGAATTCGGAACGCTCCCCAAATCCTTCGGATTATATCTTATGAAGAAGACATTATCAGCAAGTTGCATTTTATTTAGCACTGTACTGTTGCATTTGCGCGCAGTATCACTTTACAACCATTCTTAGTCCGTTCTGGGCATGGTGACAGAGAATTGTCAATGGACGTGATATGACTAAATGATTTAAAGAATTCAAAAAAAGAAAGGGGGGGGGGGTCTCTTGATCACGCATCTCATTACATTGTTTATATTAAAACAAGCGATTTCACTACAATCCTTTTTGATGACTGATAATCAATAGTTGTTTTCACTTTAAGATAATTTGTTTTGCTTATTGCAATATATATGAAACAAAATCCGAACAGACTGGCTGTACTTATTCGAAACAATTAAGGGAGAGAGAGCGAGAGAGAGAGATGGAGGGGAGGGAAAGTGAGAACGAAAGAGACAGAAATAGATGGATAAAGAAAAAAGTGAGAAAAAACAAACAAAGTGAAAGTTTTTGCAATATGATACATTTCCGGATCCACTTGAATGCTTCGGACATCACACCAGCACTTAAAAACACACGTCCACTTGATTCGACAAATAAAGTGGGCGATGGAGTTGCTTTTTTTGTTGTTATTTTAGCTTTTTAAAGGCATTGATTAACTTTGCCCAGGATTGAAAAAAAAATCACTGTTCCAGCTAATGCTGTAATCATAATTGCAAACCTTTAGCTCAGACAGGAATCGCCTGAGTTTTATAAGCTGATCGGTCGTTTATATATCAAGATATTTACGATTGAACAGTGATGTCGGGATAGAGTACCACCGAGCCCTAAAGAACTCTTACGGTTGGCATACCTCGCTCTATCACAGAATACCGTACGGGCTGGAAACCCGCTCTGAAATCGCCAAGTGCTGGTGCTTGGTTTTTGTGACTGCAGCGCAGCGGAGAAGCCGAGCGACTTGCGCTAGCGATTGATCGCGATTTTCTCTATATTTTCTCTATTTTAGGATAGTAAACGGGTTCCATTTTCTCTCATACTTTCACATATCCTTAATTATATGTGTAGTTAGAGGACTGCACACAATTCACCGGCATTTGAGCTGATTTTACAATTTTTCACAAAGTTAATCAATCACTTTAAAGGAACAATAAGGAAGGGGGTCGAGATTAATTCACGTCATAAACAGGGTAATAAGGTTCTCCAGCAAAAAAGAAAAATAAATAAATAAAAATGAAAAATAAAAAAATAAAAATAAAAATCAAACGGTCAAAGTTTAGTTCTGGTCACGAGATTGAAAGAAACCATCTGACAAGGCATAATAGAGGAGATTGCTTGGTATCTGTGCAATTAACACATGAATAGTACATTTCAGCCTGGCAATCACATACCACATATACCTGAAAAGCTCTTCTATTATGCCTTGTCAAACAGGTGAAGGTGGACAATGAGTGTGTTTACATAATCCTGACAATATTTTGGGGCTACTTTTGAGAAAGCAATACATTTTTCACAATTTAAAAACTTACTTAATAAGACAAATTAAAACCAAATTGCACCTCAAGAAGGTTATTATACTCAAAATTATGTTATCAAAATTTAAAGTGAATTGAATGAAACGCTTTTGAATTATCATAGTCAGAAGGTAAGAAAATGGTTTTTCTTTACATACAGAGCATTTTGGGGCACTTTGGAGTTTTCATTTCAGGGGGTCTGACACCCCCTTCCCAATGGACAATTTTGTCAGTTTTTATATTTCTGGAATGTACATCCATAGCTCTCCCTTCTGACAAATTTTGGTCTCTGGGATTTAAGGGGAAAATGAACCCCAATCTTTAGGGGCCGTCTGACACCCCATCCCCGACGGAAATTTTTGTCATTTTTGTGTGTTTTGTAATGTCCAGTCATACTACTTCCTACTGACAAAGTTTGGTGCATGGGGGAGATGGGGTGAAATCGATGCGACTTTGGGGTCTCTTTTGGGGGCTCTGGGGGCTAAACCCGGCGGCTACGGTCAGGCTGACAACCTTTTTGTCAATGACTTAGATGGTCTATAAGTAACTTTACGGGGTCAAATCTTATGGGTTAAAATGGGGCGACTATTTCGGGACAGGCTCCCGAGCCTGTGAGCTGTGAGCTTTTTTTGTACACGTATATGCTGCAGTGAAATTGGTTCTTCAAATTATTTTATCCAGTAAGAAAGAAAGTCGATCGGCCTGTCAGCAGGTCAGGCAGGTTTTTCATTTCGATGCGAAAATCTCAAACTACACTCTGTGGTTAAATAATCAACAAGAATAATACCATGAAAACAAAGGGGATTGGTCACCTATCATAATAAACACTTTAAACACGATCAGACATTGAAGAAATCAACTCAAGGGGCAATTTCATTATGCCTTTATAGAAATCAAGTTCGGATTAGACTATTGTAAAGTTTGCACATTTCAAAATTTGACGGACAAGATTACTGAACTTGCCGAAAGGCTGATTTCTTGAAAGTCTTTGCGATCGTGTTTTTTCCGTCAACTGATAGGCCTAGATGTAAAAGGCTTGACCACCTCACACATAAAAAGGGCACAACAAACGGGTATCGATTGTATTGATGTTTTTTCTTTGGTACTCGACTTTTGATTGTATTTGCTATCATGATTATATTTAATGTTTTCACATCTTTTACTTGTACAGGGCCTCAGGAATAGCAATGTTTGTTATTGAAAGGGCCACCCTGTATAAAGAAGACTTGAATAAATAAATGTTAAATACACAGATGTATCGACGACCCACATATGGAAATAGCTTGCTCTTTATTTAGATAAATGGTTATCACAACAACATTGAGAGTCATAACCCTATGGAAATGTTTAGATATAAGCAACCTGGAATATGTTGTTATTTTCTAATTTAGTGTTCATTCACTAAATCACTCATATCGGACGTCAGCTTAAAACAGTAAGTTTAAGTTCACTGTGAAATCGTTTCTATATATATATTTTTCTTTGTTATCATTTTTTTTATTGGTGTTTTTTTTTAAATTTGTGTGTGTGTTTCCAAACTTTAACATTTTTCTTCAATCTAATTATTCTTAGTTGGTCTTCAAATCTGTATTTTGTATATATGTAAATTAATTCATTTCTTTGTTTCTAGTTTCTACAAGAGATTATATTCTTTTTTTTCTGTATGTCAATCTTTAAAAAAAGATGGAAAGCAGTTCTGAAACTGACTATGTTACCCAATAACTAAAACTGCAAATTAAAAAAAAAAAAAAATAGAAATTAACTTCGATTTTCTGACCACGTGGTCAAACACAATTACGCGGTTTATCCATATGACTGATAAACAGTGAGGGGCGTATCCCTGTGGCCCCGCGTGCTGTAGACACAATAAACTTTTTTCATGGGCCTTAAAACGGATGGTGGGGGTCTTCACTCTTTGCTGATACGCCACTGAGCACGGCCTCATCCACCCTATCATTGGGTATTATTTATAATAATAATAATATTAACCCTTTCAGGACAGGAATTATTTAAGGGCTGAATTGATCACGTTTTTTTCTTCAAATTGGCAACAATAATATTTTTCTGTTAGTGCTACATGGTTCTAATAAAATGTAATGTCTTTGAAAACATTATACATGGTTAGAAACTTTGTCGAAAAAGATTTCCCCTGGTATTACATTTTTGTTTTAAAAGTTGGGTGTTTAAACTCGGTGTTTGATGGTGCATTGTACTGTTGAATTTTTCCATCAAATTTGGGCGGAAAATTCTGTGATTTTTTTTTTTCAATGGTAACGTTCTGAGAATTTCTATGATATATTCAATATTAAATACCAACTGGGAAGGGTATAAAAGGTTCCTCTCCCACAGTAAGATCTTCTGGAAATTTGGGGGTTACAACCAAGGGTTTGAGTGAGTATAAGTAGGCCTATGTATTTTCACCAATAATAATCCCAATATCTTGCCGTGTTTCCTACTAAAAAGGCGAACTCAAAATAACAATCTACAACGGTCTGCGAGTAAAATTCAGACAGAATCTATGGCCCCAAATGATTATAATTGTCACTTGTATAGCGCATAATCAATTAAAACTGCTGTATGCGCTTTAGAGCTATCCAAGATTATTAACATATTAACAAATATGTCTTTTGATTCCTCTTAATAATAATAATTACTGAAATAATACACAGAAAGTGAAACATACAAAAAAGCATTAATTCCGGGAAATCATGTCGTGTGTAAACATGATTTTCTTTCTTTTTCAATTAATTTTCCCAATTTTTTCTTGGTGTCAGGTTTTTTAATACAGGATTTTGTCGAATTTTGCCCAAATTTATTGAAATTTTTGCCGAAATTTGCCAGAACTTTGCCCAAATTTTTTTTTCTTCCAAAAGTAGGGGGCACAGTGCCCCCTATCCCAAGTGCCAATGAAATGAGCGTGTCAAAATTGTGTTGTTTCATAATAATCTTAAGTGTTTCAAAAGTGTGAAGATCTGATTATTCTCTCCGTGATTATGATAGCGTTTTTGATGGAATAAATGCTTCAAAAGTCATTATGCTAGTATTCAAAAATTTCTTGATGGTGAAAAGGCATAAATTTCCGAACATTGTGATCTAGGTTGCTTTCTCATCCATCTTAACATGATTGTATACCCCATACTATTTTTTAAAACCACAATGCTAGTTTCCTTTAATACTCGATTGAGTGGTAGCTTTGTAACGAGTTGTATAATTGTAGAGTGCGTGAGGGAGAAGCGGGGGGGGGGGGGGGGGGGGGTGTGACAATATTTGTTTTCCTTCCCGTTCCCTCCCTTAATTGTTGACCATGCAAAACGTCCAATAGAGAGTTGATATTGCACATGGGAATACCTGCCTTCATGCATTGAAGAAATCTAAGGCAATATTTTACAATTAAGAGTACGAGTATTCAGTCGTATTCAATGTGCTTTTAGTGCTACTTCCATTTCGACCAGCGAGCGTAGCGAGCGAACACCCCCCCCCCCCCCCCAACAAAATCAAAACAAGACAAAACCAAAAAAAAAAATTTAAATGATAGTATACATAAACTACTTTTTGTTGTTGTTTTTTTTAATGTGATAAAGTAGGTTCTACTGTTGGAAGTTGGAGTAGGAACAATTAAGCGAGCAAGCATGAGCGAAAACAAACACTTCTCTTTTAATAAAATTTGGTATATCATTTGGGTTTTATTGTTGCAGGTCCTGGCAGAAATTTTTCTAAAGGCCATATCAAGTCAATTTTGGCGAGCAAGCGTAGCGAACGAGCACAATCTTGTTCAATGTGATGTTAAGTCCAATTTGGGGTACTTTTCACAGAGGGTGGTTGTCCTGGGGGTGGTTGTCCGGGGGTAGTTAGTTGTCCTAGAGGGTGGTTGTCCGGGGGGTAGTTAGTTGTCCTAGAGGATGGTTGCCCTAGGGGGGTAGTTGTTCGAGGGTACTTGTCCTAGAGGGTGGTTGTCCTAGAGGGTAGTTGTCTGGGGGGGGGGGGGTAGTTGTCCGGGGGGTAGCTGTCCGGGGGGGGGGGGTAGTTGTCCGGGGGGTAGTCGTCCTAGGGGGTAGTTGTCCGGGGGGTAGTCGTCCTAGGGGGTAGTTGTCCAGGGGGTAGTTGTCCGGGGGGGGTAGTTGTCCTAGAGGGTGGTTGCCCTAGGGGGTGGTTGTCTGGGGGGTAGTTGTCTGGGGGGGGTAGTTGTCCTAGGGGTGGTTGTCCTAGGGGGTAGTTGTCTGGGGGTAGTTGTCCGGGGGTAGTTGTCCTAGAGGGTGGTTGCCCTAGGGGGTAGTTAGTTGGGGGGTAATCATCCTAGAGGGTAATTGTCCCGGGGGGGGGGTGGTTATCCTAGGGGTGGTTACCCGGGGGGTGGTTGTCCAGGGGGTAGGTGTCCGGATACGCATCTATGGGAATCTCAAATTGGCAATTTGGTGATTCGATTGTGACATTTATGTGGACAACTCTCCCATTTGTCGTACACAAAAATATCATTAATTTGCGGTTTTCTCTGAGGCGCTTTTACCCTCGGGGCAGTACTCAAAATATATTGGATATAGCATGTTGTTATAGGTCCTCATGAAAGAAAAAGATCCTACTGAGTAATACATTTTGAAAAAAGTGACATTTTAGTCATTTTGTGTGTTGGAGCGAATGGGGGAGTTGTCCACAGCTACATCACAGTGACATTACCTATTCGGCCAATTTGAAATTCCCATATGTGTAGTGATTACAACTTTCAAAAATTCATAACTTTCTTATTGCTTGTCCGATTTTGTTCAAACTTTCACCAATCTGCTTCTCTGATTTTTCCTCTTTCTTTCAAAGCAACTTGCTATTAAGGTAGGATTTCCCTTTTAAAAAAATGTTACATTAAGAGCATCATGATATATTATAGTCAGATCAAGAAAACTAGAATAGAAAAGACCATGTGACAGACTTGAAAACAGGAGAAAGGATGACATTTTTACATCATCTAATTTTAAGGAAGAACAGAATTACAGATTTACAGAATAGTAAATTGATTGCATTGCAATATCAGTTAACAAATCATTGTTACTATATTGAATATGCTACTACAACCTTTAAGCAGCATACATCACGACTTGTAGGAAATATTTCCTATGAAAAAAAAAAGAATTTTTGTTGTTGTTTTTTTTTGTTTTTTTTGTTCTCAAGAAGAAAGGAAATCAGTGTACGTGTGTAAACTTTGAGAAGTCACTTTCACAAAAGGCTTGAAATATAAATAATTGTTGTTTTTTTCCAGTGTTTGGTCTAATATTATTCTACAAGAATTAGAATTTCTTTGTCACGTAATACAGTTTCATGTGATTTTATACATGCAAGTCATTTATTTCATTTTTATATTTTTTTGCAGCAAAATAAATAAGGATTTCTTTGTCACGTAGTATTATGTCATGTCATGAGATTTTATACATAAAAGTCATTCATTCATCTATACTATTTTTGCAGTAGAATAAATTAGAATATCTTTATTACTTATTACATTATCATGCGATTTTATGGACGCAGGTCATTTACTTATTCATTATTTTTGCAATAAACAAATTAATGTCTTTGTTACGTATTACATTGGCATGTGATGCATGTGATCTTAGATATGCAAATATACAAAACAAACTTTTGCCTATATTTTTTTCAGCAAAATAATTCATTGCATTCTGGAATGAAGTAATAAAACAAAATAATAAAACCAGGGGCGGCGCCAGGGTATTTTGATAGGAGGGGCAAGACGACCTAAAGATGAGGTCATATTTTTTCTCCATTAAATAACAGGGGTAATATAGAGTTATATGTTTAAGACCTCTCTTTTTAATACTCCTCTTTCTTCTTTCTTCCCTTTTCTTCCCCTTTCTTCCTCCTTTTCTTCATTTTTCTTTTTTTTTTCTTTTTTCACTACTTGAAAAATCATAGGGGGGGGGGGAGGCGGTCGCCCCCTCTGCCCCCCCCCCCTGTAGTGCCGCCCCTGAATTCAACCAGCAACACTACATTATAAGCAAGGACAGCACTCATGTACATTGTATTTGTCGGACCAAGACCAAGACCAAGACTAGAAGGAAAACTTTTGATTACATTTATTTAGCATTAGGTCTCGGGGTCGAAACCAAGACCCAAATAAAATAACAACAACAACAACAACAACAGCAAAAACAAAAAGGAAAGATCAAGAATGGTATTGCGACATTGCTTCTTCTATATATGCTAATCGTACAATATATGAGAGACAAAAAAATTACAACTAGTACTGAAAGATGAAGGTTATATTTTTTGATTAGATAACACCATAAAGAAATACTTTTCAGAGGCCACTTTGTAGAATCAAAACACTGCCACATCGCCGCCCTACTTTCCCATGTTTTTCTAATGAATTTCATTTTCTGTGAGCATGGGGAATGAACTTTGCGGAAATAAACAATAGCTGGATTCACTCGAAACATCTTTTGTTTTTGAGAATAAAATAACCTTGGAGAACAACAACATGCTACTATAGCACCAAAGTTCAAGGGCACTCCGATTCCCGAAAGGAAATGTAAGTAATGGAGGGGGGCAGGGGCGCCGATCCGTTTTCGGATGGGGGGGGGGGGGTAAGATAGCCTAATAGAACCCTTTATTTTTTTTATTTTTTTTAAACGCCTTTTAATTACCAGCTTCTCCACGGTTACATGAAGCAGGGAAAATAAGATAATTTACGCGAGGAGTGCGCCGAAATTGAAGTCTGATCGTGTAATACGTTTTGTATTTCATTGTTTGGAAGGTTTGATACGCCGAGTTTTGCATCATTTTTCTTTATTTTATTTTACACCTCCGAGTTTATTGGTGGGTCAAAACGATATGTTTTTGCCCTCTCAATATTGTCTGGGGGAGGGGGGGGGGGGGCAACCTAGGGGAAATTTTCTTACCCGAAACAAGGCGGACCCTTAATCACCTTTACCATGGTGAGAAAGAAGTATATATACATTCTCATATAGCACAAGGGAGACTGGAGGGGGCCATTAAGAATGCCGTCAGGGGCACTTCATACAAGCTTGATAAATCAGGGGGCATGTACTCCATAGCACCCCGCCTCCAGTCGCCCTACTTCTCCCTATTGTAAGGCTCAAAGCACTCCCATCGGATCGGCGGAACTGAGTTCGGAAGTGTGGACCTGAATTGGCTGGAATCGAAGAGGTAAACAACGTGTTTTCTGATAAGTGTTTCCCCACTTCCACGTCTAATCGGATCATCATTGCCTATAATTTATGTTGTTGAAAGTGTTTTCTTAAGATATTGGATTTCTGATATCCTATTATTATTTCTGAAATATTTATTTGCTTTATTTTTTTTTCATTGTTGTTTCATTGTTTGAACTGTTGTACAACGTTTTATATTCGTGCTACAAAACTGCAGCTTTATTTTCTGCATGTGTATAAAGTAAATATGAAAATTCCGACACCACTTTCAAATGACGAATTCGTGATCAGCATTATTACAATAGTCTTTAATTTATAACATAAATTATACAATGTTCGAAGGTTTGCATGCATTTTGAACAATATAAAACAATGACAGAAAAAAGTTTAAAAATAGGCCTACAGGCATGGCTGATAAACTTATCGCTGTACATGTATAGGCCTACTTCTTGTAAATCGTGTAATTTTTTACACGGTAACTTAAGTGGGGGCGTCGACCTTAGTGTGAATTAGGGGCACTTGGCCCAATAATGAGGATTAATTTTGTCCTTGTATTCATCGTACAGACAATTTTCTAGGGACCTTATATAGTTTTGTTATCACAGCATTAGTAATAGAGTAATAATCCAGTCACACCGCCAAACCAACCCCACACCGACTCCAAACCGATCGATTCTTGGCCATTGGTGGCAATGTAATTTTTTGTTCGGTCTGTTGTCGGTATTGTTGGTGTAACTGTGGTATAAAAAACACTACGGTAGGTGATAGTCATTAAAGGATCAGTCACACCGCCAAACGCCGACTATAAACCGAACGATTTTGAGCCCTTCTGTGTAATGTAATATTTTGTTCGGTCTGCTGTCGGTTTGGAGTCGGCCTCGTTTGTGTGACTGGTGTATAAGACGTAAAAGTTCATCACAATCCCCTCAAATTATACTTACCTTACCTTACTTTACCTTACTTTATCTTACCTTACCTTACCTTACTTTACCTTACTTTACCTTACCTTACCTTACTTTACCTTACCTTACCTTACCATGTTGTAACATTGCAGTCATATATTGTTCTGACACAACCGATAAGTCTGTATCAATTTAATTTTTCATTTTATTTGATGTTGTTTAAAGTGTACCAATCACCTGCAAAAAATAATTTGTGTACAGCTAGAAAGTATATAAATCAACCTCAAAGAACTTTGTCTGGTATTCTATAGGTCAACAATTAATGAGTATGAAGGAAATAGAGGATAACATGAAAATGCTCGCGCGGAACCGAACTCCAAGTTTGGTACCGCGCGAGCCTTTATCTTGGCGAGCGCGTACGGGTGCGTCGAGTATTCTACTCACGAGTCGCTTTTACGCTTATAGAGAGTGTAACTGAAATGGCAATATCTCTTTATAGAATTAATATTTGAAGCATATATCTTGAACATAGTATAACGACATGAAACCTCTAACATATACAGAGCAAAATTATTTTTGGTGATTGGTACCCTTTAATGATTTGAATTTTTGCTACTACATATTTATACTTATTTTATCGCACAAACTTTATACATTTTCATCATGTATAACCTATAATTATTGTCAACCACTGATATGTATTTCTTTGTATTTTTCTTTGTATTTGAAATACAACGTATATGGCTGCAGCAAATAATAAATATATATGTCAAAGACTTTATCAACTTTATGACAAGGAAGAAGTATGACCATGATGATATTTTGAATCATGCTCCTCTTTTATTTGTTTATTCATCATACTCTTTATTTATTCATTTATTTATTTATAAATGAATGAATGAATGAATAAATAAATATTTGATTTATTAATTGATTAATTGACTGAATAAAAAGATAAATAAATAAACAAATAAATGCGGAAATAAAGAAATGAATGAATAAACAAACAAACAAATAAGTAAATAGATAAATAGATATATGAATAAATAAATACATAAATAAACGAATTGATTAGTGAATAATTCATCAATCAAATAATGAATAAAATAATAGTTATTCAATTAACAAATCAATTTGTTGAAAACGAATCTTCTAATGGTTAAGTGGATAGATGGATAACAAATTAGTATGAAGAACAGGTGAATTAAAAGATTTACAAATAGCTCAATTCATATAACCGGAATTATTTTTAAAAAAAGAAAAAAAAAAGCTCTCTTTCACAATAACCAATGGACAGTTGCACTGCAGCCAACCTTTGTCCCCCAAACAAAAACACAAGAAAATGATCTGGAAGTTTGCGTTTAAGTTACCGAGAAAATGTGTAGGCCCTGTTTATCATAACGCGGATAAGAGTATATATATATATATATATATATATATATATATATATATATATATATATATATACATGGTATAGGGGAAACAGTTTCGTGTTTCAACGCAAAACGGAAATAAGTTTTTCGCAGATTTCCACCCCTTCTTCATAACTGGTAAAATGCCGAGATTGAAACAAACTTTGCAGGGGGAAATGACGTGAATGGTATTCCGGAGTTGCACTGTCTTCTGTCTTTTCGTAACTCTTGAAGGGAAAACATTGATTCGCTTGCCTTATAGATCATACGATAAGACCATTTCCATGTAGGCCTAGAGTTGAGTACTGGTAATGCGATTTCACTGTATGGTAATGCAATTTCACTGTATAAGAAACTGTCTAGAAGTCATACAGAGGGGTGTATTATAAATAGGAACATTTTTTATTGTGAGGCTGTGGAATCATCAAAATTACAACATACTGACTAAATCTTGCTGTAAATCACAAGGCAGTGCAATGAACAAGGCACTGGACACAGATATGTGTAGATGAGACTGTGACAACATGTGGTACGAGACTATGATCAAAATTTTGTGAACTGTTTCTTGTTCAATTTGAATTATGAGAGCATTTCATGCACAATATATGTTTCATGTGACATAACGTTTATGATATTCTTCCATATACATCATGTACATAATATAGCAATGGAAAAGACGAGACAGCTATAGTGCACAAATTGTATTTTTCATCCTTACCAGAGGGAATAAAACCTTCTCATAGATCATTAAAGTTTAAAATGAGATACTACCATAACCAAATTTCGATCAACTTGTTTTGTGCATAGATCACTGATCTCTGCGTTAAAGGAGAATGAAACCCTGGGGAAAATCAATTTTAATGAAAAGAGTGGATAGAGAGATGCAATTTAAAAAAAGTTCCATCAAAATCGGTTACGAAATGAGAAAGTTATGAAAGTTTGAAAAGTGTCAGTTTACTTTCTATGGCGATCTTCAAATTGGCAATGTTGCTTCAAAATGGCAGGTTTATTAGTTCAACTCTCAATATGTTTTGTACACAAAATTTCATATTTTCTCCATTATCTCTAAAGATGATGCTTGTCTTTTTGTGAACTCAACATATGTTGTGTCAAATACATTTCCCCATGATATATCTTGAGCTAAGAAGGAGACAAGCTGCACCTTGAAAGATATTGGGGAAAATATGAAATTTTGTGTACAAAACATATGGAGAGTTGTACTACCTAACCTGTCACTTTGAAGCAACATTGCCAATTTGAGGATCGCTACAGAAAGTAAATTGAGACTTTTCAAACTTTCATAACTTTCTCATTTGTTAACAGATTTTGATGGAACTTTTTAAAAATTTCTTCTCTCTATCCTCTCTTTTCATTAAAATTGATTTTTTTTTCCCCCCAGGGTTTCATTCTCCTTTAAGTGGAGGCCCGTGTAGAGGAGAGTCACCACCTTGGCACTTTAAGAACCCACTGTACTATTCGAAGAAGAGTAAGACCGAGAAACCCCGGTGGTACACCTGCACATCGATCCCAATCAGTTATATCAAGGAGTTATCACAGTTATTCTGTGATAACTCCTTGGTTATATCGGGAGGAGAGACCACAGATCTCTACACTACGTAGTGTAGAGTTAAAGCGCATGTACAGTATTGGTAGAAAAAAGGAAATTGGAAAGAAACATGTTAAATATAGTCTCATGTTGTTCTCCTTGTATCAAAAGATGTCTGTAAGAGATCATTTGGTATTCCATCTATGATTTCTGGTGAATTTCAGTGTAAATACCTGTAAGGAATGCTTGATCACTGCCATTATGCTAGGACCCTTCCATCCCGACGGCTCCCCGCACAGCAATCTTGGGGCTTCGCATAGAGACAGCGTGTGTGCACTGCGTGTAGCTACTCATCATTGGTTTTACCAAGGAGTTATCACAGACAACTCCTTGGTTTTACACGTGTGTTTACAGTGTATAGCACATGCTGCCTTTGGGATTTTACGTGCCTGTCCCGGCACATAAATTAGTTTTTGCTTCTTATTTGTTTAATATTAAACTATAGGAGGCGAAATCTTCACAGTGTCTTAGTATTGCTAGTATCTTGCTATTTATCGACAAAAATTGAAGAAATCTGACGAACAGTTTTTGAGGGCTTACCAAAACTTTACATGACCTTTAAAGAGACCAGTGGGTTCGTTGGTAGGTCCATGGTTACAGAGATTCAGTTCGCTTTTCTCTCCCAGGCACAGGAGAAGCCAACTCATTAATGATAAAAAATAATTTTACGTGCATTAATACTTCATTTCAATATGCCCCTTTTTAAAATAGATATATTGCAATGTGAGAAACATATTTCATTGATAATTAATGTGGTAAATTCTATTTCGTCCTCTTAACTTAAATGTGAAACTTTCATCCGCAAAAGGCCAATGGATTTGTAACATTTGATTGCATTTGCTAACATTGTGCATTACTTCAAGTTAAAAAAAAAAATCAAATACTTAAAATCAAGTACAGAGCGGGAGAGAATAACCCCAAATTAATCCACATCTAAAGTCTATTATGACAAAATAAGATTCTCATAGAATCTAGCAAATATAACATAGCATCTTCGAGACTAAATCTGAAGGAATCATCCCACACAATTTGACCCCCCCCCCAAAAAAATGATAGCGGATTAATAAAACTTGGACGGATCAATGTAACACTTTGTCCTCTGTGAGCAAGTGTACGTGTGTGTGTGTGTGTGTGTGCTTATGTGCGTCGGTGCTTTTCAGTGTGGGTGACTTTAGCTTTTCTATTTATTTTCCTTTTTTTTTTGTTTTTTTTGTTTGTTTGTTGTTGATTTTATTGTAACATTCTGCTGGTCCAACCAACCCAAATACCGCATACAATAAGGGGATAGCTTTACACAGGTTTGAACAAAGTCTTCTCGAAGTGCATGCAGTTCTGTTCCTAAAGGTCATGATTATCTTTAAAGTTTATGTTTAGTGCAGATGATTGAATTTGTATTTTGAATCAGAAGGTCTGTAAACCATTGTAAATGGTTGACTAGATCACAAATATTACTAATCCTGTATTATAAGACCATACAGATTATACATCACAAAATCCTGCTGGATATCACGAAACAGTGAATACGGCAGACAGATATTATTAAAATACACAATTAATATTTGCATAAGATCTTTTGGTCTGAAATTGTTATCATTTGACTCGTCATACTTCGAGATTAAAGAGCAACCCTCATATGTTATTGTTATTACTGATTTATTCCAAAAAGGAGGATGAATTAAAAGAAACAACTCTCTCTCTCTCTCTCTCTTTCTATATCTCTCTCTCTCTCTCTTTCTATCTCTCTCTCTCTCTCTCTCTCAATCTATCTCTTTCTCTTTCTTTCCCTCTCTCTCTTTCTCTCTCTCTCTCTCTCTCTTTCTTTAATACTGTCACCATTACACCACCTCATTTGCACAGAGCGGGTTCAATTAGGAAAAAGAGGGAAAGCAAGTGAGTGTATTAACCCAAAAAAGGTCATCATGGTCGCATTTGAGAATTCATTTCTCTTCTCCCTTTCGTTCTCTTCCCCTCTTCCTCTCTCTCCCTTCTCTCTTTCAACCCCCCCTCTCTCTCTCTCTCTCTGTGGGGGGGGGGGGGGGGGGAATGGGTCATGTGTACTCCAGTGGCTAAACTATTATTCGACATTATAAATTCTTTGTGCGTCCATGCAAGTAAGCTGAGATATTAAGTGAATTACAAGTAAATGTATGTGTAAATTCTTTGTTCTTCCATGAATGTATACATTTTCCTTATATATATATATATATATATATATATATATATATATATATATATATATATATATTTGTGTGTGTGTGTACTTGTAATTAATTGTATAAATTTCTGTTTATACTTTATTCATGATTGTAAAGTTTCTATTTTTGTATATCTGTTGATTTCACTGAAAAGAAATGAATAAAAGAATACTTAACCAAAAAAAGAGAAAACATTCCCTTTAAACACCTTCAAAGCTAATCGCGAATATCAGATTCCCAAGAGGAAGCATATTACCCCTGCCACAAGACCAGGATGTTAGAAGCCCCTCGGAGTTGTGGTCATACAAGATAATTAATTTATGAACAAGAAGCACTTAGTCGGATTAACACTTTTAGTTATACCTCAATACATAAGTTCACGGTTTGTGCACTATCATGACCATTCCACACCTTTTTTAAAGGGGAGATTAATTTCCCTTAGATACTATGAGATTTCAGTTACTCGAACATATAGAACGGATATTGGATGTTTGAAGGGGGTGTGGGGGCGTTCGGCAAAGATTTTCCGACAATTTTTTTCCATCAAGTGAAAAAAAAAGTGTTATCGAAATTTCACATTCGCATGATCATCAGTTTTTCAAATTACAGACAGTCTTTCATTTTTTTTCCAAACAAGCCACAAAAGAAAAAGAAGACAGAAATAGTGAAATGGTCATTAATTTTAATTATTTTTCCGCAGGCTCTGATATTCGGTGATTGGCCGACAAAAAAGATTTAACCCTTTCGAGACAGTTGACCATTTTGTGGTTTGGCTCATTACATTTTGATTCAGAGCTCTAAAATATATGCCAGATGCAGCAGTAGAAAGACAAAAAATTTCTGCATACACCGTGTCCATTGTTGTCCATTGTTGAATTTAAAAAGTGAGAATAAGCTTTAAGATCCTTCAATTGGCAACACATTGAGAGGTTCAAAATCATTGTTTTTTTATAAATCAAAATTGGCAATTTATTTCAACTTTTTGACAAAATCGCTATCCATGTACATGTATATTGTTTTCAAAGACATTACACCTTATTAGAACCATGTAGCGCTGAATAGTATTGTTGCCAATTTGAAGAACAAAATGTGATCAATTTAGCCCTTCAATAATTCCTGTCCTGAAAGGGTGAATAGGGCTGTCATCACCCCCACCCTCTTCCTTTGATGACGTCCGTAACGAGGGTACAGGGACACGCCCCACCCTAGACAGAACAGTACTTGCTTCTGAATCACTGCGCTGTTCCGATAAAGTTCCGATAAAGCATATTTTGATGAGAGCTTCTAATACCCCCTCCCCCACCCCCATCACAGGTTTGAAGACTAGTTTGGATCGTTTCGGGGTAAAAACGGACCACGCCCAATCCCCCATCTTCGTAAACACTGGTCCTGTCAGCGATAAGACACGGAAGTGTTGCCCCCTGTATCGCCCTAGCACATTTCCTCGAATGTAAACTTGACCGCGGCGAGATATATATGACTTAATAAAAACTTATTAAATAGCTGGGGAACCTCGCGATTGTTGTAATTCGTTGGAATAAGGAAGGATTAAGATGAGCTGGTGTGTGTTGATAAGGATGAGGAAGAAAACATTGTCAATCATTTTAATCTGTTCATATCATCTCTCATCTTTATTTCATCTTCATCTTCCCCAAGGCGCTGTTTCAAGAAAGTTTTAAAATGGTGACAGAAAGGTCGTTTGGTATCAGCCTTCTTTAGGCTGAAAGGTCACGCGTTGACACGGTTTTGTGTCTTAATTGAGCGAAGGTCTCGTATAATTGATGGGACATGCCAGGATCAAGAGTTCGAGCCTCATGTATACAATCATTAAATCAAGGCATTTCATCCACATTGCTTCTCTTTATCCTGTATCATCATGATAATGTGGTTTGAATCAACTTGTGCTTTTGACTATTAAGATTTTTCTTCCCACTAATATCCTTTACTTTCATTCATTCATTTCATTTATTTCCATATTCAAATTCAAAAGATAAAAACAACAAGAAAAATACAAACGAGAACAAATACAAGCATGATAAAAATACATTTTATGACGACATATTTATATAATCATATATATATAAATGAATACGGAGGGATTACCAAAAACCAAAGAGGCTTATCGAGGGTAATCCCAAAATAATGCTAATACAAAAATATAGAAAGTAAATAATAACACATTAAAAAGACAAAAAGATGAGGGAGAGGGAAAGAATGCGGGAGAGTGAGTGAGGGAGGGAGAGAGATGGAGAGAGAGAGAGAGAGAGAGAGAGAGAAAAAAAAAACCCGGAGCAGGATGAGAATTGAGATTGAGATATACATGTAGATAGAAGAAGGGAGGTTGAACATATATCATGTATATAGCATGCTAATGTAAATTGTGTTAAACATCTTTTTGCAGTATATAAGACTTAAATTTTCGTTTGAATGCTGATAATGAAGGACATGATTTAAGTTCATATGGAATGCTGTTCCAGCACTTCGTACCAATGAATATAATTGTAGTTCTTGAAAAGCTGAATTTTAATAAAGGTACACGTATATCCCCCTGAGCCCTAGTACTTCATGAATGAATTGCACTATTTCGAGTAAAAAAAAATCATTAAAATTTGATGGTATAGTAAGCCCTTGAAGTAAGGATACATAAATATTGCAACTTGTAATTGATTTAGTTGAAAACTTGTTAAAACATTCCATTTCTTGAAAAAAGGAGAGCTGTGACTTAGAGGTGGAGCATTGCACATTAATTACCCTGATTGCACGCCTTTGAAATATATACAATCTATATAAAATAGTTATTCCACAATTTCCCCAAACGATATTACAGTAAGACAATTGAAGTCTTCATCCCGTCCCCTTGGAAAAGTTATAGTTTATCGGATTTTATATTGATGCGCCTTTTGTAAAAGTGAAAAGTTTCAGCTCTCGACATGCATGTTTGATGTGTTTTTACAATAAACTGTTCAAAATTTTAATAGATTCCACAAACGGAAAAAAAGCCGAAGTCTTCCTTTGAGATTACTGTGTATTGTGTGTGTGAGAAAGAAAAATGTATTAATTGTAATATAATTATTACAAAAAAAAGGGGTGGGGTGGGTCTTTAAAAAATAACCGCACGCCGGCCCTCGGTATTCCTGACGACTTTTCTACGCAAACCACACATTCGAATATCGGCAATGAAAGATCCGTGCTTCAAATTCCCCACTCTGGACATTTCAACGAAGTGACCATTTCAACGAAGTAATTTCATGATTGTTATATTCTGAAAACTTTTCTACAAAAACCATTCGTTCGAATTTCGAGCATAAAAGATTCGTGCTTGCAATTCCCCACTCTGATCATTTCAACGAAGTGACCAATGCTTTTATGATTATTTTCCATGATTGATCATGGATCACTAAATTCTCCGAAAAAGCAATTTTCTGCAGATGCTTTTTTTTTTTTCATTTCAATTCTCTCCGAATCGCAATCACTATAGCAAAGAGAGTTGAGCATGCAAAACCGATTCAAACACCCAACTCCGTACGTTTTCTCTCCCCGCGGAGAAGAAAAACTAGGGACCGTTGCCATAACAATAGATGATTTTTCAATACCCGATATTTACATTTCATCTATCACTGCTTCTGTCGTGAACGGGGGCTGGAGGCTAAAAAAATATGACTTTTCAAAAGCCGCCCTTTTTTTCTGGGCTTTTTAGAATAGTTTTTGAAACCGTCGAATTAATGAGGGTGCCCTTGAACAATCTTGGAAGAATAGAAAAGTTTTTTTTTTTTTTTTTTTTCATCAAGTCGTTTTGGTTTCTATCTTCATTGTATTAACCATCCTAACAGCTGGAATGAAATAGAGTCAAATGAAAGGAGGGATTTAATTTCGGAGTTGGGGCGTGCTTCACTATTGACCAAGTGCTTGTGGAATAAATCTTAGAGCAGCATGGTTTCTGTTCTTTAGTGAGGAGGTACACCAGTGTACGAAAGATGTAATTGCTGGTGTTGGACCTCTGAGAGTGAAAAGACACAAATCGTAATCTTTGTTGGCCTACATCTTGGGAGTAAAAAAGTTGGTGTACTTGTCGGGCAAACCGAAACTGAGCGTTTCCTTGCCCAGCTGTGTAAAAATATTTCTCCATTCTTGGTGAGGAATTACCACAATTGATCTAAAGAATATCTCGTTGGGTATAATGTGGGCCTTTTTTAAAAAACGTTATTTCTTAGAAGAAAAAAAAACTTGACTATTTAGTACTCACATGTGGAATAATGATTTTATCATGATGATAATCATGCGTGGTCGATTGATCTAGCTTACTGAGTGTATGTATGTTTCTCTCTTTCCGTTCTTCTGCCAGCTATCTCCCCCTATTCCAATTCTATCCCACCCCCTCCTAACCATCCCTCCTCCTTTCTCTCTTCCCCTCCCTCTCTCCTTCTCTCTCCTCCCCCTCCCTCTCTCTCTCTCTTGCTCTCCCCTCGCTATCTTTCTCTCTCTCTCTCCCCCTCTATCTCCCTTGCTTTCTACTCTCTCTCCCTTTCTCTCCCCTCTCTCTCCTCGCCCTCCCCTTCCCTTTCTCTCTCCCCATTTTTTTTTCTTTCGCTAGCCCCCTTTCTCCCTCTCCCTCCCATTCTCTCTCCCTTTCCCATTCTCTCTCCCCCTCTCTCTCTTCCATTCTTCCTCAAAGATGCCCTCCTAGGGGGTACATGTCAACATCCGACATGTTCCCCAATCTCTACAACCATCTGATCTCATGAAATCAATACCATCATCTAACACATGATCCAGGGCTGTGTTACACCTGAAAAATAAATAAGAAAAAAAAAAGTCGAAAAACTGCTTCTCTTTTCAACCTTATCGCCTTCCGGATCCTTCACAGTCATTTTCATTCATAAAAAAAAAAACTTTAACAAAACATGTCAGGTGCAATTAGCATAATGCTCTGTCACCATGACGATTGATTTCATCTTGCTACCGTTAGACTTGAATAGAATTACCCCCTCCCCCCCCTTGAGGGCGTTACACGTCTTCAGGGGCTAAGATTGATGGCTGGGTGACCTTGACGTTTTGACCTTCACCTTAAGGAGGTCAGGTGATGGCAAATCCATTGAGGAAGGAGGAGGGGAGAGATGGATGAGAAGAGGAAGAAAAGGCAGGAGAAGGGGAGGGGGGGGGGGGGGGGGGGGGGGGGGAGAGAACACACTTCAGGCTCACATGTAAAGTTGCGTACCGGTAACACAATTTATGTATACTGTGAGGTTTGGAAATTATTATTAAAAATATTATTTAAAAAAAAGTTTGGAAATGATTAACATGATTAAAAAAAGAAATGGACTCAATCTTGCTAGAAAATCACATGCACTATAAACATAAAAATTGGTATCTGCGACTGAACTTTTCAACCTGTTTTTCGTCATATTTCGAATATGAGGATATTAAACTGAATATCATTCCTTTTCGGGGGACATTTCTACTATAATATTCTTCCCATGCCGTTGAATTAAAAAGAATTCAGAAATTCAGTTCAATTCAATGCGGTTTTATATAAAAATATATATATTCCAAATAAAAAGTCCGAAGACTAACAATACTTAGTTCACATCAAAAGATTATGACAAAATAAACATTGGAACATAAGAACATGCATTAGCAACAAAGGGATTTAAAAATTAATTGATGAGCTATTATAAGAAAAAGATTAGAAAAAAAAAACAACAGCTTCAATCAGTGTAACTAAATACGTTTAACAAGAAAAAGGGGACGCCAGTATTCAGGCTAAAACCTTTATTCAGATTTCAGGCCCCTGTATAAAAATGAGTGATTTCGTGTCATTTTTCAAAGCTCACAATTTTTTTTTCCACATTTACTAAAGCTTCTCATTAAAGGGAAAGTCCACCTTGTTATTAAGTAGATTTGAATAAATTAAGAAAAATGAGAAGAACCGAAAATCCGATAAGAAATAAGAAAGTTATGAATTTTTGAAGTTGTATCAATCAAGCACAAATTGGCAACTCTGTGACGTATTTTTCGAGCTCCTCTCCCATTTGCTCAGTACATAAAATTTCATTAATTTTCATTTTCTTAATTTTTTGATGAAAGAATAATTTTGTTCATACAGGTTTGGGGTAAAAACATATAAACAATGATTATATCTAAGGTGCATGTATGATTGAATTTTTCTTAAGAGAAAATGGAAATGAATGATTTTGGGGGTAAAGGGCAAATGCGAGAGGAGCTCGCAGGATACATCACGGGGTTGTCAATTTGTATTTGATTGATTACAACTTCAAAAATTCACAACTTTAGTATTTCTAAGCGTATTTTGCTCAGACCTTCACTGATCTGTTTCTTTGATTTTTCTGCTTCTTTTAAAACCGACTTGTTATCAGGGTGGACTTTCCCTTAAGAGAAACAAGTCATGCGCCTAGAGCACTCTGCAGGGTGGATTTGGCGCATTATAACTTCATAAATTGTTATTAAACTTAATAATCTATACTACCTTCGAGCAGCCTCTCGGTATACTAGAAATCTGGTAAAATCTTGCATACTGAATATTGAATTGCTTCAAACCTATTTAGAGGACAAATCAATTTATTCTTTTATAGCAATTATCCTGATATATGTAATAAATGACATCTGATTTTCGCTTATCCAGGTATTATGTGTCCAATAAAATGAGAGAGCGAGAGAGAACGGAAGAGGAGAAAGGGGGAGGGGCGCAGTAAAAATTCAAACAAGTAGGTTCACAGTGGGAAAGGAAAGGTCGGAAAAAGGTCGGAGAGTTTTGGAGGTAAAACGAGATAAAAGAAATAGAGGAAGAAGTATCGTTAAGAGGGAGGCGCGGGAATAGAAAGATATATTATGTTTGGTCTACTCATAAGCGGCACGATCGAATAAATGAGAAATCAAACTTTACAGAGATAAATGAAATGAAATCAAATACAGGTGCTTATTGAAGACAGACATCGACAGAGGGAGGCAGAGAAATATAGAGGGGAAATGCAAAACAGAAAAGGAGGAAGGGAGGGAGGGGTGAGAGAGAGAGAGAGAGAGAGAGAGAGAGAGAGAGAGAGAGGGGGGGGGGGCGGGGGCAGTGCTAGAATTTGAGAAGCAAACACAGATACAGAAAACAGAACAAGTATCAACTTGTATGACAAGTGACGACCTTATACTTTTTGACGAAAAGAGAGAAAGAAAGAAAAAAATCCATCAAAGAAAAAAAAAAGTAGTTCGGGATTTATCGTAAGAACAACCAAGAGCTATTTTTCTCGGTAAAAGTGGTCCTGGGTTTTCATCCTTGGCCGTTATCTCTCCGGCACACGCCCGCCACCCAGGCACGCGCAAGGGATAGAATTACCCTTCAAGTGCTGTTATTTACGAGCAGATCGAAATCATCCTGTTGTTATAGTAGAGTACAGAGTGTTCCATAAAAAATATATTGACATTAATTTTTCAGCTGTCAGTGGACGATCGAAAAGGCATTGAATTACAACTGATTCGTAACAATGAATCCAACATGTATTTTGATTCACCGTTTGGGCAAGGATCATGGATTAAAGGCAGTGCTGTTGTAGGTTGATATCACTGATACAGATTTTTAATCTCAGATTTTAATTTCAACTCTTCAACCGGCCTTGTAGAGCTCCCTCTCAAGTTCGCCTCTTATTCTTGGAATCCGGTTCTTTTCATACCCCATACCTCCTTCACCGAGTTGGTCTCCGATCTTTCCCGAAGTTCTCTATCTGTGAGAGTTCGACAATATTCGGAAGCCAGTGACTACGAATTGTGGAATATACTATCAGGGCCCCGTCTTATAAAGAGTTGCAATTGATTGCAAATACTTTGCAATTGATATCAATCGCAACTCTCTACTTAAGAGATAGGAGATTGGAAATTTGCAATTGATTGGAGGACTTGCGATCAATTCGAATCAATCGCATCTCTTTATAAGACAGGGCCCAGCTCTCACTGATGTGAGAGATGGGTATTGTCAATACATTTACATTAACTTATATAAAAAAAGTTACATAAAATAAATCATTTGCAATATCAAAAGCAATATAGCTATTTCGTGAATTTGTCTATTTCACGATTTTGTTGGCACTGAAGTCATGGTATGTACTTGAATAAAAAATATTTCCGGATCAGAGTTCTTTCCGACAAGCTCGAAAACTTGTCGGAGGTTTATCTGATTTAGCATTAATGAGTGCATGCAAACTTTGACCATCGCAAGGAAAAAAAAAATCTCTGAAACGGTTGAAAGCAATAAGTCATAAACCTATTAAAAGCTATTTTGTCGAATGTTTGAAGAAAACTTGTCGACTTTTTATGGCACACCCTGTATCTAACGGGGACACGATCTTGGGTGCTTGTCAGATTTAGCGACCCCTAGCCTGGTGGATGGTGACCCTTGGGGGTTAACCCGTGCCCTCCTCTTACCCAAATACCATGGAACTACGAGGGGTACCTGGAATCCACGCGAGCAGTTTGTGCGTGATTCGAGGAGAAGCGCTATATATCTTGATTCCACGTAATTATGATCTCTCGAAAAAAACCCAAGTCCAGATGTAGCAACGATAAAAGCGGGAGCGTGTGTTACTCGTTATTGCTTCATTTGACCTGCATTACCAATAGAGACAGTTGGCATTTCTTTGGGGGTGCTCCGGCGTATATGATTCGTCGATAATTGCTCCGGGCTTTATTTCGTCAAAATATAGAGTTAGGACCTAAGGATGCACTTGGGTTTTAGGTTAGGTTTGGGTTTAGGGTTAGGGTTAGGGGTAGGTATAGTGTTTCGTCCAGGATTCAAGTTTAGAGTTCGCAAAGAGTACGAAATTGACGCTCAATAGCAAGAAGCACACTGTATAACACCGATAAAATGTGTTGTCACATAGTGTCTGTTATGTGATGAAACGGCATCATCAATATGGGGGGGGGGGGGGGGGGAGCTGGACAACACATTGCTCGTAAGCGTGCATGAATTATATTCCGTGTGAATAATTAACTAATTTAACAATAACTGCCCCCCCCCCAATGAATTATTAACATCCATGCTGGGGGGGGGGGGGGGACTAAAACAAGACAACCATACGTCTTGACCTACTGCTACACTATTTTCATTTTATTTCTTCATTTATTTATTTATTTATTTATTTATTTATTTATTCTCCCCCCCTTTTTTTGGGGGGGGGGGGTGGCAGGCACATTAATCATAAGCATAATACAACACATAGAAGACACAATCATCACGCGATTTTTGAAGGGGACCTGCCCCAGTAAAGCCCCAAAACTCAACAAAATTACCAACCTACATTTTGTCGAAAACCTAAGGAGTTCCTCACTCACGCTCCTGAAGTGAGACTTATTCCGGAATATGAAATGATAAGAAAAAAAAAAATGAAATGACTTTCCCTCGGGAGTTTATTCACCGTGTATGATTTAGCATTTTGTTTGTTTAAAAGGGGGGGGGGGGGGAATCTCATCCTTTCCAGATGTCAATCCCAGACCAGCTGTATATCGAAGATTTCACAAGATGACCTTTACCTGACCTCAACCAGTAGTCAGGCAGAAAATTAATTGTTCTGCGCAGGCGCACATCTATCCTTTCATTCATCGTAAACCATGTAAACAGCATTATGTTCTTAAAGGAGCTAGGAAAACTACACTCCAGTATCGATTTACTTTCCATATAACTAAATTAAATCAGTTTTGTAAAAAGTCAAAAAGTACTCAAAGTTATGAATGTGTAAGGTCGAGATTGACCAAATGCAAATTGGCAACTTGATGAATTCACAGGCGAAAGTTGCATACATGTTTATCCTTCCAACGTTCACAACATATAAGTCTAATATTACACCCATATCATCTATAACACCTGTAACAAGAAGGAAAAATATATCATATTTTGGGATTAGCCTGCCGAGCTACTAGAACTTTATGGATTCACAGGCGAAAGTTGCGTACATCATGACATCGGACATAGAGTCCTATATATCTACAATCAAGTAAATGATTTTTTTTTTAAATAATTGTGTGTACTAAACAAAATAGAGAGATGCTCTCAAGTGAAATTACAGAGTTGCCAATTTGTGTTTATTGATCACGATTTTAAGGATTAATAAACTTTCCTTTCCTTAATCGGATTTTTAATAAACTTTCACTGAGCTATTCCTCACAATTTTCTCCTTTTATAAAAACTGTCATGATGTCAGGGTGTACTCCCCCTTTAACAATATGATCAGCATTATCAGTGATCAGCATGGCTTGTTTTGAGCAGAGAGAAGTTTTGAACGATAACTAAAAAAACATATGCTTGTTTGTTTGTTTCTGTATTTTGCATCGATGTAATCATCGTTTATTTGTTTTGTGGGGGGGGGGGGGGGGTCTTCATTTTATTTGACTGCTTCCTAAAACAAGAAAGTCATTTTATTTTCTTGGAAAACAATCATCAGATATAAGTAAATCATTGCTACATCCAGGTCACGCATGTCATTACCGCCAGAGAACTTACTACTCCCGACAACTACACTAATTGCAAGTGCGCCCTAAGGAAAATTGCTACCTACCCATGACAAATTAATTATCAATTTTTTAGATTTCAACCAACAGCTAGGTAGTTGTCTTAGGGTATATAATTTGGGTAATTGTTTAGGAATGATTGTATATGTGCGATATTTTTTCCACGGGTAATTTTTATAGCAGGTTATTTTCCTAGGAATCAGTTGTGCAGGGGCAGATGTCCAGAACGATATTAATCCTGGGGAAGTTCTCTTGGGGATAGCTGTCCGAGGGTAATTATCCCAAGTGGTTTGTAATTGCCCTGATACACATCTCTTCAACCCTTAAACACGCCCTTTATAACGTCAATGGTAGATGACTAAATAATAATTTTGTTAAATTTCTTTTCCAGCAATCGTTTTATTCATCAATTGCCAGTAACTGCCGAAGGATGAAATTGCCAGACAGGTATGTATCTCTCATTTCGACTATAAATGCTTTTTCTTTCATAAACAAAATGGATAAACAATAGTAGTCTATGAACGGTCGATTAAATTTTAAAGAGAACGTTGCGTTCTGGTAAAGGTGACAAATAATTTGTGAGCTTTCTCATTCTTTCTTTGTTGGTGTGGAAGAAAATCAGAGTAGAAATGCTCCCTATAAAGGATTGCTCTTCAAATGCCCTCATACATTCAAAATATGACAATAAATAGCTGAAGTGTTTGACCCGAGCATCCATGCCACATACATGTGCAGTCCCATATACCCATATCTGTGCGCAGTGCATGTACTTTTCAGCGAGACTGGGTCAATTTCTTATCATTTTGATGCTTCCAAAACCTCACAGTATAAACGAATTCTAAGGTAGACATGATCAACCATTCCCAATAGCTCCAAGACAATTTTCTGTCACAATGCAATCACATGACCAGAACTCAACTTTATCTTTAAAGGGTATAAAAGTATCAGTCGACCATTGGTGCAATGCCGGATTACCACTAAGCCTTATTTGGAGTAATTTTAACGGGTATTTGTCCGGGGGTGGTTGTCCTAGGGGTAGTTTTCCGAGAGTTGTTATCCGGGCGTTATTTCAGGTGTATAGTTGTCCTACAACGAACTATGATCACCCCTCGGTGTTATTGACTTCATTAACCAATAATGTATTTCAAAAACTTTCTTTTCCCTTCGTTCAATAGGTATAGGATAGCACTTCTATTTAGGTCTTTGGGGCCTGTAACATATAAAGAGATAAATCAATCTTACCATTGATATCAATCGTAAGTCTATGGCAAACCATGTACTGAAGAGTTACAATTGATCGTAAGATTGATTGTATCTCTTTTATGTTACAGGCCCCTGGTCTTATAACCATATGACAGCCTTTTTAATATGAATTGATCCGAAATTGACAAGCATGCTATTCCCCTTTGAGCCCTCTATTATTCCTTTCTCTTTCTCTTTTATCAAAAGTCGTATAGAATATAGGAATTGCATTGTGGTGATATGCGCTATCAAAATACAGTTTATTATTATTATTATTATTAATTATTCCCTGCAAAAAAAATATCATTAAGTTATTATGTAGTGAATATGAGGATATTGTGTAATCTCAACGGGACTGAGCAGGACAAAAACAGATCAGTTATATAATTATCTCAGCGGCCTTGCGTTTTAATAGGCCGGCATTCCAATGGATGATATTACCATGATTACAGAATGATATGGCATTCGATAGTGTGCAAAAGCTATTTTGCCAATTCTTTTTTACGAACAATTAGCTATCCTAATTGACATCCACACACTTCGATGCGCACATAATTATAGACATGATAAAGGACACACACAAAAAAAAATAGTTGGAAAACGATTCAGTAAAAGAGACATGGTTCAGGGAATACATAATTAGCCCAAAATAGTTTTTGAAATATACGATAATATGTTCATTCTGGAATGAAATGAACAATTATTGGTCATTCAGGAATGGAATTTATCTAGTGTAAGTTAATAATCGACATTCCGCCAGTGCAGATTTTCATACACATGCATGGTACCATCGGATACGTGTACACGACTGTAAGCGTTGATTTCACGTTGATTACTTGTGAATTCACCGAGGCTACCTTTCATACCACAAGAGGATGGTAACGAAAATTTACCTGACTTTGTAGCGGATCGCCAAGGCTTTTTTCATCGAGAGGTCTTGACCGGTTGTTGTTTATTTTGAAGAACACCACAGACTATAAGGTAAATGAAATACATAAACATGTATGTTTATAATTATGGTGAAGGTTGTCCTATTATCAGTCTATTTACATTATAATTCCATGTGGTAAGTTATTGTTGCGAGTGAACCTGAAAGTAGACAGAAATGCATATTTTGCAATAATGATTATTGACTGAAATGTGTTTGTTTTAGTTACTCCCTTTTGAGTGTATGTTAAAGGTTAACATGGTTAACACTCTTAAAGGAGAATGAAACCCTGGAGGATCAAAATCGGTTACGAAATGAGAAAGTTATGAAAATTTGAAAAGTCTCAATTTACTTTCTATGGTGATCGTCAAGTTGGCAATGTTGCTTCAAAGTGACAGGTTTAGTAGTACAATTCTCCATGGCCCGAATTCACAAAGGAGGTTTGATTTAACCATGGTTTAAACCCCCTCCTGGGTTTTTTAAGCGTACGTGCGCACGGAATCTGATCCTATCATATATTTTCTTTGAGCGCGCGGATGGGCTATGTGCGCTTATTTACGCTTATTTTAGTACGCTTACGGAGATTTAAAACTTGGTGACCCAACATTTGCTCCTGCGACATTTGCTCCGCCATCCCTATCTCGAAAGGTCAAAGGTTAAGGGCAAGGTCATGATTTTTTGATTTTTTTGTTTTTGTTCAGGACAATGTGAAGATTAGGATTAGGGTAAGGGTTAGGGTTAGGGTTAGGTTTAGGTTTAGGATTAACATGGCAAAGTTAGACCGGAGCAATTATTGTCGCAGGAGCAAATGTCATGGAACCTTAAAACTTACCCATGGTTTAAACCTCCTTTGTGAATTCGGGCCCCATATCGTCTGTTGAGAGCCAGAAGGACGTTAATTCTGTGTTAAAGTATATGAGTTAACGCCCTTCTGACTCCACACAGACGATATGTTTTGTATACAAAATTTCATATTTTCCCCTTTATCTCTCAAGGTGCAGCTTTTCTCCTTCTTACATGTCTTATCTCAAGATATATCATGGGGAAATGTATATGACACAATATTATATTATTATATTAAAATTATAGGTTGTTATGTGCAAGACAAATAACTGGGCGTGGCCATGGATAATGAGGAGGGGGGGGGGGTGTACATGTAGGTGAACATTCTTCCCTGTATTTCAGCATGCAGACCACAATTAAGTCATGGGCATTGGCTTGGGACAGGCACGAGGAACAAACCGGGAGTTATACTACAAATTATTTTTATTTGTGTAAGTTGAATGTAGTTCCTCGGAGATTCAAACTGAAATAAATTATACCAAACGTTGATACATAAAAAACGTATTTACAAATCACAGTTTGTTTCTGACTTTCTTTTCTGTTTAAGTCAGCTGGTCACCCCTACCCCCCCCCCCCCCCCCCTAAAAGAGAGAGAGAGAAAAAAAAAAAATAAACAAGAAAGATAGACAGGTGAATCCTGGCGAGCGTTTCATCAAGCGTTTTGTCAGTGATTTTTACTGACAACTGTTATAAGCTACTGAAATCCTTGGATCTGATTGGATGAGAGCAAATTTGTCAGTAAAAATCACTGACAAGACACTTGATGAAACGCTCGCCAGGGGGGCGTTTCATGAAAGGACTTGCCAGATATTTTATCCGATAAATTTGCTCTCAGCCAATCAGATGCAAGGATTTCAGTAGCTCATAACAGTTGTCGGTAAAAATCACTGACAAAACACTTGCTGAAACGCTCCCCTGATGACATGCATCCTAGTGGGGATGATGTTGTAAACGAGGTGCTGTTACTGTGATATTTCTGACGCTCAAAGTTGAAAATGTTTTTTTCTTAATGTTTCGAGTAATCCCACGTATAACACAAAATTGCCACAATCATGATCCTCGTAAGTAACTGCTTCGAAATGATTTCGCATATTGATAGAGAACTCTGGCCTCATCGATAATCATGATAATCAGTGACACATACATGATGAATAAAAATAAAAAGTTGTCATTGGCCTTGATCGTGATGTTTTGATTACCGCCGTGATTACCGTCATGATTACCGAAGTAGAGGATACATTTGCCAAGGCTTAAAACAATTGAATAAAATTGACGGTGAAAAAAAAATCTATTTTTACATGCATGCAAACCGCTGCTGTGGTTAATTTTGAAGATCGACGCTCCAGCCAGATGAAAAGGGGATTCCCAAATCAATGATTACTATGAATGAATTGTCAAAAATATTGACCGACCACTGCTCGTGCGTAACCCTCGAATGCCGCGTGCGTTTCGCTGACATGTTTGACGTTTAGAACTCGTGCATTCAGTGCGTAAAACCTCAGCAAACATCCGACGAGAATATGAATGAATGGGACTGTTGTATAATTTCACACCAGCTATGACCACATCCGTAATATCTGTTGCAAATATAAACACTGAATTATTGATATTTGACAGACACGTGGTGTGTGTCCTCCTTCATCAACCACAAGATAATTTGTTTACTAATATCGATTTACTAATATCGATAACGAAAAAGCATGACTTGCTGACAGTAATTTTGACAGTGAAAAGGCAGTCGGATAATCACCCCCCCCCCAACAAAAAGTAAACGGTCTAAATGCAATCCTGTTCATTTTAAAAGTGTCTTCTACAATTTTAGGTGATGAAATGTAGTATCTGATGGGGCTAAATTTTGAAATTTTGACTGATTAATGTACTGCCTGATATATGAAGCATGAACTTTTCAAATCCAGAGAAAAACTTATTATAAGGATAATGAACTAGGGTTGAATAACTGGGCACTGTTTCATAGAACTTGTCATCAAGGACAAGTTGCAATAACTGTTATAAGCTACTGAAATCCTTGCATCTGATGGGCTGAGAGCAAATTCGTCGGTAAAAATCACTGACGAACACTTGATGAAACGCCCCCAGGTGATCTTTCAGTTTCAAAGGGATGATTTTGAAGCTATGTAGCATAAATAATTATGAACCGCAGACGTTGAAAAGCCCAGATGAACGACGTCAACGACAAGTCACAACATCTGGGCCCCGTTTCATAAAACTTGTTATCTGTAACAACTGCCATATTTCTATGACAAATTTGCTCTCAGCCAATCAGATGCAAGGATTCCAGTAGCTTATAACAGTTATTGCAGCTTGTTATTGATGTTTTACGAAACAGAGCCCTGAAATATCATCTTCTTTTACAAGACAGTTTTCATTCAGACATATGAAACAAATCGAGGGATATAAAAAAGAGGTGGTTGAATAATCCAATAAAATCTGCTCCGGGGTACACTATTACAGAAACACACTTCCATTGAGGTTATACAAGTTTTTATACCTCATACTGTTGGTAATACGAATAAAATTTAGATGTATTTTATTACAATAACACTAAATGTACTACGAGTATTCTAACTAGTGGGGTATCTTTACAAAAATGCAAAATGTTCATGCTATTATTGACATGTGCCCCCTCCCCCTTCTTATTTATTCTCTACAGTAGCATAGATAAAGCTATGTTTTTATACAAAGCTTGATTTTTGATATAATTGGTTATATCTGTAAAGGCATCTTTGACATACATGTAAGTTTGGTACAGATACAAGCGGGGTTTTGTTTCAGGTTAATTTAGCCTTCTATGGGGGGGGGGGGGGGGACTATACAGTATCATACAGTATACCAGAAATATGGTACACATTCCCATGTAATTTACAGTGTATAATACGCCTGCTTTTTTAGTTTACTAACATAGATCCATCATAAACGCAGGTTCTTCGCTGAACGAAATTATTAGTTTACTCATTAACTCTTTCATTACCGATGTCACATATATGTGACGGATAGACTTGTCATTTTCATTCACCAATCGCTCGGCCACAGGAAAGGTATTTGGTGGTCAATGTATATCAAAATTTTGAGCGTAAATCAAGCATTCTAAATATATGATTATAATTATATGCTTCCACAGAAATTTTCAGAGAAAATTGCAGATTTTTAAAAAGATATTACCTTATTTCAACATTAAACAATAGTAAACAAATGAGAAGCGAACAAATAATGGACAAAACAGAAACTCAAATGTAATTTTCAATAATTCTTATGCATAAAGTTGGGTAAAGTAATAATGTTTGGTATCATAAGAAATGGTAATAAATTTCCTACAAGTTTTGTACACAATGTTTTGTGAAATGATAGATGGTTACTGAAGTGCAGACATTTGAAAAGTAAGCATTGATCACATTTTGGTAAAATTTTGAGGAGAGTTAAACCCCTTGGCACAGTAAGAGTTAAGGACTATATATTGAAATACTCCTCAACTCACGGACTATACAAATACGTAAATATGATATCCTTTTGATATTGCGGGGGTTTCCGATTGACTGTTTAATTAGCCTTCATTCACCCCAAATATTATGGTGCAATATATTTGCGTTCGTTCGTTCATGGCCCTGACACAACCGAGTTCCTATATATGGCAATATTTGGTAACTTACTCATATTCAGTAATCAGGTAATCAAAATGTACAATTTCCCCCCTTTTTTTCTAGATTCAAATATTGTAATATTAAGCAAATAATATATTCGCCCACAACTTGGTTATCTAAATTTATCACCTTTATTCAATCAAATAAATTGATTTCGTCCATCTGAACAGTCGTACTAAGTAAACTTTGCCTTGCTTGCCAAAATAGTCTTACAAAATTTATAGGACGAATTGTGTGACCTGACTGAGGGTACTGAGATTAAAATATACAGTAGAATACAACTCTTCTTGAATTAATTAATTTTTTTAATGGAAATTCTAGCGTTTGCCCATTTCACAGAAAAGAGGTAAGATAGGTCTTATGCTTGTAAATGAATGATAAAATATACATACAATAACATTACTACCAGCTGCATTATCATGTTTTGACAAAATGTATGTTACACTAATTGTCTCCGTTTTTTGTAACACAGGATTAAATGTGAAATTAAAGGCTATTTCGTTATTATCTTTCAAATGTAAGGGCTGTATACGTAAATGCCCTCTATCTGTTTGACTAATATGAATGGCATCAGCAGAATCAAAGTATATTTTAGGGATAAGAACTATAAAAAAAAAAATTAAATTAAAGGCGTGTGAAAATACCCTCAATCGTGAAATCACGCATCGACGATACTCACTCGAATAAATCCATGGCATGTCGAGTCCTGAAAGATTAAAAAAGAACAGACAATTTTTAAAAAGCCAAGTATAAACCTAAGCTGTAAAGTTGAGCTCATTTCATCTTCGATTTTCGCTGAAGTGGTTTAATTTCTTTGTTTGAGTTTCTTTGACGTTAATCGGTGTAAGTATGCTTGACGGTAGGGGTGCATGCCTCCAAATAGGAGCAGTCACTAAATCATTGATCCAGCGACGGATATTGAGAGAGGGGAATCGATCTTTAAAAATTGGACACTAACTTCATGAATGACCAACGTGCAAAAGAGAGGACAGAAATTATTTTCAAAAGAAAAAGAAAAAAGAAAAGGGGGGGGGGCTGATGATAGGACTATCTGACTGTAGATAATTTCTTTTTTGTGTTGATCAACTTGAGAAGGAAGACTTTACTTGACAGCCCTGATTCTAGCATGGTGAAAAAAAAAATTGTACGTGGTTGCTACAAATCAAAGAGATCTGACTGATTGAAGAGTTGTAATAATAGATTTGTAGTCTCTCTCTCTCCCTCTCTTTCTTTCTCTCTCTCTATCTCTTTCTTTCTTTTTTTTCCCTCATTTTCTTCCTTTTCTCTCTTTCTTCTTTTTCTCCAATTCCCCCTTCCTTCCTCAGTCTTCAACTCACTCACTTTCTCTATCTTCTCTATCTCTCTCCTACCCCTCTCTCTTTCTCTCTCTCTCTTTCTCTCTCTTTCTCTCTCTCTCTCTCTCTCTCTCTCTCTCTCTCGAACACTCCCCTATCCCATCCCCCTCTCTCTCTTCTTCTCTCTTCTTCTTCTTCTTCTTCTTCTTCTTCTTCTTCTTCTTCTTCTTCTTCTTCTTCTTTTTTCCTCTCTCTCTCTCTCCCTTTACCCCTCTAAATATGTCTACTGATCTCTACATGTACATCTAATTTAGGCTATCGGTCCTATCACCCGACGAAGCGTAGCATATCACAATGATAGAAAATCACAATTTATCCTTAAGTTTGGGAGCTTGTCGCCAAAATAACGTTCTAATTGCACATCGGGTGCGATTCCGTCCCTCTTTCGAGTACCCCTTGCTATCTTAATGGATTAGTCAAAGGAACGATTTTAAGCTGGAGAGGGGTAGATTAAGGCAATAAAGCCAAATCTCAAGCACGTTATGCAACGGGGACTTGACTCAGCAAGAGCTTGTTAATAGCTCTCTATTAGGAGCTCTTATCCCTATCGTCGCTGTCCTAACTAAATAGCTGTTAGAAAGTTGGTTTATTTCGTCAGGTATTTCATTTCTATCCGGGATTGTACATCTAGACACAGACGTTAAAAAGCACTATTCATTGTGTGGGAGTGTGTGTTGTTTTTGTTGGTTTTTGTTGTTTTTTTTTTTTTTGGGGGGGGGGGGGTGAGCTCCCTGATTTCCCGTTTCCAAAGTCAGATGAAATCGGATGAAGGCAATGATCATAACAAATAAAATTTAAAATTTTATCAAGTTTCAAATTTAAAAAAACAACAACAAATGAATCAAATGTTGCTATTTGATATAACTCGTAAAAATAATTCGTGATAACTGTTTTGATTTGTGTAATGAAAACCATTTATCAGAATTATTAATTATGCACCCCCTTCCTCCGCCCCTGCGCAAACTCTTCTGTATAACTACTTAAATTTGAGACCAAAATGCAACTACGTTTCAGCCCTTCAATTTTGTTTACTTCTTTTTTTTTTTTTGGGGGGGGGGAGGAGGATTTGGGGAAAGGAATATTCTTCTTGAATAATTTCAAGAGAAGGTCAAGTCCTGGTAAAAGTGAAAAAGGGTCTAGTGGTTTGGTAGCCCTACTCGGTCAAAGATAAACACATACCAAAATTCTTTGTAAGGGTTTTAATTTTAGGCAAACGAAGCTTGAGTCAGTAAATTTTTAAGTTTTTATCATTCCTATTCTTTCCATCTTGACCCCATGACATATTAACAATAGCCATTCTGCTTGGATTGGAAGGATATCGGAAACATTAGATATAGACGAGTAATGATGCATCGCAAATATATAACCTTTTTTTTTTTTAAAAAGGGGAGAAAGCTGTCCAAATCGATTAATGAGTTCGGATTTATTCCTTGAAAGAATGATGACGTCCGAATGCAGGGCGATTTCAATGATCCGATTTAACACTGAATGTTGTTTTTATGCATGCATACTGATAGGCCTACTCATTGCTGAGTTATTGTAAGACGATGTGCTCCATTAAGAAAACAATCTTGAGTTTTTGTTATAGTGGTTCGTTCTATTCCAATGTAAACCATGTTTGTCTATGCTTCTATAATTAAAAGGAAAAATAGATTTGATTCTAAATGAAATCATGAGAAATAACGGGTTATAGTGCATTAAGAATAAATACAATGAACTACAGTACTCAACGTTTTCCACATTCTTTCGATCCATTTTCTATCTTCTTCTTCTTCTTCTTCTTCTTCTTCTTCTTCTTCTTCTTCTTCTTCTTCTTTCTTCTTCTTCTTCTTTTTCTACTTCTTCTTCTTCTTCTTCTTCTTCTTCTTTTCTTCTTCTTCTTCTTCTACTTCTACTACTTCTTCTCCTCCTCCTTCTTTTCTTTTGTTTGATTGTCTGAAATTCCTTACTTGTTCCGCACCGCCCCCTCCCTGCCAGAGAACCACTGGACAGCGAATAGAGCTTAAGTGATATTTCGCTGTCCATTATGATCATTTTGATGTGAGATATCTAGCTCGGCAGCCCGAAAAAAAAAAAACCGTGACGTAAGAACTGAAAACGCGTGGATAGCAAAACCTGCTAAACGCTTCATGGTTTTAAGAATCCGGTAACATGAACGGAGAGAAATCTGGCATTTTATCCATAGTCATGGTCTATGCCAATCTGAATCCGACGCCATGCGGCCGAAATCCGCCTTCTAAAGACGCAGTCCGGGGGGATAATGGGGGCAATTTAGGGCTAATCAACTCGACCCTTTCACAACGTGTACTTTCATCAAGTGTCAACGTCACCACTCAGAAAACTCAGAGGGTTCATTTATCTTCAATGAAGCGAGTCTATTCAGTCGAATCGGGGGGCAGTTTAGACGAGCAATTATCCGGGGACTCCTTATACAAAAGAATTAACAATAGAAAGTTTAAGTGGCCGAAGACCATGATTACTATACAGACCATCTTCTCGTTTACAGTTTGAATTTCATGCCCTCGTGTCTTGTAATACGTACGTTTTTTTTCTTCTGGGAGAAAACTATAATACAGTCTTTTAATATCAAACTGTTATTTGACGTGGAAAAAAAAATGTGGAAAATATACTCACCTTCTTTCCCATTCTATTCGAATTTGTCTGTCATGAGACATTAATTCATTTTGCCTTTTTAGTATATGCAAATTAGTTTAATCCTGCCAGAGAGGCATGTGCTATTCAATACATACCGTGAAAGAAGTCACTTTTTTTTCCTCAGATGCAGGTACAGCGTTCCTTAACCCTATTTTTAAGACTACGGGTTCATGAATCAAAATAATTAAACTCCCACATATTTTTTTTTGTCTGCGGCTTTGTTGTTTTCATGGTTAAAACCTAAATGAGCACGAACTACATGCAATTTAATTGCAGAAGACCAAAAGATATGTGCATTTGCAAAAGATATTTGTTTATTACAGAAATCATCGCACGCTAATATGCGGCGGTGCAGGAAGAGAACCCTAGATGTAACTTGTAAGAGGAGACGGTCGCTAAAACACTGATGCCACTAACCACTCAATAATTCGAAGATGATTTGCGGTTGATGATTCCATCAGATACGCTTTTTCTACCATGTCTACCTCGTCTGAAGGGTTTTCATTTCTTTCACAATACACTTGTAATAATTATGTCTTGAGCATCAATTTCCCACAAGGGTTTGTTCAAACATTTTTATTTTTCAAGGGCGGGGCTAGGGTGTCGTCTTCCAGATTGAGCAACAAATTTGCGACCCCCCCCCCTCCCCTGGCTTGAGAACACTGAATTTTCCATTTCTACTCCCATGTATTTTGTCCCCCCCCCCCTCCCCGATATTTTGCCGCATAGGGCAAAATGTACGGAGGGGCGTCACTTTGAAGTGACCCAACCAACCTAGAAATGACCCTACACTCTGTCTGTTTCTGGAAGAAGAAGAAAAAAAAAAGAGAACGAAATACAAAATGGTAACACACATTTTCCCATCTAGGCTGACGTCTCTTACCGGAATACCAACTTTCCGCTTCCAACAATTCTAACACTTTTCATAAAATGTCACTAGATGATATATAAATATTACAATATTAGACCAACTCGCTGTCCGAGTGTGAGCGTATGGTTGCCCAAATATGAGGTGCCGGTTGTTCAAATATTTCGATAATTCAAGTTCTCGGAGGGAGGGGGGGGGGGGCAACAGACCCCTTCCCCTCGTAGGCCTTCATTAATTAGGATATCTGTTCAAATACATCAGTAATATGCTACTTTTTAAGAAATGCAATAGTAAATTCAAAGTCAGACCCCTCCCCCACGTAGGCCTTCATTAATTAGGCTATCTGTTCAAGGACATCAGTTTGTGCTACACTTTTTAAGAAATGCAATAATAAATTCAAAATCGCCTTGTGAATTATATTACATGATTATATGATTATGTGATTTTGACTTATTGTATTCAAATCTTGTTTAAACATGTTAAAAATTGTCTAAATAAACAATCTGAAACTGCATAAACTACGTTTTATGATTTGACCAAAAATGGACACGGTAACGAGATATTCCATTAATTTCTTAAGGTGAACGCAAATATTTTTAAATCTCATTTTGTATGGGGGTGGTGATCTAAAAAAAAAGTTGTCATATCATATTGTGTTATTCTAAATTCGTTCGTATTCGTTTCAACACCAAAGCGTCCGAGTTTCTTGTTTTTAATGCAAATACAACGAGCGGATCCAAGATTGTGTTGACGAAAAGGGGTGGGGGAGGGGCCCGAGGGGAGGTGGGGGGTACCTCTTCTACTGACTGATCTACTGACAAGCATGCAACCAACAACAACAACAACATTTTTTTTTGGTTAAAAGTTTGAATGCCGATCAGAAATATGCTAATTAGCAACAGATCCGTGTTGGTGTTTATTTTACGAATTTAAAGGAAAGACTATATAATTTTGTATTACCCTGTGGAGCCTATAACTTAAAAGCCTAGCTGTTACCCTAAGCTCCTCCATTATTTCACTCTTCTTTTAGCTCAGTTTTTTTTTTTCTTCAAATAATACTGCATGCAAACAAACAGATATCAGTGGGCCAATTCCAATCGATCGCAACTTAAAATTAATCGCAACTGTGTGCTTAAGAGACAGGAGTTGCGATTGATTTCAAGTTGCGATCGATTCGAATCAATCGCAACGTTTTATAAGACGGGGCCTAGGTACTCACCTTCTGTTATGTGGTCATAGTCTCTGATAACAGAACTCATTTTAGTTTTGTTATTCTGTACCATTTATTTTGTGAAAACATTATGTGAAATATGAAACTATAAACTGAAAATGTAATATTAAAAGTATGATTTGGTTAGGGTGGGGGCACGTGCCTCCCTTCCCCTCCCCTTCCCATCCCTGGATCCGCCACTTAGCACGTCTGGGAAGCCAAACAAAAACCCTTGTGATGACGAAGAAAGAAACAACTTGAGATGGTCATCGAAATCCAATCAGAAATATGCTAATTAGCAACAGATCCGTGTTGGTGTTTATTTTACGAATTTAAAGGAAAAACTGTTTTTGAGGAATTTGCATCACTTCATTCTAAATTTATTCAAATTTACGGGTGAACACTTCATGCACCTACAGTGCCCTCTATTTTTTTCACTCCGTTTTCTGGGCCATAACTACTTCCCGGCATGCCCACGATGCAGCTGCATAATGGCGTCCCCATATTTTTAAAGTTCGATCTTGATATCTAGTTTGTTACCAATTATCACTCGTCGTCGGTTTACACATGATCATATAGATAACATGATGAAGCAACAAAAACTTTATGAAGCACATAAAGTTGAGTTCTGGTCATGCGATAACATTTTTAAAGAAACTGTCTCAAATCAATTGGGAAAGGTTGATTATAGTACATAAAAATTGGTGTATGCTTTAAGATTTTGGAATCACCAAAACGAGAAGAAATTAATTGACTCAATCCTGCTGAGAGTCACATGCACTGCACACAGAAATGTGTATATGGGACTACATACACAATGTTCGGCCCGAACATTTCAGCTGTTTCTCGTCACGTTTCGAATATAAGGGCATTTGGTGAGCAATTCTTTTCAGGGGACATTACTACTATATGATGTTCTTTCAAAATGAAAAAATAAAGAAATGAGAAAGCTCACAAATTATTTTTTGCCTTTCCCAGAAGTCAACTTTCCCTTTAAAGACAACATATGCGAATGACAAGCGTCTGCACACACATTGTTACTGTACAAATTATTATAGAAAATCAGTATTTCTGCGACGTTCATTTCATCTTTTCTGTGGTTCGGGATATTTCCTCTAAATTGTTTTGTACATTTACGTCCTACATTATCTTCATTCACTACATGTTCTTAAGTAGTTGTTTATTCAGATTTCATATAATCACGATTTCGTAAGGACCATGGGCAATGTGTAGGAATAACACAATATAAGGGGGGGGGGATCTCGGGTTTTCCGAAGGTTCGTTTTTCCGAAGGTTCCTAATTCTGAAGGTTCATAATCCCGAAACACAAAATTCCCATACAAGGGGGTTCATTATTCTGAAAATGAAATAGAAATAGGGTTCATAACTCCGAAGGTTCGTCTATCCGAAGTTTCATAATTCCAAAAATAAAAAAGGGTTCATGATTTTAAAAATGAAATAGGGTTCATTATTCCGAACATTTTCAATCATATTAATGATAATGTTGAGTTCTGGTCATGCGATTACATTGTGACAGAGACTGTCTCAAAGCAATTAGGAAAGTTTGATCATGTCTAAATAAGAATCGGTGTATAGGGGCTACTGTGAGGTTTTGGAATCATCAAAATAATAAGAAACCGACCCAATCTCGCTTATATGGGACTGCACACATAATGTGGCATGAATGTTCGGCCCGAACACTTCAGCTATTTCTCGTCATCTTTCGAATATGATCCAGGGGATTCGAAGAGCGATCCAGGGGATTCGAAGAGCAATCCCTTTTCAGGGGCTTTTCTACTATGATTTCTTCCAAACTGACGTAGAAGGAATGAGAAAACTCGCCAATTATTTTCACCTTTCTCAGAATTCAACCTTCTCTTTTAATTCACTTGGAAGCGGATTCAAATGCTGCTTTTATGTTTAGATGATGCGGTTTGGCTTTGTACTCTGACCAACTTTAATGTTATCTGTAAATTATCTCCATACCACATTGTGTAGAAATGAAACACAATGATAAATAAACATTCGAACTCGTACTCGCTTTTGGGGATAAGGCTACTGAGCCCTGTTTGCCATGTTTGCCATGTTTGCGGTGCAAATTTGAAGGTTTATTTCTTAATTTTAGTATAAGTGTTTATACTATGGATAATTTCGTTTTCTTTTCTAATTCTGGGAAAACCAACATGACGAATGCTGCTGTCAGTACTGTCATCATCCTATAAATACAGTTTTCTTGAAGACAATGATAAAATTTGATCTGTTGAAGCTCAAGTATTCTTTCCTCATGCAGTCACAAGAAAAATAATTCATCTTTAAGAGAGTTATTTGGCTTCTTCACGAATACAAATTATTTCTATTATATGCAGATCAAGCAGCCAAATCGCCAATACTATTAATATCTAGAAGTATAGGAGTGCAGCAACAATTCCTTGATAAAATTAATGAATTTGTTAGGTAGTGTGGATTCCCTTTTGTCGCCCAGCACGAACGATGAAGGGTGATTGTGTCCGACCCTGCCTATACCAACATTTTGGCAATTCCATGCCCAACTTGGGCTATGTTTTGCCCATTCACAATCACCTTTTACTACAAGTTGAGCTCGAGCTGGGCATAATAGTTGCTCAGAAGTTTGTGGAACTCAATATTTACCCTCATATTGGGCAGTTGCTGTTTTTTACTTCATATTCTTTACAGTGTACGTATGCTCTTAAAAACAAAAACAAAAAAAAAAAAAACAACCCCAAATTAATAACCATCTTCTTTGAAAGTGACGTCTTCGCCGTACAATAAGGAATAGACACAAACGTTCTATCTTTCATTTTGTGTCTTTTTCAAAAAATGACGTCTGTTTCTTGGAGACATTGAAAAGAAACCAGGATTCCGTAAGTTTTGTTGACAAACTTAGCCATGCCTGACATGAGTAAAGGGACGTTTGTTGAGACCGTTGTTCTGTTGGATTGTATTTTTGGCGTTCAGTCAAAAACCGGCTATTTACGCCATTATTGAGACCGTTTAGTGGCAAGGTCTTTATTCGCGCGTATTATTAATTCGGACTTATTGAGTAATCAAACCAAATTCGTCGTCCCCACAATGCAGTAATGTCCTTCTACGATATCGCTTGACTCGCTCATTCATTATGATTTTGGTTTGTTGTTGTTTGACCATGTTTAGTTTAAATTTCTTGGGCGTTTTGAGGCGTTGCGCTTGTGGGTTTCGTTTACAAATTTGAATACAGAAAATGACGTATTAAATAGGACGCCCAAACTTAACGGCTGGTATACATAAAAACGTATTAACTTTAGCATGTTTAGTTCAGGTTTAAGTGGGTAGATTTAAATTGATTCATTGAGCGCCGTGTGCCAACCCCTTCATCACGTAAGAATATCCATAATTCTGTAACCGAATAAACAAACAAAAATCATGTCAATTAGGAATTCAATTTCTCCTTTTCATTTTGTGTCTTGATTCATTTCATTTTCATTCATTTGGTCACTGCAGAAAAACAAAAACTCGTACGTCGTGAATTAGTGAAATGAATTAAACCACGTTTAAGAATACGATACTTTCTGTCCATACTTGAGGACAATAATATATACATCATGCACATGACAGATTCCAATCAGCTAGTTCACGTATTTATTCTTTCATTTGTACATCGATCATGCAAACACTTACACCAAAAAAGAAATAAAAAATTATTACTTTTGGTTTCATCATCACAGTAACTCTATAATTCAGAGATGATCAAGAGATAAAGAAACTAAATTAATAAATAATTATAAGAAATTCCTTCAAACACTTACTTGACAAAAGCACTTATTCAAATTGATATGTACTTATTCAAATTGATACATACTGAAATACAATATGGAATCAATTGCTCAATGAGTACTTGGCATGGACGCCTGATGCAGATAGTATTCTCATACTCTTATGAAAATAGATCAATTGCCTCTGCAAAGTAAATCATTGAACGATCATTTCTATTCCTTTGGCTCGTTATTCATCATGTTCATTTCATTTACGTTTTGGCTTTGATCCAGAAGTACCGGTAATTCAAATGAGTTCTTCACAACCATGGGGGGGGGGGGGGAGTATCATACAAGAACGTATCGGCGATTGAGGGGTAAAGAAAGAGAGAGAGAAAGGAGGGGGGGGGGGGGAGAGAAAGAGAAAGAGAGAGAGAAAGAGTGAGAGAGGGGGTGGTGAAAAGAGATGGGAGAGAAATACATGTACATAGATGAGGGGGGGGGGGGTTACACAGAAGAGAGAGAGAGAGAGGGGAGAAACGAGAGAGAAAGATACATAGATAGAGAGAGAGAGTGTGTGTGTATGTGAGAGAGAGAGAGAGAGAGAGAAAGAGAAAGAGTGGGAAGGGAAGAAAGGGGAGGGGTAAATAAACTTGAAAATTTACACTTAAAACTTGAAAAGAGAGAGAGGGGGAGGGAGAGAGATAGATAGAGAGGGAGAGTAGAAAAAGAGATCGGTGAGAGAGGACAGGCAACAGAGACAGAGAAAATAAGATAGAATACAGAGAGAGAGAGGGGGGGGGGAGATAGAGAGAGTAAGAGGGGGGAGAACACAGGCAACATAGATAGAGAAAATAACATAGAAGAGAGAGAGATGGATGTGCACGTGCTTCAGTGCTGCAGATCGATCGTCTTCAACATTATCAATTATTTCTCGATAAAAAAAAAGAAGAAGAAAGAATAAGAATACTTTTGGTTTGTCGTCTTTCTGAACGATTTCTCAATCCTATATAGTGACTGATCTTCTGTTGATTTGTTTTCACTTTTCTATATAAAATACTGAAGCATAAGTACATGTATTTGTACGTCAAAAATATTTGAAAGAAATATAATGGTTCGTTAATGCTTCAGGGCGTTGCCAGTGGACCGTAAGACAAAGACGGAATTCATTGTGATAGAAACAAATAAGTTGATAATAAATTTCCGAAATATTTGACCATACTGAAAGGTCGTTCCAAGAAATGCACAAAGGTCATCAACTTTTGGTGATGGCACAACAAATATGTGAATTTTCGATAGCAAATTTAACCACCAAGCTTTTATCATTATCAAAATAAAAATGATTGTTATTCATACTGCTATTTTTTTTTGTATAATCAGGATGGTTAAACTCTAACAAGCTAACGCTTCCTTGGGGGTATATCCCAACCATTTTTTAAAAACTTCTTCATATCTGCCATGTATTGATATGTTATCAGTGGAAATTGTATGTACTTTTGCATGTTTGTTTGTTTTTAAATGGTTAAATAACTGAAAACAAACTGGCATTAAAAATACATGGAATGTCTGCTATTTAATACTCATCAACGTTCCTGATAATTAATTTCATACCAATAAAATACGTTTTGCATTGCATTCCCTCTAAGCATGTCGAAAGGAGATCTGAACAGAATTAGACTTCACGTATGAGCTTTCTCATTCTTCTTATGTCCATCTGGAAGGATATCTTATGGAAATGTCCCCTGAAAAGGATAGCTCTTCAACTACCCTTAAAATTCTAAATAGGACAAGAAATAGATGAAATGTTTGGACCGAACTTTCAATCCACGCATGTGTGTAGTTATTTGTGTGTGGAGTGTATGTGAATTTCAGCATGGTTGAGTCAATTTCTCATCATTGTCATTTTGATGATTCCAAAAACTAACGGTATACACAAATTCTTAAAGTGATTTGGTAACTTTGTAGAGGCTTGATAAAATATGAGCTGCCTGGCCTTACATGCTATCAGTGTATGTAATAAGGTGTAAAAATGAAGCCCGGGAAAAAAAAGCACTTCAAAATCATCATGTGCTTCACAAAAGTAAACATATGCAAGTGACTGGAAATGCCAGACTCATTTCCCTCCATAGACTCAGTGTTAGACTAAAGCGTATGGCCATACGCTTTCGTAAATGGGAGTATTCAGTCATAGATATCTTAATAATAGCATTATATATTTGAAAAAAAAAACCCTTTCTGTGCCTGGCTATATATTATCCTTCTGAACATCATTATACAAGACAGATATCAAAATTCAACAATTTATTAAAAGTTACCGAATCCCTTTAAGCATGTTAAGTATTACATGATTAAGCTCTCTTCGTCGCCCCCAGACAATTTCTTTCACGATGTTATAGGCCCTGACTAGAACATGTAGAATTTGACTTTTGAGCTTCGATTCAATTCCTCATGCTTACAGAAACATTATTGATGACGGAACAGTACAAGAAAAGCAAACTGCTATTTGAAAAACGGATATTAATTCGTGTGAAACTGATAGCGATAGTTTCATGCCACAATTTGTTATTACATACACAACACAAGTATATTCAATAGAGCCGATCATATTGACATCCTCATAATAGATATCTATCCATGCAGCTATATAAAGCGTTTGGTTTTATGCTCGAACAACAACAAATATTGAAGAGTGGTTTTTAATTTCGGCGGTTATTGGCAACAGTAATTGGAAAATACAAATATTATGCTGTGCAGGGCAATAACCGACAGTGCATTCATTGATTTATTGACATAAGAACTTTGATAATTAGATATGTCTTATTTATTGTTAATCAGTCACTCTGTGCCACCATGTTCACCTTGTAAGATATGTTTTTAATGGATTTCAATTCATTACTGAAATAAACCTCATATGATTCATTAATATGTGGGAGTACTGTGATATACGTGAGGCATTGTGTTCGATCCTTGTTGGTCGGTGCTTACATCCGTGATGGCTCAGTGGTAGAGCAGTGGTCTCGTAACTGGGAGGACCCGGGTTCGAAACCTATAGTGAATGCGCTAGTGCCCTTTGGTAAGGTTTTAATCCACATGACCAAGTCCCTCGGAGAGGGTTCCCTGGGGAGCGTTTCATCAAGTGTTTTGTCAGTGATTTTTACCGACAAATTTGGTCTCAGCCAATCAGATGCAAGGATTTCAGTAGCTTATAACAGTTGTCGGTAAAAATCACTGACAAAACACTTGATGAAACGCTCCCCTGGTTGCTTACTTACAAGTATACATATGCTTTCTTAGCAGTCAGGTAAAATAATCCATGCATCAAATCAACCTTCCTTGGACTAGGTGTTTTACCTTCATTGTCTCTCTCCACCCAGGTGTATTAAGTGAGTACCCAGCAACGCTGGGGGGGGGGGGGGGGGGGTATGATAGTTGCCTGTCCCTTAGGAAGAGCATGCTGATGAGGCTACTCTGGGTGACTGAATAGTAATTTGAAGAAAAAAAATATTATTGTTATTATTTTAAAAACTTCTACAAATATAAAGGCAATAAACATATCAATTAGCAATGATAATGGATTGTCTCAAGTGATCATACTCAAAATGTGTTTTCCTTGCACTCGTTAGAACCGTCACGAGAGGGGACCTGGGGAGCGTTTCATCAAGCGTTTTGTCAGTGATTTATACTGACAAATTTGCTCTCATCTAATCAAAATTATGCAAGGATTTCAGTAGCTTATAACATTTGTCGGTAAGAATCACTGACGAAACGCTTGATGAAACGCTCCCCTGTATTCAAAGATCACCTGCCTATAAGCCAGTTCACCATGCATGTTCACGGTTACAGTCTGCGCATGAGCAGATAAAGGTCATTGCGGACTAGACCAAATTGTGAAATACACGGAGACAAAATACTGGATTCGTGCTCATGAAATTTATGTCATCATTATTCATTTATGCACAAACAGTGCACTCCATGATACACAGGTGGAAGTATTCTTTGAAAGGGGGAACAAAGGCTATTTTTGTAGCACCTCCATCGCTGTAGGAGTGATTATTTCAAATTGTACAAAGTGGGACTTCTCCATGTTTTGCTGAGATCTGTGGATATTCGGGGTCATTTGGCATGTTTGGGACATGTGCTAACCGTGAACTGCACTCTTATTTCTGCTGAGTCAAATTTAACTCGGAAATGGCGTCAGCTGGGAGTCACCTCCATCCTTGTCAAAGTGACTCGTTTTCCGAGTTACTTTGACTCTAATCAAGTCGATTCTCAGTTGATGGCACACCATTTTGAGTCAATTCGGAAATCCGAATCACTTTAACTCAGAATAGAGTTGACTCCCAGCTGACACCATTCAGAGTCAAATTTGACTCCGCAGAAATAAGAGTGTGGTCTATTAGGGCCGTATTTCTTGTTTCCCTTCATCAGTCATGTTCCGTCTCATAATATACTTATTCATGCTATTACTCCACTTGACATGCTTGAGATGAAAACAGACTTAGCAAATTTGTTATCATGTTGCTATTCATCAACAAAATCAGAGTAATTTGACAAATTGGTGACTTACCAATTAATTATTTTAGCGGCCCCTGTCATCTACTTTCTTATGTTAAATGTCTAGGGAGTATTTTCTTTTCTCGGAGAAATGGTTGGGGATAACGGTTAAAGAATGGCCTCTTTGAAGTAACCTGATCTGTCCATGAATGTATATGCATGTACCAAGTTCTCTCCAGTTCATTCCATCATGTTCATTGAACCTATTCTTTTCTTGTCATCGTTCTTTCTTTCTTTTCTTCTCCCTTTAATCCTCTAATGTCGTTGAATTGTTGGCTTAATGAGCCCCCGTCATGCTCCGATTAAATCAGGAAAAAAGGGGGAAAGAATTAAGAACCGAAATCGGGCTATTGAGAAGTTTTTTAGGCGGCGCTTTATCTTCGCACTGACGCGCAAAACATTTTATAATGGTTTAGCAGCTTTTCATTCAATCTGAAAGTGTTTCTATTTTGATTCCAAGAGTCACAACCTCGTAGTCTCGCTTCCATATTTTTTTTCTTCTTTAAAATAATGATCCCCTTGCCTTATTTCCTCTTTATGTGGATTTTGGGGGTATAACTGTTTAGGAGATAACTGTATTATGATGACGCTTTTTCTTCCTGTACTACCAATCTGTTCATCATTATTTTCTCTCATTACTTTGGTAATCTTTTGCCCTTTCTGCTATCTTTGTATATTCCGATGTTGTTGTTATTTCCTTTCAGGTGTATTTGAATTACCATACTCTCTCCCCCTCTCTCTCTCCCTCTCTCTCTCCCTCACTCTCTCTCTCCCCCTCTCTCTCCCTCTTTCTCCCTCCCTCCCCTTACCCCTGTGTCTCTGCCTCTGTGACTTTCAATCTGTCTCTCTCTGTCTGTCTCTCTGTCCATTTTCCTGTTTTTATCATCTCTCTCTCTCTCTCTCTCTCTCTGTCTCTATCTTTCCCTTCCTCCGGGATCCTTCATCCTACCATGGGCGCAAATCCAGGGGGCAGGGGGGCATGCCCCCCCCCCACTATTTTAAAGATAGGCGAATGTCCCCTCCCCCACTAATTGTGATAACCTTCTTTTTTCTTCTTCTTCTTCTTCTTTTTTTTTTTTTTTTTGGTGCTTGTCAGAGAATTTTTTTGGAGGAAAACTAGACCCCCAAATGGGATAAGCCTTTTTTTTTTCTTTCTTTCTTTTTGGTTGTCAGAAAATTTTCAGACATTTCGGACAGGTACAAAGTTAAATCATGTGGTGACCCTCCCCCCGTATTTCAAAATGGATTTGCGCCACTGCATCCTACCCTCTCTTTCACTGCTTCTGTCTTTATCTCCGCCTTTAAACCGATATGAAAATTAAGATCCCCAAAAGTATAGGTTAAAATATATACGACAGAGTAGAGGGAAGGAAATGCAGAGAGAAAATATAAACTGAGAAAATTAATTCAGCTTCGAGCCCAGGCTAATTTTGGGAACTGTCGTGATGAAACGTTCCGTGGATAATCCTGCGGATTCTTGCAAATCTCCGTGACCAAACTTTCGGACTTAAAAACAAGGCAATTAACAAGCGATCCTTCATTCTTGAAATGACCCTACGAATCGGGAGGAGCTAAATGCGTTACAGCTCCAGCCATAGAGAATATTTCGTTTTCGGAGATGCTGGACATTATTTTTACGAATGTGCTTCTGGCAAAAGCCATGTTTTGAACAAAGTCTTCCAAAAGACGTTTAGATTTAGCTATGAGCACCCGTGGAACACATCTGTCATTTGTCTGTAGACAAACTAGGGGAACGTTATCATTGATTTAACATGTTTAATTGAACTGCTGGATCTGAGCGCTGGAATTACATCACCCTTATATCTAAAACCTAACATTTCAAGACTTTGTATTGGTGGATGTGCATTGGATTTCTCACGAGCTTGCAAGAATCTTCAAAATTTGAGGTCAGAACCCTGACTCTTTTAATAGCTATATATAGGATAATCGACATTGAGTTTGCAAGGTAAGTTTTGTTTTTTGTTTTTGTAATTCACTGCAAATTGCAAGTATGTATTCTAAGAAATTCTGTACGAAATAATGACAAAGAGTTTCAACTTGATGTTTTGTCACTAGATGAATATTTCACTGAACTAGTGCCATATGTGACCATGCGTTTCAGTAAGTCCCTCTTTTTCTTTATTTAAAAGGACGTCTTTCTTTAAAGGGGAAGTCCAGGCAGAAAATAACTTGCTTTCATAACTTTCCTATTAGTTGTCCGATTTTCCTCAAGCTTTTTAAAATCAATTTTTCGGATTTTTCTGCTTTTATTGAAAGCAAAGTTTGTTTGTTTTTTTTTTTTGGGGGGGGGGGTTTGCCTGGACTTCCCCTTTAATTCTTCGTTATTATTTAATGATAATCTACATAATTATATCTTCAAAGAAAAACGAATTAATTGTCATAATTATGAAAGAAGAAGAAGGATGCCTTACCGATAATGTAGTGATGTAATTTTTGTCTGATTGTGTAAAAATGGAAAAAGAGGCTTCAAATTTCATACACAAAGATAAATTTAAGTGTACGCACAGAAAACAACAATATTTATTTCAAATAAGTATTATATATATATATATATATATATATATATATATATATATATATATATTGTAAGAAATGACCCTCGAACACAACGCTGGTGGTCATTTGTTTTAGTGGAAGATATATTGAAAGAAATGTCTCTATGAGACGGTCGTAGCTTTTATTGTCCTCCTTTATTTGTCAAGCTTTCGATCAATGATCTTAATCAGGGGCCCGTTGCACAAAACTTGCGTTTAATCGCAACTCCTAAAAATCAAACGCAAGTCCTAAATGCGCACTTCTGATTGGCTGAAAATAAACTTGCGTTTGATTTTCCTGAGTTGCGTTCAAACGCAAGTTTTGTGCAACAGACCCCGGGACTGTATAAAAACACAAAATGATGGCTGACATTTACATCGGAATATACATCTCAATTTCTTACAGTTGTTAAGTACTAATCATTATAATTATAATAATATCAATTATCATTATTATTATAATGATTATTATTATTATCATTATTATTATTATTGTTATTGTTATTGAGATGCATACATGGCATAGATTTGAATGGGTTGCTTGACCTTATACAATTACTGTATAATCTCTGGAGGAAACCATGTTTTTTAACAAAACAATTAGGAAATGTGTTATGAATTATATTCAAGCATCCTGCTTGCTTTTTGAAAATGATATGAAAACTTATTTTATATGAAAAATGAGAAATTTGTAACATAAGATGTACTTGTTGAAATCGTGAAATACCGATGCTGATTATTTCCAGGGGTACAGAATTTCCGTTGCATGAAATTAGCACGACTGACCTTCAAATTAAGTAATAATATAGGAATAAGACAGCATTCAATATGGGTTCGATGGATCTTTAAAAAATAGTAACCTAAATCTTTAAGCGGCTCAAATAGTAATAGTAATAGGCGCTTGCAAATTGAAGAATTGAGTCGTTCAAATTAAATAAAACCCTTTGTTTGATTTCCTTTGATAGTTTTATCGGTCATCAAAATATAGCTAGATCTTTAAGCGGCTCAAATCTGTAAAAGGCGCTTGCAGATTGAATAAATTAAACAAATCCTCTCAAGAGTCCTTCAAATCTGTCAATCTAATCTTTAAATGCCAACAAGTGATTGTTCCTTTGGAGAATTGTTGTGACTTGGCCTGGAACTCTGGAAGTATTCAATTTTCTCGACGATTATCAATCGTTTAAGCTTCTTTGCAAGTGTCCTTAATATGCCTGTTGTTACATTAATGTATCAATGCAGTTTGTGTGAGACCCGAGTTAGCGTAGCAAATGCGAGATAACATTGCGATTATCTGACTTTCAAAAGGCAGGGGTTTTCTCAGTTGATTCTATAATAGAGAAAGGAAAATATATTCAACTGGGTTTCGAGTTTGTAGACTATGATGATCCCTTCTCACACTATCCTCTTATAGGGGATATAATCTATGTTATTCCAGAAACAATTAAACTATTAAAACAATCGAGGAATGATTTATATGATAATAATAATGATCAATAATAATAATAATAATAATAGTAATAATAATGATGATAATAATAATAATAATAATAATAATAGTAATAATAACAATAATAATAATAATGAAAATAATAAATAATAGTATAGGCCTAATACTAATAATAGCAATAACAATAATATAAATGATAATAATAATGATAATATTAATAATAACAACATTACTACTAATAATGATGATAATAATGATGATTATAGTTTATCTGTGATGATGATGATAACGATAAAATTGTTATGACTGTAGTTGTTTGGAACACAATTTTGTGAGCTGCTGTTAAAGAACTGTATTAAACTGTGTAAATATATGGACATATATTGATTTTTATGACTATATTCAAGTCTCTGATTTGACGGAATAGTATAGGATAAAACGGGAATTCATTTAAATTTACTGATTTATGCGAAATTGTTCTTAGGCCTATCATATTGTTAACACTGTGCCGGGACTACACTCCATTATCTTGTCTCAAATTACTTGTGGCCAATCATTTGAGTGCATTTTAGTGAAGGTCTGTCTGATTTTTTTTTTCCCACACAATTTTTGCTTGTTTTGTTTTAACTTGCTTACATAAAAAAAAACTAAGACTAAAAGTCATAGTTATCATATACCGTACACGCCTACCGCACATATTATTGAAACTTAATATGACCTTAGTGTATGACGATACATTAAATTTTGATTATTTGATTATCAAATTTGCCATGGTGTACTCAGCGGCCTCGTTAGCGCAGTAGGCAGCGCGTCAGTCTCATAATCTGAAGGTCGTGAGTTCGATCCTCACACGGGGCAGGCTGCTCAATCATTTTTTGGAGTTCTTTTAGAGTACAATGTACTATGTATTTAATTTGTTTTCTTTTTGAAAAGAACTCTAACGGCAATGTGTGCGAATTGAGTTTTCATTTTAGGAGTGATTCCTTAGGGATTGATGTAGCATTTTGAAAAATATTGGAGCATGTGGAAAGAGTGTGCATATATCTTACAACGGTGAATTGGACAGCTCGAAGAGTGAGCACTGCGTTTCATGCATGTTCTCACATATCTAAGACTAATGCTAATACCATAGGAGTGATGAATGTATCCTTCCTAAAGCTTAATCCTTGGTTTAAAGCCGATTATCTCCTTCTGTCCTAAATTTACTGGTGGTTGTGTCCAGGGTCAAAACTGAGACTCAGCCGGAAGGGATTAATGTTTGGTATAATACAGAAGTCAAAGAAGATTTCTCATTAAAATCAAGGTTGGCGTTACTTCGGTATACCACAGATTTACATGTTTACGTTTTCTCGGTTCGTTATGTTCTATCAACACAAATGCTTGCGGACACCAGACAAGTCAAAATAAGAAACATGAATGAACAAGCCCTCCTCATCAAAAATAGAAATAAAATTTCTTTAAAATGTTACAGTAAAATACCCACCTTCGCAATCGCAACTGCATGAAAACTAGATACTTTCGAGTCAATAAAGATCAAAAGTATCAAATTATTTTTGGGATACTGAAATATGAACCACTGTTACATTTTCGGAATCTCTAAACGTGAGAAAAATTATTTACTTTGATATTTACTCGAATCTTTAGATCTAGATCTATAAACTTCTACTGAACTAACATGTTCCTAGACTTTCAGGTGCCATGATTTCTTAACATATGTTTTTTTTCATCATCCAAGTTTCGAATCGGATGTTTACCCATCGAAGTAACCTTTGATTAGAATAATGATTTTATCACTAAATATTGTGGGAGTCTAAATGTTAACGGTGTTAGATTTTTTGGATGAAAAATATTCGTCTTTTACTCGTCGATTTCGTGATTTTGTAACTTCTTGATTTCGTATCAGAAGTATATAGGGACAAATGAAATACGTAATCTGGTCCCTTATATGTTTTACACATTAAATCATTGACATTAACAATGTAGAATGTACAAAACGAATTTGGTTTGTTTACATATCGCTCACCATCAAAGAACACCCCATTTACTTTGATAACGCCTATTCTTATCCTGAGGCACCGGAACTTTAAAAGAATGTCCCTAAAAATTTGTGCGGCTGGTAGATCACGAGTATATGATAATGTATAAAGACGATAAAAGTTGATTAACCTTTCGGCTTGTGAAATTCATATGCTTTATCTTCTTGTATTCTGGAATCTGGAATCTCATTTTGAAGAATCTGTTTTCTTTCTATGGCACCGTGCTTTCTCATAGTCCTAAGTACATGAATAAATGTACCACCTAGCATGCTAAAGAGACGCTTCATGATGTTAATAATGATAATGATTATAGTGTCTATATTTAGCTTGTACGTACTCAATAAACCGTTGCTATGTTAGCCAAACCTCTTTGCCTGAACAACGAAGTTTGGTTTTGGGGGCATCTTGTGACAAAACAGCTCTCTTGGCTACAGCCAAGAGATTCCATGAATCCAACCTGGCGGTCCTGTAGGTCTTCTGACAACTTTCTTCAGGGTTGGGCTGTCGGACTACTGGGATGCCCCCCCCCCCCCCCCCCCCCCCGTTTTCATCCTAAATCAACCCAGTTCATTACACAACTTAAAAATAAAGTTGAATTCTGGTCATGCAATTATATTGTGAAAGAAACTGTCTCGAAGCAATTTGGAAAAGGTTGATCATGTCTACATATAAGAATTGGTGTATATACGGTGAGGTTTTGGAATGATCAAAATGATAAGAAATTGACCCAATCTCCCTGAAAAGCACATGCACTGCATGTAGAAATGGGTATATGGGACTGTATATACACATGTGGCATGAAAGTTCGGGCCGAACGCTTCAGATATTTCTCGTCATATTTCGAATTTAAGGGCATTTGAAGAGCAATCCTTTTCAGAGGACATTTTCTGCTATGAAGTTCTTCCAAACTAACATAAAATGAATGATAAAGCTCACAAAGTATTGTACAACTTCCCCCAGAACACAATCTTCTCTTTAACAGAGCGAGGGGGGGGGGGGGGGGGGGGGGGGGGGGGGGTCAAAATATTATGGAAGATGTAGAGGGTAATGACACAACGACTTTTTAAAAAACATTGTGGTATACCCATATACACAAGTAAGCATACCATGTATGTTTTTAATTAGCAACTACCCACCTAATAACACCTAATAATATATTATTTCCAACATAACCACTTCATTTTGCTAACATAACCACTGGAACATCATTCATTATCAACAACATGGCGCTATGTTTTTCGATAAACATAACCATGCCCCCTTATTTACTACATGACCACAGCAAAATTAATCATAGGTACAAGGTTACCTTATAGTTACATCTAATTTTCAAGATATGAAATTATCTAATATTGTTGACTCCTCCAGTTTTCTGTACTCGGCTAAGTACGCCGTAAACAACCGCAACGCGAGTGTACTTTTCATTTTGACAGCAGGCATGTACATTTCAACAATTAGAGACATTCCAAAGTGAGTACGTCACTTGTAGTGGTCATATACCTGTATATGATTGTCATGATTGTGGAAAACACCTTAGCTTAGTCTACATACGCAGGCTCTTATCGGGATTCGTTTGGAAATATTCAGCATAATATCAAACGTTGTGTAGGCTATGCCTATCAGTTCAGTGATCAGCAACTTATATGAAACAAGTCGGTATACCGTCTGTGGTGCATTCCGCCCCTTACATGTATTTATTGAGCTCTGAATATGGCACTGCACATTCATTATTAATATTTGTTTTTCTTCTTCTTTTTCCCCCTACCCCAGTACCACGTAAACGTGTATTCATCTCGGGGGGGGGGGGGGGGGGGGGGTGTATAAACCCTGTGTGTTATTGACCCACTACTTTTTTTTTTCTTGTCATTTTTATTATCCGATTATGGGCCATTAAACGGGAGAGGGCCATTAAACGACGGATGAGAAGTATCGGTCACCTAAATGTTAATTTGATAAAGGTCTATAGCGCGCTATTCACAGGGTCATCATTCAGAAATGCACAATAAAATAGAGGCTGTTATTCAGATTATCATATTGATAATCGAAATTGAGTTTGCAAAGCAAGACTAACATCACTCAGGTCCCCAGAGAATAATTACGCGTTCTGGTCAGAATACAAATCGGATTTCAAGTACCCATTCGTTGTTTCTCTCTCTCTCTCTCTCTCTCTCTCTCTCTCTCTCTCTCTCTCTCTCTCTCTCTCTCTCAGGACGTTGATAGGGGGTTAATCCATCAAGACGAAGTAAGGATTAGATTTTAAAAAAAAAAATCATCATCAAGTGGTTTCAAAGATGGACATGTCGAACACAGATTAGCTTAGCATGAACCCCTTGCTTAGGGTATGTCGAACGGTGAAAACCACAAGAAGTCTATAATTATGTGTACGCATGTATTCTGTGGAAAGTTGTTTATAATTATGACTCTGTCATCAATACATTTTTCCTTGTTATTCTACATCTATACTTCTTTGACGAATTACTTCAACCTATTCCCCTTTACATGTTTTATTTGCACAGTTTTACGCGATCGCCTAGAAGTAACTGTAACCAGGGATATTGTACAATAGTCTCCCTATATGGATTGAAGATGGTGCACAGTTTGTATGCGGGTTCGAAGTCTTATTGCCAAGATGATACTGCACTGACTTTGCAACGCGCTAAATACGAAGTACTCCACAATAATGTAACTTATTTCAACGATCATTAAATCTGAAATTCAAGCTTTTCCTAAAAGTTATATATTCATTCATTTCCCGAGGATTATTGCAACAGACCTGACATGATTTGTTCTTTTGTATAAAATCAGTAGTACACAGAATTCCTTCTTGCTTTTGTGGTCACTTTTTGTCCTTCATCGTCCTTTATAAAATTGGCATTCCTACTGAAATATTCTACCTTATATGGGCTATATTCTACATCCTTTATTGTTGTTTTTTTTAAATTCAGTTGAGTTTATTGAAAAGTCTAGAAAACTTCTTTGACTTCTCAAGCCAATCCGGTAAACTTTTTTACCCCATCAGTCGCACATGTTTCTACTTTTTCTTCCTTCTATCTTTCTTTTTTTCTTACCTTTCTTATTTTCCTATTTTTATATTTCAGTTTTCCCTCTTTCAGTCATCGGGGAAGACCAGGGCCCCGTTTCATAAAACTTATTATCAATAACAAGTGACCATTATTGTTATAAGCTACTGGAATACTTGAATCTGATTCGCTGAGAGTACATATGACATAGAAATGGGGCAGTTGTTATTGATGACAAGTTTTGTGAAACATGGCCCAGATTTGACTGAATGAATTACCCCGTCTTTTTGATATTAGAAATGAAAAAAAAAATGAAAATAAATATGTTCTCAACACCAATTGACAATGAAAACAACAAGATTCATAGGTAATTAACTGATAAGAAAAAAAAACAAAAAAAAAAACGGAAAGATAAAATGTGTAGAGTCAGAGGTGATCTGCAACCGCCCCCCCCCCAAAAAAAAAAAACAACTTAAGAAAGTTATTGCAAAATTATTTAGAGTGTAATCACTATCTCATCACAGTGCGACGTACGTCAAGCCATAGCCAACAACTACAAGAGAAATTACATTTTTGTTTTAAACCCTAAGCCCCGGCACGTGCTTCTACACTGATAAGTTGTAAGTACAAGGAAACCGAATGACGAATATAGATTTCAGGATTACGCCGAAAAAAACAAAAATTGAACCGGGGGTAAGCAAATAAACGCCCGACACATTTTCACTGACTTTTGGAGAGAGAGAGAGAGAGAAAAAAATAGCCTGAAATAGATTACAAGTGCATGTAACACATAATACTGTAACCTGCGAAGTGGTAGATCATAGATATACGCATGCGCTAGTTTCTGGATTTTGATTGGCCATACCTGCACGTTCCAACTTGGCGATTAGCCAATCAGCGGGCTGCAATGCGAGGGTAAATCCCAGCTGATCCAACACGTCGTGTGTGACGTATGTCCTTCTTTGACACATGTGTGTATGGAAGGTGTGTGTACAATGCATAGCCATGATAAGCTTACTTGTAAATCAGTGCAGCGGTTTCATTGACTGACACGATTGACCAAAAAACTCTAGCCCAGGGTACGCACATATTTGACTCTCGCTCACCCACTCTCGGCTGAGTATATAAACTTGTTGGCGATTTGGAAACTGTCATTCTATATTTTGTTTTGTATTCCAACAGGTTTGGAAAACATATGATTCAGAGGGCCTGGAACTGATCCAGGGTATTTGCAGACAGGACTTGGACTGCTAGTATACTCAACAACTTTCAGTTTCATCCACACACTTTCGAATTGGAAACCACCTGTTTTTGCATCAACAGGACCTTCTTGAAATATTTCGCCACTCTTCAATTTCTCTTCAAGTTTCGTTTCGGAACTCACTCTCGGGCTTTTCCAGGAGGATTTTGGGCCCAAAGGTAGACTAATTTTGAGGAACATTTTTGGATCGGATCCATCAGATTAATGATGGCTCAACTTATGGATTATTGTCACGATGACTCCATGGTAAGAACACTTCCATTATCCTCATCTTTCTCGCTCTCTGTCCATCCCGCTCTCTGCCTATAATTATGTTCTCTATCTCTATCTTTCTCCCTCTCTCCTTCTCTCTGTCTATCTCTCTCATCTCTTCTTATTTTTCTCCCCCCCCCCTCCCCACCTTCGCCATTGATCTTTGCATGATCTTTTTTCCCCATTTTCCACAATTCATCCTTGATTCGCAGTCGCGCCTCTTTTTACCATCTCATATTTTGTATTTAAAAGCTTTGCATGTAACAACGGTAAGGCAGCCAAATTGGAGTACCAAACTGGGAAAGAAACAGAACTTCAGATTTGGAGATGTAGAGAGGCCTTGATAGAGAAATAGAGATAAATTGGAATAGATATAAACTGGTCTCAAAGAGAATAAGAGAGGGAGATGAAGAGAAGAAGGGGGAAACAGAAAGAGAGAGAGAGAGCGGCGTAAAAACATAAATAAAGAGGGACGGATAGGCATGAAAGAACATGTAGGAGGTGGGGGGGGGGGGTAGAACGTGAAAGGGAACGGAGATGTCAGTGTCAAATTACTAAAGTGGCAGAATATATTTTATTTCATCATCAAACATTTAAAGAAGAATAAGTATTCGAAGAGTGTGACATTCTTGTGTGTAACTTCGTATACCTGTTCGTGCAATTTCTTTCAGAATGAATTCACAAAACAAGTGCAATTTTTATGTAATTATCAAATATGTACCAGAATCGTAATACTTGATAGTTGTAGATTGATTTCTGAAACCATTCCCGCTCTGTGAAAATGAGAAATTGTATAGACTGCTCTTTATTTAACGATGTTCATACATGGGATATTATACTAAACAGAAAGTATTATCAGAAGGTATTTAGGAAAATCATGTTTATGATGTTTACAACGAAAGCAAAATAGAAACGTGAAAATATTATGCCCACTTATCACATCGTAATCAAAATGCATCGCAGCTATCAAACATTTGCATTCTAATTATTTCTTAGGAGTTCTGTGTGATCGTCAAATTTTACAATTGATTTTTTTTTCAGTACCCTGGTATTAGTTAGAATTTGCTATGTGAAGAAAAATCAGGCCGCGAAATTAATTTATAAGTCATTCGCCTATTTTCCTTGAATTCTCGCCTGATTATTTGAAGACCCGGATGCTGTTTAAGAGGAGAGCACAGGGTACGGTACATCCATTCATGCGTTGTTGAGGTGCATTCATTTCAACACAATACGAATCAATAGTATTGTCAGCATTGTCATTCTTTTTAAAGGAGGTTCCAATTAATCGTACTTGAGCCGACAACATCATACTGGTACAGGCATACCATTAGGAAATAAGGTGTAAATATATAAAAGATATTGTATACTGACAGCCATTATTAGTCGGCGTTTTACTCTAAAGAAAAACACGTTTGAATTGATATGAGGGTGTTTTGCCAACTTTGGGTTTGCCTAGTCCCGGACAGTAGATGGCGGTATTGAATCAAAAGAGTTGGTAGTGTGTTAAAAATATTCAGTTTCTGCTTTTTGGCCTTTACTTCATTTTCCACACTACATGGATTATACTCATTTTTAAAAAGTTATTTTTTCCGTATCAAGAAGCGTCTCAACTCGCCAATCTTTGAAAACCCCAACATTTTAGTTTTCTGCACAACACTATTTGTTAGATGTGATGTCATTGTATAACTTAGTTGTCAATATCAGCATACGCGTCAGCACGTGTCAGACGGGGTTTAATAGCACCTCTTTTGTTAGTGTTTAATAGGAAATAAGCGATGTAAAACAATTTGTAATGTATACGATTCATAATCCAACCCATTTTTAAGACATTGGACACTGAGTTATCCACTTCTGCTTCGTCGGTAATGCACAAAAATAATTTTATCTGTTATCGAAAATAAAAACACATTTTATTTTTCAACTTAAATCTCTTTCTTTCTTTTTTTTTTTTTTTAAAGACAACGATCAGTTTAATGTTATTTTCCAACATAATAAAAATGAAGTATTGTGCCCTAAATAGATATGCATCATGGTAGGCGCAAGACTTTACTGCGAGATCCCCCCCCCCCCCCCCCCCCGTAACTTGATCCCAGACTACCGGCACTATTTCTTACGATGTCAATAAATCGCGCCCCATCTCATCTGGGTTTTTTTCAAAGTCTGAGACTTGTTAACATATCCCAACAAATTGTAATGACTATTTACATCTCATGGTATACTCCTTTGAAATTCCTTTCCTTTGTTCCCCTCTTGCATCCGAAATCTTGAATAACGATTAGTAACATATTCGTTGATCACTTAAGATAGTCATCATAAGTCCCACGAGTTTTTTATATTTAAAAAAAATTTTTTTTAATGCTTTATTCAAGGCTGTTATTCAATATTGAGAGCACTTAAAAATATATATATAAATAACGCGATACCTCCTATTATAATCATGGCAATGGTGCTGGCAAATTAAGGGGTTTTCCCTTTTTGAAGTGATGTAAAAGGACCGGGGGGATATGCTGATATGGCAGTAGTATAGTATGTGGTGCCAGGCTCGAAATTCACTCCACCTAGCGTTTCCTTTTCTCTCTCTCTCTCTCTTTTTTTCCTGGAATAATTTCCGATTGTATTTAGGTCTTGAAACAGAACTGAAAACCTGTTCGTTCAAAGTTGATATCTGAACTGTGTACACACTGCGCTTGTGGTTTACTTACTTTATTCATTCTCCACTTTTCCATGAATAAATGAAAAGTATTTTGTAAGCGGTTATGATAATCATGCTATGGCTCTCAAATTATCTTTCTCATTATTGTCCTCTTAATGTTTGTGAAACTTTCTCGATTCATATATACACAGAGAAAACGCTGTTAAAATGCAAACAGTCGTTTACAATATGAACAGAACCACCCGTTGTACAGTTCATATTGTAAACAATTTGTTTAAATATTACACAGGTTGTATATGACAACCTTTTAAAGAGCGTTTGTACTGTGTGTTTGTATGTGTGTATATATATATATATATATATATACACACACACCAACTCTTTCCTTCCTTTGTGGCGTCACTTCCAGCGCTTACATCATGCGTAGAGCTTACTTTTATTATTATTATTATTATTTGTATCTTGGCAACTTATGCGTCTTCCTAATTTCTTGCATCTAATTGTTTATGTTCAGTCTCACTTTGATAAAGGTCTTTGACCGAAAGGTCAGTCCAAATTTTTGGCTCCTGCGGTGTTTTTATTTGACTCCTGAGTTAATCTACTAATTACACACCGACGCAGAACTTTTCATATTTTGTTTACTTTATAATATAACACACACACACACACGACATTGCTACTATACTAATGGACTATTAATAATTCGAAAAATTTCACCCACTAAGAACTAATCTTCTTCTTCTTCTTCTTCTTCTTCTTCTTCTTCTTCTTCTTCTTCTTCTTCTTCTTCTTCTTCTTCTTCACCTTCTTTTTCTTCTTCTTCTCTCTCTTCTTTTCTTGTTAACGTCAACACTTTGTATATCGAAGTCAGATCTCCTGCCGGAAGTAATCCTTTAAAAAGTTAATTTATATATATATATATAGGTATCTTCGCATCTATATATATATATATATATATATATATATATATATATATATATGTGTGTGTGTGTACTCTTACGAGCTCTTTCATATCATTTGCATGTGAAAAAGAAAATAAAGTTTCAATCAAATTTAACTGAATAAATCATGGTTACGCCATGGTGGGTAGATTCTCCCACAAATTTACAAGTCTAATAATATTGGGAAGAACCCTTTTGTAAGTAACGTATTTATTTGTGTCAGATGACTCAACGATAATTAACGCTACGGCGCGGCTATTAACTCAAGCACCATCATTAAATTTAGGCGGACGGATTGAAAGAAAAAGGTGTCCTTAGGGCTAAATAAATAAATAATATTGAGTGCTAAGTTTTCTCTTTCATTTTCTTGTATTATGAGTCAACACGTTTGAACTATGTTATAAGTGTTTAAAATAACTTTTAATAACAAGTTTGAACTATTTTATAAGTGTTTAAAATAACTTACCATACTAGCTGCACTTGCGTTTATAGTAGGGTGTTAAATTCATTTAAGGTGAAGATAAGTTTATGATTAGGCACGTTGTTTTATTGTCCAGATCGAGTTTGTTTCGGGGCACTGCATGCGGCAAATTTATGACCTGTAATGTAGGCACGTTAAACCAGTTATTTAGCAATGTAGATTGGATCATATAAGTGCCATTAGCATCTATATAATGAGATTTTAAATTAACGCTTTACACACTGACTCATATAATACTCGAATGACGAGCTCTTCTTTTGACTGGAATTTAATGGCTTATTTATATAGAAACCAAGACATCTTTTTAGTCTGTCTCTCCATCTCTCCATCTCTCTCTGCAATGTAATTACTTGTAATGAAAGATTGAAAGATTTACCACGAAGGAACATAAAAAGTCACTTCAGTTCGTGTATCACTGTTTTTGACTCTTGTATTTTTATTTCATTATCGATTCATGAATAACTTGTTCCTCAGAAAAATATGGAATTGAATTGCAGTCAGGATGAACAATGCAGTAACCTATTTAATTATTATATTCCTTTGCAAGTCATTTAATTTAAAGTATTACGCCTTTCTTTTCTATCTCTCTCCCTCTCTCTCTCTCTCTCTCTCTCTCTCCAGCTTTTCTTGGACGTTTACCAGGACCACGTTCCGGGCATGACGGTGGAATTCCCGACCCCGAAGGCCTTCCGAGTCGGCTCGTACAGCGGCAGCGACTGCGAGCGCAAGTTTCAGACCTTCCCCACCCCGCCCGACTCTCCGGTGCTCGCCGAGCTAACCCCGCCCAACACTAACACGGCCAAACAACGGGGATCGCAGGCGACGGGCGGGTTTTCGCAGGCCCACCAATCCCGGTACTCGTCGAACGAGGATTGCTCAGTATCCAGCAGCAGTTCGTCGGGATCGCAGCCCGCTGATATGGACCTCACTATGCTAATGGAGGACCTCCGTAAGTTCACTTTATTTGTCATTTCTCTTTCTCAAAGCTATACCTATAAACATTCTGTGCTTTAATAGAGCAATAAATTAGATATCATATACCACAGATAATTAATTTTCCTTTTCAACCGAAATGTCTCTCATTAACAAAATATGTATTATCACAATAATTCTAAAATTTCTACATCCAAATATGAATAATCTTCACTGTATGCATATACCGATAATCTTCTAAGCTGCACTTTTCCTTTAAAAAAAAAATCTTCAACTTTTCCTTTCGAAAACATCCCTCTCCATGTAGTTCTCGGTCTCTTTTTACCCCCTTACTAGACCACTGAAGAACATTCATTACCACAAAACACTGGCACCAGTCCGTTTATGGCGGCCATTAATCACCCAGAGCGCGCGAAATTATTAGTTTTCAAGAGCGTATAAAGATTTCGCTTTCGATGTTTTTCGCGACTCCCCACAAATACCAACAGCAGACGATAAGAAAACTTATCAATTTTATACTTTAAATAAAAGTACGAAGACGAGCGCTTTTCTGGTCTATATCGAAAGTAATGAGCGGTTTGGCTGCATGATCCTAAGTTATTAACATGTTTAATGAAGACACCTGCAGTCTCATATATATATATATATATATATATATATTTTTTTTTTTTTCTTTTTCTGATTATCTTTAAGATGTAGAGAAGAGATCAGTTTGATAGTTGTGTTTGTGCTTATGCTCTGGATATTGTGTGGCAAGCTGTATAGTCTTTATTTCTTTCTAATTTAATTCAGGGGCACGTCTAGAGCGATTTACTGGTTTCAAAAAATTGCGGTTTTGCTCACAGCCGAATATTTTTGTTTGAGGGTGATAACCCCTCTCCAAACCATCTTGTGACTCCCCTGATTTAATCTTAAACAACAACAATAATTGTCACAATAATTGTCTCATTTTCTTAGACCATCACAATCATCGCGCTGAAATTAGGACTGCGCAAAAAAAAAAAAAAAAAAATGTAGCCCTGTATATTTACGGTGGCAACATAGCGAATGTGTAGGTTACAACACAATCTTTAAGAAGTCTCTTATAGAATATCCACTTCTGTCCTTCGGAAACTCCCATCCTTCAAACACTTCAGTATACGAAAAGGATAATAATAGAAGAAACTTCGCAATTAATCTTAATAAATAAGTCGGTTTGCGACCTACATGACTAGCATCTTATTTTAGTGAAAGCCACTTGATCAGTTTCGGATCCTTAGACCTCTTTATAACGCTATATGCCCTCATTACTGTCTTCTTTGTAGAGCCTTTAACCTTTTCTTTACCATAGTCGAAAATTTCGTGCATATGTGAAGTCACTTCTAAGTTTTTGTCGGTCGTAAGGCTTATGTGCAATAAATCCTTCACTCTTTCTGGAAGGGTCTCTTCGCCGTTGAACTTTTGAACTTATCTTTCGCATTTTAGTTTACAGTGTTTCTTAAACTTGCTAGAAGTAATTTTGTTAACAATCGCTTTAAACATGCAGGGTGAAATGACAAATATTGTTTTCAGTCTTATCTCTTTTAAGCCTTTGAGTTCGCATGATTCATTACACTTTAATGTAAATTGATTGGTTGCAGAATATAAAAGACTGGCTAAATCGGTATCATCAGTTCCCGGGCTGATACCTTGACAACATGATCAAATTGACAACCATCACCTTCCTTGGACAATAATTATTCAAGCAAAGTCACTTCAACCTACTCATCATGATATGATTAATATTTAAAACATTAATTTAAACCATCAAAAAATTAGAGAGTTTTGAAGAGAACGGAGGGGTAATAACTATAGCCCCTGTTCTAGTTTCATACCCCACTCAAATCACGGTAAGAGTACACAAGGTTAATAACTACCCCCTCTTCTATTCTTACCCCCACCCAGTTCACAGTAAGAGTACACAAGGGTAATAACTATCCCCTCTTCTTTTCTTACCCTAACCAGTTCACGGTAACATGACAGACAACTTCAACCAGCAGCTTTGTGATAACCAATACCAATCAAACCTTGGACTCAGCAGCAACGACAGCCTTCAAAAATCAGGTATTTATTGTAAAATATTACCAAGGTATCAAATTAAACTACAAGTCTGCAGGCAGGGATTGGTCAGTGCTGTCAAGAAAATGAGCTTTTTTAATGAGATACATGTATAACCACTAAGAAGAGAAATGCATTATCTTCCAAAACTCCACAAACATTTTTTTTTCTATGCAGGAAAACGCCACCGATCCTTACTTTTTCTTTTGAAATAAATGGTTTAAAGAGGAAAATTTAAATATCAAAGTCAAATTGATGTATGAGTAGCCGAATATAGGCCTATGATAGGTAAAATGATTAAATAGTTTTTGTTTTGCTTTGGGATGTTGCACATTAAAAGAAAAAAATACTAAGTTTCAATACAGATCAGTTACCAATTAAAGCGCCCTCTCTTATTCCTCTTCTCCGTCCGCAGGTATGTTTGTGTGAAATGTGTGTAACTCCTGTGTAAGGAGTGGCAATGTCTCTAAAAGTGCCTTTTCTTTTCTTCCTCCGCCATGGACAGATTTCTTGGATAATCTTAGCCAGTTCTCGCCTAACTCACCAATCAACCTCACGACGTCTATGTTCCCACCGGCATTCAATGAGACACTAGATGGTAAGTCCATTCTTCATCTTTTGTTACCATGGCAACCTGATGTATGTCAAACCAACAGAGAAAACAAACTCGTTGGTATCAAAGTATTTAAAGAGGGAGAAGAATTTTTTGTATCTGATCTGGGGTCAGAACAAATCCAAGAAATCACGTGAACATCGAAGGCAAACAAAACCTTGAGAAAGGTGCTGGTTAAAATTCACAATCTTACTGGCGCTATGTTGGCCGCATAATAAACTTGACTAGTCTCATCGCTTAACTTCAAGGGTAATTATTTTTTTCATCGTACAAGCACCTCTATACCACATGCCGTATATATACCCGGGATTCTTTAGCGCAACCACTTGTCATTTGGATGCAATCATGAATTTGAGCATGCAAAACATTTCTGCGCAAATTGAAATTGACAAGGAAAGTTCTAAGAAGAGTCTTTTTTTTTCTTCTTCAATTGTACAAAGAAAGAAAAAAAATCTTTATTCCTCGAAGTAGGCTAACCGATACTTGCCGGATGAAATTACACACTGCCAGCTTTCCCTCTCAATATCTACGGGTTAAGACGAAAGAAAGTGTTCAAATGATATCTTCCAGTAGAACACACAGATCAGATTTGTTACTAGCGCTAGCTATATACGCCACTCAAAAGACAACAAGTTTCGCTTCTCATTTGCCTCAGCCGCAACGTAGGCCTATATAGTAAGAAATAAAAATCATACAGATCTACTTCCCTCAAGCCTGCCAAGCACTACACATGCAATTACGTACATGTGCCCACCAGTCGACCAGAACCCTTAAGTTCTTGTTGAAAGAAGCTCTTTACATTTTCTGGATAGCGGACTTCTGATTTTTGTTTGCTCACTTAAATCCATCATATTAAAAGGCAAGTGAATCATTAGTTATGAGGGCTTTCACAAATTCGGCACTTTTATGTCACGCTTTACCTGATTTTCTGAGAAATTGTTATCAACATATGGCGATGAAATACAGAGGTTGTGAGTAGAAGTGACTTTTAAGATGTAAGATTTATTCTAATTCTTTTCTTGTAAATTTGAAATAGTTTCATTTTTGCGAAAGAAGGCTGTTGTTTCGGAAGGCTTCGCCGAAGACAAATTTCTTTCCTTTTCACGTAGTTCTGAATGCGGTACCGATAAAGTGTAAATTAATCGGCAAATCGTCACTTTCTTATTACATTTTGCTTCACAACATATTGTTCTACGATCTTGCAGTAAGCAGAAGATTTCTAACCAAGTCTTTTTTACATTTCCTTTCTGCTGTCATGATAGATTGTACCATCCCGAGCCCGGCACCGTCGCCGTCCCCGACCACCGTCTGCGACATCGATATCTTCGCTGGTGACCTGCCTAATCTCGACGACCTCACACTCGTCAGCGAGTTCGCACAGATGGAGTCGGGTCACAATCCGCGATCGCAGCACGGCGCGTTTAGCATGAGCTCGTCGGGAGAGGGTAAGTTGAAAATTTTTAACAGAAATATGGCGCCAAATAAGTGTTATGTTATGAACCATCATCATTTTCATCTTCTTTATCATTATGAAGTTATAAAATGTCTCCTGATAAAAATTGGCAATTTGTGAACGTAAAGATACATTGGTTTGAATCAAAACCAGAAATAATTTACTACAGGATTTCAGAGACTGTTACCAGCTATGCATACCCATTTGCTGACGTACATACTATCGATGTAACATGTGTCAGTGTTCACTACCATACAACTACAAATTTTGGTGCCGTTTTGATTTGTAGCCAATGTCCTGATGATTAAAGCTACTAGCCGTGGGAGTAATAGTTTGTCATTTCCTAAAACGATATATGCGATTTATTTCAACATTTTGCAATAGTAATATAGTCTGGAGTTAAGTTCGGTGGCTGGGGGTACGAGTAGGCAAAGCTGAAAATGGTCTAGAGTAATTGGTTTTGTAATACATGATTATTTATATATTAGTTATTTGTGTAACTAACATTTTTTCAAAGCTAGTCATTGTGGTATAATCATCGGGCCTATATGAATGGGTGTTATATATAGCTAGTATTCAGATCAATTGAAAAGCGAAATGTGTTATGGAAAGAAAATATAAATGTTGGACCGAATGGTTTTAAGTTGGAGTTGAGGGTATAGGACGAATCGAGTGTGATATCATAGCGATATCCTGGTAGGTGGTGAAGGCCATAGAAGACAAGATTTAAACCTAATCCCACCCCATCCCTGCCACCAACGAAATATGGTAGGTGAAGAGGGGGGGGGGGGGGGGGAGGGTTGTCTGGGATATAGGAATGAGTCCTGTTTGTGTAGGGAATATCCAATTATAATTCAGAAGTGACAACATAACACTTTCAACTGTTTAAGAAATACTGCATGTTTTTAAGATGAGTATATGCATATGCATGCTTCATTAAAATCTGTCATTTACACCACTCTATCATCAAATTTCAATATAGTTTATATATTACGTGATTGGGGTTGTTATAGGCATATTAGTTTTGTTGATGAAAAACACGAAATTAATTTTCGCCTATTTTGCTTCCTTGTATCTTTGGCTAGATTCAGACATCGAAAGTGTCGTGTCCGGTTACTCTCTGCCGATCGACGAGATCCAACCATCAAGCTACAACTCTCTTTCGTCCTCAACCATGTCGCATCCGCCACCACCACTCTACCACGACCACCACCACAACATCCAACATTTCCACCACTACCGCCACGCCGCCCACCACCAGTCGCAGCAGTCACCGTACCCGCAGCATCACAACTTCGGCGCCGCCTCCGCACCCAACGGCAGAACGCACAACTACCAGTGCCGCACGCTGCACACGACAATCGAAATGCTAGATTCGCATGCCGAAGGCGTCGTAACACAGGAGATGTCGTCGCAGCAGGGAAGCTGCGCTGGACCAATCAGGAAGCCGTTCCGCGCACGGCCGCGTAAGCTGTCTGTGACGTCAAGTGATGACGGTGGCAGCGACGAGGAACACGTGGTGACAACGACGACCGTTTCAAGCGGCAGCGGTGGGGCCTCACCCAACAGGAATAGAGGGCGAGGTAGGCGAGAAGGTATGAAACAATCTCTCCTACATTATTATTTTAACGAAGAAAAGAACACAGATCAAAAAATACATGCACCAAATCCACTGTTTGTTAAAAAATGAAGTAAATGAAAGAGTCTGGAATGCTTTGTTTCATATCGAAGACACCGAGAGCAACTTAAATGATACATTCCCCAGTAGTACAATCCTTGATTTGGCAGTTCAATATAGCCATCTACAACTTACCAGAATTTATCATGGTGCAATTTTCCCTATACCTTTAACTTTTAAGTGATACTTGCAGTTAATCAATTAGATATTTTCCGGGAGGGAAAAAATACGGATCTTGCTATAATATAAGGGTTTTTTGTTGTTGTTGTTGGTTTTTTTTTTTAAATTTGCTGTTAACGTTGATAAAAGTGGTTACAGAATGATGATAATTCGTTTTGTTGGAGAGAGCGGGAATTTTGATTGCTTTCCATGTTCTCATATTTACAGCCATGAAAGGAAACCACTTGTGGGAGTTCATCCGGGACCTTCTCAAGTCCGACTTGCACTGCCCGAAGTTCATCCGATGGGAAGATCGGGATACCGGAGTTTTCCGATTCGTCAACTCAGAAGCCGTTGCCAACATGTGGGGGAACAAGAAAAAGAACCCACAGATGACGTATGAGAAGCTTAGCCGCGCCATGAGGTAAACTTATTCTCCTTCTTTTTCTCCTTCTCCTTCTTCTTCTTCTTCTTCTTCTTCTTCTTCTTCTTCTTCTTCTTCTTCTTCTTCTTTTTCTTCTTCTTTATCTTATTCTTCTTGTTCTTCTTCTTCTTGTTCTTCTTCTTCTTGTTCTTCTTCTTCTTCTTCTTCTTCTTCTTCTTCTTCTTCTTCTTCTTCTTCTTCTTCTTCTTCTTCTTCTTCTTCTTCTTCTTCTTCTTCTTCTTCTTCTTCTTCTTCTTCTTCTTCTTCTTCTTCTTCTTCTTCTTCTTCTTCTTCTTCTTCTTCTTCTTCTTCTTCTTCTTCTTCTTCTTCTTCTTCTTCTTCTTCTTCTTCTTCTTCTTCTTCTTCTTCTTCTTCTACTTCTTCTTCTTCTTCCTTATCTTCTTCTATATATCTCTCTCTCTTTGCATGCGTTCTTTGTTTGTTCGTTTTTTTAATTGATAACCAGTACTTGATGGTCAAATGAGTAATAAGAGTCATGAGAGTACTGCTGTTCTAGTTGCTTTGAATTTTATAGGCCCAAACATGTTTGACAATGTTTTGTTCTCCAAGCTTTTTCTCTACTCACTTGCAACCATGCCTAGAAAACTGCCGGTTGTAAGGTACAATAGCAGCTAAATGTGCCAAGTGTAATTTCTCGTTTAAAAAAAAAATCTTGACAAACTCTCTATAGGCTATAAAAACCAGGTATCGCATAAGCACAAACACTTATGCATATTTAATTTCCCTTTCTCTTCTGTTTCAAAACTCCCAGGTACTATTACAAACGCGAGATTCTGGAGCGAGTTGACGGGAGACGGCTGGTCTACAAGTTTGGCAAGAATGCCGAAGGATGGAAGGAAGCTGCCGGGCTCCAATGAAGATAAAGACACACACACACAGCACCATTTAATTCGAATGGGGGCAAAGACGCTTAGTAATAGTCGCCATCTTGACTCGGAGGCTACCTTCAGCGATGGTTGACGTCATAGTAAGGGCGATACGATATCAAACGAGATGTTGCAATCGACGATGGAATCGTTTTAACGTTTCGCACGTCTGCAGTTGCGGCGAGTTGCAAAACATTTTATTTATTGTACAGTCTGTGCAATTGAAGCACGTTTCTGATGTTTATACCATAAAAAGGCTACTTTTCATTGGCTAACTGTGGGCACTCCACGGATATAAGTACCAATCAGTCTTCATCTACGTCAAGGCAATAAACCTGTCGATACCTTTGGGTATTGGAAAGTAGCATTTACACTCTTCAGTTCCTGAACCAATTCAATGCAGCATGTCTGAAAAATATTCGCCATTTTGGGCTCAAAAGAGGACGAATGAAGCATTTGCCTGTTCCTGACTGTGTAAATGTCTCTCTTGTCATCGTACTATAGGATGAGGATACAGTTTTTTTCAGGATGCTATTAAAAGAATCTGAAAATATTGTATTTTCGTATTCCTAAAAACAGACATTGTAATTACACTTTCTGTGAACAAACTGAGTAGGTCCCGTAATACATGGGTCCTAATGCAATTCATATAAATAAGTAAAGGACCTTTCTTTATTCTATAAGAAGTAACAGATCATTCTTCACTTGATTTGCTTGGAACCACGAGGAACCACGAAGTGTATAAACCTTTTTAAACCTAGTACCTTATCACAAACTAACAACAAGCAATATCAAATAAGGCTTTAGATGAATAAAGTGTCTTCCTTTTTACTTGTGTGCATATCTGTCTTCCAATTAGAACGTGATTCGTTATTTAAGCAATAACATTTGATTAGAATATGTCAGTGACATTCTTCCATCTGTCAACTTTTGCATGTAGCAAACTTTGTCTTCCATTAGAATTTGTTATTTATTAAATAAATCATTGTTTTTGAATTAATCCCTCTAAACAAGTCCTCGAAGTTCGTGAACGTGTCATTGGTATTGTATATAATTATCTTTCAAAGTATAATTGATTTACTACATTCCTTGATTGATAAAAAACAAAGAATGTTATCACATTTACACTGCAATGTTCTTAATTTTCCATCCATAAAAATAAGCAAGAACTACACACCTTGAACATGTTTTGTCTACCAAGAATGGTTACCAATCTTAGACGAGGAATTATTTTGACGTTTTAGATTGAGACCATTGTTTAAGGATAAACGTTATAAAATACTAGTAAGACAAGCTAGATGTTTATCATTTTAGCTCACTGCTCACCAAAAGGAAACATTTTCTTTTTAATTTGGGTTGATATGAAACTGTACGCATGTTCTATTAACCATTATTTGTAAGCACGTATCAAATTTCATGACATAAGTTACTTTAAATTGCGTTTTCATACTTGAGTACTTTCAAAAGTACTCTCTTTTTAAATTGTAAAATGGCTATAAATCATAGTGTCCATTGCCGCACGGAAAGTAAATGAAATTTCCTTATATTTTTCACGCTTGTATAGTGCCGCACCAATAATGTTACCACAACAATAAACTAAATGTTATTTCAGTGTAATAGTACTAGTAAAACTCACTATTTGTACTACATTAAAAGTTATTTTTTATTAGTACTTGGAACGCGTACCGTGAACTATTATCATAGCAGTGCTCTACTTCAGTACTTTAACTTCACTTTTGGCGATATGTACATTTTGCGAATAACTACTTCTTACGCCTTACTTTATGTCTTCCTATTCGTTCAAATGTCTTCTAGTTTGTGCACTTGCGACGCAGATTTCGACCTTGAATTGGTAAGAAGGGGGAACAATGTTTGCTCTTTGTAAACCAACATGCTCAAAATATGGATCTTTGGTCTTCCATCATGACTGTATAGAAAATTCAAATTCTTGCATGCTTGGAATGGCAGACAGTTTTTCACTACAACTTTGTACCTTAGTTTTCTTACTCTCTAGAAAAAAAGAATCAGTAATTGCATTATTTTTGTATATAATATTCTTATTTGTAAACAGTAACATTACAATACATGTCCATTGCCACGTGACACAAAATTGTAAGCTTGATTTTATTGTGCACATACAGAGTAACATATCCTCTGTATCCATACACTTTGATACGGTACCATATTTATGAAAATGTACTGCTTTCATGACTCTGGTTAATCATTTTCCACGAACTTGTACAGATTTAGCCCCGCGGGCGGGGAGTGTAAAACGCACGGTTGATAATTTAAAAAGATATTTGTGCAAATGTAATGTGTAGTTGTTTCGTTAACAAGTATGCGTTTAGTGTCTTTGTTTCTCGTTTAAGAGAAGAATCTATGTTCTGTTTTCTTGGAACAAACGTTTATGAAACCTTTCTGCGCAGAACGGGAACGGATTAAACAACATTCTCAACTTTCAATACGACGGTCATTTTCCTCCGTTGGCTATCTTTTCATCGATCTCCTTTGTAAAGTTTCCTACATTGGTTATGTTAGTTGTCTTTCGTTAGGCATGCCTTCTCTTGTTTTGTATAGTCATTTGTTTCATCAACAGGGATTTCTTTATGGATTGAGGTCATGCCTAAATGTCTGTTCTGTCCCGTTTTGTCTTTATTTGTATGTATAAGTTGGAAAGAGAAAACTATGATGTAATAAAGAAACACTTTGTATAAACATGATAAAGTGGGATACTTTCTTCCATGTATGATTTTTATATATGATTAAGATGATTTGACACGACTGCATAATAGAGTATATAGAGATAGTTTCACGATTATAATAAGGTGGTGGCCATGGTGATGTCATTGATGATAGTGGTGATGATGATGGAGGAGATGATGATGATGATTATGATGATGATAATGATGAGAATGGTGGTAATGACGATTATGATCATGAGATTAATGGAGATGGTGATGATAATGATGGAGGAGATGATGGTGATGATGATAATGATGACTTTGATGATAATGTGATGAGAGAGATGATGATGATAATGATAATGATTATTATTATGATCGTGACACTAATGGAGATGGAGATGGTGATGATAATGATGATGAGGGAGGTGATGATGATGGAGGAGATGATGATGATTATGATGATGATAATGATGAGAATGGTGATAATGACGATTATGATCATGAGATTAATGGAGATGGTGATAATTATGGAGGAGATGATGATGATTATGATGATGATAATGATGGAGGAGATGATGATGATGGTGATGATTATTATGATTTTGATGATAATGTGATGAGAGAGATGATGATGATGATGATGATGATTATTAAGATCGTGACACTAATGGAGATGGAGATGGTGATGATAATGATGATGAGGGAGGTGATGATGATGGAGGAGATGATGATGATTATGATGATGATAATGATGAGAATGGTGGTAATGACGATTATGATCATGAGATTAATGGAGATGGTGATGATAATGATGGAGGAGATGATGATGATGGTGATGATGATAATGATTTTGATGATAATGTGATGAGAGAGATGATGATGATGATGATAATGATTATTATTATGATCGTGACACTAATGGAGATGGAGATGGTGATGATAATGATGATGAGGGAGGTGATGATGATGATGATGATGATGATCATCATCATCATGATGGATGCAATGGTGATGATGATAGTGATAATTACAATGATAATTATAATATGGTGGTTTTTATGATATCGACAAAACCATAATGGTCTAATGATACTTTTCTTAGTATTCTCGACAACCATAGATGTGAATAATAAAGACAATATAAAAACAAACATATAGCTTACGAAACCTTTCATCATGTTTATTAACTTAATAATGTACATCAGTGTCAAAGTCAATCTAATTTTCCTCTAGAAAAGGTACTTTTAACCTTTTCAGGATAGAAATTCTTTAGGGGCTCCATTGGTCACATTTTGTTCTTCAAATTGGCAACAATAATATTTTTTCTTTTAGTGCTAAATGGTTAATGTTTTTGGAAACAATAAAGAAGGTTATGAATTTTGTCGAAAAGCTGAAAAAAAAATGTTGATTTTTATTTTATAGATGATTTTGAACCTCTCAATATGTTGCCAATTCAGGTATTTTAAAGCTTATTCTCATTTTTTTAATTTCTAGCATCAAATGCAGTTATGGTCATGCAACAAAAATGGACATAGTGTGTGCCTTTAAAGGGAGCCACAGCTCGATATCCAGTACGTTCAATTTCATTCGCTTGCCCCTATTGCAAGGCCGTGCATAACAACAATCTTGGAGCAGCGAACAAAATTGCCGTGGAGGGTGGGGTAGTTTGTCAGTTGGGTTGTTCAGTTCGTCTTTCTTCGGACGAATGCGTATCACTGCAATTGCGTGCTCGTTTACCGAAGATGTACGGAAATTCCTGAATATTGCCCGAGCCGGGGCCAAGCTCCAAAACATCACGATCATGACGATTGGCGACTTTTCGGTCCCTTTAAAACCTGGCGTCCACTAGGGCGCGGACAAGATGCGGAATGCAGAATTAGTAAATCCGCATTCATTCAGCAACCTATCCGCATATTCTTGAAAGATTCCGTTCACAGTCTTTATCATTCCTTAGCACTTCCCCGCGTTTCCGCACTTTCGGGAGAGGGCAAAATTTCCGCGTCCAAATTTTGGTCGAGACCAAAAATTTGGACGCTGAAACGAACTTCCTGACCCTCCTGACACCTCCTGACACCTCCGGCAACTTGTCTGCATTGTCGTGAGGTCATCGTCAGGACATTCCGCCTTTCTTTAACACTTCCGCCTCCTCCGCAAACGCTCCTGAAAGCCTCCGCTGTGCGGGCAGCCGTATCCGGACAACTACCCACTGGACAATTATCTCGGAAAACTACCCCCGGACAATTACCCCTGGACAAGTACCCCCTAGGCCAATTACCCCCAGGGAAACTACATCAGGACAAATACCCCCAGGATAATTACCCCCGGACAACTACCCCCGAACAACTACCACCTGGACATGTACCCCCCTGACAACCCCCCCCCCCCCCCCATCGGATTCTGGTGGCAGTTGTTCAAGGGGGGGGGGGGATAGTTATCCTGGAGATCAAATGTAGGAGAAGGGGGTTGGGGGTATCATCCTTAGGGGTAATCGTCATTGCATGGGGGTTAATTTTCCTGGGGGGTAATTGTCCGGGGGTAATTGTCATGGGGGGGGGGGGTAGTTGTCCTGGGGGTTTCTGGGGGTAGTTGTTCAAGGGGATGGGGATAGTTGTCCTGGGGATCAAATGTCGGGGGTATCATCCTTGGGGGTAATCGTCATTGCATGGGAGGGGGGGAATTTTCCTGGGGTAACTGTCCTGGGGTAGTTGTCCTAGGGGTAATTGTTCAGGGAGGGGGGGGGTAGTTGTCCAGGGGTTAGTTGTCCAGGGTGTAGTTTTCCGGGGGTAGTTGTCCAGGGGTAGTTGTCCAGATATCGCGGGCAGCTTCGCGAAGCGCCGACAACATTAGGAAGGGTTGCGGAAGCAAATTTTGTCATTTCGGCATTCGTTCCGCGTCAGACGCGGAAAAATTATGCAAATTATTGTTTCCTGAGACATTATTAAGAATGTCAACACATTGACTGCAGTCAGTCCTAGGAGCGTCCTAGGAATCATTCAGGAATGTCCCGAAATGCCGCGGAAAATGCTGATCGTGGCAGGACAGTGCGGACACATCTAGGATCACACCAGGAGTGGTAAAATTACGGACAAGGACAATCCTGAAACATTCTGCGTGGCTTCCGCTTGCCTTCGCGAGCGTTTCCGGAGAATGCGGAAGTGTTAAAGAAAGGCAGGATGTCCTGACGATGTCCGGACGACAATGCGGACAAGTTGCCGAAGGTGTCAGGAAGTTCATTTCCGCGTCCAAATTTTGGTCGAGACCAAAATTTGGACGCGGAAATTTTGCTCTCTCCTGAAGGTGCGGAAACGCTGGGAAGTGTTCAGGAATGGTGAAGACAGTGAACGGAGCCTTTCAAGAATATGCGGAGAGCTTGCTGAATGAATGCGGAATGACTAATCTTGCATTCCGCGTCTTGTCCGCGCCCTAGTGGACGCCTAGTCTAAGAAACAAAACAAAGTCGGTGTCGAATTTATAACCTTGCATTATTTCCTGATATTGTCCGGATATCTAAATGTTTGTCGGAAAATTCTCCTGATTGTCCTAGTCCGTGATTTTCCCACTCCCAGTGTGATCCTAGATGTGTCCGCGCTGTCCTGCTACGACCAGCATTTTCCGCGGCATTTCGCGACCTTCCCGATTGATTCCTAGGACACTCTCAGGTATGACTGCAGTCAACACGCAGAGATTCGTAGTAATGTCCCAAGAAACGATGATTCACACACCTTTTCCGCGTCTGGCGCGGAAAGAATGCCGAAATGACATAATTTGCTTCCGCAACCCTTCCTAATCTTGTCGGCGTTCTAGTGGACGCCAGGCATAACAGGTTACAAACATATATTTTACTATATTCGTAGATTTATATGGTAGTCAGTTACGACTTTCTCTTTCTCTTTCAGTTCTCCTTTTTCTTTTGTCTCAATCTCTGTACTTTTTAAATCTCTTTATTTTCCTTTCTCATTTCTGCTCAATCTATTTCTTATTTAATGCTCTCTCTCTCTCTCTCTCCCTCTAACTCTTCTTTATTCCTCCACCTCTCTCTCTCTTTCTTTCTTTCTCTCTGAATAATTCTAGTCTTCCAAATTTCTCCGTCTTTCCTTTTCTCTAAATTAGTCTTCATCCGATTATCCTTTTCTATATTTCAATTTCTTCCCTCTTCTCCCCCCCCCCCTCTCTCTCTCCACCCCCCTCTCTCTCTCCACCCCCTCTCTCTCCCTTTCTCTCCACCCCCCTCTCTCTCTCCACCCCCTCTCTCTCTCCCTTTCTCTCCACCCCCTCTCTCTCTCTCCACCCCCTCTCTCTTTCTCTCTCTTTCTCTTCCTCTACCCTCTCCTCACGCACTCCAATTTCCTTGTTTTTCCTTATAAATTCAGGAACTGAAAGCATTGATATCTGAACATGCTGAATAATCAATCAAAACAAATTAAAGAGAAACCCAATGGGTCAGATTTCTTATATTTCAGTTGTCAACAGGAAAACTACTCCTCACCTAAATAGTTGTAAGTTTTGCTGTTCATAAGGATGGATTTACTTAAAGGGGAAATCCACCCTGGTATTTAGTTGATTTGAACACAATAAGAAAACTGAGAGAAAGAGATGAATGAACGTTTGAGCAAAATCCTATAAGAAATAAGAAAGTTATGAATGTCTGAAGTTGTAATCAATAAAACAGAAATTGGCATCTCCTGCGTGACGTATGTTGCGAGGTTATCTCCCATTTGCTCTGTACAGAAAATGTCATAAATTTTAATTTTCTTAGTTGTTGATGAAGGAATAGATTTGTTTTATGCAGGTTTGGTTTTAAAAAATATATGAAATTATTATTTGTAGGTTCAATGTATGATTAAATATTTTCTTTAGAGAAAATGGAAATGTATGATTTTTAGGGCAAATGGGAGAGGAACTCACAAGATACGTCACGAATTTGCCAATTTGTGTTTTGTTCGATTGCAACTTCAAAAATTCATAACTTTCTTATTTCTCATCGGATCTTGCTCAAACTTACATCGACCTGTTGCTCTATTTATTCTGCTTCTTTTAAAGGGTACCAATCACCAACAAATATTTTACTCTGTATGTTAGAGGTTCCATGTCATTCTACTACATTCCAAATATGGGCTTCGAATATAACTCTATAAAGAGATATTACAAGTTTGATCATACTCTCTATAAGCATAAAAGCTACTCGTGAGTAGCACGGAACCCAACTCGGAGGTTCGGTTCCGCGCGAGCACCTTCATGTTATCCTTTATTTCCTTCATACTCCTAAACTGGTGACCTATAGAATTTCAGATAAAGTTATTTGAGGTTAATTTTATACTTCCTAGCCGTATACAAATTTTTTTTTCAGGTGGTTGGTACACTTTAAAACCAACTTAATGTCAGAGTGGACTCCCCCTAGTATTCTTTATATCGCTTTGCTGCCTACTACATTACATATTGCTTTCTTTTTCATGTTTTTGTAATTCTTATCAAACACGGTAGATGTCGAGCAAGGATATTTTGGAGTCTATTTCCACAGATTAGCAGGAGCAGTATACCTTTCCCTTTGGCATTTGTAATTGTATTCGTCTTGACCTGTCCTTAATGGTATCAGATATGATATACATGCACACAAGTTTGATAGCTTTTTTCAGTTTAATGTTTCATATTTCACATTTCACATTTCACATTTTACAATGTTTTCATGAAAGGAATGTTACAAAACAAATATGAAATCATTCTATTGTGGGAGACTGTACAGAGGGTATAAGTACCTCATATCTAATTGTTTGCTTGCAGTATTCATTTCTGTAATCATCATTTAGTCCATACAAAAACAATTATAATACCTCTGATGACATTTGTAATTATTCATCTTGCCCTTTTCCTAATTGTATTATGAACAAATCTAAAAATAAGGTCTCTAATCGCACTTTGCTCTACGTTTACTATACAGGCATTTTTTTTCTGTCAATTTTGATTAACGGGCTTCCAAAGCAATACATTTATCAAACTTGCAGGTATGGGAATAAAACATAACACGATTCACACCCATAATACCACTGAAAGACTATGTCAGAGTTTGAATTATAACCCAGAATTATTTTAATGAATAGATTGTTTGGTTGAAATGTCTACCCTCTACATGCGTTGTTTTTTCCCCCCTTTCCTTCGTACGCCTTTTAAAAAAAAACTAAACACTGCACATTTTAGAATGATTTACACCAGTATCAAATATTGTAAAGCATCACTGCCAATCATAATATACTCGAGAGAGAAGCTAAAGACATTGAAACGAAAATATGGAGCCATGTTTTTGTAACTGGATACGCCCTTAAAAACGATGCCCTCAAACTGAGTGCTTCTCATGCGAGCGAAATGAACCGGATCTGATTTTTCGAGTCACCGACTGACATATATATTTTTCTCTCCTTTAAAGGTATTCATAGGGCATTTTGAAGGAAATAATTTTTTCGCCAGAAATTGTTCAGGGGCACTTCTGATTGTGGTTAACTGCTGGAATTGACGGAAAAATAGCAATATTGCGCAATCTGCTAAAACCATAAATATACAAAAAGTCCCCATGACACCCGACATATCATCAATCGAAATTGTACATCTTTTTAAAATTAATAGCCGTGTATTTCTCAATTTAAAATCGAGTGTAATTTCGTTAGATCTCTTAGATATGTCAGACTTCAATATTCTGTCTTTTCCAGGACTCAGTATATGAGATTGAAAGGAGGCAGTATTTTATTAGATATTAGATAGGGATAAATTAATTTAATAATAATGATAACATTCCGTTCTTGTATAGCGCATATCACATTATGATATAACGTCTCTATGCGCTTCCAAAAGGCTTGCTACGAACCATGGTGTGATCACGTTCACGTCACGTCGTCACGTTACACGACATATTGTGAATCCTAGCCCAAATCTCACGAAAGGTAGGGTGTAACATTTTGTGAAATACCCCCCTCTTATTGGCGAAATGTCGGGCCCAGTTTACCCGACACTTGCAAAAGTATTGCAAATCTACGAATACTCACGTCTCGAACCCGACACTTCGTCAATAAGAGGGGGGGGGGGGTATTTCACAAACGTTACGCCCTACTCTTCGTGAATTTAGGGTTTAGTATTCACGAAAGGTCGTGTAACGTGACGACGTGACGTGAACGTGATCACACGACGGTGATCGTAGCATTAAGCCCTTCCAACATGTCCAAAAGGACCTTGGATATCATTACCCTGGCTTTAGCTCCGGCAACCGTAGCGCTCAGTGCGTTTATGAAATAAATCCTACCATGCCTACCAGGTACCCACTTACCACACCTTATGTATAGGAGATGGATCATTGTTTATATACAAGTAAATTTAATGTCTGATGACTCATACATGAAAAAGTAGAGCCAAAAGGTGCTTAACCAAGTTCTAAGCTTTAACTTTATTTTGGTTCACATTTTACCGCGCCTTTGACTGAAAATAGAATTAGATCAAACTCTACACTGAATGAACTCCTTGTAAGATTTTAAAACAAAAGGTATTTATCTTTACCAGGGTTCCAGGTTAACCGGTAGCCAACACAAATCTGGTAATTTTTACCCCGTTGCCTGGTTATTTCAAGCGCACCTTCTCTAATGTAATTACCCAATTCCTGATAAACTAATAAGATTATACACGGAAAATAATTAACAAGGACAATTTTTAACCAGGGGAGCGTTTCATCAAGCATTTTGTCGGTGATTTTTACTGACAAATTTGCTCTCAGCCAATCAGATGCAAGGATTTCAGTAGCTTATAACACTTGTCGGAAAAAATATCCGACAAATCCTTTCATGAAACGCTCCCCTGGAGTTTTCTGTGTGTAAGTAGTTCTGTTAATTATATAAACATAATTGTAAAAAAAAAGAATAAATAAATAAATAAATACATATTTGAAAGTATTCTCATCAAGAAGCTAATATAGATCTACAAGATTTTATTATCTGCATTTGCATTCTGTAAAATTTGAGATCATACTTTTTTTTTTACTGTGCCTTTCTGTTTATCATTATTCAGTAAACTGTTAAACGGAGACAATACTACACCCTTGCTTTTAATATTTCATTTACAAGTTCTTAATACTCCATTGATCAGTAATATGCCCTCATTTGGGGCTCGAATTTGTCTCATTTGTCTCTATATGATATAGGCTATAAATCATATTAATCTAGGTTACTGATTATTTGACATATTTATGAAGAGATACAAGACAATAATTTATTACGTTTCCCAAAAATAAAGTAATGAAGTTTATCGTAGATGATTGATTGAAAACCAAACCACTTAGAACGAGTGTTGTTTTTTTATCTTTCTTTGTTACGTGAATTGTTGCGAAAATCACCCAGTCACCAATGGAAAATCGCTATTAAACCAACAACAACATCATCAATAACAACAACAGCAAATTAAAAATCATGTTTCGGAGACACTTTATGCTAAATTATAGACACGTGATAAGAAATGGCGTCATCCCTGAGGCCAACATTTAACCAAAGGTTCACTAGACCGTCGGACAGCCCACCAGAACGACAGCACATGTCGACAGCACAGCTGGTGGTCTCGTTAGAACTCGGTGTAGTGAACCCTCAAAAAGTGTATCACAAGGGCCACGAGACCAATATTGTCGGTCTTGTTGGCTGTCGGTCTCATCATGCTCTTAAAGGTCATGTAAAGTTTTGGTAAGCCCTCAAAAACTGTTCGTCAGATTTCTTCAATTTTTGTTGATAAATAGCAAGATACTAGCAATACTAAGACACTGTGAAGTTTTCGCCTCCTAAAGTTTAATATTAAACAAATAAGAGGCAAAAACTAATTTATGTGCCGGGACAGGCACGTAAAATAACAACAAAGGCAGCATGTGCTATACACTGCACACACACGTGCAAAACCAATAATGAGTAGCTACACACAGTGCACACACGCTGTCTCTATGCGAAGCCCCAAGATTGCTGTGCGGGGAGCCGTCGGGGTGGAAGGGTCCTAGCATAATGGCAGTGATCAAGCATTCCTGACAGATATTTACACTGAAATTCACCAGAAATCATAGATGGAATACCAAATGTCTTTTACAGACATCTTTTGATACAAGGAAAACAAAATGAGACTATATTTAACATGTTTCTTTTCAATTTCCTTTTTGCTACCAATACTATACATGAGCTTTAAGCTGTAGCCCTCCTTACCATAATACCAGGGAGGTGGAGGAGACTGATAATACCAAAAAAGGGTGTTCAGACATTATTAAGCTCCGGTGACAATTCGTATGTTGAGAGCCAGAAGGGCGTTAACTCTGTGTTAAAGTAAATGAGCCCTTCTGGCTCCAAACAGACGAATTGCTCCGGGCTTTACGTTGTCAAAGATATATTGATATGGAGTTAGGGTTAGCATGAAATCCGTTCGTGACTGTACGAAATTACCGCGGATCTGTCGTTTGTTTGGAGCCAGAAGGGCGTCAAGTCTCATCAGTCGTACAGAGCTAACGCCATTCTGGAGGCAAACAGACCATGTGTCGTAAAACCACCATATATATATATATATACATTGATTGTAATGAAACAAGCGTAGTCTTTTTGTCTTTTTGTTATTTATTATCATAATTATATGCGGTATAATCAAACACGATAAACTCTACTTTCGAAAAATAAACTCAAGACAATTTCATTAGCCCTGTCTGTCACCTTTAGAAATGAGCGAACATTACAACGGCGTATTACGTAATCCGAACAAGATAGGCCTTTGAAATTGCCCTTGAGTTTATTTTTCGAAAGTAGTTTTTATCGTGTTATCAATTGAAAGGCTTATGTGATCAAACATTGAACATGACGCCAAGAGATTGTTGCTGTATATATGGTTGTGTGGTGATAGTAAAAGGAGCCTTGGAACGATTTTGTTACTGGGGGGTGCTGTGAGCAAAAAAAAAAAAAGAAGAAGAAGAAGAAGAAGAAGAAGAAAAAAAAAAGGGTCCTCAGCCTCAGCACCCCCGGCTCCCAGGGGCCTGGATAGTAATAGTTTATTAATATCATATCAATTATGTATGTTGTGAGACAGTGAAACACCTGATCGGCCATCCAGAGCTCTCACTCAGCACATTAACAAGTTTGTAAATGATCGTCGAATAATTAACGACCAGTCGCCGATTGATTCCCAAGCCATTACCGAGCACCGACATCAACGATAATCAAACCATCCCAGAGATTTGCATGAAATCAACTCAAGGGTAATCATTTAAGTACTACTGCCTATTGAAAAATATTTTTGCTTGTGAAATATATGGCCCACACACTTTCAAGCCGATGATAGAAATGGGAGAGCCAAAGCGAGCTGTTTCCTCTTCATGAGCTTGTTAGATTTGCGTGATTTATCCATACAACTTCGTACACATCCTTGCTTTGCACCCTTACAGTTATGTGTTATTCACATGGGCGCAAATCCAGGGGACAGGGGGACATGTCCCCCCCCCCACTTTTTTTTTTTTTTTTTTTTTTTTTTTTTTTTTTTTTGCTTGTCAGAGAGTTTTGGAGGCAAATGTCCCCCTACCTTTTTGAATAACCTTTTTTTTTTTTTTTTTTTTGCTTGTCAGAGAATTTTGGAGGCGAATGTCCCCCCCCCCCCCCCCAAAAAAAAAAAAAAAAAAAAAAAAAAATCAAAATGGATTTGCCCCACTGGTCATACATGTTATTCATTCATTGCAATGATGTTGGTGACCTATTCATCATAACCTGGCACAAATATAATTAAGACATTTTTGCACCAGTGATTCATAGCTTTCCCGTATATATCGCCGACTGTCCTGAGAACATCGGCCATTACTCTACGACCGGTTGTTTATAATCGCCGATCAATTGACGACCGTTCCTATAAGCGGTGGCCAGTCAGTCTTTGATGATCGGCGATTGGCCTACAACCGAAAGGCGACTATCCTACAACCGAAAGGCGACTATCCTACAACCGATTGGCAACTGATCGCAGACCGATGTTTTTTGCAGATTGGTTGTCGATGGTGGCAGCTTTTATTTTTAATTTTTTTGGTTGTCAGAAGTCGGCAGCCGGTCGTAAGGCCAATGAGACCATGTCTTTAGCTGATCTAGGTGGATAGTTGTCATGGGTGGATTAATTTTATGGATAGTTGTCCTAGGTTTATAATGGGATGGGTTGGTTGTTTGGCAGGTGATTGGTATTTTATTAAGAAACTTCATTGACATTGACATCAATATTTTGTTTTACAATACAAAGCATTAGTATGAAGAGAAATAACAATCATATGGAAATGATATGAAACAAAGAGAGCAAATGTAGCAAATCATAATAAGACTACTGAGGTTTAACATGTGACTGTCTGGGACAGTACTGTTATAGGGAGCTAGCAGCTGTCCCAGGTTGTTAATCCTGGAGACTTAGTGTCCTAGGAAGGTGATTGTCCTGGTAATTTTGGAATGGCTGACTTACAATGAGTATAATACCCGCCCCCCCCCCCCCAACAGGAATAGTTCTCCGGGATATGGTTCATTTAAAAACAAAAGATATAGAATTAGATGATTCAAGAACAACTATCATCAGTTAGACTATATATCACCATCGGACGATTACCATCCGGACAATTACCACATGGACAATTACCTCACTGACTATGCATGCCCGGACACTTATTTTTGTCCATCTAGAATAGATTTGATTTTCCTGAGTGAGCAGTAGTACAGGGATACTTCTGGATGATAATGGACCAAAGAACATTATAGCGTCTGTTTGGAGTCAGATAGGCGTTAATTCATCATACGTTAACACAGAGTTAACGCCCTTCTGGCTCCAGGTGTAATTGTAGGGGCGGAGAAATCTCCCAGATTAATTATTTGGATGTTGTAAGTTGTACTGAATGAGTACATCTCGGAGCTGTGGGCTATATATGATAAGAAATGGAACTCAATCATGTAAATAAGGTAATTAGAATAGAGTACGCTACATTCGATCAAGCCGAGGCTAATCTATGCCAACAATGATGCCCACGACGTCACTGTTTCGTCACAATGACTATAGAAAGTGCAACAAAGAAGGCGCCCTTTCATGTTGCTTGCCAGGGACTCTAGTTTTTATTCTATATACACGTACGCGTCTCTTTCTTCGCTCTTTATTCTTCTTGGTTCCTCGTTTGATAATCCCTAATTAGTCGCCTATGTATGAAAGAGTCCCTGCAAATCTTCTCTACCTACCAAAGGCCATGCATTGTAATACATCAGAAGTTGCAGGGCTTTGTCGTAGACTGTGTGAACCCATATAAGGTAGCCAACGAGATGTTGTACATTCTTTCCTGGTAACAAGGATGCATGTTGTTGTTGTTGTTGTTTTTTTTTTAAATTCAAATAATCTTAATAATCCGTCAGTACTGTATTGAAACTTTGATTGATTCTCCAAACATGGAAGCACTGGGAGTATTCTAGCTTGGAGATTCTAAATAACAGGTAGAAACTTGAAATGGAGAAGAAATCAACAAACATTTTATTTTTCAGTAAATTCTTCATCAATATCTCCTCCTTCTTCAGTGTTAACGTGGACATGATCATTGTAATGATTTAGAAGTATTGTGGCATTTTGAATCTCATTTTTCAAAGTCGTGCATAAGGTCAGGTAAAATTTATTCGTAGTTTCTGGTCCGGACTTTTCTTGATTTGAGGTGGAGGGAATTCCATGTTATTTGATATTTGATATTTTTCCTGGACTCGAAAATGCTATTGGGTCAATTTTAATACAAATTTTCTTAAATTTCAAGTTTTCAATGCACTTAACACGCCCACAACAAAGTAAGAAACACATTATCCTAACGACTTTTTTGACCTCATTCTCTAGATGTCCTCAGCTTATAATTTATTTCCTTTTAGTAGAAAAATAACAAATAACAAAAATATTGAGGCTGGCCGAATAAAAAGGAAGGAGGAGTGAACAACAGACTGTGAACTAAATTTATTTGGCCTAACATCAACATAATCATCATGTTTCATCTAGATATTTTTAATATCAGTCAACGTGATAACTCATCTCAAAATATATAAAATTACATGAATTACTCTGTACGGAGTTTTGAGAGTCAACATGTGGCCTGTCCTACATTATGTCTTTGTATCTATTTATTTTTTCCTTCGGTATTCGTGAATATAGTCCTATCTTGTAGTTTTCTAGAGTATAGTGTTTATACTTAATCTCTAAATAAAAAGGAGTGAATTTTCACTGTTTTCACTCCCACAGGAGTCACGTCACAGATCACTTGTTTAGGAGTGAATATCGAGTGACTATCGAGTGCTCTCTAAAAGGAAAAGAGTGGAGTTTCACTCTATATTCACTCTATTTTCATTCCCCCGGGGAGTGACATCAGTGGTCACTCGATTTTTTTTTTTAGAGAGAGAGAGTAATGAACATTATTTTATTGTTGTTGATTGTTTTATGTGCGTGCGTGTGTCTGTGTGTGTGTTCGCGTATGTGTGTGTGCATACATGCACTTCAGTCTTGCCAATATTTCTACAGTATCAAAACCTTACAGATATCGTAGTATATAATATTTTGCTTACTGATTATTGTAAGACCTTATTTGTTAGAGTATTTGTATTTCAAGAAGACGTCTTTACGTGTTTTAGCCCGTTGACTACTGAATTATCTCATGCCCACATGAGTTGATACAGGACCATCCTGTTCCCGTGGGCGTATGGGTTGAGTAGTCTACGTATATCACATTTACATGAAGCTTCATGAAACCAAATTATTCATTAGCCATTTCAGCTATGGGTGTCGATCCCGGGGGAGAGGGGGTATATATACCCCCCCCAAAAAAAAAAAAAAACAACAACAACAACAACAAAACAACAACAACAACAACAAATGAGGTTCGGGGGGGGGGTGGCCTGTATTATCACCCCCCCCAATATTTTTGAATAATATAAAGAAAGACTTATGATGCATTAACTTAAAACTAATAATTATCCAAACGCATCATGTTTGATCTTGAAATACCATCACATTCTTTAATGATTAGAAGTAAGGAAATAAGAAATGCCATAATTTCAATGCGAAAATACCAAAGAAATTGTATAATAAAACTTCTTCTTCGAGCATTGAACTACAAACTGTCTATCTGCCTTCTTTTTCTTGAATCATTACAAATATTTTATAACACACATATTTAAATATCTTATGTTATGATTAGACCTATTAATATTTTGTTGTATTTGCTGTGACTTTAGACAACATTTAATCACACCGAAAATCATTTTTGGATGCTCTAAAATGCAAGTATTATAGACAGGTTTTTGAAAAAGGTACCTGGCGTGGGAGAGGTTATCCCCCTCCCACACCCTCCCCCTGCTCGAACGCTTCGCTCCCTCGCCGGTCATCCCCCAGTCATGAACACAGATCGACACCCCTGATTTCAGCTAGTTCATATTCTCCCGTTACCATTAAACATTAGTAAATAGCTTGTAAACATATGTTTCATATTTTGTTCCAGAAACGGTGATAAATTCATTCATTCTTATCAGCCTTTCTTAGGGGACGACTAGACTATGCATTTATTTTCAATGTGATACAAGACTGATCACAGTAAGATAAGGCAAAGGTTTCGTTTTCCTCACCAAAGAGGAAGAGTGATGTGATATTCAAAAAATATGAAATGAGAATAATCTCAAAAACCTGTACCAATCGGTAATTTTCGTTGTTATATTCGAATTCAGCGTGTCAAAATCCATAAGAAAATCCATACTTTTATTCAAAGGCAGAATTTTTTTTGACAAGTTCAATTATCTGAAGCTCATAACAAAAAAAAGTTCGCTGCCTGTGATGACCTCATTTATTATTTTTCATTTATTGTTGTTTTTGCTTTGCTTTGCTTTGTTTTGTTTCTTGGTTTATATATTTTTACAACCAATCCACTTTAATGAGTATATTCCGATAAATAATAAGTTGATAATTTTATACTAAATAATATCCATATAATATGATTTTCGCACGTATGCGAGGTATCACGGACATGACGGATGTAGATGTCTAGGTGAACTTCTATGATTATCCTCCGTTATTAGGCATGGTGTTATTCTAGTTCCTTCTTTAGTTTGTCCTAGGTTTCCCTTATATAGCAATAAGATACCACCTCCTTCGTGCAAGAACTTTTTTGTGCTTGTTCTGAAATATGTTTGACAGATTGAAAACAATAGCTTCAAGTTTAATTGAACAAAGTATAGCATGTATAATAACATGAAATTTTAATTTGAAATGAATTACAAACAATATCCTTATATTTGATTTGATTTGATTTGTTTATTTTTATGATATTTTTTCAAACAAACTTTACAAAATGATTCCAACACAATAAACAAATACTATAATTGATGCATCAGCAAATTAAAGTAATTATATTGTAGCGCTAATGTAAATGAATCATAAAGAAGGATTGTCGCAAAAGCGGAGCTTGGTAGCGTGACAATCCCTCATAATCCGTAATAGTTTCAATTAATGTTACAAATACTTTGGAGTACATTATACTTCTTTTTCTAATGTTCACACCTATTAACAAGACAAATGTCATTAAAAGGTCAATAGCGACATTTCCTAATTTTTGGTACGATTATATAAATACATGCTTTTCAATTTCACCACTTGAATATTTGAGTCAGCTGACTCTTATCTCATAGAGCACTCCGAACATTCCCAAGAGTCTTTTTCCGATGTACATTTCCTATGTTTCCTGCATATAAACATTAAAAAAAACCATACAGAAATGTATTCACTATTCGCTATCTGAGTCATTTTATACTTATAAATTTACTATTCATAGAATATGAATGCTCCGCCCCCAAATATTGTTCATATAAAGAAGTCTGCATAAAAGGCATAAAGTAAAGTCACTGAATTAATAGCCCAAAACAGTGATCATACAAAATACTGAATAAACAGGCATCTAAAGTCATGATACTTACCTTGAAGTATGAGTGGTCCCCCCCCCCCCCAAAAAAAAAAAAATAAATAAATAAATAAAATAAAAATAAATAAATAAATAAATAAATAAATAATAATTAAAAACTAAATAAATGACTAAAATGAAATATATTGCTCATATAAAAATACTGATTAAAAGGCAAAACAACAACAACAACAAAAAAAGTCATTGTACTTACTTTCCATGAATATGAGTAAATCGCCGGTAATATTGCTCATATAAAAACTCTGCAGGAAAATGCATAAAACAAAGTCATTGTAATTATTTTCCACGAAATATGAATGAATCGCCCCCGTTATTGCTCATATTTAAAAAATCTGCATAAAAGACATAAAATAAAGTCATTGGAGGAACTTTTCACGAAATATGAATGAATCGACCCAAATATTGCCCGTATTAAAAGGCATAAAATAAAGTGATTACATTACTTGTAATTACTTTTCATGAAAATTAATATGAGTCTTTCGCCCGCCCCCTCCCCAAGTATTTCTCATATAAAATTATTGACTAAAAAGCATAAATTTCAAGCCATGGTATACTTCTATCAGCAGATCAGCCCACGTATACAGTTCAGGCAGGGAATCCCCCCAAAAGTGTTTCTCAAATTTATCATGTTTGAATTATTTTCCATGGGACTAATATAAATGGACAAATTGATGGATGGATTACACTGAACTGCTTATTCTCATTGAAGAGGAGTTTCGGTTTATTGGGTGAAACATGGTGAAACACAATTATTTACATGCGCTTAAGATCATGTTCGGCCTTTTGTATTAAGGCGTGGTGGCAACTGCATATGTCATTTGGTATTTAAAGAACATTCGTTGTGCAATAACCATGATGACACGCGTATCGCAGTAGTGATTTTGATACGCTTCAAACGCACCTTTTTGTGAGTTTTACATCGGCGTTTTAAATCGGCGATTATACGAAAAATGACTTAGGACGCAACCGTGTTGTGAACTAAACGCGTAACAAAAGCCTCGTTCTGGCCTGAAAAATGTGAGCATAAACGCGCCCAATTACATAAAACTGATCGAGTTGAATTTTTAGTTAGTGTTCTTTGTTCTGTCATTAAATCTAAACAATAATCGATTGGTTACACTAATGACGCTCCTTATGTAGTAAATGCTCCATTTAGCGAACACCGATTTCTTTCTGTTCTATTCTTTTCTCCTGTTTTAAGGATCAGTGGGTTTGACGTTCACTGTCAAATTGAAAAGAACATGAAGAAAGGACTTTCAACAATTTAGGAGGTAGAGGTCATTATGGTTTCTCCTTTATGTCTTTCTTTCTATCTATCTATCTTTCTTTCTTTCTTTCTTTCTTTCTTTTTTTCTCTCTCTCCTATTCTCCTTCTCAATCTCTTCATCATTTCACCTTCCTCCGGACTCTCATTTTATTCTCTCTCTCTCTTCTCCTTCTCTCCTCTCTCTCCTTCTCTCTCTCTTTCTCTGTCTGTGTCCCTCCAGACCTCTCCCCTCCTTTATCTCTCTCTCTCTCCTTCTCTTTCTCTTTCTCTGTTTGTAGCCCTCCTCTCTCCTCCTTTATCTCTCTCTCTCTCTCTCTCTATCTATCTATCTCCACTCTCTGTCTCTTTATCCCTTCCCCTCCCCTGTCTGTCTCCCTTTCTTTCTCTCTTTCTCCCCCTTTCTGTCACCGATATATTATCTCAAATAATTCTTTGCTATACATGTACATGAATTTCGCAGAAACAGAACTCAGTAGTCATTATCAGCTCTGACTATATGCTGCCTGCATTTTAAAAGGAATTATTTTCGAAAATAAACCCAAATAACTCTTGCGTGGCAGGATTTTTTTAAAATTAAATAGCGCCCCTCCTTTTCATTCATTAAACAGTTTATATATAGCAAAAGCCAACTTGAATTTAGCCTCTTGTCGAGGCCCTGGCGCTGTTGGAATCCTAATTGGCGATATGGAGGCAAAATTTCTGGTGGCGAGCGAAGCTCGCCAGAAATTTTGCCTCCATATCGCCAAGGATTTCAACAGCGCCAGGGCCTCGACAAGAGGCTAACTTGAATTGGGACTCAGTGGTTATTCAAGTCTTCGCCCAAGCCGGATACAAAGTTAAATAGGTTATTATTGTCATTTTAAAACATGCAGTATTATGGAATAAGTACTTAAAGAAATTGAAAATTCAAGGGGAAAATGAACAAAAATGACAATATCAAAAGTCTCTTTATGGTACTCCCAGGATTGGGTTTGTGGTATTGATTCAAAATGTGATCGGTTGTAACCATGGTAACCGTAAACATGACCACCCAATAATCTGTATTAAGTAAATGATATAATTGTTACAAATTTAATGTTTTGTGGAAATATTTACTAGCTGTACATTGGTTTTGGGGGTATATCTTTCTTTCGGTAACACACTGTAACTATGGACATATTTCATTTTAGAATAGTTCACCGATATGTGACCAGAAAGGTTTTCAATTGTCTATATATTATTTATTGTTTATATATTGAAAAAATCAAAAAAAATCCCGACATGAGCAAATGAAAAAAAAATCCAGGGGGTTGCCACTAGCCATACAATATTGCTTCCCATTTTCTTTTGGACTATTGTTATTTCTTCATCACTTATTATTGACAGTAACTTGAATGCAGTGCGAAAGTGGCCGAGATATAAATGCAAATGGACCGTTGTCTTGTTGTAGATGTAGTTCTATATTTGTAACCCCGCTTCATTAGTTTGCAAATTCGAACACCGTTTCAGACTTTCCTAAATACAAATTGTAGCCAATAAAAAAAAAAAAAAATCAAAATTTGACCTCTCTGGGTACCAAATAAATATACAAAATAATATCAACAGTGATGATAAGAGGGAAAACAAATACGACCTCTATTGACAAAGGGACCCCCCCCCCAAAAAAAAAAAGAAGTACAAATATTGATTTTCATTTCTATACATTAAGTACCCTTTCTTTTTTAAATTTACGTAGTTCCTCTTCTCTTTTGTTAGTGAGATAAGGAAACAAAGGTATTGATTGTCATATGAAAAGATTACGAAAGATGGGCGGGGTGGCATGGATCAGTGGTATATTGCAGAGGTCTTCAAAACAGAATGTCCCAGGATCGAGACCAATTCATTTTACTTAAAGGAAACCAAAACCCAAGGAGAGAATCAATGTTATTGGAAAGTGAGAATTCAGAGAAGCACTTTACAAAAAGTTTCATTAAAATTGGTTAAAAAATGAGAGAGTTATGGAAGTTTGAAAAGTCTCGTTTTTCTTTCTATGGGGATCCTCAAATTGGCAAAATTGCTTCAAAATAGCTGATTTTGTGAACAACTCTCCATTTGTTTTGTACACAGATTTTCAGATTTTCCCCATTATCTTTCAAGGTGCAGTTAATCTCCTTCTGAGCTCAACATATATAATGGGAAAATGTATTTTACACCACATATGTAGAGTTCAGGAGGAGACAAGGAGCACCCTGAGAGATAATGGGGAAAATCTGAACATCTGTGTACAAAACAAATGGAGAGTTGTTCACACAATCAGCCATTTTGAAGCAATTTTGCCAATTTGAGGATCCCCATAGAAAGTAAAACGAGACTTTTCAAACTTCCATAACTCTCTCATTTTTTAACCAATTTTAATGAAACTTTTTTTGAAGTGCTTTTCTGAATTTTCACTTTCCAGTAACCATGGTAACATTGATTCTCTCCTTGGGTTTTGGTTTCCTTTAAGTTCCCCATCAGTGAAGCCTATCTACCAGCGCATCTGTAAAGACCAAGAAAACAAATTAAAATCAACTGAATTAAGGACATCGATTATTTGAAATTGAAAAAAGGGCACTATTGTCAGAAGGAAAAAAAAAATTGAATAAAAAAATATGGAAACTCGTCTGTTAATCCAGTTTTAATCGTGGTTTTGATCATTCCAAGCTTTGATGTAACAGTACGCCCTCTCGAGTTATATCGCCGTGGTATATTATTGTTTAAATCGTTGGACACCCGCGAAACACTACTGTTTTTATTGTTGTTGTTGTTGTTGGTATTGGTGTTACTGTTTTTGGATTGTTATCGTTGTAGTTAGTTATAGCATATTTTGTTTTCAGTTGTGTCAGTGTTAAAGGATGTTTATATTTTAAAATCCAAGGTGGATGTATTGCGGATAGACAGATGAGACGAATTAGGGCAGCTAGTGGGGAGGGAAGGGGGGGGGGGGAAGGAGGACGAACGGGGAGAAAGAAAGGATGAGAGAGGGGGGGGGGGAGGGGAGGGAAGGGAGCTATTAGAAAAGAGGATGGGAGGCAGACAACCGCGTAGAGATGATTTAATTTTAGGGGGCTGTTGTGAGCACGAGAAGCGTGCGAAATTGGTAATGAGCACGCGAAGCGTGCTCCCCACGGGGGTGGGTGCAGGGAGGGGGAAGTTTGCCCCCTCCCGCGCGAAGCGCGTAAGCTCTGACGTTTGAGCAAATTTGAGAAAAAGATAACGGCTCGTAGCACCTTTTTTAGGCGGAAAGTTAGAACGACGGCCTGACTGCTTTTCAATTATTTTGACGCAATACTGCACTTAATGTAACAGGGTAGGTTCTGGGAGGTGGTGGTGGTGGGGGGGGGGGGGGGGGGTTCCACCTTCCCATGGGAAGCACGTAAACTATGACGTTTTAGCAAATTTTGAGAGAAAGATAACGGCTCGTAGAGCCATTTAAGGCTTTTTTCTTTTACCTCCCCCGCTTTTTCGCTCTCGCTTTAGTTGCCGTTGTTTTTTTTTTGGGGGGGGGGGAGCGACCGCCCCCACCCCCTGGCTACGCGCCTGGAGGCAGAGAAAGAGAGTGTGAATAAAGATTATGCAAGTAGACAGATGTTGTAAGCGCAACATATCAACATTAGAGACTGTAGAAAGACGGGGAAGGGAGAGAGGGGTACAAAGACACAGAAAGAGAAATAAAGGGGTGGAGGGAGAGAGAGAGATAGAGATAGATAGAGAGATAGATAGATAGATAGATAGATAGAGAGAGAGAGAGAGAGAGAGAGAGAGAAAAAAGGAGAGAGAGAGATAGAGAGAGAGAGAGAGATGGATAGGTAGAGAGATAAATATAGATAAAGAGAGATATATAGATAGATAGAGAGATAGATAGATAGAGAAGGAGAGAGATATATAGATAGATAGAGAGATAGATAGATAGAGAAGGAGAGAGATAGATAGATAGATAGAGAGATAGATAGATAGAGAAGGAGAGAGATATATAGATAGATAGAGAGATAGATAGATAGAGAAGGAGAGAGATAGATAGGGAAGGAGAGAGATAGATAGATAGAGAGGGAGAGAGATAGATAGAGAAGGAGAGAGATAGATAGATAGAGAGGAGAGAGAGATATAGATAGAGAGAGATAAAGATAGATAGAGAGAGAGATAGAGATAGATAGAGAGAGAGAGATAGATAGAGAGAGAGAGAAAAAAGGAGAGAGAGAGATAGAGAGAGAGAGAGAGATGGATAGGTAGAGAGATAAATATAGATAAAGAGAGATATATAGATAGATAGAGAGATAGATAGATAGAGAAGGAGAGAGATAGATAGAGAATGAGAGAGATAGATAGATAGAGAGGGAGAGAGATAGATAGAGAAGGAGAGAGATAGATAGATAGAGAGGGAGAGAGAGATATAGATAGAGAGAGATAAAGATAGATAGAGAGAGAGATAGAGATAGATAGAGAGAGAGAGATAGATAGAGAGAGAGAGAGAAAAAAGGAGAGAGAGAGATAGAGAGAGAGAGAGAGATGGATAGGTAGAGAGATAAATATAGATAAAGAGAGATATATAGATAGATAGAGAGATAGATAGATAGAGAAGGAGAGAGATAGATAGAGAAGGAGAGAGATAGATAGATAGAGAGGGAGAGAGATAGATAGAGAAGGAGAGAGATAGATAGATAGAGAGGGAGAGAGATATATAGATAGATAGAGAGATAGATAGATAGAGAGGGAGAGAGATAGATAGAGAAAGAGAGAGATAGATAGATAGAGAGGGAGAGAGAGATATAGATAGAGAGAGATAAAGATAGATAGAGAGATAGAGATAGATAGAGAGAGAGAGATAGATAGAGAGAGAGAAAAAAAGGAGAGAGAGAGAGAGAGAGAGAGAGATGGATAGGTAGAGAGATAAATATAGATAAAGAGAGATATATAGATAGATAGAGAGATAGATAGATAGAGAAGGAGAGAGATAGATAGAGAAGGAGAGAGATAGATAGATAGAGAGGGAGAGAGATAGATAGAGAAGGAGAGAGAGAGAGAGATAGATAGAGGGGAGAGAGATAGATAGAGAAGGAGAGAGATAGATAGATAGATAGAGAGATAGATAGATAGAGAAGGAGAGAGATAGATAGAGAAGGAGAGAGAGAGAGATAGATAGAGAGGGAGAGAGATATATAGATAGATAGAGAGATAGATAGATAGAGAGGGAGAGAGATAGATAGAGAAGGAGAGAGAGAGAGATAGAGAGGGAGAGAGATAGATAGATAGAGAGAGAGATAGATAGAGAGGGAGAGAGATATATAGATATATAGAGAGATAGATAGATAGAGAGGGAGAGAGAGAGAGAGAGAGAGAGATAGATAGATAGAGAGAGAGAGAGATAGAGAGAGAGATAGAGAGAGAGAGATAGATATAGATAGAGAGAGATATAATTAGAGAGAGCGAGAGAGATAGAGACGGAGAGGATATGATAGAGAGAGAGGGAGAGAGAGTGTGGCTGTAACTCTGTGATATAGCTTTTCATTGTTTTTTTTTTGTTTGTTTGTTTGTTGTTTTTTTTCATTTACGAAGTCTAGATTTTGCTTACACGGGATAGTGGCAGTGAGAAGAGACAACATTATCGACAAGTGGCAGCGTGACTCTTCTTTTATCGTCCATTTTATTTAAAATCAGAGAGACATCAATAGCGCAATGAAATGGGACTTTATGAAAGCCCCTGGCGAGAACTCCTTGTTTCAAGATTGCATTCTACTCGGAAAGTCCCATATTTTTTTAAAAACCAAATAAAAAACCGACAATGAATATACGAAAATGACCTAACTCTATATGTATACACATCGGAATGTGTTGCCTTAGATTTTCAGTCAATGCTGTATCAACAATACGATACTCAGTGAGTATTATGTTTGCAGCAACGAAAAACCGGAAAACATTACAAATAGACTGATTTTGAAGGAGAGAGAGAGAGAGAGAGAGGATAAAGGTTCAGTTTGAATAGATATTCAGACATCAAAGTCATTACTCTATTTTTGATATTCTATAGAATACCGGGGTAATAATAATAAACGCTGTGCAATCTTGTATGACCATTAAAAAAAAAAAATAGTCATAATAAGAAAAAAAAATTAAAAAATAACGTGTTCAAGTGGTTCCGCCGCACCACAGAGTTAGTCTACAGGCTCAAAATCTGTTCTGACACTTCAACAAAATGTCATTAAATCCTTGAGCCAACCTATCTTTGCCAGTCTCTGGCTTTCGAGTAGCTGCTGTATAGAACCTATAGCGCGCAGTAGACCATACAGTCTCCATAGTTTTACAGTTAAGACACTCTGTTACACCTTACGACTGACAAGGGTCTGTGCTAGTAAACTACCATGTCTGTACAAAGTTTTCGACCAATCAGCGCGCCTGACGTGTCTGTATGACGCCAACTGCGCGGTGATTCGGGGGTTTCCCCGAAAAATTTGGGCCCCATCGCTCCACCTCCATAAACTGTGCGTAAATATACATAGTATAGGTACTGTAATCGATTCTTTTTTCAATACCTCTATTTCACTCTCTTCAAACAAATCTTGTCAAAGCTAAAGTTGAGCTCTGGTCATGTGATTACAATGAGAAAGAAATGGTCTCAAAGCAATTGGGAAAGGTTGATCATGTCTACATAAGAATTGGCGTTTACTGTTAGGTTTTGGGAGCATCAAAATAATATAAATGAGGAAAATGGTCATATCGCTGAAAAGCACATGCACTGTACACAGAACTGCCCACACATGTGGCATGAATGTTCGGGCCAAACACTTTAGCTATTTCTTGTCATATTTCGAATATATGAGGGCATTTGAAGAGCAATCCTTTGTCAGAGGACATTTCTACTATGATATACTGACAAATAAAGATTGGAACAGCTCACTTATCATTTTTTCACATTCACCAGAAATCCATCGTCTCTTTATGTAGGGAAGGTTGAGTTCTTGGAAAGGTAAAACATAATTTGTGAGCTTTCTCATTCTTATTATGTTAGTTTGGAAGATTATCATAGTAGATATGTCCCCTGAAAAGGATTGCTCTTTAAACTCCCTCACATTCAAAATATGACAAGAAACCGCTGAAATGTTCGGCCGGACATTTGTGTATAGTCCCATATAATGTGCACGGTGAATCTCAGCAGGACTGAGTCAATTGCTTATCATTTTGGTGATTCCAAAACCTTACAGCATACACCAGTTCTTATGTTCTATATAATCATGATAATCAACCTATCCCAATTTGTTAAAGACAGTTTCTTTCACAATTCAATATCATGACCAGAACTCAACTTCATCTTTAAAAGCTCTGGTTTTAAGTTTCTTGCTAAATCTACAGAGGGGTGAAAATGAGAATGGTTTGTTAGTGGGAAAAGGAGCATTTCGCACAGGATCGGTCTGCCATAGGAAGTACGGGGAAATGATACCATGGATACGAAAAATTAATTAATGGTGGCCATGTTAGTTTCAGTTTCAGTTGTATATGTCAGTCAAAATTAATCAAAGGTCACTCATTGTTTAACGGTTTGAATTTCTCCTTTTTTTTCAATTACAGCATATTATTCATCATGTCTTCGGGTATAATCGTTTTGGCACACATAGCGAAATGTAACTGCACATGTAGACGAGTATCGTAGTAGAACTGGGCCTATCTGTATAGAGATAACATCCTTTCTCTCTTCCTCCCCCCCCCCCCCACCCTCTCTCTCTGTAATCTCCTAATCTCTTATAGCCTTGTGAAACATTTTGATCAATAATCTATCCTCCTAAAGACCTACATCCTTTTATCTCTCTCTCTCTCTCTCTCTTCCTCTCTCTTGCTGTCTCTTTCTCACTTTGCATCTCTCTCTTTCTCTCTTTCTTCCCTCTCTCTCTCTCTTTCCCTTTCTCCATATTTTTCCCTCTCCCTCTCTTATCTCCTCTCTCTCCCTCCCTCTATCTTTCTTTCTCTCCCCCCTCTCTCTCTCCCTTTTCCCCTCCTTTCCGACCCCCCCCCCCTCCATCCTTAGCTCCCCAGATATTCTCTTGACAAATACTCCCTCAATAACCACGAACTTGTGAATCGTAAAACGGTGAGGTAACAAACCAAAACGTCCCCATCAACCAGATACTCAATATGAAAATAAAGAACAAAACAAAACAAACCAGAAAAGTTCCGAATATACCCAACCTTCAAACACAATTCTTTTTCGCCCACTGCCAAATATAAATATTTACTCTGGATGCGTGTAAAAGTTTCGGTAGAACCTCGCTTTTTAGATCAATCAAGTGTTATATTTAACCTGACAGGAATCCCATTATAGTGAAACATGGATGGTTTATAAAAAAAATTTAAAAATGAAAAAAATGAGGTAAAGAGTAAATCATTGGGTGAGCCAAAGGTATTTTGGTCATTTCATGTCCCTTACGCTACCAAATATTTATAGAGATATGACGATAAATCGGCATCATATTACTTCATCATTTGGTCTGATCTAAACATTGGTATAGGGCTATTAACATGAAGGATACCAATCACCAAAAAATATCTTTCTCTGTATGTGAGGTTCCATGTCATTCTACTATATTCCAAATATGGGCTTCGAATATCACTTCTATAAAGAGATATTACAAGTTAAATTATACTCTCTATAAGCATAAAAGCGACTCGTGAGTAGACTACTCAACGCCCCCGTACGCGCTTGCCAAGATAAAGGCTCGCGCGGAACCCAACTCGGAGGTTCGGTTCCGCGCGAGTATCTTCATGTTATCCTTTATTTCCTTCATACTCCTAAACTGTTGACCTATAGAATTTCAGATAAAGTTCTTTGCGGTTATTTTTATACTTCCTAGCGGTATACAATTTTTTTTTTTTTTTCAGGTGGTTGGTACACTTTAAAGTGATAGTAAACTGAAGCTCCTAAATAGCGCCATCTTTTAAAAAGGATTTGAAAAGTGCCTGTGCCTCTCATTTTCCCACCATGCCCTGTTCAAGTTTGTAGAAGCTTAGAATGTACCTGTAGGCAATTTTCCACATTGCAAGTCAAAAATAATAGTTTGAAATATAAAATGTGCCCATTATCCAAACAAACTGTTTGTCAAAATTCAATTCAATTCAATTTAATGACATTCATTTCCAACTTTTCAATATAAGTGTGCAAAGTAATAAATGAGCAGAACAATGCATGTATTTTCAACAAAATTATGACAAAATATACATTCATGTGGTACATACATAGTTGGAGGACACACCTCTAAAAGCAAAAGCTTGGGGCGAGGGTGCCCTTGGTACATAATACATAATAGTACATAATAAATATATATAAAAAAAGAAAATAACTACATAGAAGAAAGAGAGAAAAAAAAGATAACATTCATAGATCGCTGAGCTGGACTGGAGGGAAAAAGGAAAGAAGGAAGAAAAAAAAGGAGGGGGGGATAAAATGCAATTAATTTTAAAATCATAATCTTAATTTAGCAATCAATGTAAGATGGCGCTGTTCAATTTATATCAGTTTAATGCCACTTTAAAACAATCATCTGAATATACCAAAATCTCAGATGTGGTCGATATAAGCAAAAAAGCTTGCTAATAACTATGATTATCTCATGTCTGATAATACATTCAGGTATTCATAACTTCTATCCTTTGGGGTCATAATTATACAGCATGACCACAAAATTATTAGGGGACGACTAAAAATTATAGAAGATCAAGACATAATTATCATATGACCTACAAGCTATTTAAATTATCTTACAAATAGGCCTAAATAGAACAAACGAGTATTGAACAAAAATTCCTCTTCACTGTTTAAAGTATGAAATGCCTATTGCTTTCTACTATTTATTTATTTATTTGTTTATTTATTTATTCATTCATTTATTTATTTATTTATTTATTTATTCATCCATTCATTTATTTTGGTTTAAAAAGACACATAAATACACATGATTCCAAGGTCCAAAGACCAAAACTGAACATGTTTACAAAGAATTACAATGTAGTTATAGATGTATACAAAATAATAATGACTAAAAAAAAAAAAAAAACTTATTGAGCAAGCACAAAATCACAATAAAGTAGGCAAACACAAAATAAATGATTGCAATCAATACAAATACAAAAAGCAAAAAGAATGTAATTATTTCAAGATAGTCAAAATTAATAAACCGGTATAGATAAAGGTAACAGCTAGATGGACAATAATGTTGAGTAAACAAACAAATAATAAAGAGAATATTATATCTCGTATTTAGACAATAATAATAGAAACCTAAGCATCAGGATTAAAATACTTATTTAGAATTAAAGGGGATACTACACTGAAAGATATATTAAAATAGGAATTAATGATTAAAAAGCTTATACAAATGCCATTGTCAAAAGATACAGTATACAAATTATTTGTGAGTGTCAAAATGAAAGATTATTTGTAGTAATACAAAGAGGAGGAGAAAGAGAGAGAGAGAGGAGAAAGGGGGAAAGGAGAGGGAGATAGGAGAGAGAGGGGGAGGAGATAGAAGAGAGAGAGAGAAAGAGAGAGAGGGTGGATTAAAGGTTATTAATAGCAGGAACAAAAGTAGGAACAGCCGAATTTTGATACCGGCTAGTCCTGCACCTAGGAACGACCAAACCTTGATTACTACGGAGGGGGCGGAAATTTGGCAAGGACTCTTTAGATGGTGGGAGTAAGTCTCTGTGTCGAGATCGACGTCAAAAGCTTCTGGACGAATTTCCGATCTAAGTCAATTCTTCTTGATTGAAGTGAAGGTAGGTTAAGACTTTGAAGCCTTTCATCATCGCAGAGAGGAGTGAAACCAAGAATGATCCTGGTCACACGCCTCTGCACTCTCTCAATTTTTTCAGACTGTTGACTAGTAATTGAACAAGACCAAACAGGGGAGGCGTACTCTAGAATGGGACGAATATGGGATGTATAGATCATAACTAAATCCCTCGTGGAAGCATTGTATTTCTTCAAGATGCATAACACAAACAATCGTCTCGAAACTTTTTGAACTATATGATCAATTTGTTGATCCCACTTCATGTCATATTGCAAAGTAACTCCGAACAGTGAGAGAAGTGGGACTTCCTGAAGAACAGTATCGTCAGTCCTGATTTCAGGATTATATATGTACTCTTAAGCCGTGTGTTGGCTAGATTTCAGTTTAGTTAAGTATTAAAATAAAATATTTCGGGGCATCGGCCGAACAAATGTTAGGTTTGATGGTTTATTTTACCTGACTGCTAAGAAAGCATGTGTACGCTTGTAAGTAAGCAACCAGGGGACCGACGGCTTTACGTCCTCTCCGCCTCCACTTGGATTCAATTAAACCAAGGTCCTCCCAGTTACGAGACCACAGCTCTACCACTGAGCCATCGTACCTCCTAAAATTTTCACGGAGTATTGAAATCTCATGGAGATCACATATAACAAGACATTACTTTTTAAACATTCACACAAATCCCAAACTTCAGAAGAGAGAGATAGATAGAGAGAGAGAGAGAGAGAGAGAGGATGAGAGAAAGAGTCAGAGGGAAAGAAAGAGAGAAAAATATAGAAAGGGAGAGTGAGGGAGAAAGAGAGAGAGAGAGTGTGTTTTGTGTGTGAGAGAGAGAGAGGTGAAAAGAAAGACTGAGTAAGAGACAGAGGGGGAGAGAGATAGAAGGAGAAAAGGAGAGAAATGAAGAAAATGGGGGAGAGAGAGAGAGAAAGAGAGAGAGAGAGAGAGAGAGATGATGCACTGCATGGCACATTTAGTTTTCTTTTTTTTTTTTTGTCTAAATAAATATTCAGACATCAAAGTCATTGCTCTATTTTCAGCAAATTTTCTGAATTGTTCCCCTCCCCTTCTGCCTAGAGCCGCATTTGGGTGGTGTTAAAGAAAAAGGAGAGAGAGAGAGAGAGAATGAGAGAATGATGGTCATCCGCGCATTCTTGTACTTCAGTTGTGAAATGTAGTTCCGGTTTATGCACATAATGACAGGCAAAGCAATGCTATGCGCGATGAAGACTATAATCATCAGTTTATAATATCACATTTCTAGTTGCGAAGAATATCACTGTATATATTATATGCCAGGGCCTCCATTATTTGCTTCGTAGTATCATATAGATCATAACCAGGTTATGTTTCGGTCCTGACCGCGTTAATTTTTTTTTTTTTAAATTTGGTTTTGCGGCGTTGTAAATGCATGTGTCGCTGAGGTGAACTCCTAGATGTCATTCTGTTTTCGGGTTGAGAGAATCTTCTTTTCAAAGTCTGCTCCAAATATTTTTGGGTTTGTTTGTTTGTTGTTGTTTTTTAAAGCCATCACTTCTGTCTCGCTGAAGAGTGTGAGCAGTCATCTCTTTTTCTGAAAGGTACGAGGTAAGTCGAATTTGAAGTGTTTTTCTTATTTTGCACTTGATGAGGCGATCTTCGTCCCATTAAACATGTTGAATTATATGAACATAAATAATCTCTTCAAATCCATTCAAACGTGACCAAGTTTAATAAAGAAAAAAAAATCGATTTAAAGTTTCATATTTCTGGGGACTTTCCCATGCGCTTAGCACAGATTACTTTATTGCCCCCCATCCCTAAAAAGTATTTAGTTGGTAACAATTGTAAATTGTTAATACTTGTATTTGTTCTGCATATTTACTCAAGAAGTAGATTGGAACAAATAATTTTAGTTTGGACTTACGGTATGAATCTGGTCTACTTCATTTATAATACGTTATTGATGATTGTTTACTTATACTCCTTTGAATAATATCCATGAATGAATTATATTATTATTGTTTTGCCGATGAATGAATTGATGCGTGCAAGAATGAATGAATGAATGAATGGATGGATGGATGGATGGATGGATGAATGGATGAATGGAAGACTTATAAATGAATAGATGGATGATGGATGAATAAATGGATGGATGAATATATGAATGAATGAATGAATGAAAGGATGAATGAATGAATGAATATATGAATGAATGAATGGATAGATGAATGTATAAATGAATGAATAGATGGATGAATGAATGAATAAATGGATGATTGGATGAATAAATAGATGAATGGATGAATAGATGAATGAATGAATGAATAAAAGTTCATGAATGGACAAATGGATAAAAGTTAATGAATGATTGAATAGATGAATGGATGAATGAATGGATGAACGAATGAATGAATGGATGAATGAAAGAATGAACGAGTCGATGACTAAATGAATAAATAAATGAGTGCGTGAATGAAAGTGAACGAATGAATGAGCAATTTAGAGGGAATGAAGGAATAAATAGATGAAACAGTGAGCGGAGGAACCAGGCAAAGTAGTATCCAATACTTGTGAAGATTACACCAGTAACATTTTTAGATTCTGATTCATTAACAAAATAATTATAAACAAAGTATCCTCTCCTCAACTACACAACGTAAATTACAAAACTAAAACAAATCACGGAGCTAAATATATGCTGCTTTTCGAGTGGATATTCGCTGAATGCATTACTATTTATCCTCACTGAGGATAACCATTTGTGTGTTATAATGAGCGACCTTATTGAAGTCATTTGTTCCAAAGTTCTTGGGAGCCGTGAAACACGATAGCAAAATCCGTAAATCGATCACGAACTTGCTGGTATCTGCACACTCTGATTTTGTATACGATGTCGAACTCTTCGTGACGTCACAGTGGGAGAAGGTCATGATGGCAGGGGGACGCGAGGGGGTGGACACTAACAGAAAGCTGTTGTGAGCGTCTATGGCCTGATGGTAAAATATTTGTGATATGTGTTGTGACAAGAAAGATAGTAGCTTTTTTATTATTTCATATCATCTCATTATTATTTAATCATTGTTTTGTGTACTTTTGCTCATCAAATATTCGCTTATTTTAAAAATAAATATTGAGCACTGGTCGTTTGAATCGTTTCAGTGATAAGGCAACTGGAAGCAGATGTCCCCCATTAAATTTCAGTGGATAAGCATATTATTTTCTACTGCATATATGTAGAAGGGGCAGTATGTACATTTTTGTTACCCCTGTGAATTGTAATTTGTGACATTATGACTTAAACTTTTGGTATCCTTTGTCAACTGAAAGATAATAAGAATGATCCTTCGTGTTCGGATTTGACTCAATAAATGAATTTTGAATTTGAATTTGAATAATGTATCGTAAAATATGTCTACTAACTAAAAAAATAAGGTTGAGGGAGGGACCGGTGTTGCAGCCCCCAGCTCGCCCCCCCCCCCCCCCCCCCCCTTCATGAAGACGACTGACGCCAAGCCCACATCATTTGACGGGGCCGACATTGTCAGCGTATAGTCTGACTATGTAAAGTGTAACTTTATAGTTAGCGTGTACGTGACAGTCCTGAATGTATGCCTACATACATCCAATTATGTTCATCTTGATGTATTCATATTACAAATGTATGGTCATGTGATGACCTTGTATGATAAAGTAGTCCAGACGAAACTCCAACAACCATTTATCATTATAACGGCTGGTTCGGATAGACGATACTAGTGGGGGGGGGGGGGGGTGGATCTATGAAGGATTTCAATTTAAGCATGCATAAGTGGAGGTGCCGTAGTCCAGTGGTTTAAGGCGCTTGACTGGAGATGCGAGGATCGGGCGTTCGATCCCCGGCATGGCACTTATGCCCTTGAGCAAGGCACTTTATCTACATTGCTCTTTTATCGTACATCAAATAAATGAAGTGCTATAGGCATATTGATACCAGCGTGTGCATGTGTGTTATTAAGAAAATAATAATAATAATAATAAATCAGTAAAAAACGACTGGAAGAGATAAAGAATATACTACTGTATCATCACCACCATGCTACTCTATAGCACTTCTACTCTTACAGATACATGTACTAGATAATAAATGTTCGATAATCATTTCTTTTTCATTTTATTTCTAAGATTAATTTCTTTTATGATGGATACATTCCAGTGGTGGATCCAGCCTTCTCTGGCCAGAGAGGGTGGAACTAATGCAAAATTTCTCTGACAAGCAATTAAAAAAAAAGGGTATTAAAAATGTCATGACAACTTGGACGTGCCTATTTAGGGTCTGAAACATCCATACCAGGGGCATGGGACGAAAGGGTTTTTAAGGTTTGTATTTAATGTGTCATTATGTGATATTGAGGGGTTTTTCTCTTAGAAACATCTTTATTAGGTACTGCTCTTGACTTTGCAATATATTACAAATATGTAACAAAACATATACATGTACATAAAATAATATAAACAATAGAATCAACAAAAAATAATTCTGATTAGTATACAGGACATAGTGGTAGAACAGGTTTTCAGTAAAACAATATTTTCCATTTGTTATCAAATTATATAAAGTTTTTATTTTTTAATATAGATGTAATGTTCAAGAGAACGATAATATCTTAACATCACAGTGCATTTTAAAGAGCTGATTGACAATACGCCATTTTTGCATTTGCTGGAAAATATATAGCATTTGGCATATAAAATAATAAAATTAAATTGAACTCCAACACTTCCATAAAATCCAAACAAGATGTTGATTTACTCAGGGTAATCCAGGTATCTAAAATTAAATGTTTGACGTCCACAAGACTGGGCAATTCCAAAATAAATGTACTTTCCTCGGATTTATAACAAAATGAACATAAATCTGATTTCGAGATGTTTAATGTTTTAAGATACACCAAGTACACTAAGTATACGATGAATTAACTTTCTGGCAAAAACGTATTACAAAACGCACTTTTTTTTTTAAATTTGGCGATCTCAAACACGTTTATTTTTACGACCGACGAAAAATTGCATGAACGCAACCATGTTTTTAACTAAACGTCTTTCAAAACCGTGATTCTGGGGCGTAAAATGTTCGCAACCTTAAATTGGAAATAACGGATACGTGTAGATAAACATGCCCTGATAGAAACTTAGCAGATTTTTGCCCAGTCTAAATTTGGAGTATTCAACAGAGAATTCCATTTATCTACTGATTTAGGGGTGGGGGGGGGGGGGGGGGGGGGGGGTTAAAAATTTGTTTTACACTAAACCTATGAATGTACCGACAGACCCTCGTCTGAGTTTTGCCGGGGGCGGGGAACGTGCCCCCCGTGGCCCCTCCGCCAATTCACTCACTGAAGCTTTTAAGCATTGTGTATCTCAAGTGCATTATATACACGCTTACTTCAGTAACCGCAAAGCTCGAAATACAATAAGGCGATATAATTAAACAGAAAGCGATACTAAGATAAACAACTATATGATATCGGATCAGACTTTAATGGTAGTACTGTACACGTTATATTATAACTATATAGATTTCATAAATAAGTGATATACATGTTGGTGCAAGTTTGACCACTGCCATGTAGACAGTAAAATACACTGACCAAAATGTATAATCAAATATGAAGTATTCAAAATTGAAATGTAATATGAATAACTTACTTTTGGAAAATGAAAGAGAGAAAATATGCCATATTCAAAATGTCATAAACAACTAAGCAACTCATAAGCTGGAAATATTCTGTTTGAAGAGGGGGCAACTCTCACGAATTAAACCCGCATTATATTTCTCCTTATGCAAAAAGTAAAGAGTATCAGCGATGTTATAATATATGATCTTCATGAAAAGGTAAATAAGGACCCAAACAATAATTTATTTGATTGTTTTTATTTTTTTTAAAGCTATATTCAAATAAACAAGGCTTTCCGACAACCATGATCATAAGTCCAGTTCCTCCATATGAACCGTTAGACGTTTCGGCAGTTTTTAAGCTGAACAATATACCCTGATAGGAAATAGTGTTTGTCATGATATTATCATGTTAATAAATGGCTAATCACATTGGGGTACTTTTCTTAAGGGGGTAGCTATGCTATGGGGATATGTGTCCGGGGTGGGGGACTTGTCCTAGTGGATAGATATCCCATGGGTATTTGTCGGGGGTTATTGTCAAAGAGGGTAGTACGTAGTTCGAGATAGTTGTCCTGATACGTTATCCATGCGCTTTGGAAACTGATTAAGCCTTCATTATGATGCCACGATTACACTGGCTCTAGCTCTATGGCCAACACCTACTATCAATGTCTTGTCTTCCGACATAATTATACATTAGCCTACGCAACTGGCCGAGCTTCGAACCCAGGACCTTCTGAACAAAGCCAATATCACCAACCAGTGAGCCCTCTGTGAGTCTCCTGCGAGGACAACGTTCCCAGATAGTTATACTGACTCGTGTATTGTATTGAAGCTTTTAAGGTGCCATTATCCAATGCTTCACAATTTACAATGCTATTGTTATACCACGATCATTATCAATCGTAATGAATCAGTCGTGCTGAGCGTAATGAATAGTTCATCGTCTGTTTCCCACGCATAACTGATTTGTGGTTTTTTCACGCATGTTGCCTGCCAAATAATGTGTGCATTTTTGCCAACCATATGGGTACAAATATAGTATCTGAGATTGCTGGAAAAACAAGAAAAGCTTGCCAGACTGCAACAATTTCCTCCTGTATCTGTGTTTAGATATTTTTGCATGTTATATCAATTCCGAGGTATTTGGTAATTTTATGTTGTCCTAAACGTTACCAAGTAGTAAAGAACCAGAATAATGGACATTATGAATTCAAGAATATATGATTTTATTCATAGTCAGTGTACGTGGTCCAAGCTAAAATAGGACGACATTATTTTAATCCCATGCGCCCATATACTAATATCTATGATTATTATAATAATGATATTCAGTTCTTGTATAACGCATATAGGGCTCTATGCATGCGCCTCTCCAACATGTCCAAAGAGTATGAAAGTAAAATGAATTGGTCGGTATAAAATATCTATGGGACGAAATGCCGTACACTTGCTAATATGTCAGTTATCGTTTTCCCTTTTTAATGGGCAGATGGGGAGGGGCGAAAAAAGAATGTTCTTCCACATAAAAAAAGAAAAAGAAAAATATATATATATATATATATATATATATATATATATATAGTAAAATCTCTATTGGGATTATAGTGTCACTATAGATACACATGGGTTCTACGACGCAGGCTCCGGCGATTATAGGCGTAGTCAGGAGGAGGAGGATGGGAGGGAGGGGGAGGGGGGGGGGTCAAGACCTTAACCCTACCCATGCCTATTCCTAATACAGGTATTTGGAAGTCATCCTCTAACCCTTGACCCTTAAGCATGGGTCACATTAATTTTGACCAAAGACCATGACGCAGGCACGCCGGAAGCAGTTTGGGATTGGGGGGGGGGGGCAAACATTCAAGGGGGCTCACCTTTCAAGGGCTCATGTCTTCTCACCCCTAAAAAAACACACACACTTTCCCACCCTCTCACAACAATACAGACGCACGTACACACCTTTCAGAATATTTCGCTATTAAACAAGTCTAATACAAAACCTCCACTACGTTAAAGTTAAAAGTTTGAATGCTTTATCTGTCTTCAGTGATCTCCATGCACGAAAAATGAATACAAAGGCTTACAATTACGTAATAAAGCAATCAGCTTTTAATATACACAGGATTTTTACTCCTTTACTACTGATTTTTTTTTTTTAATGGGGGGGGGGGCTTTTTTGGGGGGCGAAAATGCATTTTGCCCCCCCCCCCCACGAAAAAGTGTGGGGGGGGGGTGGCGACCGCCCCCTGCCCCCCACTTCCGGCGCCTATGCCATGACGAGATGTTCAATTACAGTTACACCCTACTACATGGTGTTTACGTGTGAGTATGATCTTGTCTGTTGATAGTAGGGCAGCTCTGGGGAGCGTTTCATCAAGCGTTTTGTCAGTGATTTTTACCAACAAATTTGCTCTCAGCCAATCAGATGCAAGGATTTCAGTAGCTTATAACAGTTGTCGGATAAAAATCACTGACAAAACGCTTGATGAAACGCTCCCCAGGTCTACGGTGTAACTTTATTTGCTTGTTGTTGTTTTTTTTTTAAGAAGCACACACACACACACACACACACCTGGGTAATCAAACATATCAAACACCATTTATTATATGTAGAATAAAAGAGCAATGTACATAAAATCACATTATTTTGTCCAATAACGATAATTATTCAAGAATGTAGCCATCCTGGCTGGTCAAATAACACCACGTGACCGTGCAAAAAAAAGTACTAACGCATGGCGAGGGGACTAACGCATGGCGAGGGGACTAACGCACGGCTAATCCGGATCAAACACTAAGAATGTAGACCTATTAATACATGGTTGTGAGTTTGTGCGTTAGTGCGATCCAGCAACACGCAGGTTTTTATCGTGGTGTTAAACGCACGAGGCGTATTTGTGTTGCCAGATCGCACTAACCATAGACCTACCACCTCTGAGGTGGTAGGTCTATGCACTAACGCACTCCCAACCATGTATCAATAGTATACTAACGAGATTTTCAATTAAAGGTACAGTCTAGTGTATGCATGGTGAGTGTCCACTAAAGGGACCGAAAAGTCGGGTAATATTCAGGAATCTCCGTTTCTTCGGTAAACGAGCATGCAATTGCAGTGATCCGGGCGACCGTGCTCGGGGAAAAATATTCGACCGAAGAAAGACAAACTGAACAACCCAACTGACAAACTACCCCGCCCTCGACGGCAATTTTGTTCGCTGCTCCAAGATTGTTGTTATGCACGCCCTTGCAATAGGGGCAAGCGAATGAAATTGAACGTACATGGATATCGAGCGGTGGCTCCCTTTAATATAGGGCAGCTCTCTCTCTCTCTCTCTCTCTCTCTCTCTCTCTCTCTCTCTCTCTGGTGTATCTTTAATGAAAAATCTTGTTATCATTATCGTTATCTTTCAACTGTGACCCATGCTTTAAAGTTTGATGAAATATAGCGCTAGAGAAATGTCCCTGGAGCAAACTAATGTCTTGTCATTCTTAAAGATAAATTTGAGTTCTAGTCATGCAACTATACATTGCACAAGAAACTGTCTCAAAGCAATTAGGAAAGGTTCGTTATGTCTAGATAAGAATTGGTGTATCGTGCGAGGTTGTGGAGTCATCAAAATGATGAAAAGTAGTAGATCAAGCCTCTCTAAAAAATGCATGCACTGCACATAGAAATAGGTATATGGGACTGCACACACATGTGGCTTGAATGTTCGGCCCGACCACAGCTATTTCTCGTCAAATTTCAAATATGAGGGCAAATGAAGAGCAATCGAATTTTAGGGTACATTTCTACTTTGATGCTTTTCCAAACTTACACAGAAAAAAAATAAGAAAGCTCACAAATTAATTTTCAACTTTAGAACTCAATCTTCTCTTTAAACAAGGTCTCTGTTTTGTGTCACGCAGTCAAATGTAAACCAACTATACAGTTACAAGAACTTGCAGAAGCAGGTTAACGAGAAATAAGGAATGCCAACATGTTTGATTTTTATCCCCTTATCAAAGCCTTAGTTTGCATTCGAACATTCCTACATGATAAGGAAAATCAAACACCATGAACACTGGGGTCGAAAGGCCACCGCACACTTCTTTTCTTCTTCTTCTTCTTCTTCTTCTTCTTCTTCTTCTTCTTCTTCTTCTTCTTCTTCTTCTTCTTCTTCTTCTTCTTCTTCTTCTTCTTCTTCTTCTTCTTCTTCTTCTTCTTCTTCTTCTTCTTCTTCTTCTTCTTGTTCTTCTTCTTCTTTTTCTTCTTCTTCTTCTTCTTCTTCCTTTTCTTCTTCTTCTAAAATCAAGTTGCGTTTGTTAATCACAACTTTTTATGCGAAGAGGGCGAAGAACGCAACTTCTTGATTGCGGAAGATATTGGTTGCCTGAAGTTTGAACTAATTATCATCTGCTACCGAAAATGTCATGTAGGTGTAAGAGCGAATAAACATGATAAACTACTAGTTTATCGAAAAATGGAACTGAAATCAATATCATATCATCAAAACCGTAGATTATATGACACCTTCATGGAAATTAATTCTTATCTTTCAAAGTACTTTCAACCAGTTAGGAGGTTGAGGCTTAAAACTGGTTTCGTCTCGATAGTGTAACACACAGTCACTTAGCAATGTAAAGAGGTTTGCTTTGTCCGTGGTTCTTCCTGTGTTGATAGTCCCCGCACTTAAGGAGTGTACCGTGTCGTGTTGGTTATATCGTTTTTTCCCAAAGGTTCAGAGTTCTGATAGTAATAGGGTTCGTTACTTGCAAGATTCGTATAATTCCGAAAGTGAAATAAGGTTCATAATTCCGAAGTTTCATATTTCCGAAAATGTAATAGAACCCTTCATCATTTCTCGTAATTAAGAAACTTCGACGAACCCTATTTCATTTTCCGAGTTAGAAACCTTCGGATAAAAGAACTTTCGGAATAACTAAACTTCGGAATTATGAACCTTCGGAGCAATGCAACATAATGTTCGGAATAATGAGTCCTACATCATTTTCTGAATAAAGGAAGATATTTTGAAGCCTGTATCGGATATACTGGGGGAGATCGTTCCATATTAAAGCGTGGTGCTTAGGGAACGAATTACAAACATTTTTTAGTTCAATACTTTTTCGTCGTTTTTATGTCGGACAGCTCTGAGAAAAATGATCAATTCTAAACGAGTAGTGAACTATGTTAGTAGTTTAAAAATGAGGATAGCCTATTCAACAAACAAAAACAAGTATTGCTTTTATATACTTATAACCAACTGAAATTCTAGACTAAGTCGACTAAGTCAGTGGATGCATACCTGAACATGTTTGTAAGCATGTTAAACATGGTAAGGGGCCTGACGTCTCTTGTCCGAATATCAACTTTCCATTTTTTTTAAAAATAATTTGCGAGCGATCAAAGCGAGCGAGCACACCAAAAAAAAAAAGGAAATTGCAATTTGATTGAATGAAAACGTAATTTCGTTATCAGAATATGTTAGATAAGATACAGAAATCCCAAAAGGACCATTTTGCTGATCGACTATGAGGTGACGTTCGTTGCACGAATATTAATGTTTTCACAATGCTCGAGGGCTGAAGCCCCAAGCCCCCGTCCCCACACGCAAACACACGCGCGCACACACACACACACACACACTCCCCTATGGAAGGCCATCGACGCCATAATTCGTATCGGATACGTACCGGATACGTACCGGATACGTATGCTCTATTAAGTTACGTACCGGATACGTATGCTCTAGTTGAGCATACGTATGCAAACGGACCAATCACAGAGCTTCATTATTAAGATACGTACCGGATACGTATGCTCTAGTTGAGCATACGTATGCAAACGGACCAATCACAGAGCTTCATTTAAGCATACGTATGTTGATTAAACCTGCATACGTATGCAAGTTAGTTTAGCATACGTATGCTTAAATGAAGCTCTGTCATTGGTCCGTTTGCATACCTATGCTCAACTAGAGCGTACGTATCCGGTACGTATCCGATACGAATTATGGCGTCGATGGCCTTCATACTTCCCCATCGCCGCTTAGTACGCCGAATATTATACGTATATGCAGTGACCGTTGAAAGCAAAAATTTGAGAGAGAAACAATCAATCCTATATTAGGTGTGAACCGTGTGAATGCTACCTTGCATAAAGGTCACGTAGGCGTAAGAACAAGGAGTAAGAGCAAGCTACTATAGTTAATCGAAATATGGAACTGAGATGGTCTCAGATTTCATAAACATTAGTACCATATCTTCAAAACCGTAGCTTATATTACACCCTCGTGGAAATTAATTGTCATCTTCAGTTTCAAAGTACCTTCCACTAGTTAAGCCGTCTAGAGGATTATGAAGAATTTTCCATAATACAGCGCGCTTTAACATACTATCTCTCTTTTATAGCGCCTTTTAGAAATATGCCACATTTGACAATTTTGTCAAATTTATTACATTTTGAAAGTAGTCATAAAAGTAAATATGGAGATCAGGAAAGGGGAAATATATGGCACATAGAAACTAAAATAATTAAGCAAGAGTGCATTGTCGAAAAATTAACGGCACACAATGATCCATGAAAATTAGGTACATACGCACCAGATAAAATAAACCACAGCATTGAATAGCAAGTATCATAATGAAATACGAGTACTATGTGATCTTGTTCATTTTTAGGATAAAGAAAAGTTGAAAGGTCTCTCTAAAGAAAAAAAAAAGAAGAGGAAGAAAAGGGAGCAAAAGAACCAAAAAAAAATACGCCTGTATTCTCAGAAAACCTGGAAAAGGGACGCGAAACTTTCTGTTGCGGTTTTCGGTTTTCTTATGCTCATATAAGCTTTGTATTTTGTATTGACCACTAACTAGATTCAGAGGCGTAGCTGCGAAATACATAGGCTCCCCCCCCCCCCCCCCCCCATCGCACGGCAAAAGAAAATGATAAAAACTAAATGAAAATGAAAAGAAAAGGAAGGAAGGAGGGATAAAGAGAGAGAGAGATAAATATGATGAAGGAACTTGAAAAAAAAAAAAAACTTGTATACCCCTCTTTCCACACTCTAAAAACGCTGGGTAAAATTTACCCAAATATTGGGTGAAAAGGGAACATGTATGTTTGTTGGGTCAAACTTTGTCCAATATTGGGTCATATTTACCCAAATATCGGGTGAGATTTTATCCAACAAACATGCATGATTCTTTTTACGCAATATTCGGTCAAATTTTACCCTACTTGTAAGTTCAATTCAATATTCTCGAATCTTCGTGTATGTAGTTGAGTATAATGAGAACATGAATTGTCCAATCCAAATTCAATTCTTGCTATATATATTTTTCATTATCATAAGCATGATACTAGTTTGAATAGTAATGCTATTATAATTGTGATCGAACGTACCTGTGGATTCAACGAATGAAAAGACAGTTTTAAAGAGAAAGAAATATAAAAATAGCGTTTTTAGCTTTTGTAAACTAAAAGGGTTTAGTAATTTCCATAAACTACTTGAAGCACAAAGGATAAGAAAGCAAATAAAATGAAACTTCATCCATCACTTGTCTACAAGCTGTCAACATACTCAATGACACATAAGAATGGCAGAAATATGAAATCAAAGATGACATGTGCAGTTTCGTCTTCTTCAAGTTTGTACCTCTGGACGTGACGTCTTCTGTTTTACCATCGCCGTCAAAAAGCAATCTTAAAATTTATGATTCGTGTTGTTTTTATTTCAGACGATTGCATTCTTGAGTATTGAATAGTCCACTATTTTCATTTTTTTTTATATATCTGGTAGTGGTGGGGGTTCAAAGGGGACACTGCTTCCCGTTTCTCCCTATCGTACATTATAATAGTGTACGATATATCAAGGCTTGCTTGATTTGAATATAAAGTTGAGTTCTGATCATGCGATTACGTACGTTGTGAAAGAAACTGTCTGGAAAGCAATTGGGAAAGGTAGATTATTATGGTCCATAAGAACTGGTGTGTGCTGTAAGGTTTTGGAATCACCAAAATGAGAAGAATTTGACTCACTCCTGCTGAGAGTCACATGTACTGCACACAAGGAAATGTGCATATGGGACAACACACACATGTGGCATGAAAGTTCGGCTCGAACTTTCCAGCTGTTTCTTGTCATATTTCGAATATGAGGGCGTTTGAAGGGCAAATCAGAGAAAATTTGCAGATTTTTGAAAAGATATTACCTTGTCAACATTAAACAATAGTAAACAACTGAGAAACCAAAAAATAATGAACAAAAAAGAAACTCAAGTGTAATTTTCATAATTCTTATGCATACAGTTGGGTAAAGTAATGTTTGGTATCATAAGAAATGGTCATAAATTTCCTACAACTTTTGTACACAATATTTTGTGAAATAATAGACGGTTAATGAAGTGCAGACATTTTGAAAAGTAAGCATTGATCACATTTTGGTCAAATTTTGAAAAGAGCTAAACCCCAGCCTTGGCACAGTAAGAGTTAATATAGGGTCCATCCGGTTCTGGAAAGTAATGGCTCAATTCAGACCTACTGACTGATATATCACTCTATCTGCCTCTTTGGAGATGTATGTCTTTTTAACCTGTTGACGGCTGATTTCTCACATTCTCATAGGGTTTAATACAGGACCCGCTCGGTTCCCATAGGCAGTGGGTTGAAGCTTTGTTTATGTCAGGCTCACACTTAATGAATGTAACACCATCCTTCCGGCGTTTTCCTAGTGACATTTCAGTGTACTCACTTCTCCATCACCGTTGTGCCACTACATAATTTGGATGGTTCAACAAACAAACAAAAAACAACCAAAAAACAACAAAAAAAACAACAACACAACAACAACAACAACAACAAAAACAAACAACCAAACAAACAAACAAACAAAAAACAACAACAAATAAACCCCCCCCCCAACATCTTCTTTTTAATAATTGGTATTGATTTTTTTTTCTACATATTTTATAAAAACGAGCTATTTCATTGTGAGACTTTTTGACTAGTTTTTTGGTTTTTTATTGTTTTTTTTTGTTGTTTGTTGTTTGTTTTTTATTTTTTGTTTTTTGTTTGTTTTGTTTTGTTTTGTTTTGTTTTGTTTTGTTTTGTTTTGTTTTGTTTGTTTTGTTTGTTTGTTTGTTTTTTGTTTTTTGTTTTTTGTTTTTTTTTTTTGGGGGGGGGGTTTGGGGGGGTTCTTTGTTGTTGTTGACGAGTTCAACTCTTGAAGAGTGTATTCATGTTGTTAGCTGCATAAAACTGAGAACAGTGAGGGCTCCAATTTATGATTCATTGTGTGACTAATCATATAACAAAGTCTCGGGCAAGTCCAAAAGAAGTCAAATTTTAAACAAAACAAAAAACAAACAAAAAAAAAAAGAAAAAGAAATGAGTCCCACTTCTCCTCGTCCCTACCGACAAACGTTATCAGGAACAAATTCAATGTATTCGAATACCGTAGTCCATCTCCTCCCCCACCCTCATACCCCTTGGCGGATCTAGGGGGGGCGCATATCCGGCCTGAGCAACTACCCCCCCCCCCCTTTTTTTTTTTTTTTTTTTTTTTTTTTTTTTGCTTGTCAGGAAGTTTCTGCCTATTGCGCCCCCTAGTAAAGAGGGCACGATTTGTCATTATATAGGAAAAGGAAGCGCTATCTCTGTTTACTCGCTCAAAATGGGAATGATAAGATATTTATTTATTGCCTGGAAAGCATAATAGTCATTAAAATCAATTCTGAAAAGAAAACAGAATTAATAATTCCGAACATCTGTTGGATTTATTTTTCCTAAGGTTCGTTTTTTCCGAAGGTTCCTAATTCCAAAAAATAAAGTAGGGTTCATGACATTATTCAGAAGGTCCGATATTCCAAATATGACATAACTTAAGGTTCATAATTCCGAAAATAAAATAGGGATCATAATTCCGAAGGTTCATAATTTCGAAAATGAAAGAAGGATCATAATTCCGAAGGTTCATTATTCTGAAAAATGATACATGGTTCTGTTCCATTTTCGGAATTACAACATTCGGATTATGGAACCTCCGGGAAAATGATATGTAGTATACTACAAACTGTCAAATGTATTCCATGGTGTTTCATCAAATATAACTGATGTAAAAATCTTTCTTCCCACATTAAACCCTTTAAAAAAAAATCTCAGAATCTAGTTTCAAAATTAACAAGTACCTTAAAGGACATCCTTTAACATGTTAAGAGGGCGAGGACATGATTTGACCGAAGTGTGTTGAGTATCGTTCGAAAGGGATATTTTTTATCTTTTAGGTTAATTTTGCTTGGTAATGCTTTGGTTGTTGGCACTTCCTTCCTTTTCCTCTCCAATTTCGAGCTAAACAAACGGGCTTTAGTTTGGAAAAGGGAAACCTCGACTTTCGATCCAGCCTACGCAGAAAGTCGATTAATATCTTCAACAGGTTTCACTCTGGGCTGAACAGGATGGAATGGAGAAAGGGTCGGAAGGAGAAAGAGAGAGGGAGAGAAAGAGAGAAAGAAAGGAAGAGAGAGAGGGGGGGAGAGCGAGAGCGAGAAAGGGGATGGGATGGGGGGCAGCAGAGAGGAGAGAGAGAGAGAGAGGAGGAGGAGGAATTGGTGAAAAGAGAAATGGAGATACCGGCAATACAAGAGGGACAGTCGGTAATAATAAAGAGCATTAGAGAATGAGAAAGTGTAAGAAAAGTAAGAGAGATTTAGAAAAGGTTAAGTAATGAGAGGGAGAGAGAGAGAGAGGGGGGGGGGTTGAAAAGTGTTAAAGAGAAAGATGGAAGGGGGATGATTGGTGAAAAGAGAGATGGAGATTCAGGCAATACAAGAGAGACCCAAGAATAATAAAGAGCACCAGAGAATGAGTAAGTAAGAGAGAGAGGGGGGGGGGATGAGAAAGTGTAAGAGAGTAAAAGAGAGAGCTAGAGAAGGAGAGACGAAGAGAGAGATAAAGAGACAGGCAATACAAGAGAGACAGAAGAATAATAAAGAGCACCAGAGAATGAGTAAGTAAGAGAGAGAGGGGGGGGGGATGAGAAAGTGTAAGAGAGTAAAAGAGAGAGCTAGAGAAGGAGAGACGAAGAGAGAGATAAAGAGACAGGCAATACAAGAGAGAGACAGAAGAATAATAAAGAGCACCAGAGAATGAGTAAGTAAGAGAGAGAGAGGGGGGGATGAGAAAGTGTAAGAGAGTAAAAGAGAGAGCTAGAGAAGGAGAGACGAAGAGAGAGATAAAGAGACAGGCAATACAAGAGAGAGACAGAAGAATAATAAAGAGCACCAGAGAATGAGTAAGTAAGAGAGAGAGGGGGGGGGGATGAGAAAGTGTAAGAGAGTAAAAGAGAGAGCTAGAGAAGAAGAGACGAAGAGAGAGATAAAGAGACAGGCACTACAAGAGAGACAGAAGAATAATAAAGAGCACCAGAGAATGAGTAAGTAAGAGAGAGAGGGGGGGGGATGAGAAAGTGTAAGAGAGTAAAAGAGAGAGCTAGAGAAGAAGAGACGAAGAGAGAGATAAAGAGACAGGCAATACAAGAGAGAGACAGAAGAATAATAAAGAGCACCAGAGAATGAGTAAGTAAGAGAGAGAGGGGGGGGGGGATGAGAAAGTGTAAGAGAGTAAAAGAGAGAGCTAGAGAAGAAGAGACGAAGAGAGAGATAAAGAGACAGGCAATACAAGAGAGAGACAGAAGAATAATAAAGAGCACCAGAGAATGAGTAAGTAAGAGAGAGAGGGGGGGGGGATGAGAAAGTGTAAGAGAGTAAAAGAGAGAGCTAGAGAAGAAGAGACGAAGAGAGAGATAAAGAGACAGGCACTACAAGAGAGACAGAAGAATAATAAAGAGCACCAGAGAATGAGTAAGTAAGAGAGAGAGGGGGGGGGATGAGAAAGTGTAAGAGAGTAAAAGAGAGAGCTAGAGAAGAAGAGACGAAGAGAGAGATAAAGAGACAGGCAATACAAGAGAGAGACAGAAGAATAATAAAGAGCACCAGAGAATGAGTAAGTAAGAGAGAGAGAGGGGGGATGAGAAAGTGTAAGAGAGTAAAAGAGAGAGCTAGAGAAGGAGAGACGAAGAGAGAGATAAAGAGACAGGCAATACAAGAGAGAGACAGAAGAATAATAAAGAGCACCAGAGAATGAGTAAGTAAGAGAGAGAGAGGGGGGGGGGGGATGAGAAAGTGTAAGAGAGTAAGAGAGAGAGCTAGAGAAGGAGAGACGAAGAGAGAGATAAAGAGACAGGCAATACAAAGAGAGACAGAAGAATAATAAAGAGCACCAGAGAATGAGTAAGTAAGAGAGAGGGGGGGGGGAGAGAAAGTGTAAGAGAGTAAAAGAGAGAGCTAGAGAAGGAGAGACGAAGAGAGAGATAAAGAGACAGGCAATACAAGAGAGAGACAGAAGAATAATAAAGAGCACCAGAGAATGAGTAAGTAAGAGAGAGAGGGGGGGGGGGATGAGAAAGTGTAAGAGAGTAAAAGAGAGAGCTAGAGAAGGAGAGACGAAGAGAGAAATAAAGAGACAGGCAATACAAGAGAGAGACAGAAGAATAATAAAGAGCACCAGAGAATGAGTAAGTAAGAGAGAGAGGGGGGGGGGGGAGGAGAAAGTGTAAGAGAGTAAAAGAGAGAGCTAGAGAAGGAGAGACGAAGAGAGAGATAAAGAGACAGGCAATACAAGAGAGAGACAGAAGAATAATAAAGAGCACCAGAGAATGAGTAAGTAAGAGAGAGAGGGGAGGGGGTGAGAAAGTGTAAGAGAGTAAAAGAGAGAGCTAGAGAAGGAGAGACGAAGAGAGAGATAAAGAGACAGGCAATACAAGAGAGAGACAGAATAATAATAAAGAGCACCAGAGAATGAGTAAGTAAGAGAGAGAGAGGGGGGGGGGATGGAGAAAGTGTAAGAGAGTAAGAGAGAGAGAGAGAGAGAGAGAGAAGGAGAGATCGAGTGAGAGAGAGAGATGGATTAAAAGAGAGATGGAGAGACAGGCAATACAAGAAAGACAGAAGGTAATGATCATGGTAATAAAGAGTAGTGGAGAAAGAAAATGTAAGCAAAGTGAGGTTTAGAACGTGTAAAGAGAGAGAGAGAGAGAGAGAGAGAGTTGATAAAGTGTCAGAGAGTAAGAGAGAGAGGGAGACAGAGAGATGGGGAGACAGGCAATACAAGATAAACAGAAGGTAATAATCATGGTAATAAATAATACTGGAGAAAGAAAGTGTAAGCAAAGTGAGGTTTAGAATGTGTAAGAAGAGAGAGAGAGAGAGAGAGAGAAAGAGAGGGAAAGGAAGAGAGAGAGAGGTTGAGAAAGTGTCAGAGAGTCAGAGAGTAAGAGAGAGGAAGGGAGAGGGAGAGAGGTTGAGAAAGTGTCAGAGAGTCAGAGAGTAAGAGAGAGGAAGGGAGAGAGAGAGAGAGAGAGAGAGAGAGAGAAAGTGTCAGAAAGTTTAAGAAAACTACGTGATTTGTAAGATATAGTGCATCCACTCACATATTTCTTAAAACTTAACCACGCCCTTCTAATGAACTAATTTTATTGATTCCTAGGCAGAAGGTAATTTGTATCGAATCCTTTTTTTAAATAACAGATGAACAATAATTAATATACTATTACTTTATTTCGGTTGTGAAAGGGCCCAATGTGGTCAACGATGTACTCCAGTTCCTGATACAAATCCCCATAAACAAAGAGAAATCATCATAAAAATGCTAATTAATTCACATAAAGGATCCAGATAGTTTCTCATGTCACATTTTATAGCCGACAACTTCAGTGTTGTCAAAGAGATGCAAGGCTAATCGTATTAGAGCTGCAATGGAGCGCATGCTATCACACTAGATTGCAACTTCTTCTATAAAAATACAACAGCCAATCGAATTTAATTCATCGATGTGACAAGTGAGCGCACACACCTTTTTTTCTGACTGGCCAGTTTTTTTAATTTTATGCATTGCTAACCTCGGGGAATATTAAATTTGAAATGATTATTATAAAAAATGATAGGTATAGAAATCCTCTGATCGGAAAAAATGAAATAACTGCATTCACGTTTCAAGCATTTTCATCATAGACTATTACTTGAGGCTATTTTCTTCTTTTTTTGGGGGGGGGGGCAGTGACTGCATGCTTCAAATCATGTTACCAGATGATTTCAACAAAAACTGCTCATTGATACGGGAGTGTATCTGGTATCAAGTATTTGGAAAGGCTTGTGCAAATAAGTTCCATGTTGAAAATGTTTGTACGAAGGCAAGGTCTAAATGTATTTACAGATTAAAAATATCTGGGACTCAAAGATCAAAGCGATTAGCAAGATCCGGGTTGCGTGTGGCGAAACATGTATGAACAGAATATTGTTAGATTGGCCCCGTTAAAAATAAAAACAAAAACCAATTTTACGTAATTGTTGACCTCGGTCACCGCTAAAATTCTTGTGTATCTGTTATTTTAAATATGCATCCATTAAAATGAAGGATTCTTCGAATTTTGGTGATGTTGATATTTCGTTTTCGTCTCTCATGATTGATTTTTATTATTTTGACCGTAAGCTGGTATTATTTTACTTATGGATTACAATTAGTAATATACATTTGATTGAACGGGAAATTAACTTATCATATACATTACATCAGCTAAATGCGACTTACAACATGTACAATAACTACTTGCCAGGTAGATAGTTAGGTTTTTACAAACTCTGTTTTATACCAGAGTTTTTTGTAGGCCAAATCTAGAGAGCTGCCCGCTTCAGATCAAATATCAGATCTGGGCCCCGTTTCATAAAACATGTCATCAATAACAAGTGCAATAACTGTTATAAGCTACTGAAATCCTTGCATCTGATTGGCTGAGAGCAAATTTATCATAGAAATGTGGCAGTTGTTACTGATAACAAGTTTAACGAACCGGGGCCCTGATAGTTTTCGACTTCGTGGTTTTTGTGACCAAGGGGCAGATCCAGGGTTTTTTGTAAAAAAAATAAAAATTTAAATTTTAAAAAAAATAAATAAAAGGGAGGGGGGATGTAATTTGGAAAATATTTCTGACAGTAGAATTGGGAAAAATGGTCGTGGTTTTTTTTTCTTCAAAATTCAAGGTGATAATTCACTGCCACTCCAATCTCTCCCAACAAAAGCAGAACAAAAACAAAACAAAAAACAAAACAAAACAAAAACAAAACAAAAAGAAAACAAAACAAAAAGAAAATATTAGCTTTGTCAAGTGCCTTTTGGGTCGGAAATTTGAAAAAGAGGGCACATTTATTTCCTGTGTGTATATACATAAGATATGCAACACTGGTTTTTGGAAGGGAGACAGTCATTGGCAAGTGCCCACCCCCTTCCCACACCCTTCTTACATGTCTTAAATCCGCCGGCGTTGGACCCGACCTTTAACTTCACCACTGTGGAAGATGCGTCTCTGAAGCGAACCCTGGATCTTGTATATATGGAGACCAGACGGTCGACCACTAGGCCAACTCACTTCCACCTAAACATCAACAGCAACAACATCAACAGCAACATCACCACCACACAACACACCACCACAAGGAACAACAAAAGCCGCCACCAAAAAATACCACCAAGAATAACCACCATCACCAACACCTAATGGCTATATCAACAACAACACCACTACACTCTAATATATGTCCAGTCATTATTTTTTTTAACCAGATTGTCTGGCCACATTTTTAAAAATCAGATTATAGTCATTGCCTAGTATTCTGTTCATTTTGACGAGGATTCTGTTCACTTCAAACCTGAATCTGTTAGTTTTTGACTTAGAATAGTGCAGATGCCCGTGGGAATAACTATTGTAGTCAAATCCGTCTAGATTTTAGAAGGGAATGAAACCCTGCGGAAAATCCATTTCAATAAAAAGAGAGGATAGAGAGAAGTAATTTTAAAAAAGTTCCATCAAAATCGGTTAAGAAATGAGAAAGTTATGAAAGTTTGAAAAGTCTCAATTTACTTTCTATGGCGATCCTCAAATTGGCAATGTTGCTTCAAAGTGACAGGTAGAGTAGGACAACTTTCCATGTGTTTTCTACACAACATTTCATATTTTCTCCATTATCTCTAAAAATGATGCTTGTCTTTTTGTGAACTCAACATATGTTGCGTCAAATACATTTCTCCATATATCTTGAGCTGAGAAGGAGACAAGCTGCACCTTGAGAGATAATGGGGGAAATAGGAAATTTTGTGTACAAAACATATGGAGAGTTGTCCTACTAAACCTGTCATTTTGAAGCAACGTTGCCAATTTGAGGATCGCCATAGAAAGTAAATTGAGACTTTTCAAACTTTCATAGCTTTCTCATTTCTTAACCGATTTTGATGGAACTTTTTTAAATTGCTTCTCTCTATCCTCCCTTTTCATTAAAAATGATTTTTCCCCAGGGCTTCATTCTCCTTTAACATCATATTTGACTAGATTGTTTTCGAGAGTACCACTACCCCCACCACTCCACCAAGAATAGCTACATCACCACCACCACCACCACCACCACCACCACAAAGATGAAGAAGAACAATAAAAGCAACGACTGAAACGATACCACCACAACCAACAACAACAACAACAACAACAACAACAACAACACCACAACAGTCTCTTAGTGAATTAAAGAACAACGAACAACGAAGAGTTTTTATAATTTTATATTTCCCTCACGTCTTCGCCGTTGCAGTGCTCTGAAGCCATTCGCACGACCTAAGCATCTTAACTATACTTCAATGTGTTATTCAGCGGCGTGTCAATATTTTGACAGATTTCATTTTCTGAAATGAAATACCTCGATTCCTTATCTGAATATATACCACTTTCGCACTATAGTTTGTCTGCCAAGTTATCTGTCTATATTTTTTGGCGTCAAAGAAAAGAAAAATTTCTGTCCGTTACCAGTGTATATAGGCCTGTTGTGTCCCTCCCTCCTCTCCCCCCCCCCCCCCTCCAGCTGCATAAGTGACTTTCAATTAAGACGGACTTTAATATATTGTTCTATTTCAAATCATCATCTGGAAAGTACACTTTATAACTATGATAACTATTTGACATCAAGGGTAGTTCTTTCATATGTATTAAATGTTCATGACTATGTAGACTTAGTCGTATATAGGTAATAATAGTATGGTTGCGTTCACATCTTTTTCCTCTCCATCCCAAAGTCCAGAAACCACTGCAAATAACATAAAATAATACAAAAAAATTATACTTATTAACAAAAATTAACATTGCTTTCACAAACAACTTTTTTATTTAAATATTAGTTTCCTATATTGTCTGTAGTAGGCCTACTTACATTATAAAATGTTACTAATGGGGCGTTTGATGTATCTTTTGCTGGTGAAATGATATCATAAGAGAAAAAAAAACCACGATAAACCAAGAAGTTACCAGAGCTCTTATATAGATAATCACAATATTTGGAAAGAAGGGAATTTTAAAAAATATTAATCGATGCAAGCTGTTGTTCTGTTTTCTTTTCTTCCTTCTTTTTAAAATAATTGAATTATAAACTTTCATTCAATAATACTATATGTATGAACGTTCTGGTAAAATGTAATGTTTACTTGACTTACTGTTAATAGTTCATTTTATTGTATGAAAATGTAATGATTATACAAGTCTGCATATATAATTCTGGCATGTTGATCAATTTTGTTTACGTTATCTTACCTTGAATATTGCGAAGATATTATTTTGAAAATTAAAGCAATGAAAGAATCTTAAAACAACAACCGAAAAAAACCCAAAATAACGTACGATACGCAGATGGCACTCACCATGCTCTAACGTTTTTACAACTATACAAGTCTAATACATACTATGATCTCCAATTTTACATTAGTTTTTATTCTTTACATAGTATTACCAAGGAGGTACTTATAGGCAAGCTTTCCCAGTATCTCGTGATTTTCAGAAGTCTGTGTAATCTTGTTTGTTCATTCAGGAATGCGTTGGTCTAAGAACAAACAATTAGGTTTGGTTCATTTCAAGATAAAGATGAGCATGATGAGGTAAAGTTGCCCATGATGGACTTTAATTATAATCAAAGTCCCGCGACATTTTCTGATAATACTGACAGGTAGATTGCACTTTGAGCGAAACTGTCTTAATTTCTAGAAGTTACTCTGGATTATTGTTCACGTGCTACATCGGAATCATTTATTGCGTCTGGCTCGTGGGCCAGGAGTGTCGCCAGGGGCGGATCCAGGCTTTGTAAAAGAGGCGGATCAACTATTCCAAAAAAATTTATGACAAGCAAGCAAGCGATCAAGGGGCATCACCTGATTTGTGTACTTCAGGTATGCCACTTGCATTAAAAAAAAAAAAGGGGGGGGGGGCTACCCAAATCTACCAGTGGATATTGCTATAGATAACTTTAAAATCATAACGATTGATGTTATCATCCTAACCGTATGCTAACTGAACCTATACAGTCAAGGGCCCCGTTGCATAAAACTTACCATTAATCATGTTAATGGTAACTCTGCTATCAATGGTAACTACCACTGTAACATCACTCAACAGCCAATCAAAATCAAGGTTTCCATGGGAGTTACCATTGATGGCAAAGGTACCGTCAATGGCAATTTTTATGCAACGGGGCCCAGGATCCAGACAATGCTTTGACCGGGGTCTTAAGTCAGAAGAATATTTCTTTTGACAAGCCCCCAAAATATCATTAGATTTCCAAGCGCATTGCTACTCCGAAAATTTTTGAAAAGCATAAGCAAAATCAAAACAATCAATCAAAGAAAGAAACAAGAAAACAAATTTGTAGAGGGCTTATGGGGTCTAACATTGGTGCCGGTGATAGAAAGATAACAAAAAAGGGGCCACATTTCCCCTCCGCCCCCCCCCCCCCCACCAGAATCCACCGCTGCAACTCATTTGACTAGAAAGTTTTTTTTTTTAAGTGTTGAATATGAGACAAAAAGGGGTGCGTCACTTCAATCTTGTACAAAATGTTTTGATGTGACAGGGGTTAGCTGCAAACTAAGCCTCATTTCATTAAAAGGAGTGATAAGTTTAATGGGGGGGGGAGGGGGGTCAAGGGCGGATCACAGACCCAGTTTTAAGTGTTCCAGCCACATCACTGTATACTGGAGTCTCTGCAAAAATGTTTACGGCTTCATGTTTTTAAATTTTGAATGGTGCGAACTTGCCCCAGAATACCTTCCCCGTCCTTTCATGTATACACTCACGTGTATGTACCGTATACACGTGAGTAACAAAATACAAGAAATAGGTTTAATCATCATGTGCACCCCCCCCCCGAGAGAGACAGAGAGAAGAGAGACAGAGATAAACATTCACAGACTTTCTTGTTGACATGGAGGCTGCGGTGAGTAGAAAATATTTGAGCCGTGATATGAACATTCACAATGGCGGTGATTAAAATAAAATCACACCGTAGCGACAGTAATTATGATCACAAATGATTTATATGGCGTGCCTTTATGAATGGAAGTCTATTCACCTATGACATGAAATATATGATACTGTAAGACAGCGCAGAGTGATTTACAGGTTTACAGGTGTAAAAGCGGACAATGGAACATTTCAAAATAATTTCCGTACCTTTCCTATAAAAATAGGTAAACTCCTTCTATCCAACATGACATGTAGTATTTGATATTCTTAGATAGCACCAAATATATTTACAGGTTGAAGAGGGGAGATCAATAAGTTCGGCCACAAGGGCTCTGTATTTCTTGATGCACCTAGAATCTCTCCAATTTCAGTCATATTCCTTCAAAGTAACTCTACATCTAGACAGCGTTCCATCTCCATCCACCATTGACTCTCAAAGCATTGACGGTCCTCCAACATGGGAACACTTCTCAGGTCTTGATCGTACCCCTTTAGCAAGATCTTTTATTCTGGCAAGTTGCCTTTCAGCAAGCTTGGAGTTGATTTTTCGGAAGAGCTGGAGGTCACAGGGGGGGGGGGGGGGCAGGTCAGGTGAATAGGGTGGGTGCCCCCATCATAATGGATGCCATTGTGTCCCATCAAAAGGATGCCATTGTCATCAAGATGGGCCTGTGTTATATGGACATTGTGAGAGCCTGTATTACCATGGTACAGGTGGATTCGAGACTGATTGGTGCTGTTAACAGGACGTGTTTGAGGACCTTTGGTAATACTGTTGTAGTGTACAGTCTTCGGTAATGATGGTTCCTTTGTCCCGTATTAGATCCACAACAATAAGTCCTTGAGAATTGAAGAAAATGGTCGGTGAACATTCTCTTTCTAAAGCAAAATTATGTCTTTATCACCTTGGGTCGTTGATCATCCTCCATCATCCACACCAAGTTCCTGCGTTTGTCCTTCATCATGTTCATGGTAAAGAGAGATATCAAACCCTCATCCCCTGTGGCGACGCCAGAAAACCTATTTTGACCCATTTGGTTTCAAATGCTCCAGCCATGGATGACACAATCATAGCAACCCTCTCTTCTTTATGCTCTGACGTCAGCTAATGAGGGACCCATGATCTTGTTCACTTTTTTGACCGTTGACCGCCCAAGCTCTTCATGAATGATGGTACGTGCACTGCCATAACTCAACCCAAGAATCTTAGGCCGTTGTCGGATCTTCCTCAATCTGGGCTTCAGCGCGCTGCACAGAAGTCTCAGTCACTGAAGACCTTGTGCAGCCACAGCATGGGTCATCTTCAACTGCTGTCCTGCCATTAGCAAATTCTTGGATCAATCTTGCAATAGTGCGATAGGGAGGTAAACTGTCACCATAAACCTGCAGAAGTTCTTCATGGATGGACCTTGTTTGGATACCCAACTTATACCGCTTTCAAATAATTATAGAAACGTTGTATGCTCTTTTGTCAGTTTTATAGGAGCCATGTCACATCCCGTTAACATTGTTGATGCAGAAAAGGGCCTACCAAATTCAAGTCATACTTTATGTACTATTTTAACTTCAAACTCATGGGTGAGCTAACATATTGAATGAACGGATTACATAATAATAATAAAGAAATTTCCATTCTGTCCAGTGCACCAGGTCCTGTGGCAGCCCCTTGTGACATAACTTATTGATCTCCCTTTGTACCCCGCGTAAATTGAAAGCCGACGGTGGAACATTTTCCTTACCTTTCCTATAAATCGATAAAGTACTAGTTCAATATTTCATATCACAAGGAACAGCTTCGGTTCATTCATTGGACTTTAACAGGATCGAGATTCAGGAGTCGGGGACTAGGGGCGGAAGTCCCCTAGGAATAGTGAAGTTGCTGATATTTGGGCACCCGCCAGGTCATATTCGTATAGCTGTGTCGTCTTTTTGTATTTGTTTATATCATAGCTTGAATACAAAAAAAATACATTATCGCTATTATCTTAATCAATAATCAGTTAATAAAGCGTCTAAAAATTGTGCTCACTCTCTTTAATTCAATTTCAATTTAAAGACATTTATTTCCAACTTTTCAATATACAAAGTAATAAATGAGCAAAAATAATGTGCATGTATTTTTAAAAAAAAATATGACAAAATATACATTAAATAAATGTATATCTTTCACAATCACAATAGTTGATAATGGACCAAGAGACGTCACTCCAGATACTATGTCTGTGATAGAAAACACTGAATCATTTACTGTCGTTAAGAAGGATAAGTTGAACGCCGGTTAAAGGTTCATTTGAAGGACATAAAAAACACATAGATAGTATGCTTCGATGTTTGCATTTTCTACTTAAGGAGTGGTAGAATTCATGCATTATATTTATCCGCTCTCGTCTAAATGGTCTGGGTCGGTAACCTATAGCGTATTGTCATTGTGTATTGTCAAAATGGGAAAATTGTACGTGATCAAAGTTCGCGTTGTTTTGTCAAAGATGGATTTTGGGATTGTCCCCTGCTTTTGATTTGTTCCCGTACATGTTTGTGACTGGTTTCTTAATTCTAAGTCTACCCCCTCCCCCCCCCCTGCTCCCTCCCTCTCTCTCTCTCTCTCTCTCTCTCTCTCTCGCTCTTATTACTCTTCTCTCTCTCTCTCTCCCTCTCTCTCTCTTATACTCTCTCTCCCTCTCTTTCTCTCTCTCTCTCTCTCTCTCTCTCTATATATATATATATATCTCAGTCTTTTTCTTTTCCCCTTCCTATATTTCTCTTTCATTCTCTCTGTCTATCATTCTGTCTGTCTGTCTGTCTCTCTCTCTAAATATCTACAGATCTCCCACATGTCCCACCTCCCGCTTTCACCCACTCTCCCCCCCCCCCCCCCCTCTGTCTCTGTCCCTCTTTTTTTCTTTCTCTCCCTCTCTACTTCTTTCCTCTCTCTTCACCCGGGGAGCGTTTCATGAAAGGAAGTTGTCGGATATTTTATCCGACAACTGTTATAAGCTACTGAAATCCCTGCATCTGATTGGCTGAGAGCAAATTTGTCGGATAAAATATCTGACAAGTCCTTTCATGAAACGCCCCCCCCCCCCGTTTACCTACCTGTTTCCCCATTTTCCATGTTCTTTGTATGTTCTTCTCTCTTTCTCTTCACTATCCTCTAAAATAATATATCCGCGAATAGCCTTAATATACCTGTATATAGTTCAATATTTCCCCTCTCTAGAAGGTTTTAGATTTGTAATAATCCAGATTATTCGTTAATTTACTTATCTCTGTATTTGTTTTAATATCTGTCATGTCAGTACATGTCTGTAACTGGTCCTCTCTCATTGACTCTTTATCCTGCTCTCTCTGTCTCTGCCCCCCCCCCTCTCTCTCTCTCTCTCTATATACATGTATATCTCTCATATCTCATGCAATCTTAATCAATCTTGATTATATTTTTGTTATTTACAAGTTTTTCATTATTTATAAAGTTACTATGGTATCGCGGCGTATATAATGAATGATCCTGAGAAGTTGCTATCATACGCTAGGCAAGAATACTATCATCCTTCATAATGATAGATATAGTTGTTGGAGTGCCCACTGTGCTTCCACGAACCACGAAAACCACACCATTCATCTACAGATCAAATGTGTAGATGGTCAGTTTCCACACAATACATCAACTTGATGATGCACGCGTTGGTCCGGTTACAAGGGTGACAAAAGGAGGGTGTGGCCTGGTAGCAATGGGTGATACCTGGTTTTTCCCCAAAAAGTCTTACACCCATTACATCATCAAGATATCGTTTTATTGATCTATTTATAGACATTAGACTCATACATAGGCGAGTCTAGTAGGTCCATGGTCAGGCCTGCTGTGTATAAGCTCGGTTTGAAGTCGAGTTTGAAGGAAAAAGTTAGAATGAAAGCATAACATTTCCGTTTGTTTGTTTTTTTTTTCATATTTTTTAAAACTGGATTTAGACCATGTAGACCCAGTGTCGGACTATATTGTTGCAATTATTCATATAATAATAGCTCTCCGACGATTTTGTTGTTGTTGTTGTTGTTTTTTCTTTCCGTTAAATCTCTGAATCTAGTACAGGTCAATACAAAATACAAATTAGCTATATATGAGCATGATCAGAAAACCGCAACTGAAAGTTTCGCGTCCCTTTTCCATGTTTTCTGAGAATACAAACGTAATTTCCTCCTTTTGCCTCCTTTTCTTCTTCTTCTTCTTCTTCTTTTTCTTCTTTTTCTTCTTCTTCTTCTTCTTCTTCTTCTTCTTCTTCCTCTCCTTATTGTTCTTAATCTTGCTGTTATCGTTGTTGTTCTTCTCGTTATTCTTCTTCTTCTTCTCCTCCTCCTCCTTCTTCTTCTTCCTCGTCGTTGTCGTCGTTGTCTTTTACTTCTTCTTCTTCTTTTCTTCTTCTTCTCCTTTAATTCTTCTTCTTCCTCCTCCTCCTCTTCCTCCTCCTCTTCTTCTTCTTCTTCTTCTTTTTCATTCTGCTGTATTTCCGATCTAGGTGTTCTTCAGTGTAAATATGATTAAAAAAGCTTTTAAAAAGTCAGTGTACGTTGAAAAAAAGATATATGTACACGGTATATCATTATACTCTACATTTATATTTGGTAATACATTCTACATTGGTATTTAAAAGTGACTTGTTCCCAGTCCAAAGATTAAAAGGAAAAAATAAAGGTACTTGAAAAACTTTGTGAGAAAAACTGACTACAATAGGCCCTAGCGCGGAGCATGTCGCAAGCCGATCGACCAGGGACTAAAATAGGGGAAGCCCCAAATTTTGCAGCATTGAATAGCACTGCGTCACTGCCATAACTTCTTGATTGTTACGTGTACACTATACTACACGGTGAATGCACACACTCGATACGCACAAACGCTATATCAATATTTGCGCGTTATCATACAACATGCATAAACCTATACAGACGTTTTTGGTGTGCGCTGTGAGAAATCAAAATCAGAGTTGTCTGTGCCAGCCAGTGGAGCGGATGCTCGGGAATATTTCGCTCTTTACTTTTAGCTGGTGGACCTACCTGCTGAATGAGAATCCTGTTCTTTTTTTTTTTCTTTTTTTGCTCTTTTTTTTACTCCCCGGGAGCTTGGATAACATATCGTAAGTAAATTCATATTGTACAGTAATAAGCCTTATATCAGCTTTTTAAGGTAGATATTCGAGTCTGTTTAGAATCAGCATTGTTTGAAAATTTATTTCGGAAGATGCGATGGAGTTTTCTTGATGTGAATTATATTCGGATGAGTGATTGTATTCGATTCATGATCACCCTTCTTAGTTACTTACTTAGTTTGTTGGTCTTCACAGGGAAACTGGTTTGCAATGACATGTCAAATTCGAGGTTTTTGCTTAGTCCATGTAAGAATAATGTTTGACCATAGATGCGGCATGACCGTGGAGGTAAGAAATCGCGGCGATGCCCCTGCGAATGAGTGGGCGTGGCAGTTGGGAGGGGCAGTCTAACAGGAGGAGCGGAGTTTGAGAGGTGAGGGATGAACTGCAAGAGCGTAGGTGAAAGTGGTAATGAGAAAGGATGGCGATGACGAAAATGGTGATGATGATGGTGGTGGTGTTGGTGGTTGTAGTGGTGGTGATGATGGTAGTGGTGGTGGTGGTGGTGGTGGTGGTGGTGGTGGTGGTGGTGGTGGTGGTGACGGTGGTCACATGGTGATGGTGTCGGTGGTGGTGATAGTAGAAGTGGTGGTGGTGGTGGTTGTAGTGGTGGTGATGATGGTAGTGGTGCACCGTGCATGATGACCTATTATCATGGTGCTGGGGATGATGGTGATGATAATGTTGGTGCTGGAGCTGGTGATGATGATGAGGCGCAGAGGCGGTGATGATGATAGTGATGGTTGTGATTATATTGATACTGATGATGATTATTATTGTTGAAATGGTTGATGGTGAAAGTGCTAAACATGATGGCGACAGTTGTAATGGTGATGATGATGATGATGATCATCATCATCATCATCATCATAACAATGTATGGATTTAACAGATGATGGTGGTGGTCTGGTGGAGATACAGATGAAGATGTTAGTGGAGGAGGAGATATTAATGATCACAGGGAAAACTCTTATTTTCAAATTGATAGTGGGGAGAGGGGGCTTCAAGTCAAAGACATTCTGTACTCAGGCAATAATTCCATTTTTTGGTCCTGATCATGATAAGAGAAAGAAAAAAAAAAGATGACACAGCCTATTGATTTTATGTTTTATGCTATCATCGACTTTACCACGATGCTATCCACTCCACAACCATTGCATAGGAACCTGAAGACACTTATCAAACGTCCCAATTACGTAACATTCAATGTTTTTATCTCTACGTATCCGTCGCTAACAAACCCAATACTAACATAACACGTAGCCAAGCTGCAAATAAAAGTTGAATCGCTATGTACTAGATACATGTTTCATGCCTTTACCAAAGAGAGAGAGAAAAAAAAAATAATGATAATAGACGCGCCACTGCACTAATTCAATACAAACCCTGCCGAGGGTATTACAATTTACATTTCTATTTTTAGGGGTAGGTGGAGGTGATACACGAACAGATTTGTAATCTACATGAATCTGAAATTCTATGGGAATCGTACTACTGAATAGCAAAGTTTTTGAATATTTTTTTTTTTGGGGGGGTGCAGTATATTTTGTTAAAAATTGTTCAGGCATCAACGCTCAAACAAGTTCATGATATGGCACTGCCGTGTCGGTTCACATATAGCCAGGATTTGAAAGGAATATGTAAACTTTGTGCAGCATACTTTGTAAAAAATGCCTATCTAGATCTCCAAACTTAAAACCGGTTCATACAATGCCTCTGCATTGTCGGTTCGTATGAGAAAGGTGAAGGACTGTGGTGTGTAAAAAGGCGTTTAGAATCAGCGTGGCCGTGTCTATACGTCGTCATCTGCCGTGACTCTTATATAAGCGTTATTCGGATTATGGTTGCTGTCTATACGGCGTGAGAGCTCACACAGTGTTTCTCCATGCATTCTGGGATACTTCAGCGTGTCCATACGGTGAGGGATATCTTGGTGTGTTTTGGTTGTGCATGCAGCGTTAGATCTCAATCCGTATGGACAGCGAGTTATCAAGTCCCAACGCACATGTATGGACGCAACCTTATCCGTTTTCTCCTTTGCTTCCCCACTGCATGGATCATTTTACTTTGAAAAGGTGATCGAACACCAGCCTAGTTATGCCCCCGTGTCCGATGTATCTTGCCTTGTTTAATCGCAAACTGTCATATTATTCACACCTAATGATATAATGATAATGATATAATGATAATGATAACATAATCATCTATGTGAAGAATACCTTAATATTGAAGTCGTGTCGCAAGAAAACCCAAATTAGCCATTGTTCAACCTTTCTAATGGGATACGTTAATGTAAATGGAGATAGAATGTGAATACGGCTACACTGGATAGAAACCCGAACTCTTTGCCTAAATATGAAACTAGAAATTACAGAGAATAATATAAGAGACCGTTATTAACTGGACCCGTTTGAAAAGCAACTCTGAAATGAACGAGCAAATTTGTTCTCTCGGTTTCACAAGAGCTGCTGCGTCTCTGATGACAAAATGAGCAGCCATCATAATAATTATGCAAATCATTGTTAATACATTTACAGAGCTCGAAGTATATGGCTCTGTTTTGTTTTTGGCATGTATAGTCTATAAATATTATTATACGTGTGTTTAGCATAACTGAGATGGAAAGAAACACACGAGTCGACTGTTGTTAGCTGTAAAATCACAATGGAAATGAGCACATAGCGAAATATTCATCCAAAATTTAAAAAAATAAAAAATAAATAAAATGTAAATAGTCATCCACTATTTTGCGCCGCATGCATGCTGGTATGTTAAACTTGTAAATTCGATTAAACTGATATACAAATTTATGTGAGTGCTGTGCAGTTTAATATTATCAACCCGGTCAGCGGATTCAAGCACGCACCCACTGTGTGCACCATCTCCACTCGTTGGGTGTGTATTCCTACCAGAACAAGGACTTACGGCAATCAATCAAGATTATTAGTTTGTTTATCAGGCGTAAGAGTTATAAGGATGGATCTGCCAAATAAAATAATAATAATTATAATAATAATAACCGAAGTCGAAATACATTTTAAACACCCTGAATTTTGTCATGTTGCTTGATTTCCTTTAAAAATATATCCTCCCCACATTTCCAGATGGCTTTCAAAACGAAAGGAATGAGGTTCAATAGTAACTTTGGAGACGCAGATTCGAAAAAAAAAAAAAATAATAACCCCATTCTAAGTTAATGGAGTCTTTTGTTTTAAATGGGAATGTAACGTTGTGCTATGCTCTCCTTGGATACAAACGACTGGTGGGCCTTGGGGCGTAAACGTTTTACTGGTAGAATATTTACAAATAAGCATATCAAATATCACAAAGTAACGGCGACTTCCATGGAAGCTGAACGAAACGTTGTTTAGTAACTCAAGTACTACTCAAGTTCAGTTTAGGTTCAAGTCTGTTTTCAACATTACGGGGAAAATGAAGGAGAGAACTTTGGTTAGGTGTACATAATATTTCAGGGAGGTGACGTCAGAGTGAAATATATGTGGAGTATTATTAGTAACCACCACTATTATCGCTTCGCCATATTTAATATCCACTTTTGAATCGTTATATTTAAACTGTATTAAACATTTAGAAGATAACAAATCAGCAGTCTTTTTCCAAGTAGAAACTTAGGTCATTGGAATAAAACAAATTTATGATCGTTTTGTTGATCATTAGTTATACATTTTTTTATGTCGGCCGTGGGCATATCGAACTTTGGCGGTGCTAAAAAAAATCATCGCAAAAACGTGAGCCAATAAAATAAATCATTGTCCACACCAACTGACTTTCAATATCGTTCTTGTCTTCCATGCTGTATGAATAAATGTTTTCATATTTTCTATTTCCCTTTTTCATATACTAGGTCCTCTGGCGAACTAGGTTTATGAGTAGATGCATTTCGTCGACTGTCTGCCGTTTTTATTCCGAATTGACGTTCACGACTGAGAAACTGATTGGCTTGTGGAAGACCCTCGACTTTAAAACGGATTTAGTTCAAGTGGGTCGATTTTCACCATGAATACATTCGGCTCCGATCAGATGGTAAGAAATTTGATTCATTTTTCGTGTCAACAGGATGGCCCCCACCAGTTTGTAAAATTCCTTGTGCTCATTATGTGTAAATGAATAGAGGCGCGATGGCTCAGAGGTAGAGCAGTGTTCTCGTAACTGGAGGACCCGGGTTCGAAACCACGTGGATGCGCTGGTGCCCTTTGGTAAGGCATTAATCCTCATTACCAAGTCCCTCGGAGAGGACTTAAAGCCGTCGGCCCCCTGGTTGCATACACATGCTTTCTTATAGCAGTCAGGTAAAATAAACCATCAAACCATCAAACCATATACCTTTCTTAACATCCAGCCATTTGATTTATTTCAACCTTGCTTTGATCTCTTTCCATAACTTTAATATTTGATTTTAAAGGTAGTTTTACGGTCTGGAAAAAACGAAAAATAAAGGAGCTTGCTCATACACGTTGAAAAATTGATTGTCTTAGTTTATACTCCAATGAATTAAGCCAGTGATTTGCCTTAATTTATGCATGGGGGAAAGGACCATCTTATTCGTTTCTTAGTAGAAGTACTTCCGAGAATTTGTTGATTAGACTACATAGAGTTTTATTTACACATTTGAAGAAGAGCTGGATCTACTTCAAAGAGGTACTTTTAAAATCAGTAAATCAAGGAGAGTATATATATTTATTCATTAAAAATTTAAAGGGAAGGATACGATGAGAACGATCTATATGAGTTTCAAGAAACGTGCGCAAAAGAAAAAGTGATGAAGAGATTAAACTGATTATTAAGGTCAAGCATATGAACCAGTGCTGGATCGAATCGTATATTTCTCTGAATTCCTAGTACTCTTAATGACTTTAGCTGACTTCCCATACACGCTTGTTTACTTGCGATGATTTTCAAAGGAATATTATATATTTTTCTTTTTTATATAACTGCAGTAAAGGAAGTGCCTGGGTCGGACGATGTGTTGGTTGTGTTTGAGAGACCTCGAATCGAGTGGTGTTTTTAAAAAAAAAATAAATTAATCTTGAAAGTGAAAGTGAAAATTCGGATTAATAAGTGAATGATAATATATGTTTACAGACTCTGCCACTTCTCGAAGATGAACATAATGGATGATTTACGGCAACATTTGTTTATAAATGCACATACAGCATACAGTGTAACAGAAAACCCAGATTCAACCCCTAATGTCGTTTTAATCAGCACATGCGTTAATCGAAGATACTCACATTGTAGCCTGTCGTGTTTCTTTCATGTGATACCATGGTCACTAAAATCCATCGGTGGACAGCTGAACAGTAATATTTCCCTTGATTCACCTGCCCAAGTTTTGAATGAAATGGATGGTCAATTCAACCCAAGATTGGTTGAATGGTCTCGATTCCAGTTGAAAGAAACTACTGAACATCATTCAGCTAACAGTGGAAGTTATAAACTGATTCAGCGGACCCAGGTTCGAAACTGAGTCACGTCTTTCGGATAGTGACGTTAAAGGTCGGTCCCTAACACACCCACCTGCTGCCGAAATGATAATCATATCTGATTGATACACGTCTGTAAAAACCCAATTACACACACACACACACTGTACCAACTGGATAGGATAGGTTAGGATATATGATAGGATAGCTTAAAGTAGGATAAGTTAAGATTGATTAGGTTAAGACCCAGAAAGACAGAACAAGCAGGTTTAATTTAAAAAAAAAAAAAAAAAAAAAAAATCAGCCCAAACCTGGGCAAAGACAATTTTGACATGATTTTTCTTTTTCTTCAAATGGCCAGTGCTCAGTCAGTCATGATCACATTTTGGTGAGCAGCCTATCAAATGAAAGAAGACATTATCAACTATTTTACCATTCTATAATAAATTTTCATCGATTTCATTTGGGGCTTGAATATATAAATTAACATGGCCACATCATTTGTCGATAAAGAATTTTACTGAACATGTAATATGGATATTCATAGATATGACAGGGGAGGATGAGAGAGGAGGTGAAATTTGATGAAGTAAACAGATTCTATTTCTAGAAGTACCTGTCACTTGTTAAAAATCAACAAAATCGATAAAGACGCCGTGATAATAATTAATGATATATTCGGTAAATAATAATTATGGAACCTTGATCACGTAGCTGTGAAAAAAAGAGAATAAATTGGGCCCCATTGTCAAATCAGACATTGCTATTAAGTATCCAAACATACTGAAAGGAACTGGATATATACTTATGCATGGTGTATAGCATTTTTGAAGAAAAAAAATCCCCTAACTTTTTACTAAACTTGCCTTTCGCACGATTTTCATGCTTCGCTGCGCCCACGGCACGATATAATTTGTTGTTGGCAGCATATTTTTATACGCTTTCATGATGTTTACAAATTGGGGATATTTTTTTGTTCTTCTAAAATTTCAATTGATGGCAAATATAGCCAGACTGTAAAATGAGTTATTTACTCTCCAGGTACTCGTTTATATGGTACGATTTTAGACCTTTTTACTTCCCAATTTGGCAGTTCTTTGAAAGCATAAACGACTGTTCTTCAAGATATTTTGGGCGGCCGTGAGACAAAAAAGGAGAAGGTTATTGTTGAGAAGAGGGTTCATTGAAAAATGAGTTTGTGATTTACGTCATCACTCCACAGTATTCTATGTGGGGGTGGGCGAAGCATTTGTATTTGTTTTGCATTCATTTACATCTCCTGCACATGTCCTTTGTTGTTTTTTTTTAAATAGAATCAATTTTCCCCTCTGAAAACAGATATGAATATCAGCTGAAGAATACGAGTTAAGCTAATAATAGCTATGACAGAAAATAATACAGGTGGAAACACAGTCCCATTAAATTGAATTCAAGGTTTGTCAAGAAATATTGTTGCAGCTGAATAGCTGACTACTTTGCAATTCGAAATCATGAAGATTTACAGTATGGTAGTAAAGTGATAATGCGGAAAATTTGACGTGAAATGACGTGTGAAATTGAAGAGGATAAAATCCGCATAGAAATATTATTCTCAAGTCAAGATTCATCATCTAAATCTGAGAGATCGCTGCTTAAAATTGGGGATATGATTTCTCAAAAATATAGCTGCGAGCTTTTGTTGACGAAGTTGCAGACTAACGTGCCCAGCATAATGTACCTATGTCGTGTATGTTACGTAACCGAACAGTTCGCATACTATTGATACAAGTACATGCGTTTTATATTGTAGGTGGTGTGTTTGTAGACTAGAAAAGCAACTTTATGAAACTCACCATACCTGAATATGTCAACGGGGTGACACGACATATACTCCTGCGAGATTTGCTCCTCCGTCCATATCTCTAAAGATCAAAGGTTAAGGTCAAGTTCATGATTTGGATTTTTGTTAAGGACAATGTGAAGATTAGGGTTAGGGTTAGGGTTAGGTTTAGGTTTAGGATTAGACCGGAGCAATTGTCGCAGGAGCAAATGTCATGGAACCGTCAACGGAACCCAATATAACGGTACCTTGTAGATTTGATCCTTTGCTAATCGGTTAATTCGCAAATATGGCGATATCAAAGCTTTTATAGTTTTGTTCGAGCTGCGGACTAAATGCCTTAGAGTTTCGCTTTCATGTTAAGTTCATGTTAGATTAGATGTTAGAGATATTAGACTGTAGTTTAAAACTTTCGCGATTTCATTTTTGTTTAAAGATAAAGTAGGGTATCGGTCATGTGATTCCATCGTGAAAGAAGCTGTCTAAAAGTTATTTGGAAAGGTTGATTTTTGTAGTTTGGTGTATACTATGTTGACGCAACCTTGCTGAAAATCATATGAAATGAGCACACACTGCAAAAACCAGGGTGTTGATTCAACACCATCTCGGTATCAGTATTGGGCTACACCAGATAAGTGCTAAAACAACACCAGTTTAGTATTGGACTACACCAGATAAGTGTTAAAACAACACCAGTTTGATTCGAAACTGGTGTTATTTTAACACTTAACTGGTGTAGCCCAATATAGATAGCGAGATGGTGTTGAATTAACGCCCTGGTTTTTGCAGTGCAGAAATGTGTAAATGGGAGTACACACACATGTGGCATGAAAGTTTGGTCTTAACAATTTCAGCAAGATATCGTCATAATTATTTCGAATATGAGGGCACGTGAAGAGCGTTCCTTTTTAGGGGACATTCCCACTGTGGTGTTCTTCTAAACTGACTTTAACAGAATGAGAATGCTCACAAATTATATTGTTCACTTTTTATCAGAGCTCAGCCTCCTCTTTGGAAGGGAAAGCAACAATGCTCAGAAGCTTGGAGAGGTCAAACGGACTGATCCACTTTACTTGCAAGTGCATAAAAAGCGGAACGATCTCGAAAAACGAGGTGTTGTGCTTGTTACCAAATATCTTCCAGGATTTCCGTTAGAGTTTCGAATACAGGAAGTGATGAGAGAAAGATAACAAGTTCTATATACATGTATGTGCTTGTAAATCAAGAAGAGAAAATTGCTTTGGTGTTTGTTCAACGTGCCATGTACTTTAATCACATGACGTTCAATCTCTTGAAGAAGATATTTTTTCCAAAGTGTTTCTGCTTGTAGAGACTCTTGAGTGATGCGGATCATTGGAGGGGGGGGGGGGGGGGTAAAGTAAGTGTACATAGGATAAGATTAAAGAGGGGTGAGGTTAACACATTCGTGTGCGTTTGTGATGTCCATTGGTGTCTCCAAAAGACGGTGAAGATGGGGGCACAACCCCAGAAATGCCCAGATAAAAAAAATTAATTCAACTTCCAGTGGGTCTATATAGCACGTCGGACCGCCCATATTTTGATGTCTCTTCCTCCGTTTGGAGAAGGATTCCAATGCCCCCTCCCCACCCCACCCCCTCCCCACCCCCCCCCCCCCCCCCATTATCAATTTCATGTGAATACGCCACTCAATCATTTAACCAAGGTTGGCAAATATATATAACTTGTAGATTTTGCCATCAAATACGCAGGAGGAATAGGGGTAGAGTAAGAGGTTTGTCTGAGCATATATAACAGACGGATTTGGCAAGGAGTAGTATGTTTGAAATAGAAAAAGTCTCTCCACTTAAACGGGCGAGCGGGTGGGGGTTGTCCCTATCGTAGCCATCCAATCAGACATACTTCAGGAGATGACTTTGAATGGAAGGAAGGAATCACGGGGAAAAAAAGGATGAATGCCAACAAAAAAGAGAAGAACACTTATGCTGCCATGGCAACTGTGGATATCTGATAATTTTTTTACGAAAACTGAACGGGAGATTTTAGATGCGGAGCAACTGGACGTCGAGATGTTATATCTCATAATCATTTCTACCAAAACTGAACGGGAAATTTTAAATGCGGAGCAACTTGACTTCGACATGTTATCACTTTAATTTCTACCAAAACTGAACAGGAAATTTTAGACGCGGAGAGACATGAAGACGATATTCATAACTTTACAACCAGTACCTGTTCGACTTCAAATGTACGCGTAGTGTTTGTTTGATATCAATAACTGTTTATCAATTCGCAAGTCAGCGAAATTAGACTAATTATTTTAACCTGATTAGTAATGCTCTTATTACTAACGTCTCCACTGAAAGGGGCAAATGAAAGCTCCTCCGCGAAGAAAGTCATACAGATTTCTCATTGTAGAAGTTTTAAGTATGAAGTTTATTTGTTCCACTTTTACATAATAATAATACCTGCCTTTATATGGCGCCTTTCCAGTTAGTAACTGATCAAAGCGCTTTGCAGTGTGGTATTACCCCGGTCATTGGATCCAGTTACGATTCTGTACTTATTATAGTGCACATTCTCCACTCCACTTTTACATAAATAACAATTCAGAATTTTACAAGCATAAGAGTCGGTAACAGAGTAAAAACATAAGTAAATCTATTAGTTAACATATGTTTGGTCGCTTTGTTTATAATCACTTCAGCTGCTTATATACACACAATGACACAGTGATTTATAAAGTCAATGATAATCATCATGCATGGCCGTGACGAGGCTGAAATTCACTGTGCATTATTTTTCCTTAATGGGGGGCGTAACAATACACAATAGCCTAATTAACTTTGTTCCTGTTTTATTCTATTTAAATTTCATTCCTGCTAGTCCCGAAACAGAATCAATAGAATAACAAACTATCCCAGTACTTTGATAATGTTGATGTATACCGCAGTAGGAGGACGCAAGAGCTAGCATTATCACTATGGTCATGATGGTGGGTCGTGTGGAAGTGAGAGAAAAAATAGAAAGAGGAGAAACGTAATCTTTTCGGAAATTTCCGGCGGTGATTTCCTGCTGATATAAATTAAATGTCGAAGCATCAATTTCATCGTAATGCGAAAGGTCGTTATTTCCCGCTGTTTTATCATTGTAAAGGTCAAATTGTTCTTCATTTTTTAATTTGCAAAAAAATACGACTTACCATACGCGTAAAGTGAATTCCCTGTGCCTTAATTTCATTCTTGGAATGATTGCCAAGTGTTCTGTTTGGGTACCTCTATAAAACGTGAAGAATTCCATGTCAAACGTCTACTCCCAGGACTGGTCCGCATAATCGTCAGTGCAACAATTACCAGTAATCTAGGGAACAATTTCATACTGATAATATACAATTTTTGAGAAATAATTGAAAATAAATGATTTTAGTAACGTCAAAAATGGCTTCCCATGCCAATCAGTTAAGTTTTAAAAATTCCTTATACTGTTGATTGATTCATTCATTAATTGATTTATCTGTTTATTCATTTATTTATTTATTCAAATATTCATTTTTTCTTTGTCTTTTTACAGCTGCTTCCAAGCATAACACAAATTCTGGATTCTGACGTCAAGAATATGCCATCCATCCACCAATCAATGCTCAGCGAGGACGATATTGCACCCGGCACCACTGGCAGTCACCGCCCAGATGTCACCAAGCCCACGCCCAAAATGCTGACCCCGCCCGACAGCCCCGTCTTTTCAGAGCTAACCCCGCCCCCTAATCTTCTGAGGCTGACGTCACACGATGGTCCGCAGATGGTGCCGAATTTGGAGTCTGTTTGCAGCGCGCTTGAGATGGGATTGCATTCGCGTGAGTTTATAACGCCATGATATTATCACACAGGGGCGGATCCAGGGGCCCCGTAACACAAAGATTTGCAGTCAACTGCAAATTTGAAACAACGTATCTGAATGGTTACAACAATACGTGCATTCAACGATGATTTTGATTGATTGATTGCAAACTTTTGGGATACGGGGCATGGGATTTTCTGATGGGAGTTCAGGGGGCGATTTTCCCCGACACCAATTTTGCCAGGATCGATGCCTGAGTATCAGTTTCTTTATGTTTTCATCTCAATAGGGGTGGGGCGGCCCTTTTGTCCCCAACCCCTCCGAATCATCCATTTTGACTCTATGGTATATGTATTACAGATTTTGTCAACGCTGTGATATAGTTGTACTATGGAGAGCGTACTAAATGCTAGTTATTATTGTTATTTCTAGTAATCATTCATTCATAGAAAAATATCAATAATTATTCTACATCATTCTTAAAAGCATCGCCCCTCACAAACTCTGATCAATATCATGACAGTGATGCGACCCCAGACCGTGGGACAGCCAATAGTTAAACAGATAACACTGCCTCCCTAGCCACCTATATAATCTATATCTATTTCTAAACCCGTCGTGAATTATGTATGCATTGTATCTTGCTATCTTCACAATCATGCGTGTACGATAAAAGAACAGGCATAATGCTCCATTCTGCCTTCATAATTTTTTTATTAACCCTTTCAGGACAGGAATTATTTAATGGCTAAATTGATCACATTTTGTTCTTCAAATTGGCAACAATTATATTTTTCTTTTAGTGCTACACGGTTCTAACAAAATGTAATGTCTTTGAAAACAATATGCATCATTAGAAACTTAATCGAAAGTTTTAAAAAATTTGCCAATTTTGATATAAACAGTGACTTTAAACCTCTCAATGTGTTGCCAATTTAAGGATTTTCAAGCTTATTCTCCTTTTTAAAATTCCTGGCATCAAACGCAATATGGTCATGCAATAAAAATGGACATAGTGTGTGCAGAAAATTTTGCTCTTTCTACTCGTGCATCTGGTATATTTTTTAGAGCTCTGGATCAAAAGTTATTGAGCCAAACCACAAAATGTGGTCAATTGTCTTGAAAGGGTTAAGACTATATCGATGGACATATCAATTACTACGCCTTGCTTTTATGCGGTACCAAAAGTGAAACCTAGCTAGCTCTTCAGTTTGACAAGCAGTTAAGCATTATCTGGAAGACTGATAAAGTGGAGGATGAAGTGATAAACGGGAGGGTGGTAATTAAAGCTTTGGGGAGAGAGTGAAGCATGGACAATGGCGTAGCCAGGATGCGGCCGTTTAAAGGGCACTGATGTCATGGTGGAGGGGGGGGGGAATTAAGGACATCGGTCTTACTAGTTGGTTTAAATGCGAGAGAACAAGGCGGTCGAGCGAGTGAGGGGAGGGTATGTGAGAGGTGTAAGGGGGTGTTGCAGGGGTGTAGCCTGGGTAGAGCCATTGAAGGGGGAATGGTATATTGTGTCATGGGGCATTGTGGGGCGGCAACGGTTTTTCTAGATGAATGACAAGCGAGAGATCAAGGCAAGTGAGGGGAGGATATATAAGAGGTTCATATCATCGTGCTGCCAGCCCTCCCCTCACCCATTTGCCACCCATGCTCTCGCTTTCTTTCACCCTTTTTTTCCCATTCGATGGGGGGGGGGGGGGGGGACGTGCTCCATGGCTATGGCTACGCCACCGTGTACGGAAGGAAATGGAAGGAGGTGTGAGAAGTAGATAGAGTTGAGAGAACTGCCACACGATTTCTTACGTTTATTCTTGCTCCGGCGCCTCGCACTGCACATGCGCACCAAAAACTTATCGTATTACATGAATAATTATGCATAAGGCCAGTTACAATCATACATGCACGTAACACGTACATGATGTAGAATGAGTGATGGAAAGACAGACACTTCTCACCAATACGCCCAGACTCTCCAAACACGAGACGCCATCCTTCCGACATCGATCAAAATGACCTCGATACCAGTGAATAACAAAGGAGGGAGAAACAAGATGGATGAATTAATGATGATGATAAAAGGACCATTACAACCATCTCTCCTCTTTCTTCTCGCATTTATTTTTCAAATGTCTAGTTTCGGTTTAGAGATCGAGGCAGCTGCAACGGTTTTAATTACAGCCAAGGTGCCGTATATGAATCGCGCTTCGTATGCCTATAACCAAAATCTATGTATATCTCACTGTCCCATACACTGTGACTATGATAAACATGACCCTTCAGGCACTGTAAAACACAAGCATGAATAACAATAACAATAATCATCTAGCACATTTACCAAGGGGACACGAGGTGTTGTAGAGTGTTAATTCAATCACAATTGTGTTCAACTCAATTCTTCTTTTTTTATTGTTTCAGATTTTCTTCCGCAATTCGATAGTTTGGAATCGTTAAATCATATCACTGAATTGGAGCACCTCCATGCCAGAGATATCATGAGCAGTACTTCAACACAGATCAGGTATACCCCCTCCTACATACCACCCTTGTACCCCTCCCTTCCTGGCATTATACCCCCTACTACTGTTACACATCCCTCATGGTCCTACCACTCCTGCTGCTCTCTCACCCCCCCCCCCCCTGGTCTCTACCCCTCCTACCAGTCTTACACCCCTCCCTTCCTGACCCTTTAACCCTCGTACCACTCTTGCACCCCTTCCTTCCTGCATGGCCCTAATGTATTCCACTTCTACCACTCTTGCACCCCTCCCTTCCTGCATGGCCCTAATGTATTCCACTTCTACCACTCTTGCACCCCTCCCTTCCTGCATGGCCCTACTGTATTCCCCTTCTACCACTCTTACACCTCTCCTGTCCTGGCCTATACCCCTCCGATCACTCCAACACTCCCCTATACATGCTATAGCTCTATCCTTATTGTAAAATGAATTTAGAAATGTTGAATAACAGTTACTGTTTAAATTTATTGTCATTTACATCTGTATCTTCTCCTTCATTTTTGTCTTTTTGAAATTGAGTATCCACATATAATACTGGGTTAAGGCCACACCTATGCTTTACCATGTTTACAAAACTAGTTTAGGGTACTTTTACGTAAACATGGGAAATACAAAATACTGTAATGTATTCTTCACTTGGTGATAACGTTGCTGGTATAGCATAACGATATAGTCAAGGACGTAATAATGACACGGATCGTTTTGTTCATTACTATGTTTCACTATCGCTACATTGTAACTCATTCTATTTATGACATGAATGTTTTCACAACAAAAGTGGCATAAAAACACGAAGGAGTGACGCACGTTGGTTTTGATATTAACTATCATCTTTTGGTGTCTCCTATTTCACTTTCTATTTTTTTTAAATTTCTCTTTCGCTTTCTCTCTCTCTCTATCTCTCTCTCTCTCTCTATATATATATATCCTATTCTTTCTTTCTCTCTGTCCCTTTCCCTTTTCCCTTGCCTCTCTGACTATCTGTCTATCTTTCTTCTGCTTCTCTTTCAAAATTATTGTTCACTGTTACAGATGACATGTTTGACGATAACGACAGTGGCTCAGATTGGCCCGGTATTTACATCGATGACAACGAAGGTAAGTTTGTTGCGTGGTGGTGGTGGTGGTGGTAATGGTGGTGTTGATGGTGTTGTTGGTGGCGATGGTGGTGGTGGTGGTGGTGGTGGTGGTGGAGGAGTTGGTGGTGATGATGGTGATCATGATGATGGTGGAGTTAGTGATTTTGGTGTTGGTGATGGTGTTGTTGGTGTTGATGGTAATGGCAGTGGTTAGTGGTAGAGGTCATGGTAGTGGTAATGGTGGCGGTAGTGGTGTTGGTGGTGGTGATGATGGTGCATGGTGGTGATAATGTTGTTGATGGTGGTGCTAGTCGTAGGTGGAGATGGTAAGTGGTGCCGGTAATGGTGGCTGTGGTGGTGGTGGTGGGGCGATGGTAGTAATTGTGGTGGCGGTGGTGGTGTGATGATGGTTTTGATGCTGTTCCTGCTGATGGAGTTTTTCTGATGGCAATAATGTTAACTGGGTTTTTGAAAGTTATGTGGATGACAACCGTGATGATGATAATGGTGTCAGTATGAATATAAGATGTTATTGGTATTGTTGATGTTGATTCTACCAATCTCCAACCTTGCTTCCAATAAAAATATTCCCATCTATCTACCACTCTTACCTGAACAGATACCATTGTACCCAGCCCCACCCCATCCCCTCCGTTCGATGCTCCCTGCTGCTACGAGTCTTCAGACCTTACTACCATTGACAGTCTCCTCGTCTATCAGGAACCAGCGAAACCTGAGAGGAGGAAATACTGCTCGATCAGTACTGAAGGTAAGCAATTTATTAACCCCGCGTCTTCCGCGGGGGTCTCTCTAAAGTCTCGAAGTACTAATGGTAAAAATTAATTGCAAAACCTTCCTAAGAAGTATACCCTATAATTACAAAATGGGAACATATTGGCTTACCATTCCGAGAAATGGTATCAGTAGCAAAATGGCCTGATAGATACACATTTTCATTTCGGAGAAAGAGGCAGTAAAGATTAAGAGAGAAGGATCAATTCCAATGAAATTCAAAAGTTGACATTTTGGCGTAGACATCTGTATTTCTAACATTTAATCTGATTCTGTGAAACTTAAGGAGACAAAGAAATCTAAAATTAGAAGGATGCGAAGGCGATACTTGTGTGTGAACTTTAAAGATGATGTATATAACAGCGCGAAGTCACCTGTGCCGGAAGGAGGAAAAGTTATATTATCATATTCCATGGGTATTATTCTTGGCATTTTAGAGAAAAAAAATATTTAGATTGTTACTGCGACATGTGCCTTCGTTGAATTTGGTGGAATAGAAGAATGTTGTGTGTATGTACATAATCGCAATTCGCTATATCAATGAATTAATTGTATCAAGGGGATAGTATTATTAATAGTCTTTGCTATTTTTGGTCATTCCGGAGCCAGCGAAACCTAAAGAAAATGCTGTGCTTTCGAATTCTGTGTAAATAATTCTTGTCAGGTATCCCAAAGAAAATACGAGACTGTTTCGACAATACATTTATAGGGCGATACTGAGTTTTGAGTTCTGAGAAAATGGAGTTCCAAACGCCCACGTTGCTTTTGTAACTGAAAAAACAATGATTGCCTTATATGTAATAAGTCGATATATTATAATGCCAATCTTGTACCGATGATTTTTTTTTAATAGTACAGAAGATAAATAGTAGATGATATTTTCAGATAAACCATGAAAGAGAAGGTTGAGTTCTGGGAAAGGTGAAAAATGATTTGTGAGCTTTCTCATTTCATTTACGTCAGTTTGAAAGAACATCGTAGTAGAGATTTCACCTGAAAAGGATTGCTCTTCAAATGCCCTCATGTTAAAAGTGGCGAAATAGCTGAAGTGTTAGGGAAAAGATTATAATGCCCCTGTGTGTGTACAGTCCCATATACTATTACTATATGCAATGCATGAGGTTATCAGTGAGATTACGTAAATTTCTTATCAATTTGATGTTTCCAAAACCTCACAATATACATCAATTCTTATGTAAACTTGATGAACATTTCTCAATTCACATTGTAATGGCATGACCAGAACCCAACTTTATCTTTTGTTATTTATTTCCTGTCATTTCATGTACAGTTCAACTTTGATTAAATTGATGTAAATAAGTACCTAAACATATTTTCCTCTCACACGCTCTACCTTTCTACCTTTTCTTCTCTTTCTGTCTTTCTGTCTCTCTGTCCGTGTCTCTCTCTCTCTTTCTCCCTCTCTCTAAATCTTTTTATCAATTTCTCCGTATCCCCTTCACACACACACACACACACCCTCTCTCTCTCTCCCCCATATTTCTCTTTCCCTCTTTCCTCTTCCCATCTGCCTATCTCCATCTTTTTCCCTCCTTACAGAATCCCTGCAATCTGACAGTGGTAGCGAGGGTGGTAGCTGCACCCCTCTCACCATGCCAACCAGACCGTTCCACAGTCACCACAGCTCAAACAAATCAAAATCAGGTAACACACACACCCCCTGTATCCATAGCTCATAACAAAATTGGGGTAACACATTACCCTTTCGTCTATAGCTTTTATCAAAGTCAGTTAGCTCATCATCCCTTACTACTCCTATAGCTTATATTAAAATCAGGTAACAAGTCACCCTCTACACTATATTAGTTAATACATCACCCCTACTTTTCTATAGCTTTTAACAAGGTCAGCATATCACACCAAATTCTATGATTTATATCAAAATACGGTAACACACACACACGCACACCCGCACACACACCCACACACACGCACACGCACACACGCACACACACACACACACACACACACACACACACACATTGTTACTATAGCTTATAATCTATAATACATGACCCCCTTTTTGGATAGCTTTTAGAGCATTTTTGTACAAGCCATCCTTCCGCCATGTCCACATTTACCTCTGTTCAAGTTTATCAGGAAGACAGATAGTGGGTGAAAGAGGGAGGAAATGGAGAGAACAAAGATGAAGAAGAATACGAAGAAGAAGAAGAAGAAGAGAGAGAGGTGGAGAAAGAGAGGGAGGGAGTGGAGAGATGGAGATAGTGAAAAGGAGGACAGAAGGAGAGAGAAAGATAGATGGAGAAAGAGAAGGAGAGAGAGAGAGATCATGACATAACATGATCACGTGTACCTCTTATCCGTATCATCTTTAATCATTCTATCCCTCTATCTTCCAACCTTCTGTCTTTTCTCCCATGCAGCAGCGAGCAGGACGCATAACTACCAGAGACGGATCATCACCAAGAGTCTGGAGGAGCTCAGGGAAGAAGGGTCCAAGTCCGTCAACGGATCACCATCGTCGCCCTCATCGTCATCATCGTCGTCGTCATCCTCATCGTCATCGAGTTCGAGCATCGAAAGGAGAAAGCGAGGACGACCCAGGAAGAGGTTGTCGGGCGAGCTCGGAGAGAGGGAGCCGGCCGAAGAAAGCAAAGCAGAAAAGCAGGTCAGTAATACCTTAATAGAAATATCAATGGCATCAAGGAATGTTGTTGGCCTTTTTGAAAACAAGTGTTTTCCATTCTCATAATGTCAGATACCATTCATATATACCGTATAAGGCACAAATGACAGAAGACGTGCTGGATGGGTGGTAAATTATCAATGTCCTTCCAAATATGTGATGATTCAGCAAAGTTATGATAAGAAAAAGGTACAAGCAAAAGTAATCGACAAAAAAAAGACAACTGAATTTGTTGAAATCATTTCTTTATTACAGAAAAGTAGGGTACAATAAAAATAAGAAGAAATGTAGGGAAAGATGAAGATATAGGAGGAGGAGGAAAAGAGGATGTGAATATGATAATAATTTAGGTTGATGAATCTGTGTTAAAAAGAAAGATTTACTATCGGCATGATGAGAAGTATCTGAAGAAAATGCAGTTTGAAAAAAAAAAAAACGTTGGAGAAATTAGAAAAATAATTATAGATGATGATAATTATAATGATTGTTATCTCGGTTTCATCCGTTTACCTCTGTTGTTATGGTTACAGTGAAAGGCAGTCATCTCTGGGAGTTCATCCTGGGTATCTTAAAGAACGAGGCCTACTGTCCTCAGTACATCAAGTGGGAGGATAAAGAAAGAGGGGTGTTCCGGATCGTCAACTCCAAGGTGGTAGCCAACATGTGGGGCGACATCAAGAACAACCCCCGAATGACCTATGAGAAACTCAGCCGGGCAATGAGGTAAGCACCCCCTCCTCCCTCGGACACCCCTCAACTATTGTTTTTAATCTTAATAAGACTTGAAATTTTACTGAGGCTTAAAAATCTGGGGCTGTGAGATGCCCCCCCCCCGGCCCCCGCCGTCCGCCATCCCCATAACTCTTTACTCTGAACAGACATACCCCTTTGAGAGACTCAAAGAACTGGAAGGTTATGAGCCCCCCCCCCCCCCCCCCCCCCCCCCACACACACACACACACTTTTTAAGATATTCGCCCGCGGAGCAAGCGATCACCACGACATTTAACTTACATATATATCTGAAATTTCATCGAGAATATGTTTTAGCATCAACTTATCAATCAATTCAAAACCCCAACTGTCCAATAGACACATACTTGCCGGGACTGTAAATTCATGAAATTATACGAATTTTCCCTTTCTTTTTCAAGCATTGCGAAGAGTTAAATAAACATAAATTCAAGAGACCACTTCCTTTGCAAAATATCCTCGCCGACATTAAGAACATTAATTTTAGACCAAGACAAATATCATTCAGTTTCAGTTTCAGCTCGCTTCTTCTGCCTCTCATTTACCTTTCTCAACACTCACCTTTCTTCCTTTCTTCCTTCCTTTCTTTTTTTTCTTCCTTCTTTCTTTCCTTTCTTTCTTCCTTTCTGCCTTCCTTCCTTTCTTTCTTTCTTTCTTTTCCTTTTTTCTTTCTTTCTTTTTCTGTTTTACTGTTTTCAGGTACTACTACAAGCGGGAGATACTGGAGCGAGTGGACAAGGCTCGACTCGTCTACAAGTTTGGCGAAAAAGCCGAAGGGTGGAGGAAAGTCATCGCGGACGAGTGAAAGACAGTTACCATGGAAACCGTTAATCCAGTTAACGCCCTTTGCTGAATGTTAAAGATGAAGAGGTTTATCAGGATGCCTCTTCCTGGAGGGTGACTTTTATCATTCACTTGAAAACCTTGAAAGACCTTCCTGGACAATCGCGAGAAGAACTATTTTGGAGAGGAAATTTGGCGTACCAGAATCTGAGCAGATCCTTAATTCCTACTGGCAAAGTCGAACAATGCTATGGCCTTCAAAACTCCTGAAGAAACCAGTGTTGACCAATAAAATTGGAAATTCGGACCATTGTGGGTATTATGGAGCGTGTCAAAAAAGATGTACAGGATTAAAGAAATGCAACTTCACTGAGCTTCCTTATTCCTCATCAAATCAGATTTGACTGGTAATAGCCATCGATATTATTCATTATATCTTAGATTTCACTAGGAATAGTCTTCCGACCATAGTGGTTATAACTGACCTTAACTGAAATGGTTCAGTGATCAAAATAAAGTAGCAGTAATGGTCATCTGGATTTTTAAAAATCTTCTTTATGAGGAAATTCATTTTCTCCAAGTATAGTGATCGCTTCAGAACTTACATGAAGATACACGACCAAAGTGGACAAGCACCAATGCCTTTGAAATTCCTCATTAGTTCTCTTATTCAGTCAGAAAATACATTGTAGGTCTTCCAGAAAAAAATAGGGAAGGAATCTGTCTTCCGAATTCGTCACTATATCTTCGTATATTGGACCAGAAAATATGTCTTCCAACCATAAATATATATATATATATATATATATATATATAAATGACCTTCCAACTTTAGTTTAAGCACTTTGTGTGAGCGTGTGTGTGTGTTGTTCCAGAAAAAAACAACAAGTGTTCCAACCTCTGCAATGCTCTTTCATTTTAAATACTAGAACTTCTAATGAAAATGGTATAAGGTCAAGGTCAGTCAGTTGGACAAATTCATTCTGACGCCGTATTTCTCATTTTCGTTTTTTAAAAAAACATGAAAAGCCACTTGACTTTAACCTTCCTTTGATACTTTCACAACATCCGTATATTAGATTCTTGGTTCGCACTCAACTCTCACTGCGAATCATGATCACAGTTCCTTATTCTGCTTTTAACCTATTGACTAATGGATTCTCACAACCAGTTCGCGTTGTCGATGGGTTTAAATGCCGTGTAAAATCTATCGGGAAGGTCGAAGGACCCACAGGAAAAATGAGTCACTAGAAATTGATATGCTAAATCATGAAAGGCGCTGTATATTATACATCAGAGCACACTTTAAGTTGTAAATAATATTGCCATTAACTTGTATATATGTACATATATTCAAAACAAAAACACGTAGTAACTATATAGTATACACAAACTGACAAACAGCACTATTTTTTCACAGAATTTTCGATCAGTAGCTATATGATAAACATTACGATTGCAACTAAAGATTCGTTTTACGTTTTTATAACGGTGTTATAACACCATTATAAAAGTACGATGTGTTTCTATTAACTTTATTTTTTTTTTTTACAGATTTTCTTTACATTAAATGAATGAATTATCTGCTACTTCTAAATGCTAGGTGTAAAGCCGTGTAAAAAAAATTCCTCTTCCAATTCGTGTGACTAAAATAACAGCGATTCGTTATACATTTCATGCTATCTTTTGAAATTTTACCTATGGTAGGTTTATTCCATCCTATAATACGAAACCTTTATCTTGCCTATGACTTCTTACCGATATTAAGAAGCTTGTTTTTTATATGAGTTTTTAATTCGATCCAATTTTAGACATTACACTGTATACAGGGGGTTTAAGAGTTAGGTGTCAGGTCATTGCTAATTTTGGATCAGTGTCATTTCATCACTAAAAATAACTCGTATTTTCGATTTCGGTTCAGAGCAGTTTTGTCTCTCTGATTGTCCTGTTATCCTCTTTGTAAAAATCGATTCTGGATTTAAAATGTATTTATACAGAGCTATTCTGACAATGAATTGTTATTACCATACAGCAAAACCAAACATGCTCGTAAGTTACCCTTTACTCAGGGTTAAATAAAAATGAAAGACAGTAATGACTTTGGATGTGTTGGAATTTGGGACTGAAACTCAAATGATTAAACTCCTCGTTCATGTTGTCGTTATATACACATTCTCACGCGCGCACTTCATACAATGCATGTTTATTACAAGCCAAATTGAGTTATCTATGAAGCGCTTCAAGGAACTTGCTATTTGCACTTTGTAATAGACCCCTAAACTTGAAAGTGGCAGTCCAATCAAAGCGATGTTGTGGTTACGACTTGAGTTGCTAATTAGATACGATGTGGGTTTTTATTTACAATAAATATCATTTCATGTTTGAACATGATATTTGCCATGTTTGTTTAGTAGGGGTGTAGCATAAACCAAAGTGTGTCATAGATTCAGTTGATTGACTGAAGTGTAAAAGATTTCTTAATTACACTTGGTTATTATAGTGTTAATAATTTTATTTGCCAGTGTAATTATTACCGTCAATACAACCGTGTACAAATCTTAAAATGGATTTAAACTGTCGGATTCCTATTTAAGCCTAGACTGGAAAGAAAGGAACTATAGTTTTTTGTCTTGATGTACAGTTCTATCTGTTTTTATTTTATTTTTTAGAATAACTGAAATTAGATTGCAGCCTCATTCTCATGAATAACTTGGAGTGGAAGAATGATATGAAAATTATGACGTTCTTTTATCAATTAAATGATGAACTACGATGTTCTATTACAGTACTTTGAATGTTGTTTTAAACAGAATATTGAGTTCAAATGATTTTAAACTTGTTTTATTCCGAATTGCCTTTTCAAAAGTGACAAAAAAATCCTTCCCTACTTTTTATACTAAGGAACATAGTTATAACTGAATGGAATATAATGTGATTCGACAGTAATATGTAACGCATATTATATCATTCTAAAAACAGTTATATATATACCCTTGAAATACCGCTAATTATAGCGTACCTTAACCATTGGTATTACCATCCCAAATGTACATACAAGTAGATCTATTAGATGTATAGGAAATACCTGCTGGCGGGTGAATTACTATTATGTTTATATTTTTTGTTTTCAAGTTGGATTTATGCGGTGTGTCATTTGAATCTCTTTGATGAGGTGATACATTTTTGTTTTGTTTTTTTTTTTTTGATTTGGTCTTTCTTTTCATCTGGGTTTCTGTTGATTTTGTTTGGGTAGTTTTGCTTTTAATTCTACCTCTGTCACCCTTTAACGCTTTTATTTTGTTCTTGGCAAATTGGCAACAATAATATTCTTCTCTCAGTGCTATATGGTTCTAGTAAGGTGTTATATCTCTGAAAACAATATACATGGTTAGTTATTTTGTCGATAAAGTTTCAAAATTGCCAATTTTGATTTGAAAAATAATGATTTTGAAACTCTCAGTGCGTTGCCAATTTAAGGATCTTAAAGCTTATTCTCATTTTTAAAATTCCTGGCATCGAACGTAAATGTTCATGCAGCAAAAATGGACATAGTGTGTGCAGAAATATTTGCTCTTTCTACTCATGCATCTGGTATATATTTTTTTTATAAGCTCTAAGTCAAAATTAATTTATTTAGCCAAACCACAAAAATGTAGTCAAAAGGGTCGATAAATCAAAATTGTATGGGAAATAATCTTTTCTATGTGCCCTTGGTCATCATATAAATATATTACGGACCCTTTCCCCCACCCCCACCCCCCCCCCCCCCCCCCCACCCTCATTAATACATGTGCTGCAGCTGATATTTTCATTTTAAGGTTGTTTTTTTTTGGGGGGGGGGGGGGTCGGGTCTTTTTACAAGGGACTGGACTACAACATAATTATCAAGCAGATGAATGAATTTGGAAATATTTTTTGACCAAAACGCAGAGAACAGAAGGCTGGAAGCCCAAAGCTATGTGCTTTTAAAAACATTTCAACGTCTCACCCCTAGACAGAAACATTCACAATGTATATTTCTTAACCTAGCACTATGATATATGCATTTTCTTCGTGGCTTTTAACAAAGTAATATTTCCCCAAAATGGAACGAAAAAAAAGAGGTACTTTAAGTAACCGTCCAAGTGTCATTGTTTCTTGAATGTATAGTTTTTTCAATACCCTTATTTTCTCAACTAAGTATATTGTATATAACGGTCTTGTCTTAGGCTACATTATTATGCACATAGTCTTCCGTTTTCTATGGTTTTTGTACTTGCATATGTGCAAACACAACAGAATCAAACGTCTTCCAGGTTTGTATCTTTTTAATCTGCAACAGCTTTTCATCGTCATCTTCGTGTGAATACTATTTTTTGTACTCCTGTCAAGAACCCTGTAAATAAATCACCACTCAAGTTTGATACTTTAATTTATGTTCCTTGTCGTGATGTACACGCTGAAGTCTATATAGAAATAATTCGGAAGCAAGATGTACGGGCTGGAACTGATATAATGGGCCTCAAGCTCCTGAGTGGAATTAAAAACCTTCTGAAGATCAGCTCGGCATTGTCATGATTGTAGTGTGTCCCTCTCAATGAGCCCCGAGTTTTCTTTGTCGAAACCACCCCTCCCCCTACACACGCACATACAATAGCCACAGGGGCACTTCGGTTGCTAAAATGAAAAAGGAAAAGAAAATTGAAGAAGTCAATGGAGAGAGAGGGGGGAGAGAGGGAGGGGGGAGAGAGAGAGAGAGAGAGTGGAAAGAGAGAGGGGAGAGCGAGAGAGAGGAGAGAGGGGAGAGAGAGGGAGAAAGAGAGGGGAGAGAGAGGGAAGGAGAGAGAGAGAGAGATAGAGTATAGAGGATATATATTTTCCTACCCTGGAATTTCGTCCGCGTATTAAGACCAGTGCCGCCCCCTCCCCCCCCCCCCCCCCCCACACACACATACACAGGCAAAAACCGATTCGACGTTATCACTACATGGATAGGCGAGATTCATATAGGCCGACGTATCCAGCATATTGCAGAACCGCTGTACGCCTCTCCCCAACCCCTTAGCCCCGGAACACCTTTTTGACATGTTTGATATACGTGGGTAATAAGATTCAAATGGGCAAGTCCAAGCTATTTTATCCCATACGTTACAGACCCCATCTAAAATTTAATATATCTGGGGCCCGTTGCACAAAACTTGCGTTTAATCGCAACTCCTAAAAATCAAACGCAAGTCCTTAATGCGCCCTTCTGATTGGCTGAAATTAAAGTTGCGTTTGATTTTCCTGATTTGCGTTTAAACGCAAGTTTTGTGCAACGGGCCCCAGGTGACTGTATCACGCTCAATAGCTCTCCGCGAGCTTGAATTAGACAAAATATTAAATAAAAGGCTACTTCTATATCAATTAATGTTCACAATTCCATAACACAATTAAAAATTACTTCGTAGGCCTATACGTAAGAGACATACAGTGGACTTGCCCAAATAGTAATATTTTTCTGGGGGTGTTAGTCCATGAAGTCTCCATCTCCCCCCGCCCCCCTCCCTCCCTCCCTCCCTCCCCATCCGTTTAGCAATCTCTTGATACGTCGCTCGCCACTGCCCTATCTCAGATTAAAAACCCAAGCAAGCAAAAAACAAAAACGAAATAAAAAGAAACACCAAACAAAATGTGTGTTTTTTTTTTGTGTGTGTTTTTTTTTTTAAAGTGCAGCTTCAACAACACTCTCTATACAACATCCAACACATTTCCTTACATGACTAGACTTGAAAAGAAATGGATTGATTTATGCATACAATATTTCACCCCGACTCGGCGCGACGGTACGCAAACGAACGCGTTAATCAAGTGTGTTTGTCCAAATCTGTACATTTTAACATGAAGTTCTTCTAATAATCATAGATACCCAGAATTTGAAATTCCACGTCTTGCGGTTGCGTGATAAATTCGTGCTCCTACGGAGCTAGAATACGGAGCTTAAATTCATTCAGAGGCTGGTAAATTAATCAACCTATTTTTTTCTTCTATATTCTTCCCACAGTTGTAAATGGAATTGAATGCTTGAACTTTGTGGCTGCAATGATGTGATTATAATAAAGTCAATCATCTTTTTTTTATGCACAAAATTTGCATACAACAAATGCCTTTATATTCCCTTGTTATTTCACACCGGTTTCCTTAATGCGACTTCTCTCTCTCTCTCTCCTCTCTCTCTCTCTCTCTCTCTGTTATGCAGTGGCGCAAATCCATTTAGAAATGGGGGGGGGGGGGGGACATTCGTCTCCAAAATTCTCTGACAAGCAAAAAAGAAAAAAAAGGGAAAAAAAAGGGTTTTCAAAAAGGTGGGGAGGGGGGACATTCGCCTCCAAAATTCTCTGACAAGCAAAAAAAAAAAAAAAGTTATTCAAAAAGATGGGGTGGACATTCTCCTCCAAAATTCTCTGACAGGCCAAAAAAAAAAAAGAAGAAGAAAAAAAAGGTTATTCAAAAAGGTGGGGGGGGGGACATTCGCCTATGTCCCCCTGTCCCCCCCCCCCCCCTGGATTTGCGCCCATGGTGTTATGTACTCTTTTTCTGTCTGCCTGTCTGTGTGTGTGTGCTGTACGTGCGTCTTTCTGCCTTTGCTCTGTCACTGCTTATATCATTTTCATTCGGTGAGCGTGTGAGATTTTGCGGCAGGCCGAGCCAACATAATATATTATTACAAAAGCCGAAGCAGGCTCATTGATATTCATATTCTTTCAAAATTACGTGATCATTTTCACATTGCCTATCATGGCTATGGGGGAGGGCTATAAACCAGTGGGGAAAAATACAAATAAAAGAATAGAAGGGACAGGTTTAGTTAACATTCGACGCTGAAAACAAACTGATCCCTATTGTCCTTTCCTAATCAAAGATCATGTAATAATAGACTGAATTCGATAAAATGTCTGATTTTAGCTGTTGCCGATCTTGCCATTGTGGTTATTTTACGCAATGCCTTGTGAGGAATGAGGTACAATATTGAGCGATTCTGGTACTATTGTTACTTTTCTATTCGTGAAAAGATCAAACTCTGAGCACCCTGGGAAAGGATGTCTTTGCAGATTTGTTTTCATTGGAATTCTGTGAGGTGTGTAGGATTTTGAACTTGGATCATGGAAGGTGCATATATATTACTGCGGCCGATTTTATATGAGCTAGATTTTTGTTTTTTGATGAGTTGGCAAAGATGAGTGTGTCGTATTGCCTCAGCTGATTTTTTTGTTTAATTTGTTTTAAGTATTTATTATTTTTAGTATGCTCATCACCCCTCCCCCCCCCCCCATTCGGGATTGACCCCACCCAATCCCTCCCTTCCCCTTCCCAAGTCTACCTATTTTAAATCCCTCCTTCCTTCCTTCCTTCCCCATCCTTCACTCTCCCTCCCTTTCTTGCTCCCTACCTACCCTCCCTACCCTCCTTTCCACTCCCTCCCTCCCTCCCCTCCCCTCCTTTCCCCTCCCTCCCTCCCTCCCCTCCCCTCCCCTCTCATCCCTTTTAAATCTTCTTCCCTTCCCTCCTTCCCTCCCTCCCTCTTTTTCTTCTTCATCTTCTCCTTCTCTTCTTCTTCTTCTTCTTCTTCTTCTTCTTTCTTCTTCTTCTTCTTCTTCTTCTTCTTCTTCTTCTTCTTCTTCTTCTTCTTCTTCTTCTTCTTCTTCTTCTTCTTCTTCTTCTAATCTCAAAGGGCTATGCAGCCTATCACGAAGATGAACTAAAGATTGCAAGCGGTGCGAGAAAGAGGAACGTGGTGTCTTCAGATTTCTCCCTCCCTCTCCCTCCTCTTCCCTTCTCTCCTTTTCTCTTCCTCCTCCTCCTAGTCACCTCCCCACCCTCCCTCCTATACCGAATAAACGTGATAAATCTCTACATATATACCTTTTACAGATTTAACCATTGCCCCATTGAAGATCACTATTCCACGAAGTAAGAAATTCCCCCATAGAATCAATAAAGAAGCTATTAACAATTTCAGTTTCGGAAACTCCACTTTTACCATGTTTACCTTTAAAGGGAAATCCAACCTTAACGGCAAGTTGTTCTGAAAGAAAGAAGAACAGTCAGAGAAGTAGATTGGTGAAAGTTTGAACGAAATCGGACAAGAAATAAAAAAGTTATGAATTTGCGAAAGTTGTAATCACTATAGTTCAAATAATTAGAAGTTCAAATTGGCCGAATCGGTAATGTGACTGTGATGTAGTGGCGGACATCTTCCCCATTTGCTCCAACACACAACATGACTAAAATGTCATTTTTGTCAAATGTTTTACTTTTATGAGGACCCATAACAATAATGATTTATACAACATATTTTGAGTACTGCCAAGAGGGAAAAGTCGCTTAGGAGAAAACCGCAAACTTAACGATATTTTTGTGCACGACAAACCATGCAAACGGGAAAATTGTCCGCCACTATATATTCTATAATTATGTCACAGTCGACTCACTAAATTGCCAATTTGAGATTCGCATAGATTTAGTGATCTCATTTTTCAAAATTCCATAATTTTCTTATCCCTTGTCCAATTTCGACCGAATTTTTCACCATCCTGTGTTTCTTATTTTTCTGCTTTCACACAAATCATTTTATTGCCAAGGTTGGATTGCTCTTTAATATCAAACTGCCCTTCGAAAGTTAATCTATTATAGAATGATAATGAAAATGAAAGTTCACAGCACTGTAGGCAGCATTTAGCTCTGGTCGTAAAAGATTGTAAAAAGAAAGGTTGAATTCGGAATTCAATAGGAATTACTTACTCTATACGGGAGCCTAATCATTTACAAGCAATGCTTTTTATTTAGGCTCCCCACATTTTTATATATATATATATATATATATATATATATATATATATATATATATATAATATTGCGAGTTGTTCATATATCTCTCAAACTTTCTACCTATTTACGGTACATTGTACTTGATTTGAGTTCTTTACCCCTATGTTTTGAAATGGACAAATATGCTTGTAAAATCGTTTTTTGTAAAAATTTGCTTTGATGTGAAAGTGAAACAAATAAACTTCAAACTTCAAACCTCAAACTTCAAACCTCAGTAGCTTTACTTTAAAATGTTCAGTGGGTCAATCTTATCAGTAATCTTTGGTCCACTTATCATGAGTTACCACCAAAATAAATTTTTTTAAAAATCTGAAATGCTTTTGGGGTGAAATAATGAGACCCCACAGACAGGAAGTTTTGACCAATATTGTCACCAAATTTTACCCCCAAAGGAGTTTTCTTAAGAAAATCATGCCTGCCCAAAAGTACTTCAATCAATTTGATCTATACCTCTCAAATTAAAGGAACTTGATGAGCCCGTTTGTGCAGTGCTAAATTTCATGTGGTCACCCAAATGTTTCTGGGGATATCACCAAGTTTATGGTCACTTTTGGCAAGTGAGCATTTTCCGTGGAATTGCCCTGATATTTTTGTTGGGTTATTTTACTTTTTAGAGAGAGAGAGAGAGAGAGAGAGAGTGGTATGTTACTATTGATCAGGGGCGTCGCTAAAAAAAAAAAAAAAAAAAAAAAAAATCCACAATTATGGAATTTTCAACTTTCTCTGCAAACTAAACACCCCCTCCCCATTTTTGTCCCTGTTTTGTTGGATTATTTTTGAACGTCAGTCGGAAAAATAAGAAAACGTGACGTCCTCTATTTTTAGCTTATTGGAAAATTGAGACGAGTTTGTCAGCAAATTTGGTCCGACACCCCATTCCAGAAAAAAAGTGTAGCGACGCTCCTCGCTGTTGATCACTGATCATTTATTGAATATCAATATGTTCATCATGGGGTAAAAGGTAATAGATATACACTAAACGTACCAGGGGAGAGAACTCAGAATGTGGAGTAAAGAAACGAAAGAGACGAAAGAGAAGAAGAAGAAAGAAGAAAATAAAGAGAAAATGAAGGAAAAAGGGAGAAAAGGAAGAAGAAAGCAGAAGAAGAAGAAGAAGAAGAAGAAGAAGAAGAAGAAGAAGAAGAAGAAGAAGAAGAAGAAGAAGAAGAAGGAGAAGAAAAATTGTAAACAAGGCAGGACAGTGTAACACGAGCAAAGTCTATGTGACCACCCGTACGATCCAGCTTGATATGAATATTCATACCTACATCTACTTCCTTGATTTGAATTGAATTTATTTTTTCCACTCTTGTTTTTCTTTTAACAAATTACAATAAATCATACATGACAATCAATAGTGAAAATTATGGAAGTATGAACAATAGCATGAGTATAATACAAGAATTCAATGAAGTAATCACAGTGATTGGTAATGAATTTATAATAAAACAAAAGTGGTGGAACCTAATTTAAAAGCATTGCTTGTATTACATGGGTCCCAAAAGATACGAATAGGAATTATACTTATAAATTTATTTTTCACAAAATGAAATGTAATGAGCCCAACATACAAGGCGAGAAGTGAGGACAGTAAGGAAACAAGACAAGAGCTGACACCTTAGCCTCCGTTTCAAAGAATTATTGGAGGGGCTATCAACCAGTTCTTTATTCAGGCTGTTCCAGAATTTGGTTCCAGTAAAGGTGATTGTTCTGTTTGCAAAAAACGGTGCGAGTTCGGGGGGAGGTGGAAATGGCTTGTTTGTCTAGTTGGATAGGAATGTACAACATTGTTGGGTTGAAATAATAAATAGGGACGAAAGCATCTGGTAAATTACCTTCTCGAGAGTTCGTACAAAGGTTTATACAAAGTGGACAAAAGTGTCATGTCCGTTTCACTGGGATTGGCCAGCACAAGATGACCTACATCATCATTTCACGTTTACTTTTAAGAGTGTCAAGTGCTTTCATTATACAACGCCAAAAACAATCATAACAGTCTTTCGTGTTTTCACGGATAATATTTGAAATGACGCGAAGGTTGTTTTCTGACGTACCAGACGACATAGTCTCGAATTTCCCTCTGTCACGCAGTCTATTTTTATTATTAATCTCATTATATATGAAGGAATACAATGTGCAGTTTTCCTGTGCAGATAATACACGATCTACAATACATCATTCAAGGCATTTGGATGCAGAGAGAAACGAGATGAATGCGACTGCGTCTCCTATATGCCTCCGCCTAAATTCAGTTGATGGCTCAAACTGTTCTTGAAATCTTGTGATAACCAGAATAAAAAGCCTCTGATTACATGTTAATTGACCTCTTTGACATTTGACCTTACACCTTATAACCCAAAAGTCTGATCACTTTATCTCTTCCTAGTCATGAATACAAAATAGTTGAGATATGGTGATAACAAAGGTAAAAAACCCCCATTAATTTCACATACACCTGTATAATGACCTCTATGGCCTGTCACCTTTGACCTAGGTGAACAGAAATCTAATCAGTTCGTCTCATTATGGTGATGCATACTAGTTCCAAGTATAAAGTTAATGGATCAAATGGTTCTTGAGATATCACGTTAAGGCTAAAACCTGCAACTTCAGAATTGACCTCTATGACCTTTGAACTTTGACCTACATATCCAAAAAGCTAACCAGATCGTCTTTCTATGCTAATACATAGTACCAAGTTTGAAGTTCATACCTCAAATGGTTCTTGAGATATCGCATTAACAAGGCTAACACATGAAATTTCAGAAATTGACCTGTGACCTTTGAACTTTGACCTACATACCCCAAAATCTAATCAGATCCTCTTCCTATGGGGATACATACTAGCACCAAGTTTGAAGTTCATACCTCAAATGGTTCTTGAGTTATCGCGAGAACGAAGTTAACACCTGAAATTTCAGAAATTGGCCTCTGTATAATTTGACCTTTGACCTACGTACCCCAAAATCTAATCAGATCGTCTTCCTATGGTGATACATACTAATACCAAGTTTGAAGTTCATACCTCATGTGGTTCTTGAGTTATCGGTCGAACAAGAAAGCGGGACGGACGGACGGACGGACAACCCGAAAACATTCGGTGGGCGGAGGCATAAAAAAAAAAGAATAATCCACAAGCAGGGGGACTGGGACTAAAGTTGAAGAGGGGAATTTTGGAGCGACCGTCCCTGACCATGCTGACTAGCCCATTTTGTATCACCGGTCGTTTTTAACCAGAATAAGGACCGGCCCTTGGCGTAAAGTCCCCAAACGGGAGCACTGTGGTGTATTGGTGAAGGCTCTTGACTCTCATACGAGAGGTCCTGGGTTCGATCCTCGCTGGGTGCTTACATCCTTGGACAAAATGTTTTACCCACATTTGTCCCTCTCAACCCAGGTGTAAATGGGGACCTGGCAATTGCTGGGGTAATAATAATTGCAGGGCCCTCAGGAAGAACAGTATTGATGCGGATGAGGCTTCCCTGGGTAAAACAAAATTATTATTATTAATATCATTATTATTATTTATTTTCATCATCATCATCATCATCATCATCATTATTATTATCATCATCATCGTCATCATTATTATTATTATCATCATCATCATCATTATTATTATTATCATCATCATCATCATTATTATTATTATTATTATCATCATTATTATTATTATTATTATTATTATTATCATCATCATCATTATTATTATTATTATTATTGTTGTTATTATTATTATTATCATCATCATTATTATTATTATTATTGTTGTTATTATTATTATTATTATTATTATTATTATTATTATTATTATTTTCATTATCATTATTATTATTATTATTATTATTATTATTATTATTATTATTATGACAAGTCCGTGCCCTGACCTGACCACAAGGCTGATGTTGCCTATCGTTAGTAATTTCTAATGTATTTTTTCCTTTTATGTTTGAAGTGTTGTTTATTATTTATTTGCAAAAAGTTTGACAGAATGAGAAAGATAAAGTAACAGGCCTACTATCATGACTTCTGGAACAGGACAAACAGGACTAATGAATGAGACTTAAAAAAAACAACCCCTCACATTGGGCTTATATCCTGTACCAATTCTTACACAGTCAGATTCAGTATATGGAGAAGAGGACCGGGGGAGGGGGGGGGGGGGGGAGGAGGAGGGGACAATGTTGCAATTTTTGAAAAACCAAACAAGTCCTCGATCTCTAATGTGACAAGCATGCCAGTAGGAAAGTAGGACTAGTGTGATGTGAGGACAAAAACATGCAAAAGGGACGTAGGCCGGTAAAAACGCGGTCCAAATACATTTTATAGATCACGTTTGCGAAACTTCAAAAGCAAAGACGACACACGTGATATACAAACAGAAGTGCCATACTCCGAATTGAACCCCCGAGCTATGTATACTTCCATACTTGAACTTAGTCCAAATATGCAAGGTTTGATACAATCTAGATATTGACGAAAGAAATAAAAACATCCCCGACGATATGTCACATGAAAAAAAAAAGGAATGTTGCCATATAAACTAATGACGTCAATTGGGGATGCAGAAAATGAGATTTCTACATTCATTTAAAGCATAAATAAATGAATTTGTAAAAAACAGAAAAGAAAAAAAAAATCTGTCAAAATGATGATTTCAGAGAGAGAGAGAGATAGAGAGAGAGAGATCAACGAATTTTTAGGACATATAAAAGCAGGTATTTCCCCCCTCAGAGCCTATTCCCATTCGACCACAATTAATTGCCATTATTGTTAGATGGAATTCACCTCATCGGGACAGTACCCTAACTTACCCTAACTTTTAAAAAAAATCAATACCGGGTTTGTTGAGGGGGGGGGGGGGGGGGGGTATGTGGACCGATTTTGACTCGTGCGAAAATTCGAAAATAATTCTTGTAGTTGCTGTGACTGCGTCTTTTATCACCTGTTTATATGGCCGAGCTCACACGGGGAGTCGTTTGCTGACGTTAGGACTGCGCTAGGACCGCGTCAGTGAATTTTATGCGTCATGAAAGAATGATATCGTTTAAAAGTGATTGCAAAAAGACCAGTGCAAACAGTACACTTTTCATAAGTTGCGTATGGGTTAAATGCCTTCACAGGCTCGCTCGATTAGCGCAGGTAATGACGCAATCGGAATGACGCCTCTTGTGAGCGGGGCTTAAGGGAAACGTTATAAGCCCGCGGCTTACACAAAGCGCCATTTGCTGACGTTAAGACCGCGTCGATGACAAGTACGTTCTTTCGCGCGTCATGAAAGAATGATATTGTTTAAAAAGTGATTGCAAAATATAGTACAGTGCAGACAGTACACTTTTGATAAGTTACGTATGGGTTAACCCATTGCCTACGGGAACCGGGTGACCCCTGTATTATGCCTATGGAAATGAAATAATTCAGTACACAGTAAAAAAAATATTTTAAACAACTCTTCAAAATTTTTAAACAACGCTGTTTAAGCCGGTCACTCTAACAACTGTTGTTTAAAATGTTAAACAACTAAGATTGTTTAAACTTTAAACAGCCTGTTTTTAAAGATTTTAAACGATTTTTTTAAACAACGGCTTTTAAACAACTAGGTTGTTTAAACACACAGTTGTTTAAAACTTTTTTCACAACTATTGTTTAAAATATTTGTTGTTTCAAAAAAATTGTTTAAAACATAAGGGTTGTTTAAATTAAGTTGTTTACCTTTAAACCAACGACTGTTTGACAACGAGTATCCATTAATGTACCATTTCCTTTTTTTTTTTTAATTATCTAGGTTCTTTCTCCCCCATCTTATACTATTTTCTCTTTCGTCTAGCGCGAATTTTCAATCTTTTTAAACAACGTTGTTTAAAAGATAATTCTACAATATCATTGATGTCTTAAACAGCAGTTGTTTAAAACACAGGGTCCGTCTTTTAAACAATATTGTTTAAAATTTAAACAACATAATTTTAAACAGCGAGATTTTAAACAGCGTTTTTGCTGTGTAGTCAACGGGTTAATTGCCTTCACAGGCTCGCCCGATTAGCTCAGGTAATGAAGCAGTCGCAATGACGCCTTGTATGAGTCGGACTTTAATCAACTTGCTGTAATGTTTTATGCAGTAGAACATTGCTACAGAACAGGGTTAGTTATTTGTTGAGGTGCCATAATTCTGACCAAAAGACCTATTACCTTTAAACCCACGACTGTTTGACAACTAGCATCCATTAATACTTGGTATGCTTGCCATTGTTAATTCATTTGTCTGGACTTTGAATTGCCAAATATTTATCAAATTTTCTGTTCAAATATATAATCAAATAATTATGGGGTTCCCCTGATCAGTCCCAGTGCTTGAATTTGTGACCGATTTAAAGAGAAGACCGAGTTATGGGAAAGGTGACAAATAATTTGTGAGCTTTCTAATTTCTATTAATTTAGTTTGGAAGAACATCATAGTAGAAATGTCCCCTGAAAAAGATTGCTCTTCAAATGCCCTCATATTTGAAATATGGTGAGAAATAGTTGAAGTTTCGGGCCGAACATTCATGCCTCATGTATGCTTAGTCCCATATACCCGTTTCTGTGTGCAGTGCATGTGCTTTTGGGCGAGATTGGGTCAATTGCTTATCATTTTGATGATTTTAAAACCTCACAGTATGCACCAATTCTTATGTAGACATGATCAACCTTTCCCATTTGCTTTGATACAGTTTCTTTCACAATGTAATCACATGACCAGAACTCCACTTTATCTTTATCAGTTGTACGATATAAGTTCACTGTACATGTTGCAAGGCCTAAGTTTACAACCGTGTTTAATACCGTTTGGCGAGTTCTCGACACCTATTGTATCTTATTATAAAAAAAAACAAAACAAAAAAAAAAAAAACAAAACATCAAAATATACTCAGCCAAAAAAAGTAAGCACCCCCTTGACATTTTTCAATTCAAGAAATATTTGATAAAATTTGTTCATTACAAAAACAAGTTCATGAAACTGCATTGAAAAATCGTGGTTTTTAATGTAGTTACAATCAAATGGATGACAAATTGCAAATATTTATATGAACTCAAGATGAAAAGAATTGAGGGAAAAAAGTAAACACACTTGGGCCCTTCAATGCATAATGAAACAAAAGATGCACCTTTTTCTTGTACCGACTGCAATAAAAACCATAATTTCGTGAAAGAAACAATAAATTGTTCACAAATAACCAATCAAAATGTGGGTAAGGAAATTCTGCACATTTTGTTCTTTGAATGAATGAATTTTACCAAATATTTCTCGAGCTATAGTGAAAAATGTCAGGGGGACTTCAAACTAATCAATGTGTATCATGGACAAAACTTCTGTGATGGGAGCAAATGATCACCGGATTTAATTGACCAGGGAAATTCATTTATAGACATCGTAACAGATGAAAAGTCACAAAACATACCAACACATACCAACACAAATCAACATGAAATGAAAACATTAGCCAACCTATATCACTATTTTATTTTTCAAAATTGTTAGCCCTCCATATCATATTTTACTGAGTCAAATAAAAATAATATTATACAACTCAATGTCTTTAATTCAAATAGAACACAATTTTGCATTTTTCTCATTTTCGTTTATACAAACAAAGGTTGAAGCGACTGCCATTTATTAAAAAGGGAAATTTATATAAATACCGGATATAGTATGAATATATCTTTCATCCTCATATTGTTGAATAACCTTTTTTTTCATGGAATACTAAATATCGGAATTTCGTTACAATGAGCTTTTCTACAAATAAGTGTTGCTTAATCAAAGTTACCATGCAATTAAAGGTATTATTTCTCTTCTCTTCAAAACCAAAAATTGACCTTTTTCAAAATTATGAATTGAATGAAAGGACATGAAAAGCAAGATATTATTAAAGGTTAGCAGCAGAACAGAAAAAAGGGAAAGATAGTGAAGGAAATAACTTTTCTAAGAATATCTTCTTACAATGTAGTGATTCTCTGAACGTACAGAAGGCTCAGTAACCCAAATAGGTCATATTAATAAGTTCACTGAGTCAGACACATAGTTACTTGCTAGCACTGTATATTATATTTTAACACATGATCACGTCATAATAGTCTATTTAAAGAGAAGGTTGAGTTCTGGGAAACGTGGCAAATAATTTGTGAGCCTTCTCATACAGTGTGGAAGAAAATCAAACATGACATAGTAGAAACGTCCCCTGAAAAGGATTGCCCTTCAAATGCCCTCATCATTGAAAATAATCATGACGAGAAATACTTGAAGCGTTCAGGTCGAACATTCATGCCACATGTGTGTGTTGTTCCATATACCCATTTCTGTGTGCAGTGCATGTGCTTTTCAGCCAGATAGGGTCAATTTTTTTATCATTTTGATGATTCCCAAAACCTCACAGTATACACCAAATCTTATGTAGATATGATCAACCTTTTCAAATTGCTTTGAGACAGTTTCTTTCACAATGTAATCACATGGCCAGAACTCAACTTTATCTTTAAAGTTCGCAGTTATTGGAGGGTTAATATGCCTTTAAAATATTTAATATTTTATTATAATAACACATTTTTTCTTATCTATTACTTTATTACATCAGCATAAAATTTGTCTCATGATTGTGATAAGTTGTCTCAAGATATTGAAATATTGTTGAATATTATTGCTAAATGTATTTAATCACTCTACCAAAGTATTATTCAAATATTAATTATTTACATATGACAGGGCACGCTTGGACTTGAAAGGGAGTGTTTAAACATGCTTTACTATGACTTCTCGTTTTATTTCACGAGGAGACGACATGTTTCTTGAAGCCTAAGAAGTTAACCCAGGCAATGAGCTAATGACTGCATTAGATTCGTCGGGTGAGGGCGGTAATTAACAGAACGACACAGTGTTGTGTATTTATTCTATTATTATTATTATTTTTTTTTTTTTTTTTTTTTTAGGAAGGGCTACTGAAATGATCGCATTTCTTTTCCTTTCGTCCAAGGGGTGTCTATCCATCTCTTGAGAAAATTGGGGGGGGGGGGTACCCCCTCACCCCCTCATCCCGGAATCGACACCTTTGCTTCTTTTTCTCTACAATCACACCTTTTTTTGGTCTTAATTCTCTCTTTATTTACTTAGTTCATCCGATGATTTATAAAAAAATGAAAATGAATAACAATTAATAATGGAGGAGGGCAGTAACTTACAAACAACTATAGACAGAAGTTGATACATTTTTATCTCCCAAATCCCCCCAGTGATGTTACAACAACGAATTTATTTTCTTATATATTTTGTTCTGCTAAGAAGAAGAAGAAGAAGAAGAAGAAGAAGAAAAGAAGAAGAAGAAGAAGAAGAAGAAGAAGAAGAAGAAGAAGAAAAGAAGAAGAAGAAGAAGAAGAAGAAGAAGAAGAAGAAGAAGAAGGAGAAGAAGAAGAAGAAGAAGAAGAAGAAGAAGAAGAAGAAGAAGAAGGAGGAGGAGGAGGAGGGGAGGAGGAGGAGGAGGAGGAGGAGGAGGAGGAGGATCTACCTCTCCTCGTATTCCGATGATGATAATGATGAAGGAGAAAAAGAAGGAAGAGGAGAAGAGAAGAAGAAGAAGAAGAAGAAGAAGAAGAAGAAGAAGAAGAAGAAGAAGAAAGAAGAAGAGGAAGAAGAAGAAGAAGAAAGAAAAGTTATTTGCTAAGTGTATTTAAACCTTTCATAGATCCATTCGTTGTTGTTTTTTATCAACGAATTAATTTGATTCATTTTACGTTTCTCCACTGTGTGTCTCAATCCTTGTGTTATTTAAACAATAAAGACAATACAAAACCTTCTCCATTGTGTAACGTCACGTTTGATCCATGACATCTCGTCTTATTTCACAATCGTCTTTTTCTTTAACCTCTGAAAAATCGATAAGTTTTTAGCCACCAATCTACTTTATATTCCCATATAAGGAAATAGTTTGCATCTTAGCCAGAAACAAACAAAATTCCACTGTCCATTGTACCATTTGATTGTATTCAACTGCGTCATGTTTTACTATACACTTAAAATCTGATTAAAGATGTAATGTCGTGTTAGAAAAGATCACATGACCATGTTTTTCCTTTTCTTTTCTATGTTGTTGTTGTTGCTGTTGTAAACACCGTCACCTAAAAATACACATAAAATTACACCCGTCATTACAGACGTCATTGTATATTATTTTTTTTTAAAGGATTGATTGACTTATTCATTGAACATTGATTAATCTTATCAATCTCTTTGTATTTTAACAGGGATGCAAAAAATACTGTATGCTTCGATACGCACCCTTTATGTGTTATTGGATCTGGCAGTAAAAATATTCATTCAACACTATGCTATAAATATCGTTTTATATGCCATAATTGGTATAATGTTATGCAGCTTTATTATATTCTTTAAGTTGAATTCTAAGAGCATCTCTAGATAAAAGCAATCATAATTCTCACAGATTGTTTCTTCCTTTATGGAGTTTGCCAATGACATTTCATAATTTTCTGATATCAGGGTTGAAGAGAGAGGGAGAGAGGAAAGAGAGAAAGGAAGACGAGGAGAGGGAGAGACAGAGAAAATGTTCAAGGAGCTGCAGGATAATCAACTAGTTGATTGTCATCACTCATCGGGAAGATGGATAAGCTTAGGAAGGAAGGAAGAGAGCGAGAGAGAGAGAGAGAGAGAGAGAGAGAGAGAGAGAGAGAGAGAGGGAGAGGGAGGGAGGAGAGAGAGAGAAAAAAAACACCTGAGAGAAAGAAGGAGAAAGAGATGGATAGATGATGCAGATAGAGAGAGAGAGAGAGAGAGAGAGAGAGGAGGGAGAATTATAACGGGGAGGAGATGACCATAAATCATGTAATCTACATTGTAACCTTGCTCGTAACATTTCAAGTTCATTACATGCATCGTCTCTCCTCTATTAAAAAAAAAAATCTACATCATAACTGTGTTCTTCCTCCCTGATTCATTACCCACTTTAACACCTACCGAATGAGATTGCTTTGTTATGAAAAGCCTCTCTTCATCCGAAGGGATAATCCTAATCCCATCGAGTCTCTGGTCATGGACCTTGAAATTGAGATCCTTATAATGACGCACAGGTGTATGCACTTCGAGTAGCTTCTACACCCAGGCAACAAGAAAGGGAGGGAGGGAGAGAGAGAGAGAGAGAGAGAGAGAGAGAGAGAGAGAGAGAGAGGGGGGGGTGGGGGTCGGGCAGGAAACAGACAGACCGACATACAGACTAATTTCTCTACATGAGAATAAAAAGAAAATTTGAATAGATTTGGGTATACTTTTGGTCTTTTTGTTGGTGCTGTTGTTCTTGTTGTTTTGTTTTCTTATTGGCTGCATAAGTTACAGATAATGATCAAGACGATATCGTAATTTAACCGCTAGTAAATATGATGAAGAAAATAGCAGGGAGTGCAAGTTTGGGGTGAAGCATCTGTGAGAAATGAACTGCCTCTGACAAAAGCTCGATTATGTGTGGATTTATTGCAAAGTTCATGTAGGCCTATCATATCTATTGATTAAATTCATGTTCTTACGAAAAGATATATCAATATACAACTTTCATAAATTTGTCCATGCAAAAATAATTCCTCTTCATCATCATCTTAATTTTCATAAAGAACATCCGTGTTCTGGGGGGGGGGGGGCGTTTCATCAAGTGTCTTGTCAGTGATTTTTACCGACAAATTTGCTCTCAGCCAATCAGATGCAAGGATATCAGTAGCTTGTAACAGTTATTGCAACCTGTCATTAATGACAAGTTTTATGAAACAGGGCCCTGCATGGATTCTCTTTCAATACCCCACACACAAACCTTCAATAACCTATGAGTCATAGCTTTGATTGGGGATTCCACGCAAACAAAGACGAGAATAAAGTATGTAAATTGACATGGAATTTTAAACTTTGGGACATTTTTCTGTTTTCTTCCAAGGAAACAAAAGGAAACAGGTACACGATCGCGTGGAGGGGGCGTACGCCGCTTTTGAAAGAGAAACCCTACGACCTGTCTGCTATCCTATTCCGCGTGGGGATTCATCCTCTTACATAAACTAGTTTAACTCCGGGAAATATTCTTCTATTTACTGAATACGTATACATTCCATAGAATAATTACCAGGTGCCAAACTTTTTGGTAGATAACTGCCCCACTTCGTCAGTTTTCTGCACCCCTGGTGGAATAGATGAGTCATAAAAAGCATGCTGACAAAAATGATCAACTCCAATGACGAAAAATTTAAGAAGGGTATGAAATTGATATTTATATATTTGATGAACGACGTACAAACTTAGACTTAGAAACTAACATGGAAAAAAATATATCATGTCCTGAATTTTGCTTTGAAGAAGCAGGTCTCGTTGATGTTGAAATACATATTGTTATTATTATCGGTGATTTCATTCGATATTAAAATTGCTCAGGTCAAACTGTCTCGTACACGCCAAGTATTACCATTAACTAAATATTCATTAATTCACATCCCATGAACTAACCTTTTTTTTTAATGTGGGGCTGAAAAATATAACAATTATGTTGAAATAAATGGACAGAGTAACCTTTTCTGATTATAGCACTACTTTGCTACAGCACTCAGAAACCCATGCATAAGATTAGGAGAAACCCCGCGGGATCTTTGCAATCGTATTTAACGATGACATTTCTTATCACAAGGAGTCCTTAGCAATCACTTAACTAGGAGACTAAAATGAAATTACTCATCACTGACCAGAGGATCTAAAGCGTTCTACGAAAGAATATCGAGGTGTCAGCTTAACCCGCTGAAGGTGACGACCCCCTCCCAACTCCTTGACGCCCCTGGATGATGGGCATCGATGAGTCATAGAGGCGTCGCTATCATAGGGGGAGGGGTTACCCCTTCTCCCTACATGGACCCTCAAATGAAACATCTATGTATATGATTTATAACTGTTTCGGCGAAATATGAAATCTTTTTTATCCCCTTCACATTAAGAAATATGTTAATGTTCTTAAAACTCGTTGCTAAAATTTGCTTTTCTGTTGGCAAATTTGTAGGGATTTTTCTTCCAACAGCCCCCCCCCCCCGAATGTTTTAGCTACACCCATTACCATGTCTTGATATAACTTGCTCGTATATGTTTTGATGAGATTTTGTTTTTATTTACACCAACTCTGTTCTACTTAGCAACGTTATTTTATGTCGAATGAAACCCGATACCAATATTGTTTTGATGAAATTTGCCTTTGTTTTGTTGAGGTTTTGTTTGTATTCAACATGCTGGTTTTTGTTTTTGTTTGTTTGTTTGTTTTTTGTTATCGGTGTTTTTCTTTGTCTGTTTTTTTTAAAATGATAACAACATTTCTTTTAGTAGAGTAAGTAACACGATACATACAATTTTAAAGAAATATAATTTACCTTTGTTTCATTGAGGTTTTGATTCTGTTCATCATTCCGTTATTTTTTGTGTGTGTTTGTTGTTTTGTTTTTAAGGAAAGCAACATTACTTTCTATAGAGTATAATCCCACATGCCAATCGCTTCTGATATTACTTTCTTACGTGTTGTCAAGGTTGTTTTTCTATCCAATATGCTGCTATCATGCTTTGCTTTGTTTTGTTTGCTCTGTTTTGTTTTGATGATAATCCTATTACGTCAGGATTTTATATCAATAAATTTGAATTTGAATTTGAATTTGAATTAGAATATTATTGATGAACATGATACTATGCGATAAAGGAAGACGAAGAGGTAGAGGTATACTAGTATTATACAATTTCATTTTAATTATATTTCAGATACGAGTCTAAAAAGCTGTAGCACTTACAGTTAAAGAATACGGCCACTTCGCTTTGAATTTTCTGCTGACATTTACCCTGAAATAAAAGGCTCAATTAGACAGGGGGCTATCATCTATGCATAATGTACAAAATAACTATTATTACATTTATAGTAAAGAAAAATAAAATCCATGATAATTTATCGAAAGAGATTACAAATTTGAGTGCTTTAAAATCACTGCTAATAACCTCGAGTCTGGAAAGGTTTTTGAATAATATTCTGGTCTCCTCCAATCGTATATGAGGACGAAATACCATGCATAGCTTTTTGAAGCCACATAAATGGCGGAAAACACCTTCTCTAAGACGATTTTCTCAATAGTATTACTTTTCATCTTATCCCGTTAATAGTTTTCAAATATTTTGAACAAAGCTCACCCGGCGCGTGCGTAATGGAATGCGACCTACTGACTTGCTTACCTATTTCCCCTTCCTTGATATTGTTATTTATTCATTTCAGGATTAAAAGATGGATTTATACGGAGTTTGTTCTTTTAAATGGGTCCTAAGACTTACCCCTCTGTTACCCCTCCCGATCTTCTTTTATGAAAAGATGAGTCATCACGCGCATTGTGTGAGGGTTTTCCTCGTTGATAACGTGGTTAAGCGGTTAAGGGACTCCCTGTCAGGTCCAAGGTTCAACTGCGATGAATCAGTTTTGTAATGTACATGGACTCAAATTTCTAATAATTCAACCAGTCGTTCCAAATAAAAGACCAGTTAACAAGATTGATGTTGCAACTCATTGGATGGTGTCTGTCCGGATAGCTTTGAGACGAACTTTTACATTCGCCTCTGACGAGGTATTGTATTTCACTGTAATACAAAATAGCAAATGAAGTACAGTTTTGAAGGAATGTAATTTAATGCTGAACTTATTGTACTCTGAAAATGTACATATGATTTTTTAGTGATTTATCAATTTTTTTTAAGCAATACAAAATTCATTATCATGATTATTATCGTCACCGATATATATATATATCGTTGGCCAATGTCATGGACAACTGATGCACAACGCGTAAGTGTTGTATTAGGTTGTCTTCGGAAGTTCAGACCAGTCGGATACTTGCGAATTCACCCCCCCCCCCCCCCATTTATTCCATCTCCTCAAATGGCCCCTGAACTAATCCTTTTATCCAATCTTAGACCTAGACTTAGCCCCAGTTAAAATCAATTAAAAATCTGGTACCGAATTATCCGATTTTAGTCTAGAGCCGATTTGCAGATGCCCCAAAGAAGCATCTTGAAGAAGACAAATGAACTGAAGCATCAAACGGCTACCGAAAAATCTCCTAGTCTCATTTAATTTTTTAAGAAGATCAAGTCTAAGATATACTGACAATGCCTATATTTTGTGGTTTTGCACAAAATAAACTTTCTATTTTTCTTCATGCAGTCGGAGCTTATAAGTTCATTATCATTACAAGGGTGGGTAGAGCGCGCTATAAGAATAAAACTTAGAATGCTATAGATCGGATTTTCCGATCAAGTTTGGCGCACGCTACCATATTTTTGTAAGGTGTGTTGCTGGTGTTTCCTTGTTTAAAGATGTAAGCCATCTTATCTTAAGGATAAGTAGATGAGAGCGTGCGGATTTTATTTTATTTTCACCATTGATTATCATTATATGCACGAGCAAAGACGCTGATTTTATCCTAAATCTATACTTCAATTTTAAGGGTAGGCGAATTATACGCCCCCATTGAAAGCTGGAAAAAGATCAATGTCACGAAAACCCTTTTTCTGCTAATTACATTACGTTCACGTGCGCTTTGTGGTTGTTCTTTTTAGATTTTACCGAATTACTGAACAGTTTGAATAAAAAATGAATAAGAAGAAAATTGGAAATAATAAATAAAGCAAAATAGAGATAGAGACGTATAGGTATATTTTGGACACAGATTTTTTTAGCTTTTTGTGCTTGATCCCCACCCCCCCCCAAAAAAAAAAAAAAATAAAAGAATAAGGGAAAAGAACATGTTATAAAATTGTTAGGCCTATGATATATGTAAAAGTTAATGTTATAGGGTATTACTGCCCATGTATTCTGCATTTCTAAACTCTCCGTCTCCACATTCATTTTGTGCCCTCGCAAAACTTAGAAAAATACAAACTCGGAGAGTTGCCCATTTCATATTTTGGAATGCTCTTTAATAAAAGGGGATCTCTCTCATAAAAATCGCTGAAATTGCTGAAATATGTCCAGTGAAATGTCCAGTTAAATAATAAACTCCTCTGCAAAATTTCCCTCATTCCTCCTTCTATAAACTACTAAAGGGTACCCTTCAATTATTCCTTTTAGAGAACGATATTCTTTGTCGTTGCAGTTTTAAGAATCCTATGAACTGCCCCAAAACGACAATTGTCAGCTCGAAGTGGGCTTTTAAAAGGGGAAGGAGATAGTGACAATTCGTCTCCGCAAGCATGCAATTCATCTTCAAAGTGTGCCACTTTTCTTCTTTTTTTAGCGAGATTTCCATCATTATCGTCGAAGAAAGGATTTTGTAAGATTTCCTTTTGGAAGCAAAGAATCTATAATTAATTCCATTTGATTTTCTGATAAAAAGAATGGCTTAAAGTTACCCACTTTACCACGACGCGACGGGTTGAACGGGTGGATTTATCATAAAATAGTCTAATCTGATTATACCTTGTATTGCATTATATCCGATTTAACAATAACATGTGACATCATTATGGATAGGGCAGAAGGTTGGGGGGGGGGGGGTATCCGTGCTGAGGTTGTAGGAATAGTTTCGCGATGTGTCATCAGTATTATTTGGAATAAAATCTGGAGTTGTCATGACTTTATAATCATCTTAAACTTTTAAGACATTTCCCGTCATTAAGCTGTGTTTTTTTGTTTTTTTTAATTGATATACGAGGAATCTAAAATTATTTTATGAAGAGAAAGGCAACAGAAGAGAGAGAGAGAGAGAGAGAGAGAGAGAGAGAGAGAGAGAGAGGTTAGGGAGAGGGAGAGAGAAATAAAGAGAGATAGTGATAGAGAGAGAGAGAGAGAGAGAGAGAGAGGGAGGGAGACAGAAAGAAAGAGAGAGAGAGGAGAGAGTGTGTGTGTGTGTGTGTGTGTGTGTGTGTGTGTGTGTGTGTGTGTAATAGGGAGGGAGAGAGAAAGTGTTTGCGGGGTCAGAAAAAGCAAGTTAAAAAGAAATGAAATAAAATAAAGAATGAAGAAATAAAAAAGGGAAACAGAACGAAACGACTTTCTTCGTAATTATCGTACCATTTTAGTCGAGCAATATCTTATTCTGCAATTAATGCTTACTATGCATAGCGGAGACGTGGGTGGTGGGCAGGGAATTTTCCCTTTCCAAAACCCCACCCTTCAAAAATCAATATTAACAAGCTTGTTTGAGCCTTTTCAATTTGTCGGCACAGTTTGCTTGAGGTGCCCCTGAAAAAAAAAAAAAAAAAAAAACACCCTTCAAAAATCAATATTAACAAGCTTGTTTAAGCCTTTCAAATTTGACGGCAAATTTTGCCTGGGGTGCCCCTGAATTAAAAACAAGAAAAGAAAAGAAAAAGAAATATACTCTATCATGTCTATAGGATTACAATACTAAGTGATACTTGAGCTGCGTGATCTACCTTTACAAAGACCCAAAACAATACGCACCTTCATCATCACTTTCTGCTTGACTAGATCGTTATCAGGATCAGTCAAATAGAATGTCTGAACCTTTCGGCACATGCCTTTAAATCTTGATTAAACGTGAATGATTATCCCATCTTAAGCGATGTGCACGTGGACTTAAGACTAATGGATCCGCCGGATGAGTACGGATTAGCGATAAATCTCGTAAGCGGCCAGATTTCTTTACCTTAATATTATGGATTTGGATCAGATTAAACCTGTGATTTTGTCACTCATTCTAATTTTCTCATTTGCACTACCATCGATTGCAAACATTAGCATAACATTGGATAATTAACAAATAAGGCTGGACTTTTAATCATACTTGTCTCTGTAAGTATGTTACGTATATACAATAGACAAATAAGGAATGGAAAAACAGAGAACAAAGTATAGAAGAATGATGTGATGAAGAAGTGAAAAAAGGAAAATATGAAGTTATGAAATGGATCAAAATTACTATAGCAGAAAGAGAGACAAATATCTGACATAATACTTCAAATAACTTATCTACAGCCAGTGGCGGATCCAGGATTTTGTGATGGAGGGGGCCAAATATTAACAAAATTTTCTGGCAAGCAAAAAAAAAAAAGAGAGAGAAAAAAAGAAGTTCATCAGCATTTTGGGGGTCCCTTTTTACCTCAAAAAATCTCTGAAAAGCCAAAAAAAAAAAAAAAAAAAAAAAAAAAAAAGAGAAGAAAAAAAGGTCATCAGCATTTTGGGCTGTATTCTATTTTGCCAGGGGAGGGGGCCCCCGCCCACGCCCCCCCCCCCGGATCCGCCACTGTCTACAGCCTTAGGAAGAAACGTTAGAAAATACCAATTTATCAATGATTTCACAAAAGTGACTTTCTTAGTTTTCATTGAACATGTTGAAATCTGCCAAATAAGGAAACAAGTAAGTCTGTCAAGATAACTTATTAACCCGTTGACGACTGAATTATCTCATTCCCATAGGCTTAACACAGGAACCGTCCGGTTCCCGTAGGTAATGGGTTAAAAGAGGAGAATGGTCTACAGACGAAGGTATACGCCCTCTCATAGATAGTCACTTAATCAGATAGTAGCACTAAATTATTTCCGCATGAATAAAGCATCTGGGATGATTAATCACAATAGACTGATTTTAATTGGTTTGTTGGCCTATTATTTGCATTTCAGCATCCATCGCGTCTCTCTCATTCAAAGGATAATGATCAAATCGCTCCGATTGTGAAAGCGAATTCGTCATTATAACATCTAAAGTAAAACGTAGAAACTTATAAGCAAATTGCAAACTAGACGTTAAAAGAGAAATAAATAAGAGAAATAAATTATCTACATTCTCAATAGTCTCATTGATTAACATGGTTAAAGTAGATATTCAAAGCAAATCACAAATATGCTCAATAATGTATCTCTAGAAACTAGAAAGCTTGCAGATGGTAATCGTATAAGTTTTACGTTAACTGCGTGTTTGATGATTAAAAAATAACACAAATAAAAACACTTCTCAGCATCTGCGATTCGCCAGAAATATACCGATGTTTTCGTGACGTCACATCAGGTGCCAATCCTGCCTAAGCAGACGACGTCCTATATCAAGTGAACGTAACTGCAATGCAATTATTTTTAAATTATAAAGAGTTTGGTTTGTTTCACCATGACCGTATTTCACATCATTCTAAAAGGGAAGTGAAACCGTTTCTAGTAACTAAAATCTTTTGTTTGTAAAAAGTCATGATAAGGGTCAATGATCAATCAAAGAAATCACACTTTCGAATTGTAAAGCCCGCTGAATTATAGCATGGATGGTATTCGTTCCCTCTTGAAACGCCGACATGCCGCGGTGCATGCAGCTGAAAATACAATGGCATCTTTTTTTGTTTACAAGCGATTGATTCCTTTATTTTTTTAACGCTGCATTTTTCATCAAAATAATACCATGCAGGAAATTTAGAGTGAGGCAACAAATAAGCATTTATACTGACGCTAGTGAAGTAAGAGAAATAAGTGAAGATGAGATGACAAAACAGGCACTGAAAATGTATAAGATGTTATGGGGCATCGTCTGCTTAGGAAGGATTGCTCCCCGGTATGACGTCACATATCTCAGCAGCGTTCAAAGAGCTCTATAGGTGCTATAGCGGGGCTGTGTTATATCATTTTATAATTGATAATAATCATTACTTCAAATGTTTCCAAGCGTTGAATTTTGATAACTTTGTTCAATCTAAACTTCACCTATGCAATAATAAAAATTAAATCAATATTCAAAATCAATGAAATTCTACTTTAAAGGAATAGGCAAAGACTTCGAATACATCAGTTAACCGTTCTATTTACCTTTTCTCATAGAACACCGGTAATATTTTTACTCCATCCTTATCATTCTTCATATAGTTTTGAAATATTTCCCGAACCAACACAATATCAAATCTATTACATATAATACGTTCTTTATGTGAGACTTGTTCATTTCGAAGGCCGAAAATCCAAGAGACATAATTCGAGGATTGGTAAGACGGCATCTTTGAAAAGGTGGGAAAAGTGCCCAAGTGTCCGTTTGGCGGGATGGTATTTTTAAACGGGTTTTGAATGAGTTATATGATTTGATATTCTTATTTTTCATAACTATATAGTTGAAATAAAATACATTGTTACCTTTTCAAAGGAAACAAAAATTGTTAGAATTTACAAATAATATTTGTGGTAAAAATAGTCAGTTTTGACTAATTGCCAAATAAAAACAAATTACAACAACAACAAAAATCTTTCCTAAACGTTGGTCATCATTTTTGGTATCCCATTCGTTATGAAAGGTCTGAGAGGTATTAAGTTGTTATACACAATAACTGGTATAACTGGTATCAGTATTGAATCCTAACTCAAGGCGGTTTTAGAAAGAATTGAAAGGAAAGTGTCCACCACCTTATAAGGTTAACACGGTGATACAAAGGAAAAGAACCGAATTACAAAGTGTACGAGGTCAGATTAAATCAAAAGCTTTCAATGGAAATGGCCCCTGCATGGCAAGGAGAATTTTAAAAGGGGACATTGGGAATTAAAGAATCGAGGGCAGTAAGAGGTTTGTGCTTTCGAACGATAACAAAACGTTAACCATAATGTTAACAAAGGAGTTTGGTTAAGGAGCAAAGGGGATTACAATGGGTGCAAAGACAACGCTGGAGGGTAATAGATACCAACCGGCTATACCAACATGACCAAGAATGACATTGTCACGTGATCACTTGGCGTAGATTCAGGTAATGGGTCACTGAAATATTACTCGGTGTCAGAACTTTTTTTAACCCCTATTTTATAATAATGCATGTATCGTAAAAATAACAATAAATAACAATAAAGTGTAACTGCAAAACTCGACATTGCTCGAAAAGTTTGATAGGTTCTTTCTCCTCGTTTTTCCTCCACAAAAAATACATGCATGTATTTCCCTTTCTCTCTGATCATTGATCTATATATTATATCGAGGCCATCCCGGCGTTGCTATACTTCTCTCTGCAAGGCTCCCTTCTCTTTCAGTCTGCCTGTCTGCCCCCCCCCCCTCGAGTTTTCGTTTTCTTGTTCTGATTGATACATCCTTTGAAAATCATTATTATTTAAAATAAAATCTATTTTTTGATTTCTACAAATGTAAAAGAAGGGGGCACATGAATAAAGAGCGATTCAGTAACTAAATTCAAATCGGATGACACATCACAAAACTATTCCTCAATCTTGACAAGGATGCCCCCTTCCTTTCTTCCATTAAGAGATGTCGCGCGAATAACAGTCGTATAAGAATACAGAGTATTATCTGCTCAGCCTATTTTCATAATGCATCCACCAGTAATTCGACTCGATCAGATTTCAGGATAAGCCTGTCATCAAAAGCGGATAAAACCCGCTCGCTTCATCAGAATAGTCAGAGAAAACTAAGTTTCTAATTCTAGTTTCTAAAAATGAACCTTTACAATGACGGCCTGCATTCTTTGCGAGGTTCATAAGATGAAGATATTAGTGGGTTTGTACAGAATATAAAAATCCCTTTCCCCGTCAAAGTTGATTTCCTTTGCTGGCATGCGCGTGGGGGAAATACTTGTTGCTTATAACTTTTAAGAAGTTTATCTTGAATAACTAAGAAGCGGCATGCGACAAGGTAAGAAGGGGGAAACTCCACCAAAGAAAGGAGGGGGGAAACATCACTCTTCAACGTCGCTACATTCTTGGAAACCTTACAAACGATAAACACTGAATTGGCGGGCTGTGCTTAATCTCCGCAATCTGTCTTGAAGAAACAAAATCTCCTTAGAGAATGTAAAGATGCCAAAGAAAAGTATTTCCCTCTTCTTCGACATACATTTATATAATTAAATTGCATATTAATTTTGTTCCTTTGTGTTATCTGCTTTATAGGCGATTACAAAGTACAAGATAATATATATTTCTTTCTACAAGGGTTACGGTTTTTGTTGCAAACACGGTAAAAGGGAAAAAAGGGAATGAGGTATCATGGCTGTGGAAGCGAGATGGGACGAATCTTAGATCTTTTTAAAATTAATTTTCATTTCATTTTACCTGAATTTTCTAATGACATATCATCATAAAGATACTTGAAAATTCAGGTAACTTAATCATTTCCTAAATTCCTAGAACTTCATACAAAGAGAGAATATAAAAGGAGTAAAATTAGTCTCTAGACACGATAGTTTTCGTTTGAAGTTTTACCCCTGCTTGCATTTGTGTTTGTGCTTGATTGTTTGCCGCTTTGTTTTCTTTTTTAAAATATATTTAATAATCAGCAATTTTCATTTTGCCTGAAGATGTTTTATGGTAATCATGTTATTCTATTTTCTTTAATTGGTCCCCCCCCCCCCCCCACAAAAAAGAGCAGATCATGGCAAAGTGAAGGCATTGATTAAAGGAAACCAAAACCCAAGGAGAGAATCAATGTTATTGGAAAGTGAAAATTCAGAGAAGCACTTTACAAAAAGTTTCATTAAAATTGGTTAAAAAATGAGAGAGTTATGGAAGTTTGAAAAGTCTCATTTTACTTTCTATGGGGATCCTCAAATTGGCAAAATTGCTTCAAAATGGCTGATTTTGTGAACAACTCTCCATTTGTTTTGTACACAGATTTTCAGATTTTCCCCATTATCTCTCAGGGTGCTCCTTGTCTCCTCCTGAACTCGACATATGTGGTGTAAAATACATTTTCCCATTATATATGTTGAGCTCAGAAGGAGATTAACTGCACCTTGAAAGATAATGGGGAAAATCTGAAAATTTGTGTACAAAACAAATGGAGAGTTGTTCACAAAATCAGCCATTTTGAAGCAATTTGGCCAATTTGAGGATCCCCATAGAAAGTAAAACGAGACTTTTCAAACTTCCATAACTCTCTCATTTTTTAACCAATTTTAATGAAACTTTTTGTAAAGTGCTTCTCTGAATTTTCACTTTCCAATAACATTGATTCTCTCCTTGGGTTTTGGTTTCCTTTAAATACTAAATACATGTATCACAAGCTGTACGCTGTCATCGCAATATCTTGTCGAAAGATGGCGACATTTGCATTAATGATACAGCCAACAACCAAAAAAAAAAAAAAAAGAACTGGTTATGTAAAATGAATTTCTTTTAAAAGAGAGAGAGGGGGAGAGAGAGATAAATAGAGACAGAGAGAAAGAGAGAGAGAGGGGGAGGGGAGAGAGAAAGAAGATGGATAAACAGAGAATACAGGGGAGCGTTTCATCAAGCGTTTTGTCAGTGATTTTTACCGACAAATTTGCTCTCAGCCAATCAGATGCAAGGATTTCAGTAGCTTATAACAGTTGTCGGATAAAAGTCACTGATAAAACACTTGATGAAACGCTCCCCAGATCTACGGTAAAAGAGAGACAGGGGAAGGGCCAGGGGACATGGAGGGCGAGAGAGAGAGAGGGGGGGGGGGGGGGGGGGGGGGGGGGGAGGGGGAGAGAGGGGGGGGGGTAATGAGAGAAAGAACAAGAAAGTCTAACGGGGGCAATGAAAGAGTAAGTCAGAAAAAGAGACGGTTATAAAGAGAGAGAGAGAGAGAGAGAGAGAAAGAAGTCTATAACTGTATACTGCTTTTCTTCGTTTGAAAATCAAAATGAGAACAATAATCTAACAGATAATCAGGCTGCAGTTGAGATAAACATCAGATTACAAGTAAATGCGGATAATTCTTTGATTTTGCAAACTAGAACAATGCAGATAAAAAGATTGCCTGAGAAACTTATCGCATTGCATTCAATAGCATTAAGAGATAAACATGGTCTCTATTGTTCTTCTCAATAATGCAGGTACGGGACTAAAGAACAAATAGGTGTTGTCTGAAAGCACGCTTTGATGCAGAGGAATGAGGAAATAATGTGATCCAATTATTGATTATTCATAGATTGAGAGAGAGAGAAAGAGAGAGAGAGAGAAAGAAGAGAATGGGAGAGAGGGGGAAGAAAGAGTCAGAGAGGAGCGAAAGAGAGAGCTAGGAGAGAAAGAGGAAAGGAGAGAATGAGAAGGGAGGGGGAATAGAGGGAAAGAGAGGAGCGAGCGAGAAAAAATGAATGACAGAGAGAGAGAGGGGGGAAGAGAGAGAGGGGGGATGTAAGAGTAGGAACGAGAGAACAGATGTTCTAATCAGCTCTAAATTCACATAAGTTTGACCAAGAACCTACACGTATTTAGGTTGAACGAATATTGTGAGGAAAATTTGGAGTACGAAGCACAATTACTGTAGGGGAAGGATTGTTCTACAATTTTAACTGTCTTCATGCAGAAAACTTTCATCGGTTGCAGGTAATCATACAATTGTAGTTTAAACATCTACCAACCTTAAATTTCTGTAAGTAAGCTTTCATTCACTCCTGTGGACTTTCTCAAGCTAAGTGATTAGTCCCTTGCTTACAAAAAACCAAACCAAAAAAAACAAAAACAAAAACAAAAACAAAAAAACTTACAAAACTTGCTTACAAAAAATTTAAGGTTGGTAAAAGCTTAAACTACAATTATATGTAACTGTCTTGTTTGCACAAAAGTGCAAGTATACATGTATGTAGAAAAGGTATTCAACATTACAATATGCCCTAGTCAACAAGATTTACCTTATAATCACAATCAAAATACATTAAATCAGGATTGGAACATTTAATATCAACGTAAGACTGCTTTTTCTACTCTTTCACTTTCTCTCTTGCTAGCCTTCTTGTACAAACTTCTCAAACGGATGTGACCAGAAAGATGTGCATTATTTATGCTGCAGAATACTAGTCCGCAATTTCATTTTAATGTTATCACAAACAAGACACATATATATGCAGTTCAATATAAATATACATGTATGAACCATGATCATGCCTACTTTAAAGATAAGAGGTGAGTTCTGGTCATGCGATTACAGTGTGAAAGAAAATGTCTGGAAGCAATTGGGAAAGGTCGATCATGCAGTTCATAAGAATTGGTGTACACTGGGCAGTTTTGGAATCATTACAATGAGAGGACATTGACTCAGTCTTACTGAATGTCACATGCACTGCACATAGAAATTGCTATATGGGACTACACACATGTGGCATGAAAGTTTGGCCCTGAACATTTCAGCTATTTCTTGTCATATTTTGAATACGAGGGCATTTCGAGAGCAATCCCTTTTCAGGGGACATTTCTTCTGTGATATTTTTCCAAACTGACATAAAAAGAATGAGAAAAGCTCACAAATTATTTCTACCACTGCCAGAACTCAATCTTCTCTTTAACATGTCGAGCAGAGGGAATGTTATTCGATATATTGATAGAAAATTAGCGATTGGGGACACTTTAATCAGCAATAGACGAGTACATAAGAACACAAATTCAATCCTGTTTGGAAATTATACATCAACTCTCTTTTTACTAGCCTTTTCTCCTATAGTATCGTATTTTGTGATTTCATTTCAAATTCAAGCAAGGACCACTAAAATGATATCCCAAGAGTTTGTTTTCTCTGAAAAAGATTAGTCTCTGGCATTGTAACAAAACATATTACAAGTCCTCAAGAGGGGACATTTTCAGTAATAAGAAAAGGAATTTTCTTATCATCATCATTTCTTTTCATCATTGTTTTGTCAGAACAGAATATAAAACTTGGTATCCACAAATGATACTTTTATACTAACATGTAAGATACTAAAGTGGCACAGACAAATCTAAGGCACAGTATATATGATAAATATTGAAAATAATATAAATATTGTAATATTTGTCTTGTTCATATGACACATGCCTCTACATGCTCTCAAAAAATGCTCTGAAAATCGTTATTCCAACTTTAGCCAAACTTCCCTGAAAAGGCACTCCAGCATAAAAGTAGTCCTACCAAGGTATCCAAAAACTTCACCTTGACCTTGGTAGAGAGTGGCAAATTTAGATTAATGCCTGGTCAAAGGGAAGTCAATGCAATGAAGTCAATGCAATGAAATGTAAATGTAAGCAACTCTCTGTTCATACAGTTCATACATGTTTCATAACCGAATCATTCAAATAACTATTCAATGTTATTTTGAGTTCCAGTTAATATGAAAATAGATTTCGAGAGGAACTGCTTAACAGGCATTTTGAATGGTTGGTCATGTAATGCTTGGGATCCATTAATATTACAGGGTTGTCCTGATGGGCAGAGAAAATATCATTACAAAATGGACCTACAATGAAATGGTTTCACAAAAGAAGCAGCATACAGTTAACTTTGCCTAAGTCGAATCTGTTGGGACCACAAAAAATAGTTCGGCTTATGCAAAATTCGACTTAGGAAATGCAAATAACCCATGGTTTGCATAGTTTGGTGAAAAAAACTGATTTGACCTAGGGAAAGTTTAACTTACATGTATGTGACCAAGTTATGCAAGGTTAACTGTACTTTATAATCTAGAATTGTCCAGATTCGCAAGGGGACCTTCACAGCATTTGCCCCAGTGCACTCCTCTTGGCTTCTAACTAAATTTGTTACATCTGCCGAGGTGTCGTAGTCGAGTGGTTTAAACCCTTGATTGGAGATTCGAAGGTCGCGGGTTCATTCCCCGGCACGGCACTAACGTCCTTGAGCAAGGCATTTAATCTGCATTGCTCCTCTCCACCCAGGTGTTAAATGGGTACCCGGTAGGATGCGAACGTCATTGTGGTTTGTTTAGCATTATGAGCATCTGTAAAAAAAGGCGCCTGGCTGGAATGTTCCCCAGTGGAGTGGAGAAGGTGTATACATTGTATGCAGGCAAGCCTGAATCGGATGACCAGGGTAATAATATACAGTATCTGTAAAACACTTAGAGAAATCCTAGATGTTTTAGGTGCTATATAAACCCAGAATAATATTATTATTATCATTATTACATACACATCAGCGGGTCCGCTCACTATTCATAAGAACCGCTATTCATTTAACACGTGCTATGAATAGCGGTCCTTATGAGTAGTTATGAATAGTGGTCCTTATGAATGGATGTCCTTACGAATAGTGAGGAAATTTGTCTATGATTTGCTCGCTATTCAGAAGGACCGCTATTCATACAAAACCGCTATTCATTTAGTCACGCGTTATGGATAGCGGTCCTTATGAATAGCGGTCCTTATGACTAGCGAGGTTACCCCCATATCAGAGCCACATGCTGTCACAGAGCAAAGAAATACCCTCAGTCACACACTGCTACAACTAGAAAATACAAAAATAAACTTTAATAGCGTGCGACAGACTAATGCTATGTGAGGGTGAGAAGATCCCCCATTTCTCCATTCAATTCAATTTGAACCCTTTAAGGTGATTAAAGGGGCATTATACCCGAGATTTAAAGAATTTCTTTTTTTGTTTCTGTTTTCAAGCCCAAAATGTTTTATGATGGGTCTAGATTACCGAACAACACAAAATATTATGTGGCATTACCTTGTGGATACGAACAATTTTAGGATGCGTGGCTACTTTGTGGCTTATAGTAGCGCCGTAACTTTTAGAAATAAATGTGATCTAACGTGTATAAAGTCTAGTCGACGCACTGTGCTCGCAAAGAATAGGGCCCCCGCGGAACCCAAGTCAGAGTTGGGTTCTGCATGCGCATTTCATGTTATCCTTTATTTCCTTCATACTCGTTCACTGTTGACCGATAGAATGCCAAGTAAAATTCTTTGAGGTTGATTTTCTACTTTCTAGCTGTACACAAATCATTTTTTTTAGGTGAATGATACACTTTAAATATCTTTATTGCCCATTTATTAGTGTACCTTTAAAGTGATTTGGTAACTTTGTAGAGGCTGGATAAAATCTGAGCTGCCTGGCCTTACATGCTATCAGTGTATGTAATATGGTGTAAAACTGAAGCCCAGGAAAAAAAGAAAGCACTTCAAAATCATCATGTGCTTCACAAAAGTAAACATATGCAAGTGACCGGAAATGCCAGACAAATTTTCCCCCATAGACTCAGTGTTAGACTAAAGCGTATGGCCATACGCTTTCGTAAATGGGAGTATTCAGTCATAGATATCTTAATATAGCATTATATATCTGAAATCCTTTCTAGGCCTGGCTATTTATTTATCCTTCTGAACATCATTATAAAGACAGATATCAAAATTCAACAATTCATTAAATCAAGCATCCACAAAATTACCAAATCCCTTATCACCATCTGTGTTACAGGGGACCTGTATCCAAAAACCTGTAAAGGCAACATGTCCTTTTTCCTTTGATGGGGCTTTGAATACAGCTTTGACTGTATCACGGTATATTCATATCAATTGAAATGTCAAAATTCAGGAGTACAGGATTGCCTTTCTTCCACATGATATCCTGGTCAATCACCAGCACGGGTTCCCAAATCTCTTGATGAGCGCATCCTGGTCCGCAAGGTCCTTCTGCACCTTCTTGCGCATGTAGAAGATAGGGCAGTCCCGACTGTGAGAGGAAAAAGGACATTAAGTTAGTTATCATTGTTGAACACTTGATCATCTTGGGCATATAATCAAAAATGAAATATGTGACCCTGCACGACGGTTTCAGGCGGAAGTCGCAAAAATCAAATAGTCTAATTTTACATCCTCTAGAATCTCTGGTTCATAAGCTTTAAAATGATGTATAACAACTCTATTTTGCTCAAGTAGAAGTCATCGTAAAAAGCGATTAAAAACACGGAAAGTATCAGAATAGAAATCTAAATAACGGAGAAAATCGCATTCAAAGTTTGGGTGCGAAGCAAAAGCTGAGGGTGCGAAATTCAGCGTGACCCGCTTCGAAACTTCCTTAGCAACGTTCCCCTTTGAACTTGCCCTCTGGAGCATGAGGCAGAGTAGCGTGCCGTGTGCAAACAACAAGAAATTACTCAAGCGGTACACTGTCACGTGACAGGCTCGCTCCATTGGTCAATGGCTGACCCAGGGCTGACCATTGCGCGGGCTTTTTGTTGACTTTTAGCCGCGGACCTGAAGGTGGATTTGTGACGCCGCAAACGCAATCGTTGTCCATGCTAAGAAACCATTTTACACTCTTTTCGTATACTTAACCAGCATGAATAAAATCAGAATAAATCTTGTCTTGACTCTAGAGAATTAACAGAACGAGACACGCATTTCAGCGGGAGGATGGGGTGAAAAATGGGCTCCTCCTTGTTCATTTTCAATGCAAGAATCAATAGCAAAATAGCACTGAGAAGCTTGGGGATAATATCCTCATAGCGGGCTCGCCAGGGCAGGATCTTTTCACCTTCACTCATTCAACAACCGCATGATTACAAATGAGGATTATGTATTATTTGGCAAGTGAGGCAAACAATTAATACCCCCACCCCAGAAAGGGAGAGATAAATAGAGAGAGAGAGAGAGGGGGGGGGGGGGGGGGGGCGAACGGAGCAATATCATTACATGTGTATGTAGTTGCATTTACGGTATGGAGCATTATCCTATTTCACCTGTGACTAGAAATCGAAATTTCGAAATTACCAAGTTTATATTGTTAACATGTTAAAACTACACTTAACAAGTATTACGTAGACTTCAAGACCCTCCCCCGTCCTATTTTGCTTTCGCATCCTTCACAATGCTGAAATAAAATGCACCCACTGGAAAAAGAAACAGAAAAATACACCTCTTTAAACTTTAAAATTTATGTATGATATTTTAGGCACGTACTAATGAAGCAAAAAGAAGAAGAAAGGAAAACAATTTTAAAGGAAATCTCAGGAGTTTTCGACTTTAATCAAAATATTACGTTAACAATACGTTATTGATATCCCTCTGCGCCTCAGAATAGTGTACTAGATCGATGGTGCATTACAAATGCTGTATTTATTATTATTATATTTATAACAAAAAAGGGTCAGACGCTCATTCTGTTTCCCATAAAATTCTGTCACAGTCTCCTTTATACCATCATGGCTTCTTAAAACTATAGCCGCAAAGCGAAAGTGACTGATAGTCCTACTGAATTAAAAATAATTGGATTTTGAAAAGAGACTTCATCATGCTGATGGCGATGAATTGTTTAATATCATATGAAATAATTTTATGAACGTTGAAAAAAAAAAATTAAAAACAGGCTGATATAGGCCGACATTCCGACATTATCGCGAACGGGAAACCATATACTTTACCGTAGAATAATAACGAAAGCGATTGCTATCTCTCGGGCCAGGTTACCTATATTGTTTTTTTGTTTTTTTTAATGTGTAATGTTCATTATTTAAAGGTTTTACGTTATATAAATCATAATGAACGCAAAGGAAACTAAAGTGAGCAAATCCAAGTTTGGGAGCAGAGAGGAAGGTGTGGCTTTGATGATATCATGCTTCCCCTGGAAATTTTGAAGATTAAACAAAAATAAATAAAGGCTAGTCGCGTCCCACAAATCAGCATGTTGATACCCATTTAGTTCAAAACGCAGTTGTACCTGGAGTTTTTTTTTTTTTCACAGAAACACAGTTACAAAAGTCACAAAAAGGAAGCAGAGCTATAATTTGCATAGAGAAAATAGAATTCAGGGATCATGATACATGTGCAGGTGTACATCGTTTTCAGGCTGTGTTTCATAACTGTTTCAAAACGTTGATTCTGGTTTCGCAATAAATCATTGTACGATAAAGCGCGAGCAGGTGGCAAACCAGGAATTATCACAGCCAATGCATACATATTGCCCATGTAAAGAATTCAGATCCTTTAAACTCTTTTCATAAACTTAACCAGCATTATAAGAATCCGTATCAATTGTCCTGCCCTTGGAGAAGAACAATACAAGACACGCATTTAAGCGGGAGGGTGGGGGCGAAAAGAGCTCCTTTTGTTCATTTTAAACCAAGAATCAATAACGCCGAGAGGCATACATGTAGGGGGCATTGTTTTCAATCGTGGTCATGGTATGTTCTATTCAACCATAATTCCACGTTACCCATTCAAAACTGCATGTTGCATTGTTTCGCAAGTAAAGCAGTCGACCAATACACCCCCCCCCCCTAAAAAAGGGGGGAAGAGAGAGAGAGAGAGAGAGAGAGAGAGAGATCGGGTGTGTGTGTGGGGGGGGGGGGACGTTTATTGCACTTAAAAAGTAACATAATTCCCCGTTATTTTGTTTGAGCAACCTTCATGATGCTTAAAAAAAGGCGCACTCTGAAAAATAAGAAAATGCCCTTTTATAAGACAAAGGTCACTTTGAGCAATAATGTACTTTTCGGATTAAAGAAAATTAAATCACATATTTAAAACACGCACTAAGCTTTTAAAATACCCTTTTCATTTTAAAGGAAATCTCAGGAGTTAGACACTATATTGTTTGGCATATAAAGCAAATGATTAATACCCCCCCCCCCCCCTCCGAGAGAGAGAGAGAGAGAGAGAGAGAGTTTAGGTCGACTATTTCATTACCTAATCTAGGCAGACAGGTGTTTTATTTCACCGATTAAATGCCAATTCTTGGTGAAGAAAACCCACTTTCGAAAGTTAATGGTGCCCTTCCTATTCTGACATCCATCCCCTCCAATACTCTGTGTTTAAGAAATAGATATATAGGCATGCTTTTTGTGAGACAAAAGTCGCTTGGCTATCCTAAAAATGTCAATGGTTTGGAAATTTGAACTGAAGAATCCGGAAGTCCAATCTCTGAACATTTTGTTGGACTTTGTCATTTGCAATTATACACTCGTGTCGCCTTGGGTGCATGAAAAGAAAACAAGCTTTGTTTTTCTCTTCTACGTTAAAGCAAATTGATGTTATAAAGAGGAGATAATCTTCTGTACCTGATGAAAGTACGTGTAAAGCAAAAAATGAAATAAAAGAAAAAAGATCCAACGGATTATCGTGCTGTTTATAGGGCTATTAATTCCACCATACCATGTCATAGAAAGCGTAGTAATTTGAAAAAGAGATCAAAATAAAAGAAACTAGGTAACTAGGGAACTCTTTTAGGAAAGCGGCAGATTATTTTAAGAAAGCTGAAGTTGACTATATAGAGTGCAGATATTGCGTCAAACAAAAGATCTGTTTATATCATAGCGGTGCGGTTCCAACTTGTGTTCCACTCTCTGTTTAGCCTGAAAAGAGTTAGGAGATGTGAAGAGTAGAAAACAGTTGGCTTTCAAAAAGAGAACAACACTGTGTCAAGAGCGATTTGATGTTAAAGCTCATGTACAGTATTGGTAGCAAAAAGGAAATTGGAAAGAAACATGTTAAATATAGTCTCATGTTGTTCTCCTTGTATCAAAAGATGTCTGTAAGAAATCATTTGGTATTCCATCTATGATTTCTGGTGAATTCCAGTGTAAATATCCGTAGGGAATGCTTGATCACTGCCATTATGCTAGGACCCGTCCACCCCGACGGCTCCCCGCACAGCAATCTTGGGGCTTCGCATAGAGACAGCGTGTGTGCACTGTGTGTAGCTTACTCATCATTGGTTTTACATGTGTGTTTACAGTGTATAGCACATGCTGCCTTTGTTGGGATTTTACGTGCCTGTCCCGGCACATAAATTAGTTTTTGCCTCTTATTTGTTTAATATTAAACTTTAGGAGGCGAAATCTTCACAGTGTCTTAGTATTGCTAGTATCTTGCTATTTATCGACAAAAATTGAAGAAATCTGACGAACAGTTTTTGAGGGCTTACCAAAACTTTACATGACCTTTAACGGGTGAGAATAATAAAAACTGGCTATTTAGCGTGAAGAAAATAAGGATGATCATAAAACGAAAGACCAGTTTATATATAGCGCTGTTGAAATTCATTCCACATTTATTATTCCACGATGTAGAAAGTGAAGTGAAAAAAACCACAACAACTTAGCTTCAAAAAGGGGACAAAAAGAAGGGAAGCACGATGTCAAGTTTAAAGTTTATACTGATGCTTGATTAAGGAAACAAAACAAAAAACAGTAATTTTGGTAGGGTTTTTTTAAGATGCATAATTCCGAAGTTCGTTTTCCGAGGTTCCATAATTCCGAAATTTTTGATATTCCTAAGGTTCCTTATTACGAAATTGGAATAGGTTTATTATCTCCGAAAATTGAATGGAGTTCATAACCCCGAAGGTTCATAATTCCGAAAATGCAGTAGAACCTTTTCATTTTCTTATTTAATTTTCGGTATCACGAGCCTTTGGAATAACGAACCCTATATACTTCATTTTTGGAATTAGAACCTCAGAGCTCAGGATAAACGAAGCTTCGGAGTAACGAACCTCCGGAATAATGAACCTTTGGAATAATACAAGAAATGCTCGGAATTATGAACTGAGCTCTATTTCACTTTCTGAATTATGAACCCCCTTGTATGGGAAATTTTTATGCCCCAAATTGTATCGGGCCTGTTACTCTTTAAGCACATCTCTTAAGAAAATAGCATCTTGTAGAGATTTTAAAAATGAACATGTTATCTAGAGTGACAAAGAAAGATCATCAAACAAAGGACCATTATTATAGTGCCGTTTAAGGTGCATCCTGCTCTTTATACTTCACCATTAGGAAGCAAAGAGAAAAGAAACAAGAGAGCAAAAGGCAGGGAATAATTCATCAACTTCAATGTGTACAGGTGCGTGATTTAGAAAAAAAAAATCAATAAACATTGGGGCCTGTGTTGCTTTTTGACCTACACCTTGTAGGAAAGCTCACAACTCTTTAAAATGCCAAGATTAACTAGTGCGAAGAATAAATGAAGACCATTAGACAAAAGGTCCTTAACATAGTGCCATTTTAAGTGAACCCTGCGCTTTATCATTAGAAAGCCGCAGAGAAAGGAAACAAGGAGCAAAAGGCAGGAAAGCATCGTGTCCACAGAGCTCTGCGTCTAGAGAAGAAAAACTGCAAGAGGGGCCAATAAGTTTGGCAGATACTTGAAAGTGGGCCCGGTATGGTTATTTCCCGAATAGTTCTTTCCGCTAGGCTTCGTTGCGACCTCGCTCTAATGCATGAACAAAACAAACTATATACCTACTGCTTTTTAAGTACATGTGTAAATGGATAATTACCTAAAGAGAAAGGGTACAATTATTATGAGCTTTATACCGCGACTGACTTTCTTATTTGTCTTACAAGTAAAACAAAACAACAACAAAAAATGGATGGTAAAACGAATTCATTACAGAAAAGGACGACTTGATTTTATAAAGAATATAATTCGACGATTTCAAGTTGAATGCACCCACCAGTCATGCATATTCAGGTACCTATTTACATGACAAGTAGGTGTACCACGAATGACCAATCACAACGCGCTAAGCCGTCAGGCTGAGGATTACGTCATCCGGCGTATGAAGCCACGCCGCCTTAGCAACAAAAGAGAGGTGTGCAAAGATCGCTCGAGCGAGCAATGTAAATTTTCGAAAACCAAAATCCCGATGAAGCGTTTTGGAAAGGGTAAATACAAACACAGTTTTCAGGTACTTATACTTAGTATTTTGACTTCAAATTTTGGGAAGTGGTAAATTAATAATGAAAGAATCCAAATACGTAAAAAAAGAAATTTGGGGGAAAAATGACATTTACACTAAAACACGCTATTTATAGACAAGTACCACTTGCGACTTCCGCCTGGTTTCGTCGTGAGCGGTCACATATTAAAAGACTAGTCCTAAGTTATTAAAGTTATTAAAGCCCTATTCAATTTTCAGAACTAGAAATGTGCATTGCTGCGCAATGCAAATGTATCCCCCAGCACTGGCAGCGATTTTTGCGTCATCCTTTTGCTTGAAGGAGGGACAAAGAACCTCCCCCCTCCCCTCCCTCAAACCAAAGGATGACGTAGAGATGGCCACCAGTGGCCCGGACTTTTGTCAACACTAGGAACAGCATCATCAAAACAATATGTATTAGAGTATAATACATCTCTAGTGAAAATTCGAAAGAAATCTGTCTAGAAAAGTGACCTTCAGAGCAAAATTACCATCCCTGATTCTTTTATGGACCTGTTTAATGAACCTGTGATTTAATACACAAAATATTCAGAAAAATAAATCTTATTTCATTTTTAGAGTGATGAACCCTATGGTATGGGATATTTGTGCGTTCGGAATTATGAACCTTTAGAAAAACAAAACTTTTGAAGGAGAAAAAGAAAACAGATCATCCCGTGGAATGTAATTAATTATCAGTAAAAGAAGAATATCAGTGTTGCAAAAATGATAAGGAAAAGCTGCTTCATTCAGCCTTTAGAGAGACTCTTTGTCAAAGACAGTGACCATAAAAAAATTGTATTTTAGGGGTACTTGATTGGCAGATATAGTTCTTTCCTGGTGGAGAAAAAGTTGGGAGTACATGTACAAGTAACAATCAGGGTTGCTGATTAAAAAAGGAAAAATGGTTCTCTCAACCTTTCAAGAAATCTCTTTAAAAATGGCTTTGACAGATGAAGTTCTCACCTGGTACATAGGATGTCTTCATGGAGACTACCCTGGCATCGTTGACACTGGGTCCAGAGACGTCCAAACTTCTCCTCTAGAGCTGCTAGCTGGATGATCTGTTTACACGAGGATATGAAAGGAATTTATTTTCGATAATGACATTCCAAATTTATACAGCACTTTTAACCAGTTGGGTACAATTCGATTTTGGTTTAACCCTTTCAGGACAGGATTTAAGGGCTAAATTGATCACATTTTGTTCTTCAAATTTGAAAAAATGATATTTTTCTTTTAGTTCTACATGGTTCTAATAAGGTATAATGTCTCTGAAAACAATATACATTGTTAGATATTTTGTCAAATAGTTGAAAAAAATTCCAGTTTTGATGAAAAACAATGATTTAGAACCCCTAAATGTATGACCAATTGAAAGATTTGAAAGCTTATTCTTGTTTTTAAAATTTACTGGCATCAAACGCAATTTGGTCATGCAACAGAAATGGACATAGTACTTGTATGTGCAGAATCTCTTGCTCTTTCTACTCATGCATCTGGTATAGTTATTGAGCCAAACCACAAAACGTGGTCAATTCTCCCTATCGCATATAGCCGATATCAGCCGATATCAGCTCCCGATGCCGATATCGGGGACAACGATGTTGGCACATATATTTCCGGTTCCAGTCTATAGCTATAGTGAGCATACACTGATATTTCCTTGCTTTTTTCGTGCGTGATTGTTCTGCTGAAAACACGTTTTGCATCTTCGGCTCAACATCCCACATTGGGTGGCTTCACAGAAGAATCCCATTTAAATATCAACTGTATAAAAACACGATTATTTGCTAGATTAGGAACAAAAGGGAGTTTTTGCTAGGCTGACCACGTCTTCTAACACATTGTCAATGACGCTCCGGCCGGACCCGGAAGCTCAGTTGCCAGCAATCACATGCCCAAAAATTAGAGCGCCGCATGCGTTCGGATTCGGAGAGCTATATGCGATACGGAGAATTGATGTAGGATCAGGGGGATGTTTCATGAAAGGACTTGTCCGATATTTTATCCGACAAATTTGCTCTCAGCTAATCAGATGCAAGGATTTCAGTAGCTTATAACAGTTGTCGGATGAAATATCCGACAACTTCCTTTCATGAAACGCTCCCCAGGGCCGTGTTTCATAAAACTTGTCATCAATGACAAGCTGCAATAGCTGTTATAAGCTACTGAAATTAGTGCATCTGATTGGCTGAGAGCAAATTTGTCGGTAAAAATCACTGACAAGACACTTGATGAAAGGGTTAACTTGCATTTTCCATACACTCTAGCGCCAGTTAACTCTAGCTTAGGATCCAACGGCTTCATAACAAAATCACAGAGTCCTTTATGGTCAGCGTCATCACCGACTTGGCAAAAGGCCACCGCACACCTTACGATCGGTCTGCGATCCGATTTCAGAAGAAATGTAATATTTGACAAATCATTTAAAAACAAAAAATATTTTTGATTGAGGTTCTGAATAGTCACACGGATAGTAAAATCGATAATACGGCCTTTGCCGAGTTTTCTAGTCCGTGTAATGGCCAAATCGGCTCCGAGTCGTAGTGACGTCACAAAAATCGTACGACTGCCTACGATTTGAAACTAATTTTGCCCTTATTCCCTGTAGAAAGCTGACAGCTCACCAAAACTCTATGTTTAGTATTCATATTGCTTTTCAGAACCTGAATAGGGTAGATTTCATTTCCTAAAGGGCCAATATTTAATGCCACAGAGATTTATTTCACAAATCGGATCACAGACCGATCGTAAGGTGTGCGGTGGCCTTAATATGTAATCTGAAACTCAAGTGTCTTTCCTCATGTACTTACATGTAAACATCTTTTGGGTATAAAGCCCACATGTTCAAAATTGCGCCATTACACAATTTTAAAAAAAATTTCAAAAAAAAAAAATTAAGTGTAAACAATTAACTTTTACATTTGGGCCTTGCAGCATCGCAGGGCAATTGTTTGAGAAAACCACATCATTTTTGCAGGTTAAAAGTATAAATTCACAAAGCTATTACCCTTGTGAGTTGTTGCACCGTTGTTTGGAGACTTTGCCTCTGTAATTCTCTTCTAAGGCGCCTGTGCTTGGTATTAGCAAGAAGTGTATACTTGCCATTTGCACAGAAGATGAAATAACTGCGATTATACTGCCTCAGTATCAAACTAACTGTACATCTTTCTCGTAATGGATGACCATTTTGTTTCAAACCCTGACAAAACCAGCTTGAAAATAAGTGTGATAATCCAGCATTGTTCAGACGACAGGAAATTTATATGAGACTCATATAAAGAAAAGTCGTATAAAGAATCATGATATACTGTACATGCAGTGCCGGGAGTGTACAAACTACAACATTGTATAAAGAAACAGGTTTTGAGGAAGTCAGCTGACACCATATGCTTTGTATTAGGTTACATCAAGGACAGCGATGGAGCACGAGATATTACACCTGATTGGTCACATCATTGCGCACACACGATAAGCCCCGCCCAGTTATACGATTCTCATACAATACGATGTTCAGACTACAAGGGTATGCTGATTCTTTATGGAGTTCTCTTACGTAACGATGCTCCAAAATGCATTTCGCTATACGACGTTTCGTTACACGCTTCTTTATACGATGTTCAAACAATGAAAATTTAATTACTTATCATATAGCTCACTTTGCACTACTAGTCTTTGGACTCCTGCATTGTATATTTTACATTAATAAATCAAAATTGAATTGAACTGAATTAAATAGCTATACCATTCTCGTATAATGATGAATTTATGTAGTGTGAATGGGGTTAGCACGATATGATTCATACCTCTTTCTGGTAGATGGATGATTCGTTGGGCTTGCAGAATTTGCAGAGAGCGATGCCCTCTTTGTCCAGTCCCATCTTGCATCCTAAGCACTTGCTCCTGATCTTGGCGAAGGCCATGAGACCACCAATCTTTGAGGTGACTTGCGTCTTGGCTCTGGTGTGCTCACCCTCTGCAAGATTGGATGAAAATGAGAGATTACAAGTTAGACTTGTAATTATTCTGAGAGCAGTTGATGATCTTCATCATCATCGTAGAATTTTATTCTCAACAATTGAAGATCTTAAGTAGTGGAAACATCCCCAACATCATGATCATCATCATCATTATTCCCGCATGACCCTCATCATCACCATCATCATCAACATTATCATCACCATCATCATCATCACCATCATCATCATCACCATCATTATCATCGTCATCAGCATCACCATCACCACCACCATCATCAACATCAATATCATCACAATCATCATCATCCTCACCTTCAGCATTATCATCATCATCATCATCATCATCACCATCAACATCACCATCAACATCATCATCAACATCATCATCATCACCATCAACATCACCATCAACATCACTATCAACATCACCATCAACATCACCATCAACATCACCATCACCATCAACATCACCATCAACATCATCATCAACATCACCATCAACATCACCAACATAACCATCACCATGATCATCATTATCATTATCATCAGCATCAACATCACCATCATCACCATCATCATCATCATCATCACCATCATCACCATCATCATCACCATCATCATCATCACCATCACCATCATCATCATCACCATCACCATTATCATCATCATCACCATCATCATCACCAACACCATCCCCATCACCACAACGGCCGCTACCACCACTACAACCCCTACCACCACCATCACTACCAACTTCTACTAATGCACTCACTCAGTAACACAGCCTCTACTTTGTTCTCCCCAACGACTGGCTCAAAGATGCGGAGCAGAGGCCCTTTCAGCTGATTCTCAAGATAGTAAGTTGTATCGATTGGAATGTTATTCTCAAGCACATAGATTGGATCCTTTTCAGAAAGGAAAGAAAACAAAATTGAATTAGGAACACTAAATGTTACTAAATGTTACATCAGTCCCAGAATATCAGTGATTTCCATCTGCATCAGATCATATTTACAAAAACTTTAATACTAGTGCTGGTTTTCACTAGATTTATATTCATAAAAAAAGAGACCATGTACATGCATCAGAGAGTATTTAAAATAATTACTGCTTCATATCTGCCGTCCATAGATAAAATTTTGCAGTCCTCAATCGAACTTTTGATTCTTAAAGTTTTCCTTTTGTTGGCGTCTGTTTCAAGGTAATGTCATTTATACCCCTTTGTCTAGCCATTCTGATCCTTGTTCAGACTACCTTCCTCCAGACAAAAAGTAGTAGTTGAGTGGTTTAAACACTTGACTGGAAATGTAAAGATCATGGGTTTGATCTCGGCATGGCACTTATGTCCTTAAGCAAGGCATGTTATCAATATTGCTCTTTAATGGTACATGTAAATAAAGGGTGTTTGGCATATGTGTGTGCATGTTTCTTTAAAAAAAAAGAATAAATAAACAAAAATAAACACCTCCTGGTCAATGATCTTTCGACAACTACCCGCTAAAATGATCACCCCCTAAAAATACTACCCCCACTAGGAAGTACAAAGGCTTTAAGTGTAAATGTATGGCACGCGGGGAAGGAAAAAAGACGCTGCATGCAACAAACATTCTACGCATACTCATCTATCTGTGTGCTGTAAAATTCAAAAATGTGAAGCCCATTACGCTTTAATAAAAAAATGCCCCTGTGGTAAACCACCGCAGTTTGTCACACCATATGTGAACAAGTTTTAGTAGGCAAAGAGGCAGTTGCCCTAGGTGTGTACTAATCAGTGTTGGGTACCTCGAGATCGATCTTGATCTCGAGACCAGTCTCGAGATCGGCATCAGTAACCTCGATCTTGTTCTAGATCTCGAAGGTGTTTGTCTTGATCTTGATCTGGATCTCGGAGCTTCTGTTCTTGGAACTTTCGCTCGAGATTGCTCGAGATCAACATTGTTATTACGTAAATTGCCAAACGAAAAAGCTTTTAAAATCGTTCACCTATCGGCGAAAACATGACTCAGTGTTGGGTACCTCCAGATTGATCTTGATCTTGATCTCGGACATATCTGATCTTGATCTCTGATGTTCGGATCTCGATCTTGAGCTGCGGATCTTGATCTGGATCTGGATCTGGGACTGTCTGATCTTGGTCTTGATCTTGATCTCAGACCCTCTGGTCTTGGACCCAACACTGGTACTAATAGTAGTAGGGTTGTATTATTGGAGGAGATGTTTTAGCCGGGGGTAGGGTAGTTCAGGGGTAGTTGTCCTAGACTTATCATATGATCCTGCATTTTGGGGATTTCCGTCAGTGCATTGAATAAAGTGGAAACTCATTATGAGGACCTTGGGACGATAAAAATTTCCTTGTAATACATCCAACCTGCTTTAGCGACCACCTGTCTAGCAAGACCACAGTATCTGTTTCCCTGGAACAGCATTTCTTACTGAAACATGTATTAAAGGAACCTGTCTATAAAGACCACCTGCTCATAAAGACCACTTTTCTTGTCTCCCTTGAGTGGTCTATATAGTCAGGTTTCACTGTATCAGGAATCTCCTTATATCAGGGTGAAAAAAAAACCCCAAAGAACATAAAGACCGGGGACCAGCAAAATCGCCTTGTTATATCGGGAATCTTGTTTATATTGGAGTTCTTTATAATGAGATTCCACTGTATGTCTTTGTTTATGGACTTACCTCTGACTTCTCGTATGCTGCTGCCCCTCTTGCTTTTGCAATGATTACGTAGGGAACACGGTCACCGAGGGCGGGAGCACTCCCTGCATCTCTCTTCTTCATTCTGTAAAAGTAGAACATGAATCATACTGGTCAAATTGGTCATGGTGATTTGACTTTTGAAATTCATCAAATAGTTTGATGCAGAATCAATGATCATCAATCGATAACTGTCTGTGCTGGAAAGGAAGTGTCTACAATTTGCAAAATTCACCAAGTCACCCATTCTGAAGACATGATTATCTTGGAGTGGAAGACATTAGACTGACTAAAAATAACATGTAAGAACTTGCCATTGCTACACTCATTGTGATCTCTACAAAGTATTGGGTGAAACTTGGTTGAAAGTTGGGGGAAGAATTGTTATAGCACCAAAAGTACTTCATTAAAACAAAATGGATCACGCAGCATTTTGTAGCTAGTTAAATATTAAAAGGGCTGGAATTCATACACCGATCCTGTGTAATAAAAATAAAACAGATCAGACTGCATTTTGTTCCCCACCAGAAGTTGGGGCCAAATAAGTTAGAATATAAGAGATTTCCAATATACATGTACCTTGCGGTTAGTTCGCTATGAACATGCTTGCCTGCATACTCCTCCACTATAAACATGATTGCAAAGAATTTATAAAAATCAACTTAAGGCTATTTCAAGAGCCCTGTCTATCACCTTTTGAAATGTACAAACATTACAATGACATATTATGGGTAAATTCGATCATGATTTCTAAGGGATGTACAGTAGGGTATTGAAATCGCCCTTGAGCTGATTTTCTGAAAGTAATTGCGATTGTGTTTATTGAACAAACTAATAAAAACAGATTAGACAGCATTTTGATTCCCACCCTACCTTGCAGCTAGCTCCACATGAGCCTGTTTGCCTGCATACTCCTCCCCCGTCTTGGTGAGTTCCTTTGTAATCACGAGCTGCGAGATGTCGATACGGTTACACAGGAGGTCTGAGATGGTCTGTTTGGCATGATCTAAGGCTCCTGTTGGATCCCTGTAGGACGTAAGAATAATGGATAATTTTTATAGTTTTATTCCAATTTACAATATCACAAGCTTACCCCCCCCCCAAAAAAAAAAAAGAAGCAATACATGTACATGTATAATATAATAAGATGGTCATATTCACCTGGGGTAGCTTCATCGGTTTGAAAGATAGAGTTGAGTTCTGGTCATGCGATTACATTGTGAAAAAAACTGTCTCAAACCGATTGGGAAAGGCTGATCATGACAACATAAGCTTAATGTATACTGTGAGGTTTTGGAATGATCAAAATGATAAGGAATCTACCTAATCTTGCTGAAAAGCACATGCACTGCATACAGAAATTGGTATATGGGACTGCATACACGTGGCATGAATGTTCAGCTCGAACACTTCACCTATTTCACGTTGTATTTCGATTATGAGGGCATTTAAAGAGCAATCCTTTTCAGGGGACATTTCTACTACAATGCTCTTCCAAAATGACCCCCCAAAAAAGGAATGAGAAAGCTCAAAATTATTTGTCACCTTTCCCAGAACTCAACTTTCTCTATAACCCTTTCGAGACATTTGACCACATTTTGTGGTTTGGCTTAATAACTTTTGATTCAGAGCTCTAAAAATATACCAGATGTATAAGTAGAAAGAGCAATAATTTCTGCACACATTATGTCCATTTTTGTTGCATTACCACATTGCATTTGATACCAGGAATTTTAAAAAGAGGGTGAGCTTTAAAATCCTCAAATTGGCAACACATTGAGAGGTTCAAAATCATTGTTTTTTTATCCAAACTGGCAATTTATACAACTTTTCAACAAAATTTCTAATCATGTATACTGTTTTCAAAGACATTACACCTTGTAAGAACCATGTAGAAGTAAAAGAAAAATATTATTGTGGCCAATTTGAAGAACAAAAAAAAAAATAAATAAATTTAGCCCTTAATAATTCATTCCTGTCCTGAAAGGGTTAACATGGTGGTAGAAGCATAAAAACTAATTAAGATTGCCAATGTGACCTCTAACCTTTCAATAAGGATCTTCTGAAGGACATTGTTCATGACATTGGACACTAGAGGGCAGCTGTCCCTGCGGACCGTCTCAATGCCCTTGCAATCCATCTTGTCATAGGTGTCTGGTCTCGTGAAGTAGAGACCCGCATAGCGCTTCTTGTTGATCAACAGGTAGGGAAAGTAGACCTAAATAATAATGATAATATTGAATTGAATTGTAGTGAATTAAAAGGAACTGGAACAAATTTATAGAGCTGTCTGTCTAGAAAGAGAAAATGGTCTTTCTTAGGAGTATGCATTACTGCAAAAAAAAAAAAAAAAAAAAAAAAAAACATTGTATCATAGTTTGTAATGAAAAGTGTTATACCATACTGTCAACAGTCACGGCAGGATTGGACAGTTTTGGGTTAATATTTTTCAGAAAATACCATATCAATATAGGAATCACCCATTTTGATGCCGAAAATGCGTGTGAATAAAATCCACCTAAAACTCTCCTTTTTTTTTTTATACAAAAAAAATCTGTTTGGCCAACATCTATGGAACTTAAGCTCTATTGCATGCCTGGATAAACAGAAAATACGGTACAGATTATTTACTTTGTTTCACTCAGTCAAAGAAGAAGTAACTGTTTTACCAAAATAATCAGCAGAACCTAATCAAGCCCTATGGAAACAAACTTTGCCTGCCGTCACTGTTTGCCCGTTCGGCAGCGAGGGAAATGAGCATACTTGTTCCTTGTCTATTTTGGTACAATATCTCCGAGCCACTCACATCCGTTCAGTACACACAATAGAGACTGGGGCAGTTGACATAGGTCGTTGCAGCGATGAAGCTGTATTACGTGGATTCGCCACGACTGGTGACAGTATGGTATTCTTCCTGATACTCTACAATAGGACACAAATAATCTGAAGGAGAAGATAACCATAGGAGAGAAAGTCTACCTTTTCAAACTCGAGTTTGATGGGCGATGGAAACTCATCTGAGATCCATGAAGCAGCCTCTTTACCTAGCTCCATACTCTCTGCTACCGTATTCACACCAAACTTCACCATCACGGAATCGGTGTCTCCGTAGATGACCTGCCAGGTGAAATGGAGCCAAGAGGCAAAAAATATAGTAAAAATAATAAAAACGAAGGCATCTCATGTAGTGCAAACAAATAATAATAATAATGATAATAATAATAATAATAATAATAATAATAATAATAATAATAGTAGTAATAATAATAATAATAATAATAAAATAATAACAATGATAATAATAATAATAATAATAATGATAATAATAATAATAATAATAATGATGATGATAATGATGATAATAATAATAATGATGATGATGATGATAATAATAATAATGATAATAATAATAATAATAATGATGATGATGATAATAATAATAACTCTTAGTCCAGCGTTAGGGAGAATCCTTTTATCTCAGCCTATTGTTATCATTCGCCTTAACGTACAGTCGCTTTCGGGTAACGGTGAATTTCTAATGTGACAGAATAAACCACATTGATAGGATTCCCCCTAATGTAGGAAATAATGTTTTAATAATAATAATAATAATGATAATAATAATGATAATAATAATAATAATAGTAATAATAATAACAATAATAATGATAATAACAATAATAACAACAAGAACAACAACAAAAACAATAATAACAATAAAGGGTTCTTGTATAGCCTTAATGTCTGCCATACGTGACACTCCTGCCACTCCAGTATAATTACCCCAGCCTTAGCATGGCTGCTATTACAGCACTTTAGCGTTTTAGGGAATCATTTCCTGCCAGGTACATTAGCCTCTCCTGGCTCGAGTTTGGCAAATGTAGATGAATGTCTTGACAAAGGATGTGAGGGATGTTGCAAGTCCTCTGATCAATTCTTACAAACTGTTATCTCTTCAGTATAGAGTTGCGATCGATTTCAATCAATCGCAACTCTTTATATGGCAGGGCCAAGCTCACACTGCAATTATACTGCATAAGTACTATTCTTCATACTCTTTTACAAGAATCAGCACTAACCTTCGCTGTAGTCTTGTACCCGTTCTCAACTGTATATTTAGTTTCAACCAGCTGCCTCGTCTTATCGATCATCATCCGTCCGAAGGCCGTCACGCTCTGTGAGATCTCCAAGCACGGTAGCTTGCCGACCTGCGCTCCTGTGAAACCGTAGACAGAGTTGGCGCTGACCTTGAGCGCCAGCTGTCGCCCGTCCAACACCTTCTTTCGCAGCGGGTCGGTTTCTTTCTTCAGATCTGCCTTAGCTCTGTGAATAATAATCATTAGAAAGCAACAACACAATAAAGAGAATGTTGAGTTCGGAGAGAGGTGAAAAATAATTTCTGAGCTTTCTCATTCCTTTTATGTCAGTTTGGAAGAATATCATAGAAGAAATGTCCCCTGAAAGAATTGCTCTTCAAATGCCCTCATATTAAAAAATGACAAGAAATAGCTGAAGTGTTCGGGGCCAAACATTCATGCCACATGTGTGTGCAGTCCCACATACCCATTTCTGTGTACAGTGCATGTGCTTTTCAGCAAGATTGGGTTAAGTTCTTATCATGTTGATGACTTGCATTGATACTTGTGCACTATAATAAACAGGATATGCCTAATTAGTATGCCAAGTTTTAGGACAATCTGATAATCCCTTCATAGAAATTTTCATTGAGTTCTAATCCTCCTTTTGTCATCTTAGCACAACACCTTGCAAGTCAGAGTGCTTCAATAGACTGCAAACTTTAAACCCTTATTTCTCAGAAGTAACATTCTGAGGGACTGTGCATTCTACTCTTTGTACAGTGAGTTAGGAACATCCAATGCTAATAAGTTATACAGTATACCATTTTAAAGCTGAGAGTGTCCTCTTTCAGAATCAGACCTTAACTAAAATTCATATCTGGCAACTTTTTGGTGGTTTTGTGGTGCCTGGGGCCCGTTGCACAAAACTCACGTTTAATCACAACTCCTAAATATCAAACGCAAGTCCTTAATGCGCACTTCTGATTGGCTCAAAATAAAGTTGTGTTTGATTTTCCTGAGTTGCGTTCAAACGCAAGTTTTGTGCAACGGGCCCCTGGTCACATTTGTCTTGTCAGTGATTTTTACAGACAAATTTGCTATCAGCCAATCAGATGCAAGGATTTCAGTAGCTTATAACAGTTATTGTAAATTGTCAGTGAAAGCAAGTTTCATGAAACAGGCCCAGTTCTCACCTTTTTCTGGCTGTTAGTAGGTCTTCAAGAATCTCCGGCAGGATACCTCGTCTCACCGACTTCTTGACAAAGTAGTTCCCTGTCGGCGTCTTGATGTACTGATCAGGCGCAAGACTGTACAGATGCAAAGATTGGTTATTAACAGTTGGCAGCATTTGAAATACAGAAAAGTCAGACCAAAGTGTTATAGCCCCCAAGACATCCATATACAGACTTCAAGACAGCTATTAACCCTAAAAAGGCCAGGCTATATTGGTGCTCCCTCAGCCTATTCCAACCATATATATATATATATATCCATCCATCCATCCATCCGTTACCCTTCTATCCATTACCCATCCATTCATCTATCCTTCCATCCATCCATCTTCCCATCCTTCTACCCACACCCATCCATCTTTCAATCAATCAATGAGAGATGTACTTACTTCTCTTTCATCGATGGTGACAAGAGGCTTGTATAGCAGAGGTTATGAGCCTGCATGATGGATGGATACAGTGAAGAGAAATCCAGTGTGGCGATAGGGCAGTCATAGTACCTGAGAAAAAAAAAAAAAAAAATAAAATCATAAAACACAAGACCATGCTTTAAAACTGATATTGAAAGAACATTAAATGGTTAAAAAAAAAAAAACTTGCAAAGTTGAACTGTACAACGAAAGTGTGCCAACAAAATGCATGAAATACAAATACTTCAAGAAATATAGCTTTCCTTAGGAATATTTGGTGTTTTTTGCAAGGAACCTAAATCGAGGCACGGTAAAGCCCACTGTGTTCTGCATAATATGATGTCTGAAACATGTATATAGAAAAGCAATACAGTCTGATATGTGTCAATAGTTGGAAAAGTAGCATCCTCGTTTGAAAATGGCTGTAACATGTGGAAGCCAGTTGGATCAGTCGGTAAAGCCTGTCGGACTATTAAAAGATCGTGGGTTCGAACCCCATCCCGGACGAATGACTGAAGCCTGCCTTGTGTGTTAACGTGCACCTCCCATTTCACAGACGCAGGCTATGTTACAGTTAAAAGCACTACATCCCTCAGACAGGACGTTAAATGCAGGCCTGTGTAGAGGAGAGTCACCACCTTTGCATGTTAGGAACCCACTGCACTATTCGAAGAAGGGGGGGGGGGGGGAACCCAGTATAGTGGTACAGTTGCACATCCCATCACTTGTACGAGGAGGACAGACCAAAGTGTTACAGTGATTCAGTTCGTCGCTTTTCCCCTCCCAGGCACAGGTGACGCCAAATACTTAATACAGTGCTTTAGCGACCACCTGTATAGAAAGTCCACTTGTCCATAAAGCCCATAATTTTCACTTCCCTTGAAAAGTGTTTCTCATTGAAACATGTACTATAGGAACCTGTACATAAAGACTGCTTTTCTTGTCTCCCTTGAGTGGTCTTTATAGACAGATTTCATTGTAATAACAAGAGAGAAACAGACAGCACAAAAGGTTGACATATGCATCATGGGGGGGGGGGGGGGGGGGGGGGGACATCATCTTACCCTCTGATTGGATCCAAGACGTAACCTCCTACATAGTCCTCGCCTGTCTCTACCTTATGGGCAGGCATCACTAGGTCTTGTTCCTTGGCCTGTAAACAATACACAGAATAGAGTTTGTGGGACTACATATAACTCAAACAGGACACAGAATACAGCACACAGGACTATTTAATCAATTCAATACCAGGTGCTTTGTCTTAGTCAGGAATCGCTAACGTAAAATATAACAGCACTATTCAAAGGTTTAAACAGACGAGAAAGAGACATGGAAGAAATGAATTTCGCAAGGTGTTCTCTTGTTCATGGTAAAAATCATAAAGAATCTAGCTAAAAGTATAGTACAGATATTCAAGAATAAATTCTCCCCTTTTTATATATTCCTATTGGTGATTTAACTGAAGAACATTTTTTTTTTTTTTCTTTTGCATAGCTTACCTTTCGTAGGAGCTGGGAAACGACCTTAATCTGCTGCCCTCTGGAGAGCAGATAGGTGAGAGGCACGCCCGTCACCCTGGCCATCTCCATGTAATTGATGATAGACATGAGCTTGTCAAGGAGACGCAGAGGCAGCATAGCATCTTTCAAACAGTAGACGGCCAATCGTCTTCTCGTTTGCTCATTGCCATTCTAAAGCACAAGAAAAAACAGGTTTTCAGGTCAAAGGTTAAAAATGTTCATCACCTGTTGTGAAAGTGAAATTTGAGAAAACTGTCTACAAGCTGTTTTGAAGCTATTCTCAAGCTATTCTCAACTGCATATTAACAACTAGTAACCCAAACCAAGTGTAATGTTTGGTTGTGAGGAACACCAAATGTAAATGTATTGTGAGACAAAATTTTTTAAAAATCTTTTCAAATATCAGATACACCATAAAAGCACATACACAGATATGCACAAATGGGACAGTCATTTCAAAGTTCAGGGCCCTCTTGCATAAAAAGTTGCGATTAAACGCAACTCAAAAAATTAAACGCAACTTGATTATCAACCAATCACGATCGTGTATTTTGGACTTGCGTCTAATTTTTTGAGTTGCGTTTAATCGCAACTTTTTATGCAAGAGGGCCCTGGACTCTGTCTTTTCAACAGTTGTGATTAATGTGACTACCTATTTCTTCTGTTAAGAGTTGTGTTTGATATCAAACTCATCAAAAAAAAAAAAAAAAATAAGCAGAAAGATGAAAATGAACTGAATACCAAAAGTATGTGGTGGTATTGTTACTATAGGGTGGGGGGGGGGGGGGGGGGGGGCTTTTCTCCACTCAAAACCATAGCTGATAAGACTTCAAATTAGTTGCAAAAAGTACACTGAATGGGAACTTTTACAGCTCCAATTTTTTTTTAGAATATGTTATCTTACTTGTAGATCTGTGATGATGGAATGTTGAACGTCTTCTTTCTGCTCCTGAAGGAAATGGTAACTGACGGCGTTTAGGCGATATGACCTCAGCTTGTAGTCTCTCACAAGCACCTGAGATGGGGTAATGAACCAGTCTTATTCCAATTAATATAAAGAATACATTGCAATCCATTTTCAATAAGAAATATCGATGGTTCTTAGGGTGGATTCACAAATTGCTGGGTTGACATTATCACCTTGATACCTAAAGTGACTTATTGATTACATATTGGTACAAATCTAAGTGTCTCTAAGAGCAAAGTATCACCCTAAATATCTGAAAATTGATATGCCTAGTATCACTAGGACCAAAATCATTTGTGAGTGCTCCCTTATGACCTATCGGTGAACCCATTTCTGTATTTGTAATAAAGTTCACTGCTACAAATTCCCCCCAAACTTTACAAGTAAACAGTGCAGTTCTTCTAAAAGAATATTAATGGAACAAATAATATTGTACACCATACAACTAGAAACACAATCCATAGCTTCCCTTATAAACATAAAAATAAAGAATTTCATTAAAAGAATATGATTTTAAAAAGTTACCAATTTAATCTAAAAGACATACCTGAAGGAGATCAAACTGCACACGACCTTCCATGTTGACGGCTTTGTTCTCTCGCTTCCCGAGCTGCTTCGACTGGAACGAGACGTCCCTGATCACGCTCTTGGTGTTCCGGAGACGCCCTAGGAACGAGAAGCGTGGCAGCTTGAGGGCAGCAGCGCGGTTGATAAGATATGGGATGTCGAAGTTCTGGATGTTGTAACCTGTCAGGATGTCAGGGTCTACCTCTCGGACAAAGTCAGCCCATGCCTACAAGGAGAATAAGATCGTCTGTTGAGAGCCAAAAGGCCATTAACTCATATACTTTTACACAGAGTTAACACCCTTCTGGCACTCAACATACAAGACTGGGATAGTTATCTGATAGATCAAAGCTTCAACACAACTGAAATATTTTTGATTTCCAACAGTCGGCCTCCTAAGGACAGTCATACGCTAATTTCAAGAACAATTTCAAAGACTACTACAATATGTTTTGAGGTATACATGTGTACTTGTTAATAGACTATATTCATGAATGTATCAATCAATTCCTGGGCCCCGTTTCAATAAACTTGTTATCAATGACAACTGCCCCATTTCTATGACAATTTTGCTCTCAGCCAATGAGATTCAAGGATTTCAGTAGCTTATAACAACTATTATAACTTGTTATTGATAACAAGTTTTATGAAACGGGGCCCTGATGTCTGCCGGCAAAAAAATACCCTAAATATTTGTGTTTTGTCTCGATAGTATTGTCTCGATAGTATTGTCCTGGGAGTCAAATGATGATTACGATTGTCACTGTGAAAAAAAATATCATCATGATCATCACAATCATCATCACAATATCACTTTGAATATCATCATTTTTATCATTCTTAGTACTACTGTCAATATAGTTGCCACCATCACCATCATCAAGTTCATTTTCATCAACATCATCTTCATTAAATATTTTTCTCAGCATCATCACCTTCATTCTCATCATCATCAAAATCATCATCATCACCACCATCATCATCATAATTATCATCATCACCATCATCATCATCATAATCATGGCCATAATCATCATCATCATCATCATAACTATCATCATCATCATCATCATCATCATCATCATAATCATGGCCATATCCATCATCATCATCATCATCATCTCCACCACCACTACCTAAACCACCACCATCATCATTGACACCATCACCACAATACCTGAAGCATCTCGTGTTCCGTCTTGAACGACAAGACCTGGGAGCCAACAATGGGGGCGCACGTGTTTAACGTAAAGATGTTCCTGATGAAAGGATCCCTCTCGCCTTGGCGGATCACCATGTTTGCAATCTGGATGACAGGATCCTTCTCCGCTTCCGGGAAGATACCTGAAGACGAGGATGAAGATAGTACCAATAAAATTGCATTTTAAAAATAGTCTGCTTGGGCTTCGACGGCAACAACTCTCTCTCTCTCTCTCAGGTGTTCGGCCAGGGTAGGGCCCTGTTTCATAAAACTTGTTATCAATAACAAGTTGCAATAACTGTTATAAGCTACTGAAATCCTTGCATCTGATTGGCTGAGAGCAAATTTGTCACAGAAATGTGCCAGTTGTTACTGATGACATGTTTTATGAAACGGGGCCCAGATCTACACACAGGTGCATAGACATATTCCCCAGCGACAATTACTCAAGGGGAGTGTTTCACAAAGAGTTAAGTTTGACTGAAAGTCGCACTTAAATTCCTAGTTGCGTGCGGTATATGACACATCACCGCATTGGTCAGATCATGCTCAGGGGACGCGCTCTATTGGGTAATCTACCAATGAGATTTAATGAGGTTTAATACCGGATGCGCATTGGCACTTGCGCGTGACTTCAAGTCAAACTTAATTCTTTGTGAAACACCCCCCAGGTTTTATTTCTTCAAAGATAAAGGGTTATGGTTAAGGTTGCAATTGGGTTTTAAGTTAGGTTTAGGGTTAGGGTTAGGTATACTGTTTGATCCAGGGTCGTTGCCAAGATCTTGTTTAATATAGGACACTGACGTAGGACAATCGTCACCCCCACACCACTACCATCCGGTTGGTCATTTCTCCATCCTTCATTCTCCAGAACCTTTTTCTTCATTCCACATTTGAACCAGTCCATGTAAATCACAGGAATTTCAGGTAAAGACTGAAAGAAGAACATTCAAGTGTGCTTTACAATCTGGAAAAATAATGTGATTGTGAGTATTCTCTTCAATTTTTATCCTTCTCATGGCTGACAGCCTGATGTTTTCATCGTAATTTTACCAATGAGATCACACTACAGAATTCCTGTAGATCTACACTTAAAAGGATAAAATCGTTACCCCCTGCTTGTTCTCACGAAATATGGAAATATCTACGGTCTGGTGCCATATTCGGCCTCCGGCCTCATGGAATATGGTACCAGACCCTAGATATTTGCCCGTATTTCGTGAACAAGCAGGGGGTAACTAACAATATCAATTTATATAACATCTGGTGATGTTTGGCAAGAAACTAAAATCACCTCCCAATCAATAGCTCTTCTTTTCAACCCTCTCTTCGCTATGCCTAAATGTACCTTTCCGTCCTGCACATTCGATGTCGAAACTCAGAATCCTGAAGGGCGCCACATGCTGCCACTGGCCGTCTGCAGGATGACTGATGAAGCGATCCCATGCGACGTCGATCTCGATCTGTGAAGCCGACACGGGTGCTTGGCCGGAGGAGGAACGCACGCGATAGGTTCCAGCAGGCACCTCAATCCAGTTGCAACCAACAACGTCCGCATCAACCATAAACCTTGACAAGAAATGGTGGAAAAATGATACATTTAACAGTCTAAGAAGAACGTGAACATGACTTCACTGCTAACACAACTAAAACTTTATACCACAAAAAGCAAGGGGCCTGGCTAAAATAATACTTTTTAAAGTGATAACTTGCTGACATTGTAAATACCAATATTTCAGGATATATCCATTACCATGACCTTGCACCTTATGTTGATTTCTAATGTATACGTATTTGATCTAAGGATTTGACACTGTTGGATAGCATACTGTACCTGCCAATCTTCCAAAACTAAAATCTGGAATTTCTCAAGGCAAAATTAGGAATACAGTGTACTTCGTATGCTTTTTACACCTCATAATTTAAGCAGAGTAGTCTAAGCTTAAGAACATTAGTTTGAAGGCCCCAAAATAGGAATCATTCCCCTATAATATGAATTTGGGGGAATGATTCCCAGGTGCCGATCAGCAACAGAAAGGATGCTGATCTGTTGCATACTGGTCACCAAGCGATTGTAATGTCATCCAAAGTAATGGAAGATTGGTGAACAGTAGCTCATGGGAAAAAAGGCGAATGGTCACTGACTGGTTACCCACTGGTAAAAGACTGTTGACATTGTTTATCCAACTATATGCCTCTATACTGATTGATTGATGACTGTACAAAACTGTTTTGCGTATGGTTCACTTCCTGTAAACAAAGGACATCGCAAAAGAGAGTGATCGGTTGTCAACTGGTGAGCAATCGATGGTATGTCGGTGGCCAACAATTTGCCAACTGGTTGCCAATTAGCTGCTGAAGATTGGCAACCACTGGAGACCAGTCACCTACTTTTGGCCGATTGTTTAAAGCTCAGAAAAAGCTTCTGACGACCAGTTTGGTCAGCAAAAGGTTTTCGATGCAACATCGAAAAACCTCCAGCTGACCAAAACCCTTGAGAAACCAATTGCCGACCAATGACAACCTTTAAAAGATTGGCTATAAACCTTTATATGACCATTCACAACCAACTGGTTGTCGCTGGTCTGTGACTACTGTGACTTAGGTTCAAAGGGAAGCTTGAGTTCTGGGAAAGGTAAAAAATAATTTGTGAGCTTTCTCATTCTTTTTATGTTAGTTTGGAAGATTATCATAGTCAGGCATGTGAGTGAGGTAAGAAAAAAAAAGAGGAAAAATGAATTAGTGAGTAATGAATTGCGAGGGAGCGGAGCGACCGAGCGGGGGGAGGGTGTGGGAGGGGGGACACCCCCCTCCCACGGTAGGGAGCTTTGCAGTTTTTTAACTTGAAATTGTGCAATCTGGTACATACCAATGAGAGGAAATTCAGGCTTAGGATTAACTGTATCTGGGTAGGTGTGTTATGATTTGATAGATAATTAATTATAATAATTATATTTTTCTTGAAAAACACAAATAATTGACACACTAATAAATTTGCACGCTAACACAAATACACACACATATTATTGTATTATTAAGTATCAAACATTCACACTCACAGTTCAAAATTATTTCAGTTTTTAATATGGTACTCACAGACTATATGCTTTTCCTACTTTTCTTGTTTACTAATACTAATCTCTTTAACGAGAGGGTCTTTCTTGTCAATTGATGCCTTATCATCACGCGAGCCCCGCTCCACATAATTTTGATCCTTGGAAGTAGAAGTCATGATTTAAGTTCCTCTTGTGAAGTTCACATCAGTAAATAAACAATTCAAAACAAGTACCAAGATGGTGCATAACTGTGTTGGAAACGCGGAAGAAATTTATCCAAACGAACTCGAAGTCCCGCTCGAAGTACCACTCGAAGACACAGCTAGCAGCTGAAGCAACTTGACCAACGCCGCGCGATACATGCGAGACCGGCTATCACCCCCAGAGCTTCCCCGTGCCACTCGATTGCTAGCCCGGCGCGGCTGCTTAGCAGTGCACTGCTAGGCCGCCACGCACTGCAGCGTGAAACCAGAATACCGGATTGGATAGTCTCTATTACCAGGCGTTTTTAGACATGAATAATAATTGCTCGTAATGAGCAGCTCAAAATACGTTTATATATTGACAAAAAGCATGGTACGAGACTAGACTGTGTTTTTCTTTACCCAGAGAGTAAAAAACGCGGAAAGTGAAAAAAAGACGCGAGAAAATGATTTTAAAAAAGCGGAAATTCGCGTAAACGCGGAAATTTCACATGCCTGCATAGTAGATATGTCCCCTGAAAAGGATTGCTCTTCAAATGCTCTCACATTCAAAATATGACAAGAAACAGCGGAAATGTTCGGGCCGAACATTTATGTGTAGTCCCATATACACATTTCTGTGTGCAGTGCATGTGACTCTCAGCAGGATTGAGTCAATTTCTTATCATTTTGGTGATTCCAAAACCTTACAGCATACACCAATTCTTATTTGCTATATAATCAACCTTTCCCAATGGCTTTGAGACAGTTTCTTTCACAATTCAATCTCATGACCAGAACTCAACTCTATCTTTAAAAGGAAATCCAACTTTTCCAAAAAGCAAATCCCACAAAAGCTCCTATGAACAATTTAAAAAAAATTTGTACCTGATCTCAAAGTCAATGTTACTCTCATAGGTCTGGTAGCCCTTATGTGGGTACGGCGGGACTGATAGCCCTGATTCTAGGAGTCTCCTGGCCGGGGCTACCAGCTTAGGGTACGCCACTGTGATCTTCAGGAAGGGCATCATCTTGTTTCCATGGTAACCGTAGATGTCTGGAAAGCAACGAGATGGCAATAATGTTGAAGGTCTACCAGCAAAAAAAAACAGTCATTTCATTAAGAACATTTATCAATGAAAATACAGACCCGGGTTCGAAAGCAAGTGCATGCGCTAGTGCCCTTTGGTAAGGCATTAATCCTCATTACCAAGTCCCTCTGAGAGGACTTAAAGCCGTCGGTCCCCTGGTTGCTTACTTACAAGCATACACATGCTTTCTTAGCAGTCAGGTAGAATAAACCATGAAACCTTTTTAAACCATCAAACCTTTAAAGAAAAAGTGAAATGCCAGAAGGCAAGCGAAATAATATAATATACATGTTCGCCTTGATAATCTTCTTTCATTCCACCAAAACAACTTAACGTTCATACATAGGCCTCTGAAACGAGAATTACCTTGCCAGTAAATGCATACGATATATGGAATATCTCTTGCAAATCAATTATATTATCAGCAGACCAAAGGCAAATAATTTTTAACTGCATGGTGCATTGTCTGGTAGCAAAGCAAGATTTCTGACACTATTTCTCTTTCCACATGATATTGATATCACGAATAGCCGGTGTCAAGACATCTTTTAAGCTGTAAATAAACCACTTTGTCCCTCAGATAGGAAAATTAAATGAATGTCCCGTGTGTAACAGAATCACCACCTATGCACATTAAGAACCCCAGGCACTATTCAAATAAGTGGAGGGGAAATCAACCTCAGTGTAGTGGTCCACCAGCACATCCCGATCAGTTATATTAGGAGGAGAGACCCTTGAGAGTTACAGTGATATAAGTCCACTTTTCCCCCTCCCAGGCCCAGGTGACGCCAAATACCATTATAAAAAAACAACAGAATCTCATAAGCAAACTTACTTTCTTTCTGCATCACATCGACAGCAAGGACAGCCTGGGTCAGGTTATCCTTGTTAGACCTCATGTCAGCTATGACAGCATCATTGAGACACACCCTGAACTTGGAGCAGTGTTCGGGGACAAAGTTCTGTGGGGCGGGGATGTAGAAGTAGGGCGTGAACCCGTGGATGTGGCACATGACGTTGTTGCCTGCATCAGTGACGCCGAACATGCGGATGATTGGTGTGGGGCCTGATGTGGCACCAGGCATGCCCTGGATGTGGGATCCTGGAGAACATAAAAGGGAAACAAAACAATATAAGAATCTACAATGGATCAACATGCAGGACAGTTCACAAACATATTCAAATTTATAGCTTTCAAGTGATACAACTATTGAAAAGCAGACACTTCCACAAATATCGCAATGGGTCCAGATTTGCATAATTTTCATACTGCATAATACATCAGTTTGAACACTGATTTTTTTTATTAATTTGCAAGAAGTTTTTTTGCGAAGAAAAAAACCAGTACCGTAATAAGCAATTTGAGAATGTTTCATGGTGTGAAAGTTTCAACTCAATTGTTTGAGAAGATGATAGGCCACTAGGCTTGTCATTCAACATGTAATTCTTAATGATGATGATGATGAAGAAGATAATGATGGTGATGATGCAGTGGTGATGATGATGATGATGATGATGGTAATGATGGTGGCGATGACAATGATGATGATGACTATGATGACGACTATGATGATGATGATGATGACAATGATGACTATGACCTGCAAGGGTCTGTGTTCACATAATAACCAGTAAACATGTTACCAAGAAATAATAATAGATTCACTTACCAATATAATGCTCGAGATCAATCTGCTGGAATACGATGGAGTCCTTCGAAGGGTCGAAAGGAGCTAAAGGAGGACGAGGCCACTTGGGATGTTTGCTCTGTGAATTGGCAACTGTTTGTTATGAAAAGAACAAGAAATCTTATGTACCATGTTTCTCGTTGGGAATATCTTTTCAGTTGTTCATTAACCAGTTTTCGTACCATCAATCCGATCTGAGAAGCTATAGGAAACTAAGCAGTATCATGGTAGGAGACAAGATAAGCATGTTATGTATCTTTTTTTGTCCATGATCAATCTTGTTGTTGGAGGACTACAAGGAAAGCATACATGTAGTTTGGTTTTTTTTTTTTTTTAAAGCATTAGGAAAACATAGGGATGACTCGCACTGAAAAGGAGGAAGGATTAAGGGGAAGGATTCACATGTCTGGACTACCCTAACAAAGCTGTCACTTGGAGCCTGAAAGATGATAATAATAATGATGATAATAATAATAATAATAATAATAATAATAATAATAATAATAATAATAATGATAATGATAATGATAACAACAACAACAACAACAACAATAATAATAACAATAACAATAATAATAACAACAACAACAACAATAATAATAATAATAATAATAATACTAATATTAATAATAATAATAATAATAATAATAACTACTTAACTAGCATTTGGTAAGCTCTCCATAATACAACTATATCACAGTGTTTACAAACTTGATAATACTTAATATAACATTAATACATAGAATTAATAATACATATCATAACATTAAGACGAAATTAATAATACATAATATTGAATAAAAATTAACTTTATTGGTGTACAAACACCGAAAACAACAACCAAAAATAGTCTTGTGTAAGTGTTTCATTTAATTTAATTTCATTTCCATCTCTTTCCTTTCCTTTCACTTCTCCTAAATTCCTCTAAACTCCCCATAAGTGGGTTATTTTTTCACGAAAGAATATATCAACAGCCTTTTCACTGAGGCTCCCACATGGTGGTACCAAAACCTTCAATTGTGAATACTCACTCACCATGGAAACCTACAGAGAACATCTAAAAATTAACTTATTAAGCATAAAGTTTGAAAGAAATGGAAGGGGCTGAACTATTCCCGGAAGAGATATGTTTTCAGAAATTTCTTAAAATGGTCTATGGAATTAGCTGATTTTATGAAAGAGGGGATATTGCTCCATTCTTTGGATGCAGTTACAGTAAATGTACGATCGCTAGCTTTGCTAAGGGTTTTAGGGATGGTGAGAAGAAATGGCTCCCTAGAAGAGCGAAGATTAGGACGGAATGGGTTATGAAATGTTATGCAATCCTTAATATATATCGGCATTTGGTCATGGAAGGCTTTAAAAATGAACAATAGTATCTTGAAGAGAATCCTTTCTTTAAAAAAAAAGAAGTAAACAAAACAAAGACTTTATTGGAAAACTAGAAAACCTGAGCTATAATGAAACTGAGCACAGACAAAGTTTTTTATCCTACGCAATCCGCGTATTTCTTCGACTATTTACCCTTTCAAGACAATTGGAAACATTTCTTGGTTTGGCTCAATAACTTTTGATTCAGAAAAAAATTTCTGCACAAACAATGTCCATTTTTGTTGCATGCCCATATTATGTTTGATGCCAAGAATATTAAAAACGAGAATAAGCTTTCAAATCCTTGAATTGGCAACATATTGAGAGATTCAAAATCATTGTTTTTTATCAAAATTGGCAATTTTTTTCAACTTTTCGACGAAATAGCTAACCATGTACATGTATGTTGTTTTCAAGGATATAACATTTTTCGAGATCCATGTAGCATTAAAGAAAATATTTTAGTTGCCATTTTGAAGAATAAAATGTGATCAATTTAGCCCTTAAATAATTCCTGTCATGAAAGGGTTAACAATTTTCTTTTCCTCACCAGTGCTTGAAGATGGTGGTGATCTATGATCAGTACCATTGCTCTGTTGCGAGTCCATCTCCGACTCAATCTGCTCCATCAGGGCCAGCTCTTCCTCAAATACCGATGGATCCTGGTCCTCAAAGTCCTGAACCCGAGCCCTCTTAGACTGAGGGCCAGACCCTCTTGGGGTGCCTCCAGGTTTGCGTTTTGCATCCATATTTATAGCATTCTAATGGGAAAGAAGAGAGAGGAGAAAAAAAATTGAATTCAATAACACCAAATTCAAACATGTAAAACTGGAACTTGGAAAGGAGTATGAATTGAAGTGTCTAATTCTTAGATGAATAGATTCTACTAAATCATGTAAATTGTATCTTCTTCTTATATTCTTTGCTGTAATTGTAAGTACATGTACAAGCCACCATCTCGTACTGCTGTTGGTGATGTGCAGGCATATAGGCCTACCATGCCTACAGACAGTGTCTTCATAGGGCAATGCGTGTGACACAATGAATGAAGCACTTCTGTGTGGGGTGAACAGTGGTTTCCTCAATCACGATCATGACCATAATACCCAGTTTTCTTATTTGCACGCCGACACAAGACTACATCATTTTGAAGCTCTGCGCATGCGTCACATCATCTCCCTCATCCACTAGTCAATGTGAGAACGTATCCACCATGGTTTTGCCTCTCTGAAACGTGAATTTCGGTCTCCGCTATGACGTCACATGAAGGAGAATAACAAAGAAATACATAAGAAATGATAGAAATAGAAAGTCATAGAATAACATATAGAAATGCATATGAGATTAAGAAAAGATGTGAGAAAGAGAAGATGAGAGAAGAACAAAAAATAACATAAGAAAATATCGAAAAACAAAGCTTAACATACATGTAAACAAATGATAGAAAAACAAAGCACAACATGGGAAAAGACAGACAGAAAAATCTCAAATGACAGAAACACAAAGAATAAAATAAGAACAGAAAGAGAAATGAAAGAAAAAAAAAAACAACAAAATAGCGTTTATAGAAAGAAAGAGAGAGAAAAGAAAGGATAAACAAAGAATTACATTATAAGGAAAGAAAGTATCAAAAGGAGAAATAAAGAGAATAACATAAGGAAAGAAAGAAAAATGAAAGGAGAAAACAAAGAATAACATAATAACATAAGGAAAGAAAGAGAAATAAAAGAGAAATGATTGGAGAAAAAGAAAGAATAACATAAGAAAAGCAAAATAAAAGGAGAAAACAATGAATAACATAAGGAAAGAAAGAGAAATAAAAGGAGAAAAACAAAGAATAAGGAAAAAAGCTATAGAAAGAAAGAAAAATGAAAGGAGAAAAACAAACTACCGTATATCATGAGGAAATATATAAAGAAAAGTTATCTTCAGATAAGCTTGTACATGTATAAGTGAGAAAGAGAAGTGAACTGAAAGGAGAAAAGCAAAGAATTAACAATAACATAACTAAGCCTAAACTAAAGCCCTAAATTAGGGTGTCTGAAGGTTGGCCAAATCTGTCAGCTGTTTTTATGCTGAATCCGCACAAAAAATGGCACGCAGCTTTTCAACATATAGGTTATTTCAAACTAACTAAAAAATATGATCCCATTGGCAGTTTGAAATAAATTTGGTATCATATGATAGGAAATTATATTTCCTATATTTTGGTGTTAAGGACAAGTTACATGCTTAATCTCTTCATTAAGAAAAACTGAAAAGGAATATGTTTAAAGTGACATCTCGGCAAGTTCTTGAGCTATAAACTTGTCCATCAGAACTTAAGTAATTTGGAATGTTCCAAATTTGATTCTGTAGGAATTTTTGAGAAACTAATATGAGATCATGTTGCTATATCAATTTGAAAATACCCTCCCCCTACTGCTCCACAGGGCCCTATGCAAAATTACACACAAACTGCTCACACTCTGTGTGTGCGCACTAGTGTTTCAGCAGCATGTTTTGTGCCATTCATTTGTACATGTCTATGGGAATCTTTAAGCTGAAAATTTCCAATAATTCATTCAAGCATTACTGAATAATAAATGCATGGATTGACATGAAATTTGGTACATGTATTTTTTACAGTATTTTCAACGAGATCTGAAAATCTCAAATCATTTGAATATGTAGTTTCTGAGATAGAAAAATCCTCCAGACACCCTACCTAAATGGCCTAAGGCTAAGGAAAGAAAGAGAAACGAAAGCTAGGATAAATTAAAAACAAAAGAGTAACAAAATGAAAAAAGTAGAAAAATGAAAGGATGAAATATAAAGCATAACGTAAGAAAAGATGAAGAGGAGACATCTTGCCGTTCCAGTCGATGTTGACTGGAATCGAAACAGATTTCAACCGTGGACAAAAAAAGTTGAGCAGTCAATGCGTCGACGTCTGGACTGTAGTGTAGACGTGTAGACCAAGTTCTGGTTCTGGTCGATGTGAAAGGCATCCATGTCCATACAACTGAAAATTCCCTAATGCCGACTAATTGGCAACTTAACCTTCTTTCTTTCATGCCATGCTTTCTTTGTTTCAACAATAACATATCTAATTTAGACTCTCCTATAAAAAGAGAGATTTAAAAAAACAAAAAATAAATTAAAAAAAACCCTCCCACGGCCACGAAACCTAACATATTTTTAAACAAGTGGGACTGATCAAGAAACGGTATGACGAAAACACCATTGTTACCCAAAAATGACGCCTCAAAAAAGGGTTGAATGAATGAAAGTATGTCAAATATTATCTCCTGGCATCTCAAAATTACTCATAATTACTAAAAACGCAAGACCTAACTATATTTACCGAATGACGATTAATATCTGAGTCCTTCCGCTCTTTTCCAATGTCGCGCGGAATCTTCGAAATTCGGCGGGACGATCCACTTCCTGTTTCGATGATGATGATGATGCGATGATGATGGCCGTATCACGACGAGTGGGCCATGGCCGGTACAGTGGTGGTGGCCGTGGGAAGGAATGGGGGGGGGGGGGGGGGGGATAGGCCTAATTATTCCTCATTTTCTTGCCTTTTGTTTTTGTCGATGAGGCCCGGCCTGCCGCCCGCGCTAACCAAATTACTTGGTTTTTGAGTCACGTTTTAGTCAATAATTCCATTTCCATCTTCTTCCACCGTCTGTAATATATGCTTCACAGGCCGCTTATATCAATTTCTTCTTTATATATTCTTCTTTGTTTTTTCTCCCCTCATCATTTCTTGCTTCTTTAAAAAAAAAACTGCTCAGGTTCGAACTTAATTTCCTCCTATTTGTGTGTAGGGTGAGAATTTATTTGTGCCCGGCAAACTCATTCTTTCCCATAATTCTAATCCTGGTATAACTATAAGTACTCTCATAAAGAATGGAGTTTTCTTCCTATCCTTCATCATCATCATCATCAATAACTCATGATTTTGCCACCGTCGCGACGCGTCGGACTCCACTGCTCCTCTTCAGTCAATTTTCAAAATTTTATCTTCATCTTTATTAAATTCATCTTCATAAAATCATCTGAATTAAGTCCACCCTGTAACCATGAAGTTACTTTTGATAACTGAGAAAAGTATAATTGTGCCCCCCTTTTTTTTTGTGCTTAAATGTCAAGAGAACTTGGAGGGACAAAGAACCCCCAAAATATGTGATGACCTTCATTGCTTTTGCTTGTCGGAGAATTTTGGAGGAAAACTGGGCCCCCAAAATCTGACATTTTTTTTTTTTTTTTTGCTTGTCATGAAATTTTTCTGAAATTTGTGCCCCCCCCCTTACAAAATCCTGGATCCGTTCCTGAGTATTTGGTCATATACAGGGGAACCTATATGCACATAATTTACAAAGGTATATAGGTTTGAGAAAAAGTGATTTTCCTGGGAAACATGAAAATTTATGAAATGTATAAAACAAATCAAATGAAGAGGAGCTCACAAAGGAAATCACAGACGATAATTGTGTTGTGCCTTTAAAAATCTTATTATCAAAATAATAACTGTCTCATTCTCTATTTCATTTAAACCATACTTTCTCTCATTTTTCTGATTTCAGTGGAATCAATTTCCTGTATTTTTTTAGCAATCAAATATCTAATCTGAAGAAAAAAGAAAGAAACCCCACCCCCCCCCCCAAAAAAAAAAATAAATAAATAAACAAACACAACAACAGAAGAAGTATAAAGTGACAGTATATCAGTTCAAATAATGATTGATTGATTATTTACTTTACATAATAAATGTCCATCACACAAGAATTTGTACAAATTAACATGCAAACACTTTGTCGTCATCTCAATAAGCAATGAACAAGAAATATATTATCATGTACAAGACTGGATGGAAATTAAAGTAAGTTACAGAATGATCTACGATACGATGTAGTTTTATACCAAACACTCTCATCCGAAGACAAAGTCAATCGCATTTATCTGTTTTGTCCCAAGATTCACTGAGTACAAATGCGAATCTGAAGCCTCGAACATATTTATCAATCTTAGAGGCACTTCATTAAAAACTGAAAAAAAGTTTGAATGAAATGTGTACAATGCTGTAAATAAGTATGCCTTTTTTTTTCTTTTTTTTTTCTTTTTTGCTTTAAAATGGTAAAAGGCTAGATGAACAGGAGAAAGTGGCTGTACATCAAGTCAATAATGGGTAGAAACTCTGAAACATCTTAGGAAATATTTCACATCGCAGCATTACATGGTAATAGAACATGACAATACTAGTTAATGTTATCACTATTTCTTTCTTTTTATATGATTAGCCCGAACCAGTTTGTTTATACTCTCTTTTGAAAACTGATATAGACACAAACACATACTGCTAAAACATAAAATGAATGCAAGACAAAATATAATTCCTTGATTACATATAATTCAAATGAAGTGGACAAGTTACAGAACAATACGAAAAACTGACTGGTTTTATATATATATATATATATATATATATATATATATATATAAAACCAATTATGCAAAAGCACAGAGAATTGATCAGTTCATAAATGGTTACTTGTGGATGTTCCTCCCCCAAGTGCCTAGGGATAAACTATACAGCATTCATCTCTAACAACTTATTGTATTTCAATGGTCACATTTCGTGGGATATTCATTGATAATATACTAGTCAAACCTCAGACAAGCCATCAAGAAGGTTTCTCATCAAGAGTAACTTTTTAAAAGATGTACTGTATGCGTAAAAGATGAATTCCCTTGTGGTTGGTGTACTAAATGTCGGTTACTTGTTTAGATATTTCCCCATTTATTAGAAAGAACGAAACCTTGTCTGTTTGGAGCCAGAAGGGCGTTAAGATACTTTAACACAGAGTTAAAGGAGAATGGAACCCTGGTGAAACATCCATTTTTATGAAAAGAGAGGATAGAGAGAAGCAATTTTTAAAAAAAGTTCCATCAAAATCGGTTAAGAAATGAAAAAGTTATGAAAGTTTGAAGAGTCTCAATTTACTTTCTATGGCTATCCTCAAAATGGCAATGTTGCTTCAAAATGGCAGGTTTAGTAGTACAACTCCCAATATGTTTTGTACACAAAATTTCATATTTTCGCCATTATCTCTAAAGATGCTGCTTGTCTTTTTGTGAACTCAACATATGTTGTGTCAAATACATTTTTCCATATTTCTTGAGCTAAGGAGACAAGCTGCACCTTGAGATATAATGGGGAAAATATGAAATTTTGTGTACAAAACATACGGAGAATTGTACTACTAAACCTGTCACTTTGAAGCAACATTGCCAATTTGAGGATTGCCATAGAAAGTAAATTGAGACTTTTCAAACTTTCATAACTTTCTCATTTCGTAACCGATTTTGATGGAACTTTTTTAAAAATTGCTTCTCTCTATCCTCCCTTTTCATTAAAATTGATTTTTTTTCCCCAGGGTTTCATTCTCCTTTAAACAGACAAAAAGATGTAAATTAACTTGGCTCTTTTTCTTTCCTCTCTTTTTCCTTTCATTTGGTCTTGAAATATTTTTGGATGCTTCAGTGATCTTACCTAAGGAGACAGCTTGAAATATATAAACACAAGAGATCCCCTCTGAACATGCCCATACATTCATAACACAAGTAGATATTTGTATAGTAATACTTTACATAAATAAATAAAATCAAATTCCATTATCATATCTCAGCTCAAAATGACTGGAAAAATTAGTAAATTACATCAACTAAATCTAATATGATTCAGGAAAAAAAAAATAATGACAGTGAGTTTGAGAAATAGCATTGAACAAAAAACAATGAATAAAGTTAGTAATTATAATTCTGTACATGTATCATCTACAATTTAGGTATGCAAATACAGAATAACAAAATTAATATTTAAAAATCAGCTCAAATGCAGCTAAAAGATATAATGAAACAAAGAGCAGTATTTATTACATTAACATCAGCTTAAAAACTTTCTCTGCTGCTGGTTGACTCTCAAAGTCAAAATAGACACATGTAGATTTTTTTCTTGTTTAGTTATTAAAAAAAGGGAATATAAACATGAAAGAGTAGCAGTATGATTGGATCCTTTAACCTGTTGAATCTCAGGTCTGAGACAACTCTCGCTGGGGTCAATGGAAAATGAGTGTTATACCAATATCAAATGGTATCCTACGGGATAAGTTTAATTTCCACCTCATCTACATGTGTATATTTCAGTTGTGCCGAGTGTGGGAAGGTTACTACATGTCCAACAAAGATTGTGGCACCGGCTATGCCTGCAAAAATATGCAAGTTCCTCAAGCTAAGTTCATCTCAATAAAACTTGCCACATATACATGTAGTGTGTCAGAAGACAGAGCATAGAGCATTGATACATACAATAACTCCATATTTCATGATTTAAAAGTATTGAGGTACACTCAAATAATTTGACATTATTATCAGGTTTTCTTCTCTTTTTTTTCCAATAAAAAAAATAAGAAAGAGTCACTCTTGCCCTTAGATGACAAAGTTCAGAAAGAAAATGGTAAATCCTTGTCATACTTCTATTATTATGAGAGCATGAACTGTATTACAAATACTGAAGTAATTAAGTTTGACACTCAACTTTACCATAATCTTTTGCAGAAATGTCTTTCATTTACAAATTTGAAAGCTTATTTATGACAAAGCACTTTTCTAAAATTAAATAACATTAATCTCAACAATATGTTCATTCCATTTATTCTTTAAACAACTGTAAAGTATCTTTCAGTATGTTTGAAATAACCGCATACAATGTACGAATATTTGGATTTGACAGGTCACTCATTTTGTTATAAGAGGAGGAAAATGGACTTCTAAATGCAGTATGAAATATTCTTTAAAGTACAGAGACAACAGAAAGCAACATATAACAATAAGAAATTGGGAAGTATTTATAATATTACATAATCAAATAATTTATTAGTAATAAAGCAAAGGTCCGTTAACTATATTGCTATCATTTTTTTTAAAATTCAAATAAATCATCTATATACGCATCGAAAGATGAATATCTAATCTGGACACCTTGCTTGAGGCTACTCTAACAGACAAGCATGGAACAGTTATCATCGATTTGCCATATAGAAATTGGCCTTTAAATCAATGGTCTTTAGTAAACTTTAAAAGGAATGTAGCATCAACATGAAGCAGGATCATAATGAACAAATTTGTTGTTAACGGCGACTGAATACTTTTTTTAACCTCCTTACAACCACTATCCCTTTCACTCCCAGCTATTATACAGATATAATTTTACATTGTACAAACAATTTTCTGAGTTACTTCACAAAGAGGCAATACCAAAAGTCACTACAAAATATAATAAAATACTAGAATTTAGATAAAAGAAACATGTAGATATATTTACAGGAATCGATTTCTTACACAAGGTTGTGTTCTAATTAAATTTTAACAGATTGAATTATACCACCACTTCATTAAGTAATATATATTAATCATGTTTTTGTATTGGTTAACTCCTTCCACGCAACGGGCAGGAAATCTCAAGCAAGAAATCCCCTCCAAGAATTTTGAATGTTCAGCTAAGAGGTTTTATTTCTTTAGTTCGTTTTTTTTTTCTTCCTGACACAAAATTATGTAAGCCTATATTCACTGTGAAGTGTGTTATCGTGGAAAATATCTTATGCTATCCTATTTTCGCATTCATTTAAACTCCTTCGTAAAACGAACACACAGGAGGGGTTAAATGATTACGAGAGAGTATAATGAACATTAAAATACCATCTTAACCCTTTTGAGACAATTGACCACATTTTGTGGTATGGCTCAATAACTTAATTCTGAGCTCTAAAAAAAATATCAGATACAAAAGTAGAAAGAGCAAAAATGTCTGCATACACTCAAGTCCATTTTTGTTGCATGACCATACTGCATTTGACGCAAGGAATTTTGAATAAGAGAATAAGCTTCAAAATCCTTAAATTGGCAACACACAGTTTTTTATCCAAATTGGCAACTTTTTCAACTTTTTGACAAATTTCCTAACCATGTATGTTGTTTTGAAAGGCATTACATTTTACTAGAACCATGTAGCATTAAAAGAAAAAATATCATTGTTGCCAATTTGAAGAACAAAATGTGATCAATTCAGGCCTTGCATAATTCCTGTCCTGAAAGGGTTAACTCTTATTTTCGCATTTCACTGGCCGTAATACCATGAACATTCTTGAAAAGATGGTTGAGTTCTGGGGAGCGTTTCATCAAGCGTTTTGTCAGTGATTTTTACCGACAACTGTTATAAGCTACTGAAATCCTCGCATCTGATTGGCTGAGAGCAAATTTGTCAGTAAAAATCACTGACAAAACGCTTGATGAAACGCTCCCCTGGTTCTGGTGAGGGTGAAAAATACATTTGTGAGCATCCTCATTCTTCTTATGTCCATGTGGAAGAGTATCACAATAGAGGTCCATGTGGAAGAGTATCACAATAGAAATATCCCCTAAAAAGCTTTGTCCTGTAAATGCCCTGAGAAAATGCTGCAATATGTTTGGACCAAACTTTAATGCCACATCTGTGTGTAGTCCCACCATTATACACATTTCTGTGTGCTGTGCACATAGGCCTACCGAGAGGGGGGGGGGGGGGGGGGGGGGGGGTTGTTCACACACACCCCTTTTGCCAAGGGAGGATGTTTTAGGTGTTTAAACACTCCCCCCCTTAGGTGTTAAAACACGTCACCCCCCCCCCCCCCCCCCTTTAGCAGTGTTTGAGGTGTTTAAAAATGAAGCAAAAGCTTTTATTACTGGTGGTAAGGCCATCTTCTAATTTAAACTCTGTAATCTGGAATTGGGTCTCTCACAATATTATACGTATTTTAAGACATATTTATCCCTTTCGCGACAGCATCCCACATTTTGTGGTTTGGCTCAATAACTTTTGATTCAGAGCTCTAAAAAATATACCAGATGCATGAGCAGAAAGAGCAAAAAATTCTGCACATACTGTGTCAATTTCTGTTGCATGACCATACTGCATTTGATGCCAGGAATTTTAAAAAGGAGAAAAAGCTTTAAAATCCTCAAATTGGCAACACATTTAGCGGTTCAAAATCATTGTTTTTCCATCAAATTTGGCAATTTTTTGACAAAGTTCCTAATCATGTATTTTGTTTTCACACAAATTATGTTTTATTAGAACCATGTAGCAGTAAAAGAAAAATATTATTGTTGCCAATTTGAAGAACAAAATGTGATCAATTTAGCCCTTAAACAATTGCTGTCATGAAAGGGTTAAAGTAGTGCTCAATCCCATCTGTATAAAAAGGGGCAATCCATTTGTATTGATCACTTCCTTCTAGCTGGATTCATTGGAGCTGCCTGGATAAACTAGAAACCACTTTTATTGCTTCTTTAATATGCCTTTCTATAGATTTATTTGGATGTTTGAAGAGAAGGTTGTGTTCCGGGAAAGATGAAAAGTAATTAGTGAGCTTTCTCATTCCTTTTTTATGTCAGTTTGGAGGAACATCATAGCAGAAATGTCCCCTTGGAAAAGATTACTCTTCAAATGCCCTCATATTCGAAACGTGACAAGAAAAATCTGAAGTGTTCAGGCCAAACTTTCATGCCACATGCGTGTGCAGTCCCACATACCCTTTTCTGTGTGCAGTGCATGTGCTTTTCAGCGAGATAGGTTCAATTTCTTATGATGATGATGATGATGAAAGTATACACCAATTCTTATGTAGACATGATCAACCTTTCCCAGTTGCTTTGACACAGATTCTTTCACAATGTAATCACATGACCAGAAGTCAACTTTACCTTAAACCAGACTAATTCAAGTTTCAAAGACAAGCAAAAGTCCTATATACTTGAAATATGAAGGCATAACCGTTCAGATGGGAAATTTCACAACTTATTAGCTAACCTTTCGCCAGAGTTCATCATAGTCTCAAACTATTACAGATGATTATTCCTACATGTATGTTTAACAGGAATGACCATCAGCTCACAATATAAAAAGGCCCATACAGTGTATTGAACTACTCCAGCTCTGTGTTGTCATTTGAAAAAAAAGGTGATTCTTCATTATTCATTGCACTAATAAGAGCAATAAAGAATAACTCTGGAAGTAGTATGAATTGTTATCCCAAATTCAACATCCATACTAGCTCTATTTTCTTCATCATAAAGTAATGCAAAGTTAGTGCATGGCCAAAACTCAAGTATATCTTTAAAATCCACCCCAACTTTTCCTAAGCTATACAAAATTTTCTCCCTTCACCTCTCTCTTTCTCTCTTTAAAAGTTGTGTAAAGGCTTTATCACATAGCTGCTTAAACCACCGCAAAAAAAAAAAAGAAAGAAAAAAAAGCAGCATCTTTTTAAGCCACTGCGCTTCACATTTTTGTATTTATAACACATGGGTGAGTGAGTACGTAGGACATTTGTTGCGTCATCCATCCCCACTTGCCATTCATTTAGTACACAAAAAACCTCCATTGTTGTTTTGCGGTGGTTTAGTAACGCAGCACGTGTGAACAAGCCTAAAGAAGTGGTGGTATAATTCCTCATCGATGGACCTCCGGAGAGAAAATAAGGGGTTTTCGGGGGAAGGTAGGGGCAGCGTTTGAAGCCTCTGTTATGATGATGACTTCAACTCTTTTACAAGCCTGCAGTGAGAGAAGAGACAGGGAAGAAAGACAGATAGAAACTAGAAAGTCAATTTAATTCCATTCAATAATGGTTCCACTAAAAAAGTACTACATGTATCTTCAATTCAATTCAATTCAATTCGTTTATTCAATTCCAATAAAAATATACATGTATAGACAAGTTCAAGTGTGCAGAAATATAAAATACAGATGTAGAAAAGAATACAGATGTATAGCTTATAATCATATATGGAATTAAGGGTACCATAAAAGACCGAGGTAGTCTTGTCAAGACAGTCCCCTCATAGTAAAGTAAGAAAAGATGGAGGAATGAGAGACCAATATGAGGGTTAAATATTTAATGCAAAAAGGTTACATTAAAAACATATAAATAACATTAAGGGACATAAAATAGAAATAAAAGACATAAAAGACCAAACAACCCTTAACAATATTTGGAAACAAATTTGAGTGATAATCAAGGTAAGAAATCAGAATTTAAGAGGAATTTCTTTAAATTCCTCCTTTCTTTAAATTCCTCTTGAAACTATTATGAAAAACAATAGAAGTGATTTCATTTGGTAAGGAATTCCATATAACTGGCGCCCTATGTCTGGAAGTAAAGGAAACATAAGTTCTATCTATAGCCCATAAATGATACTTGTTAACACTTCTAGTATTGTAATTATGTATTGAACTATTCAGTGTAAGCATATTGCATAAACTTTGGGATAGTAGGCCGTTTTTATGTTTAAAAAGCAATATTGCACAGAAATAATTATTAAGTTGAAATACATTAAGAATTTTCAATTCTTGAAATAAGGGTTTAGAGTGAGCAATGAAATTGGACTAGACAGTCTTCATCAGTCAATGCCTTCAAAAAGGCCTTGAAAATACATCTCCTTGGCATTTTGTAGTTGTAACATTGTTTTCCTTACTACAAGCATTTTTAAATGTTTTAATTTATTGCAAGCGCTTTGGGCCTCATGGGAAAAGCAAGGTATAAGTAATAAAAATAATAATAATCTTTCTCCACTATTTTTTCTTTTTTGATTTGTTAGCGTTTTGTTTTTTACTCACTGTTTTTGTTCTTTCATTTATTGCAACAATTGCTTGTAAAATTATGATTCTGATGATTTAATAAAACACAAAAATATTTTTAAAAAAAAAAAATCTTTCTCCACTGACTAAATTTTTGCATGTTTAACTCTTTGTTTGTAGAACCCAATGCTAAGATAGCAAATTGATTTGTATTCATAGAAATTGTATACGTAATGAAACTCAACTAAAACAGTCCATCGAAACTTCAAATGCAGCAGAAAAAGAGCTAAAGCAACAGTTTTTAGGAGGCAGGCTAGATATCATCAATAATTTGTTTTTCCATTCATCCTTTCAAATATAACAAATTATTGATTGCTATCCAATAGCGTCACAGCCAAGATATTCTACTCATTCTCTAGAGGTTGTTTATCTTCAGATATAACTGATAGACTCACCACTGCATTGCCTCATCTAAGCCTTCTCCCTTTAGAGCTGATGTCTTGAAGATCTGATACTTCCTATTCCTAAGGGCGGGTAGTCCGAGGGCGTTGGCCACCTCCGAGGGCGACATTGCACCGTCCATGTCCTGTTTGTTGGCGAAGACGAGCAGCATTGCTTTCTTCAGCTCTTCCTCCTGAAGACATACAATACAAGATAGCTAAGACTTGCATTTTTATACTAAGCCAGAAGGGGATTTGTTAATGATAATTGACATTACATGTCTTGTTTACCTAAGGTAGCCTCATCAGTACTAAATTGTTAACAAACCTCCATGAATATCATTTGTTTTATGTTATAGAGGTGCTTTGCTACTTTTGTTTTTGAATAGTATAGAGCTATATAACACTATCTGAGCAGCAGCAAGCCAATTTGATTGGCCTATTCAGGACTCTCCTTGTGGGGATTGCTGGCTTGCCCAGCTGTCAACAATTATCTGTTGATACCTGAAGTGGCTATTGTTTGCAATTGCTTAATATACAACAACAACAACAACAAATCTTCTGAAGATATCTATTTTCCACTGCTCAGCCAACAATTGCTTCTGACTTTATTTCATCAAAGATATAGGATAAGGGTTAGGGGGTAAGGGTTGCAATTGGGTTTTACATGTACATGTAGGTTAGGTTTAGTGTTGGGTTTTGAAGTTTACGATTCAGTTCTTGATTTCTTTAGGGTATTTTAACTATGTTATCCCTCACAGTCTCAGCCTAGGTCTAGCAGAGAGTCATCTAGCAGCATCTCTATGAATGAGATCTACCCTCGTAGTAGCTCAGGTAGAGTCATAGATATGGAAAGCTATTTAAAACGGTCGTATGACACAGCCGCCAACGACAATAGCGCCGCGTCAATTTTCATACACTAACTGAATTCTAAACTGCAACCCTGAACTCCACACTATACCTCACACTATTAACCTAACCCTAACCCTAACCGTAACCTAAAACTCAACAGCAACCCCAGCTGTATCCCTGTATCTATGACAATAATTGTCCCTGCAGCATATCGTCCGTGGGTGATAAATCCTCTTAACTCATTTTTTGGCGAAAATTTATTTTTATAAATTTGCAGCTAGGGACTAATTTAAAGTTCTCCTAAAACCTAAGTAATGCATATCTGAAAAATAATGCCACAAGCAATCTGTGTTAATCTTCAAAGTTCTTTTGCTCTCCGGAAAATCTAACATTTTTGAGTTACAAGGTTTTATCCCACCCCGCTGACGATATGTCAGGGTACCATGTTTAACATGGAATACATTACCTCTAGCATGGTAACCAGTTCTGACTTTGAGATGCCTATCCTGTCTCTATCACAGCTGTCGACTACATAGATGATAGCATCAGTGTTTGAGTAGTAACATCTCCAATATGGTCTGGTATTGAGAGAGAGGTGGAGAGAGGGAGGAAGGAAGAGATAAAGCAGAGGACAAGAGTGAGCGAGACGAGAGATGGAGACGGAAAGGGAGCCAGAGGGAAAGAAAAAAAGAAAGAGGGATGGAGAGACGAGACAAACAGAGATGAGAGAGAGAAAGAGAGAGAGAGAGAGTAAGCAATGGAAGGATACAGAGGCAGTATGAGTGGCGGAGAGGAGAAAGGAGGAACAAGAGGGAGAAATGCCAACAGGCATGCCAATAGAGAGTGAGAAAGAATACAGAAAAGGAGAGATATTAAAAGACAAGACACAGTAAAAGAAAGAGAAAGACAGACAAAGGCAGGAGATGAAAGAAAGAGAGAGAGAGACACACACACACACACAAAGAGATAGATAGAGAGAGAGAGAAAGAGAGAGCGAGCGATGGAAGGAGACAGAGGCAGTATGAGTGGCGGAGAGGAGAAAGGAGGAACAAGAGGGAGAAATGCCAACAGGCATGCCAATAGAGAGTGAGAAAGAATACAGAAAAGGAGAGATATTAAAAGACAAGACACAGTAAAAGAAAGAGAAAGACAGAGAAAGGCAGGAGATGAAAGAGACATACACACACACACACACACAAACACACACAAAGAGATAGATAGACAGAGAGAGAGAGAGAGAGATACGTCAATCAGTTGATCATACCTTTTTAATCACATCATTATTACTTTACTTCATTATACCTTAAGACATTTCCTTGAAGTTCCTTTATCTCTTCCTTTCTGAAGTACTAAAAACATTCCGTTCCAATTGATCAATAATGTGTTTATGATCCATAAAGTTACCTCCAACATGGAATTTCATCATACACATGTAAGTAATCTAGACTAAGCCCCTACATTTAAATGAAAATATAATGCTTACATAGTAGACCGCCTGCATCTAAAAAAATATGGCACCTTCAATTCCTTCTACATTGGAAGTATTTGGTACATCATCTCAATATTTCTTTAGACTATTTACTGATAAATGAGTTGCTCCAATAAAAACTACATGTATATCAGGGAAAACATATTGCCCAGTGTTCACAAAGCGTATTGCCTCCAGGTTTAAATCTAGACTAAGTCCCACAGCTTTATGAAGTGCCATGTGTCAATCTCTTTATCCCATACAAATGACCAGAATGTTGTAACCTAATGAATAAACAAAATTCATTTCATTTCATTACTTTGGTCATAATTTGGTCATCTCATTTATTTAATAACTGATTTACAGCCGTTAATGAATAAGAGCCATTTAATTGTGACTAATCATTAAACTCTCTTAATTGGCAATGGAATGTTGCATATATTTTCACTATTTTGTAGTGCAAATTGGTAATTTTTCTGTTAATTTTTCAATTTTCATTCACATTGGTTCATGTAATATATTCAGCTTCTTTTTTTTTTTCAAGCTATGTAAGAGTGGAAAAAATACAAATAATTGGTGCCAATTTGAGGAGGGAAAGCTGATCAACTTAGACTTTAAGACTCTGAACTGCTAAGTATGGGTTAACTAAAAACATGAGCCACTGGCTCGTCCTCAACTTGAAGGACTGATATGAACAAACTATACTCACCTAATACTTGTTTGACCACCAAGATCCCAGACTTGAAATTTGAGATTGTTGTACGTGACTGTTTCGACATTAAATCCAATAGCTGACACAGATAGAAAGGGGAAAGATATAAGGAATACAAATATTGGTACATCAGAGAAAAATCCACACAAATATCAAGGTATACCCATGTACAATGATGTTAATGATAAAATGAACTTCAAATAAACCAAATTTTTGCCGAGTTGCCATATTTCAACCGCTAATATCATGTATGATCAATGTATATACTCATCTTGTTGTTAATAAAACTATACACTTCAAACATGGGTTTCAATCTCAATCTTGCCTCCTAAATTATGAACTAAAACTAGTACTGCACCAACCGACTAGCAAGAGGAATAGTTATGAAAACAAATTCTAGACCAACTGCATAAACCTGTTAGTAAGAAATTTATAACCAACAGCAGCTCAGTGTCTCCTTTTAGAGATGTTTTTGAATTATCTTTAGATCCAGGATGACAGGAATTACACATGAGCAGAAAGAGCAAGAATCACAAAAGATTTTTAGTCCAATTCAAATGCAGTATCTTGAGCCATTCATGGAAAAGAACAATTCAATTGTAAGTAAACATAAGAGTTTCTAAATTGGCAGCACAGTGTAAAATTTATGACTATCTTAATGTATAAATTGGTATATTTTTGTTGAATTTCTTAATTTTCATTCACATTGGTTCATTTAAAATGGCATTAAACTGGCAAAACGTGAACAGCGCCATCTTACAGTAACGGCTAAATTGAGATCATAATTTGAAAATTAATTGCATTTTATTCTAAATTTTGACCAACAGATGTCTGGAAAATAGGCATATTTTATATTTCAAACTATTATTTTTGACGTTGCATATGTGGAAAATTGCCTACAGATACATTCTAAGCTTATACAAACTAGAATGGGGCATGATGGGAAAATTAGAGGCACAGAAAATTTCCAAATCTTGTTGAAAGATGGCGCCATTAGGAGCTTCAATTTACTGTCACTTTAATATACATCTCTCTTCTGAAAATATGTATGAAAGGAAAACAAGAATGATTGCTGCCAATCTGAGGAGGAAAAGCTGATTTATTTTAGACCTTAAGACAACTCTGAACTTCTGTGGGTAGTGACATACTTGGTATGGTAGTCACAACTTCCCCAACTTGTAATCTGTAGAGGATTGTAGTTTTTCCAGCACCATCCAAACCAAGGATTAGAATACGTAGTTCCTTCGCGCCAAAAAGGCCGCCAAATAAATTAGAAAAGAAATTACCTGTTGAAACAGAAAAGAGAAACATTTAACATAATATAAATTATACAAATCAGACAGTTCCAGAGATGCTTGCATACTTTTATAAAACAAAATGGAAGATAAACAAACTCTGCCCAGATTTAGACAGTTCATCAAAACTTCTGTGCATTACATCCTAGAATTTAAGGTCAATGCAATGCAACCACCAACCAGCTAGCTGTACGAGCTCTGTGGCTTATCAATCTGGTACTGGCCACAGAGCTGTACACTCCATGCCTATACAGTGTGTGGAGTGGGATATCAACAACAAAAAAAATTAAATCTAAATATCACCATTTCCCCCATACTGTGAGCCATGCAAACCAAGCTCGGAGTTTGCTAAAGGGGTTACCTTCCAGGATCAACCAAGATTGTAAAAATTGAATGAATAAAAAAGAAAAAAAAACAAACACAAAAATCGGCAGGTGTGATCAGGTTTTTTTTACCTTTCATGTGTAACTTGTATATATATGACTACACAAATCTTACCTTGCATGTGTAGTCCCATATATACAAGTTACACGTGACATGTGACCCTCGGCACGATTACGCAGCAGATGCAATCTCTAAGGGATACAGAGCTTTTTATGCCCTAGTCGGAACCTCTCCATTCAGCTCAAGGGTTGTGCCCCACATCGCGGCAAAGCTCTGGTCAACATTCTGTGTGCCACGGATGCTATATGGCTGCTCCAGCGTACCGTTCACAAAAGCAATGCTGAATCGCCTCGACAAAGCACAGATCCACCTATTCAAACGGATATTGGGGCTTCCAACAACATCAGCTGATGAAGCTGTCTATCTGCTCACCGATATCCTTCCGATAAGTCACCTGGTCATGCAAGAAAAGCTCCTACTCCTTGGGCAGATCTTGAACATCGACTCAGAAAGGATTGAGTACAGGCTGCTCCTTCATGGTATCTGTGCCAATACCTCCTCCATCCAGCTATGGCGTTCGGCTCTCAAACAGTTCAGCCTTCCCCCTCTAGACGAGCTTGTAAGAAGACCCCTCAACTACAAGCTATGGGTGCAGTCAGCTGTGGCCAAACTTTCTGAGTCCAGACAGTGCGATGCCCTCACCAACAGGACTTCATTATCGCTGTGGACCAGAAGACCTAAACCCAAGGCCAAAGACCTCTATCCTGGGCATATAGCCAACCCGAGCTTAAGGCCGGCCATCACCATCCGAGCCCAGCTCTCCTGTAACGTCTACCTGACGCAAGCCAGGCTTGTCAGGATTGGGAAGGCAGTTGATGACTGCTGTCGACTCTGTCTCATAGAGCGAGAAGATGTTGTACACCTTGTTGCAACCTGCCCAGCTCTTACATCTGTGCGACAAGACTTCATTAATCGTACTAAGGCCAACAGCAACACTAGGCAGTTTGCGCAGTACTTTGAATCTGCCCCTGAGCTGTTCTTGGAGGTGGTCCTCTTTCTCCCTCCTGGACACATGAACAATAGTGCCAAAGCTCAGATGCATACACTTATCCTCTATTTCATACGTAACCTTCACACAACTCGTCAAAATCTTCTCAACAACAGTTAAATAAAAATACTCCAATGACCCACAGAACGCCACTCAATGAATTTCGGCAGACTCAAGTGCCGACGATTTCCGACCTTAGCGGAGGAAGGATACAAGAGAGAGTATAGGCATGGAGTGTACAGCTCTGTGGCCAGTACCAGATTGATAAGCCACAGAGCTCGTACAGCTACAACCAGCACCTTATCAAACATGTCCAAAAAAAATCGGCAGGGATTTCTTCAGTTTTGGACACAAATTGACTTAGGATTTGCTGGAAAACACATGCTGGAAATATCAGAAGTTCTTCTTAACTACCTGATTTAGTAGGAGGAGAGCCTCAATTCTCAAATTCAAAAGTCAAACATGTCAACAACAAAAAAAAAAAAAAATGTTCGATCTAATTATAAAACTCCTCCAACAAGTTGTCCAAACAGACAATGAGACATGACAGATTTTTCTGTCTAGACTCCAACTCACATCTGACCATAAATAAATTCATAACATAAACTCAAAAGAACAGAAAAGCAAAAGCAAGACAAAAGTATCTATTGTATTTTTTAAATATTATCATTATTATTTTCATTTGACTCTGACAAGGCTTGTTTGGAAAATTTAGGAAATCTTACGACCAATGACGACACAATTTTTAACGTCTGGGACCAGAGACTTATTTTTGCAGCGAAGACACCTTCCAAATCTAACATAGATATTCCTTAAATTCATAAACATATTCATTTTTACATATTAAATATACATATAAATACATAAATTTACAAAAAGTAGTAAGAATATCAGGTTTCATTTCCTTACCCATATTTTAGCCGGTGATGAACTCGGCATACGCATAAACTTCAACGTGTACAATTTCTATTTTCTTTACACGGCAAAACTTGTGACGTCATATGACCCCAATTGACCTCTTTCTGGTAGAATATTTAACAGAAATGAACAGTTTCAACAATTAATTACCTTTTTTATTTCCTGCAGACTTTATTTCTATGTATTTTGGTCTTATATGACCTTTATTCATCAATGTCGTTTAAAAATAGAAATAAGAAAATTAGGCATCAACTATGAACAGCACATCTTCTCAACAAAGCAGAATAAAAAATGCTTTGACAATTTGCAATATTTCTATAATTGCCATAACTTTAGTACGTATTTCGTATTTATTTAATCTTTCAAACTTTAAAAAATAAGATTATTTATAAAAAAAAGTTTTTTGATGACAAAATTTGAATAAAAAATCAATTAATGACTACAAAAATCATGTATTGAAAAAAATTTGACTGACTTCACTTGGGGGAAATCCCACATGTGGCGCTTGATGGTTGGTAGTAGGTTTGCACATAGGTTTTGCATTCAAATGCACGCAGCGTGTATAGTAGGCTTATAGTATAGTAGGAGAAATAAGCGCGCGCTGGCTCGATCGACGTAAACAATCTGCACATAGCTAGCTAGCTGTATGCATTGAGTTGTCGAATGTTGTGTGAGATCGGATTAAGTGATTTCTTTTCTGACAAACAACTAGTAATTTCGGAAGTGTCATCCCACCATCATGACTGCTCAGCTCTTCATTGGGAGACTAAGCAAGAGCACACGGCAGAGAGATGTTGAGGACATGTTTGATTATTATGGCAAAATGTCAAGATGCGAACTGAAATTCGGTAAGGAAGAATGACCAGGGCAGTGCAGTAGTGACAGGCTAGTGCAGTGCAGTGCGCAGTGATTGAGTCTGAGTGAGTGCCATGTTGCTAAATGCTATGTCATGTATGTGGTCTAATCAGTTGTGCATGCTGAGCCTGAGTGAGACTGAGAGACTTGAATTGTAAAGAAATTAATTGTTCAATTGATTGACTGGCAGTTAATTAAGTAAGGAACACATTTAGCATCAATGATCATTTGTATAAACTTTATCTCATTAGTCATAGAAAGAAAAATATGTCTGTTTGGAGGAATTTTACTTTAAAAAAAACTTTTTGAGGCTCTCCGATCCAAGACAGAAGCCTCCCTTAGGCGTATGTAGTCACCGAATTTGGAAGGAGTATGAACTGATGTGTGCAAAGCGTGAAGCCCCTTAAAGGGAGTAGATAGTTTTGGGAAGCCCTCAAAAAATTTTCGTGAGATTTCTTTGATTTTACTAAATAAATAGCAGGGTACTATACTAACCACTCACACTTATGCGAGGTTAATATATTAACCTCGCACTCTGTACCTTCATACCATGCATACCGTGAGCAATTGCCTCCCATAGCAAGTGTGTGATATCTTGCACATATGTGTGCGGCAGAGGAGCAAGATCACCGACCAAAAACAGCCTGAAAATTTCACTTCATCAAGATGATAAAGATCCTATCAAAGGATCTGGCTTGAAATTAGATGTTCTATCATTCTAAAATGTAGAAGGAAGTATTTTCTCAAAATTTTGCAGATTATATTGGTGTTTTCACCTCTTCAACTCTGAGGTCGTGACAGGACAAAATTGACACAGCTCCATATAGGTCTAGTGATGGTCCCGTAAGTGGGTACTAACATAACTAAGAAGCTGTGAAGTTTTTGCCTCCTCAAGTGAAATATTTATCGAATGAGAGGTGAAAAGTAATAAAAATCCCTGGCCCAAAAAAGGGGATGTAAATTCAAACAACGGCCACACACATTACTCACATGAGGATTGCTGTGTGTTATAGAATACGCTACACACCCGGGGGGGGGCACTCACGTATATTGGTGGTACGGGGACGTGCCGCTTTGATGACCCCCTTTTTCAGACCCCGATTTCCGTTCTCTAGATACTCAGTTCCGCTCAGGAGCCGCTCAGCCCCGCTCTGAAGACCCCCGTTATGAAACATATCTGTTCGCATGCGGCCGGGAGCGTGGCGGAGGCAGTGGTCGCTCGACCTGGTCTCGCGCCCTAGGCCCTTTCGTCGCGCGAGCCTTGAAAACTGCTCCAGCTAGCTAGCTACTAGCGCTACACGGCGCGGGCGCGGCCCCCGGCGCGGCCCGTCCCGAGATCCTGCGATAGCGAAGGTGTACCGCCGATAAAGCGAGGTTAGTTTTGTAGTTCCCTAGACCCTGTTTTTCACTCTGCCCAATAGATCATAGTTCCCAAGACCCCGTATTTTACACCTTGAAGTCAGTTCCTTAGACCCCCTTTTCGGGGATTCGTGAGGCACACCCCCGTCAAAATATAATTCGAGTGCCCCCCCCCCGGGGCTACACATAGTGTGAAGCGCTGGGTTTATTGTGTAGGGAACTTTCGGGTGGATATGCTCTTAGCGTGAGGCAGTGAAAAGCCGTTACCATGCAAGCGCTTACAGATATTTACGCTAAAATTTGTTCAAAATCGTGAATGGAATGTTAAATATTCTCGTACATGTGTCTTATGATAAAAGGAGAATAGTATGTGACTATGATAGATAAGTTTCTTGCCAGTATGATTTTTGCTACCGAGACTGTCTATGAGCTTTAACACAGGGTTCCAGGGTCTGGGTTCTTAGATGTTCTCTGGTGCAATCTGAGGCATACATGTACATGTAGTCTAGAAGCATTTTCCAAACAAATTTTATGACTACTACATGTATTTCATAAATAATTTTGCTTGACATTGTTGATTCACAGAACTGAACATGCTGAAAAAACTTTTAAGCTGGCGCTGATTTTCAAGTCTGTCGCTGTTACATTCATTGTTAAAGCCCTCGATGGACCTTCCTGCTCTTACATGTACATGTTAATAGTTGTTTGTTTTGTCTTAATTTTGCTTGTAATCTAATTCATATTTTATTTTTCATTCCATAGTAGATATACAAACTTTGTTCACATTTTCAAAGGGGAAGGCCATACTGATATCAATTTGGAGTTTTAGCAAAATCCGATATGAAATTAGAAAGTTATGAATATCCTAGCCCTTTACTAATTGGCCTTGTCATGCATGTACTAAAAAAAAAATCATAAATTTCAATTTTTCTAAGGAAAATATTTAATCGTACTTAAAACCTACATGTAGATATTAATCATTGCACATGTTTACACAAAACCTATATGAAACAAATGTATTCCTTCAAGAACTACTAAGAAAATGAAAATTTCTGAAATTTTCTCTACAGACCAAATGGGAGAGGAGCTTGCAAGATACAATGTACATGTACATGATTGTTACCGATTTATTCCTCTCATTTTTCTCCTTTTATTCAAATCTGAAACTAAATACCAGGATGGACTTCCCCTTAAAGTTCTTTGGAATGTGATATTTGTAAACAAGTACAAGGCTTTCTAAGATATCCATATACTCATACATGTACATGTACATACCTTTTCCTGTTAGATTTCCTGCCATAGGTGTTGTGTGCATTAGCCTGGACAAATCCAGGCTAGATCATCATACATGAACCAGAGGCAGGGGAAAATAATTTTTGAACTCCTTCATGTTCATACTGGGATTTCAAATTTGTAGCATACAGTATTTGAAAAGTCCATGAATCAACTCTTCAGAAAAATATTTAATAAATTCAAGTTATTCAACAATACTTATTGAATTTTTGGTTTCTTTTTTACTACTGCAACAGTGAATGTTTGAGACAGTCACACATAGGCATGGGCCTATGATTCTGAGTGTATTTGATCAATTATCTCTCATACATTACTCAGTTTTATTTAGATCAACTTAAAATTGAAAACAAAATTATACACTGCAGATGGGCAGCACAAGTTAAAAATTCATTAACAAAGAATTTCAGATATATATTGCGACCTCAAACTTCAATGTCGAATCGCAATGCACAATACATGTCATTGAAAAAGGTCAAAATTCACAGACATTCAAACAAATATAAAATAATTGCATCAGTAGCAAGGTAAAATATCCTGCAATAAGTTGTTTGAATCAAGTTTGGCATTTGGTATCAAGTTACTGTTGATCTTGTTCAAGCTTAGTTTTTAATAATATACACTCAGCAAAAAAGAAAGTGGACACTCTTTATTGTTTCACATTTTGATATAAACCATCAATAAACTATAATAAAACAAATATTTATGTTATATCAAATTAAAGAAAAAAAATAAGACTCTGCCAACATCACTCCTGAGACTACATTTATCATGCAGAGATCAATCCTCATTGTTTCTCAAATTTTTGTTTTCATTGTTGCACATGTTCATAAACATTTGCGTTTTTTGCTTTACATCATTTGTTGTAAAATATTTAGTTGTTTAAATTGTTATATGATTATGATTAATGCCCGATGGATGACTGGATTAAACTTTCTGATGGTAATTATTGCTATTTGGAAAATGTGTGAGCAGAGACCAATTTACCTCCACAAAGATTTCCAAAGACGTGTAGATCGGAAAAAAAAGTGATGTCCAGCGAAAGTAATCATTTTAAATGATTTTTAAAAATAGCAACTGAAAAGCTACTGCTAAGCATTTTCTTCCATAGAAAGTTACCTACTAAAAAATAGTGAACTTCTTGTATTATTTCTCAATTTTAAAATTAAATAAATGAAAAATTGAAGGAAAATATTTTTACATCAGACTTTCGATATACATGTACATATATGTAGCAAGGAATATTGTACCAGTGGCAGCAAGAAGAAAAATGATGAAATTTATACAAATCTTTGCGAGGAAATTTTACTTTACCTACCTACATGTACCTGTAGTACCCTAAAGAAGCACTTATGAGCAAAAGGTTATATTTCCCCTCTTTTCTCTCTGTACCGTTCCAATTAGATGATCGGAATGTTACCTTTTTTTCAAATGTGTAACAATAGTGACAATACTATGGCAACCTTGGCCTTGAAATGCAGGGAACCCTGGTGTCGGGTTTCAAGACTGAATGAAAAGTAACTTCAACGTCCGTTGAAGCATGGTGAAGAAGAATATCCAGTATACTTGACCAGAAAAGCAAGTCCCCCTGACACCTTTTAATATAACTCAAGAAATATAAGATGAATTTTGTTCATTTGACAGACATTTCTTACCCAATGGTTATTTGTGAAAAATTGATTATGTTTTCATAATGAAATAATGGTTTTTATTGCAGTCAGTACAAGAAAAAAGGGTTGCACTTTTGCATTTCCCAATGCAATACAGTGTGTCCATTGTGTACCCTATTCACTTTTTTTGTTCATGTACAGGCATATAACTTGTAATTCAAATTCATGAAACTGCATTGAAAAATAATGATTTTTAGTGGAATTTCTTGTATTTGAATTGCAAACTAAGAATTGAAACGAATATACCCATGACATGTAAACCCTACCCTGCATTATGAAATGTAAAGTGCAACTTTTTATTCTTGTACTGACTGCAAAAAAAACATACTTTTATTATAAAAATATAATCATTCGTTGACAAAATAACCAATGAAATGTTGATAAGAAGTTTCTGCACACTTTCCTTTTTAAATGAACGAATTTCATGAGATATTTCTCGAGTTATATTAAAAAGTGTCGGGGGAACTTACTTTTTTGGTTGAGTCGAATCACCCACCACACCACATTGATATTCAAACATTTCTGAATTAATTATTTTCCAGTCAATTTTGCAAACTGCCAGTTTCTTATAGATACAGTGTGTATGTCACTACACAGAAAGGAGGACATGTGTGAAGTAGGGCAGGTCATTGAAAGGATATTTTTGTACCTAGTCATTGTCATAATGGCCTTGTGTTTTAGATTGGCCTTGTGTTTTGAAATGCCTATGTCCTAAGTAATATACATATATGGATAGGATACATGTAAACATTAGGCACATTCCCACACATGACAAAAGCGAGATTCTGATCGAAAAAAACTCACTAGCGGATCATATGGATATTATTAGACCCACATTGCGCATGCCCAAACGGAGACCTGAGTCTGATGACCCTGTCTTGATTTGGCGATTCAAACCCGTAGATGAAGATCGCCTGGTGCATTGTGGGATATAAAATATCAATACTTAAATCTCACTATTGTTCACACACAGAGTGCTCAGCTGTATAGTGCGATTTTTTCTGAAAAATCCTACTAATAGTTTCGTGAGTTTTTTTTTTTTTTAACACGTGTGAAAAAGGTGAGATTCTGATGTTGACTCAAATATTGATATTTAAAACTCACTTATTGCTCTAAGTGTGAATGCCCCTTTTGTACGATGATCATTCATGCAATGTATAATGAAAATGTACTGACAAAAGTGTGTTGAGGTACATGTACATGTACATTACATGTAAAAAGTTGAAGAAACAGAAAGTATATGTACATGTAGGGTAAAAGGTAAATTTTAAAAAGAAACATACTTGTATTGCTTTTGTATACACAATTACACATGTAGGTGGTCTATTGTTGTAAAGGCTTGATAGAAATTGAATCATACAGTATATCCAACTCTGATGATGGGTATATCTTTGTAGGCTTGTAATAAAATCGAAATACTGCATGATATTCAAATTGATTGATTTTTGAAGTGGCAAGTCCAAGATAATTTTGTATCATTAAAACTGATTTTAATATATTAAAAGATGACTGTATAATTGTTCACCTCTTTTTAAAGTTGATTGCCCAACTAGAGCATGGACCTACATGTACATGTACATAAATGTTATGATATATTTTAATGTAAATATTTACATGTATATATTATTCATACAAGTACATGTACTCCAATAAGGCCAAGTAAAATTGATTCCCAGTTTCTTGTCCAGATTTTTCGAAAATTGAGGGGGGGGATTCCATGTTATGTAATATTTGATAGTTTTTCCCACAAGTTAAAATGCTATATGTAATCTCAAGTTTTCAAGACATTCTTTTAAAATTCAGTTTCATTTGTTCATGGACTGCAGAGGCTCAAAACAAGGGGAAATTGCATTGTAGTATGAATGAATTTAGTTACCACATTGTGTACATGTACATTCGTAGATGTCCTCATATTCTTATTAATGTAAAAAATATATCATTTCAGTTTTAATTAACTTTTTTTTTCTCTCTTCCTCTTGTTCTTTGCTGTGGTGATACAGGTTCTGGCATGGGTAAGTAAAGATATATAGGTTCTCATGACAAATATTTGATAAGATAAGAATACACATCTATAAAAGGAAATATCTGATGAAATGTACTTGTTTTGGGAATCATATTAAAGGGGAAGTCTACCCTGACATAACATTGGTTTTAAAAGAAGCAGAAAAAAATTGTAGAAACAGATCAATGAAAGTTTTGGGCAAAATCCGATAAGAATAAATAAGAAAGTTATGAAATTTTGAATTTGTAATCAGTCTTCAAAACATAATTTGGCAACTACATGACGTGTCTTGCGAGGTCCTCTCCCTTTTGCCCTGTACCCAATAAAATCATAAATTTCCATTTCTTTTAGAGAAAATATTTAATCATACAATGTACATTTACCCTAGATTTAATCATTGTACATATTTTTACTATTACTCGCAACCTAGCTACATGTACATAAATTACAGTATATCAACCAAATCAATTTCTTCATCAGCAACTAAGAAAATGAAAATTTATGAGATTTTCTGTACAGAGCAAATGGGAGAGGGCCTCGCAAGATACATCTCTCCCAGAGTTGCCAATTTGTGTTTGATTGATTACCATTTCAAAAATTCATAAGTTTCTTATTTCTCTTTGAATTTTGCTCAAACTTTCACTAATCTATTTCTCCCATTTTTCTGCTTTTATTCAAAATCAACTTAATACCAGATTGGACTTTGCTGTAATGTAATATACAGTACATGTACTGCATGCATGATATGGAATACTATAGAAGGAAAATCTGTTAACTGTCACATGTGTATTAAAAAAAAAAGAAAACAACTTTAAAAAAAAAATAATATATCATTTTCATGATTATTGTTATTGATTAACTGATCTTTTTTGGTGGGGGGGGGGGGGGGGATGTAAACCATGCTTTTATATTTTTGAAAAGGCGTAAGGAAGCACTTTCATTGTAAAAAAAAATTGTTAACGTTGAATGATCATCAAGAGTTCAATGGTTAAAAAGATGCGACCCCCTTTTGTACATTTTTTTTTGGGGGGGGGAATTATTGATTTTTTTCCCCTTTGGAACTTGCTAACCATGACAAGAGTTTGACTTCTGAACTGTAGACTCTCTTCAAAGTACATGTAAAAGGGCTATGCTGTAGGGGTTTCTTAAAATCATTCCTCTTTTATCTTTCTTTACAGCATATGCCTTTGTGGATTATGTCGACAAACGTGATGCAGAGGTACGTCTCATGATCTTCATATTTTTTTTCTTTTATAGTAATATCTTTGTTTACACTATCAGGTATTATGCCACTGACCATGTTCAAAATATTATTCAAAAATCAAGACTTTGTTTTAATTACCTATCAAATCAATAATAATCCCCAATTAAGTTTTTATTTTATTGACAGTAATGATCAGAATATTGAACGTTATTGATATCTTTTTATAATCTAAGTATAATTTTTTTTAGTAATAGTAATAATAATAATAGTAATGATAATGATAAGGATATTGATAATAATAATATCATTACTACTATTACTATTATTATAATACTACTATTAATAATACTCAGTTCTTGTATAGCGCACATCACATATTTATCAATGTCTCTCTGCACTTCCAAAGAGCTTTGCAATTATTATTCCGGCTCAGCCTAGCTGCCATAATGAAGGCGCTGAAGCTACAAAGAATTAATTTCTACCGGTATCCATTTACTGTACTTCCCCTGGGTCAAGTGTGGAAATTGCTGGGCTCAGAACACACAGGGGCGGAGGCCGGAGGGCAAATTCGCCCTCAGAATCGCCCTCGGAATGAATTAATGAGGGCTACTTTTTTTTTTTTTTAAATCATGAAAATGTCGCCCACAGGATCTTTAGATCTACCTCGAAGAACATCTTTCCAGGGCGCAACATAACTGCTTACCTGATGTCAAGGGGTTGGCTGCAAATGTAGATTATTAATGTCTTGCCAACAGACTGTAGTGCTGTGGCAGGGATTTGAAACCCTTACATGTACCTTGTGATCCACAGTCTGGGTACTTATCCACTAGACCACAACACCTTTACTTTAAATGTAAAGTTATCTAACTTCAGATTCTATTGGATGATAAGTTTTTTTCTTACATCATCTATTCTCTCTAGAGATCTTTTACCTGAAAATACTACATGTACTACAATTTAGTAATTACTAATTAGCAACCATTTTTTATTTCTAGTCTGACCTTATTTGTGTCACTAGGTTCTGTCATAGTACATGTAATTGTTGATTCAAGCTTTCTTTTTTTTCCCTTTCTTTCTATCTCTCTACAATTTTATTTTTCAAAGAGGATGATTTTGAAGAAGAAGACATACATGCCATAGTGATACAATATAAGTTGTATGATATTCCCCTTCTTCTAAATGATTAGTACCGTCAGCCTGCTTTAGTGACTACCTGTATAGAAAGAGTACATTGTACCTGTCTGTAAAGAGCACAATTTCTTTAATAGCAAACCCATAGCAGTTCAGAGTTGTATTAAGATCTAAATAAATCATCTTTTCCTCCTCATATGTGCACCAATTTTTATTCCGGATCAAAAGATAACCCCCAAAACATCTCTAAAAGTAGATAGTGAACTCCTCTGGGTTAAATCACAGAATCCACTCGACTAATACATGTATGAATTACCAGGAAATATCTCAAGTTTGTTTAGAAGTCATGTCTAAAGATTGTGTACCGGTATCTAATAGATAATGTCATTGTTTGATATAGCACCATACTCTTATGCAGGACAAAGGTTTCTCCCCATGATCTCAAAATAGGTGTGGGGGGGTGTCGGAGTTAACTACAGCCAAATGAAATTATTTTTTAGTTTCTTGCCCCCCCCCCCCCCCCCCCCAAAAAAAAAAAAATAAAATAAAAATAAATAAAAAATAAAAAATAAAAAAATACAGGGGAGCACTGAGCAATGCAGATATTTTTAAGAGAAGGTTGAGTTCTGGTAAAGCTGAAAAAGAATTTGTAAGCTTTCTCATTCTTATATCGGTTGGAAGAACATCGTAGTAGAAATGTCCCCTGAAAAGGATTGCTCTTCAAATGCCCTCATATTTGAAATATGACGAGAACTATCTGACACTGTGCTTGGGCTGAACATTCATCCCACATCATGAGTGTGTGCAGTCCCATATACACATTTCTGTGTGCAGTGCATGTGCTTTTCAGTGAGGTTGTTTGGGTCAGTTTTGATGATTCATAAACCTCACAGAATACTCCTATTCTTACATGTATGTAGACATGATCAACCTTTCCCAATTGCTTTGAGACAGATTATTTCACCAGGGGTGATATTCTGAGATTTATTTTATCTTGATTTTAGTGAAAGATTTTAATTGTCATAACAAATTTCAAATTGCAACATTTCATTGGTCTTTGCGCAGATGAATTCCGCATACGCAGCCAATATTGCACAGGCATTAACCAATGATGCGCCATAAGCGTACATTTTGTTATGACAATTAAAATTATTTCACTAAAATCAAGATAAAATAAATCTCAGAATACCACCCCAGAACTCTGAAAGAGCTGGGAGTGGGGCTTTAAGAATATTGCTGTGAGAAAATTGTTGTGAGAAAATAGCAGTTTTACCTCACCAAATCCAAAAAGAGCTCCCTATAACAGAAAAGAATTATTTACACGGGTTATTCTATTGATTTATATAATACTTTCATAATGAATTTAGAAAAACATACTAAGCATCAATTTGTTTCATAGACTGGAATGGAAGGCTTAGTCATCCATAGAATATCAGTAATATAATTGATCAGAGAATTTTGCCTCTTGGGGTCATGTCGAATGTTCGAACATTCACTTTTTTCTTTTCATAATGATGCAAGGAAACTAAAACATACTGAAGAATGTCTACATGTATATGTTTGATATACAGTATGTACAAAAAAAAATTACTGTCAGACTTTCAGCATCAATAGCTTTCAAAGTTGTGAGTTAATCAGAATATGTTGCGGGATTGGGATACTATAACTAATTGTCTGTATCTCAGCGAAAACCCCCACCCGATTTGCTTTAGTAGTCACAAAGAAATAGGGATTTTTGTAACATTTGTCATAAGTCCGTTCCATCCAAGTTTTGACAAAAAGGAGATGCACAAAGCACAATTAACATTTCCACACTCTTCTAAAATGGTTTAAAAAGGAACTTCCTGTTTTGTTTTTATCTGCTCTAATTGTTATGGCAATGCTTCATTTATCATCATAATTATCATTGTTCTTCTTCTTGTTATTTTTTAAGGGCATTTGGAGATTTTTTGCAAAGCAAAATAGATCATGATTGTAAAAAGATAAGCAGTTTTTTAGATTCTTAAACATATTGCATACCTTCCAACCTTCCATAGGGAAAAATAAGAATCTTGCAAGGCAAGATTAGAAATACAGTACTACATGTATATTGTACGCTTTCACATAGAAGTTTTCATGAAAATAGAGGAATATAGGGCTCTTCACATTAGTTTGAAGTTGAAAGATAAGAATCATTCCTCTAAAATAATATGGTTGGCATTTATGATGTTGGTCATTTGTAATTGAAAGTGAATGATTCACCAAAATGATGAACCTGTTTTATAAAATGACTTGTATTGTATTCTTTCCATGATTATTTACCTTAACTTAAAATGGTATTGAAATAATTTGAATATGTTTAATAGTAAACATGTATGTTCACTGTGTTGTAAACACAACACTTCCATTCATGTGGATGCCAAGAACATCCAAGTGACAAAAGATGGAAGAAAGGGACCCATGACATGCTTTACATAAATCCCTGTTTCTTTGTGAATATTGGATCAAATCGGACAGGGTCTTCACTGCCTGGTAGAGAATTAGTTATAGGTTCATAATCCAGTATGACATTTCATATTGCAAATAGATTTCTTTCGTAATCAGTACCCATATGCCGATTGTAAGTTTTTCTGGGACATACTCTATGTATGTTTGTAAATGTGAGCAAAACAAATTTCCATTATTAGACAATAAACTGAAATTGAAATTGAAAATTGTTCGGTGTCAACTTACAATTACAATGAACAATAAACCTTCATCTCAAGGAGCTTTTATACATAAGTAGGTTCGCTCTCGGTTGTATAGGAGCGTCAAATGGACTAAAGTGGAAACTTGTTATAAAGATATCTGATTTAATGAGAATCCTGATGTTACAACAAGGTAATTTTGCTGGCCCCTGGTCTTTTTATGTTCTTTTGTGTTTTCACCCTGGTATAAGGAGATTCCTGATATAACAAGGTAATAGACCTGTTCACAAAGTTATTCAAATTTATGGATGTTTCTTTCCTGGGGACCTGGTAACGAGGTATTCTTGAACTACAATACTTGGAATCCAGTTTGCATTCATTACTTGTTGCTATGTCTGACAAGCCTCTGACAAGCTTTCAGGCTGTCAAGAACAACCTTTGTTTTAAAAGTATGCATAAAATTTGAATATATTTATTTGTGAACAGGTCTATTTTCATTCATAGTCCCAAGGTCTTCGTTATAGTGAGTTTCCACTGTTACCCCTGGACCATTATATTGAGATGCAAGACCTATGTAGATGCAATGATAAAGTGTTATTACATGAGGAAATTGAAGCTTTTCAAGTGTTTATACTAGCTTTGTATTTCTCCCTTCAGTTCAAGCATATTAATGACAAGGGTCAAATATCATGTCAAAGAAATGTTAAAGGGAAAGTCCACCCTGGTATTTAGTTGATTTGAATATAAACAGAAAAATGATAGAGACAGATCAGTGAAAGTTTGAGCAAAATCTGTTAACAAATAAGAAAGTTATGAAAGTTTTTAAGTTGTAATCAATCAAACACAAATTGGCTACTCTGTGACGTATCTTGCGAGCTCCTCTCCCGTTTTCTCTGTACTAAAACAATCATAAATTTCCATCTTTTCTAAAGAAAATATTTAATCGTACATGCAACCTACATGTAGATACATGTATAATCATTGCACAAGTATATGTTTTTTCACAAAACCTGTATGAAATAAATGTGTTCCTTTATCAACCACTAGAAAAATGAAAATCTTTGAAATTTTCTGTAGAGAGCAAATGGGAGATGAGCCCACAAGATACGTCACAGAGTTGCCAATTTGTGTTTGAATGATTACCACTTCGAAAATTTATAACTCTCTTATTTCTTATCAGATTGTGCTCAAACTTTCATTGATCTGTTTCTTTATTTTTCTGCTTGTTTTAAAACCAATGTTATGTCAGGGTGGACTTCCTCTTCAACTGGCCTACATGTAGGTTGATTACAAGTAACAAACACATGAAACTACGATCTTCAGAATTGTTTCTTTTTGTTTTTTTGTTTTCCTTCAAATGGAGCTGAGTCATTATTAACATGGACTTTGTGTATCCACTTGAAATTTTCAAAGTGGATTTTGTTTCAAATTAATTTGGCATTCTGTAGAGTGTTTATGCATGGATGTTGAAGTGCTTGTAGACACTGAGAAAGTTTCAGATTTTTGTTCTTGTATGTATATTAACTGAAGATCCAAAGTCTTAAAAAGAGAGATTACTTTATACATGAGCAGAAAACAGGGAAACTTTCTGTTTCACAGAGATGGCATTTTTATAAAATGCAGTTTAAAGGAGCAGTCTGAATCCAATTGATTGAAATATGTAAATCTTAATCCCCCATTCCCCCTTTAAACAAAAAGAAGAAGGAAATAATCAGTGATTTCAATCATTTTTGTTAACCGCATTGTTGCATTACCAAAAGAATAAACCATATCTGATAAAGGTACATTCATGCATGATGAGGGTGGGGGGGGAGCTTGTGAAAAACAACCTTGGTTCAGGTTGATGATTTCCTTTTCACAGTGGCTGGGCTTGTTTCCATAAATAGAACATTCCATTCTTGTACATACATGTATAAGGAAGCTCACAATTTTTATCTATTAAAGATTTTTTGTGAGAAAACACAATTGAATGTGAATTTGTTTTCAGAATTTTGAGGCAGATTTGAAAGGGCCCCGACGACGTGTTCTGCCAGTTTGTGGTTTTCATCTGGAATTAAACTAAGCCTTCAAAACATTTCTGTTCCAAAAGCTCACTGTTAATAGATATTCCTAGTTTCTTGCTTGAATTTTTCAAAAATGAAGAGAAGGGGGTTCTATGTAGAGTTAACCTTGCATAACTCGAAGTCGCATAAGTCGAACTTTCCAGTTGAATCAATTTTTTTTACCTAACCATGCGAAACATGTTATTCACATTTCCTAAGTCAAATTTTACATAAGTAGAACTGTTTTTAGTGGTCCCAACAGATTTGGCTTATGCAAAGTTAACTGTATTTGATATTTGATACATGTAGTTTTCCCATTCATGAAAATGGTATTGGATCAGTTTCTGCATATTAAAAAAAGTAATTTCATTATTTTGTAAATGCACCTCAAAGGTTCAAAACAAGGGGAAATTGAATGATATTGATGATTTGTGATACCTTATTATTGCCTAGATGTTCTCAGATTCTCAATTATTTCATTTCAGAATAAAACTATCAAATAACAAACAAAATTGAGGTGGCCTGAAATAAGGGGAAAAGGAGGGAATGAGAATCAGTAGAGTGTCTTCCTTTAGTGCTGTTTTTGCATTATCTTTTGATCCAGAATGCTAGGAATGACACATTATACATGAGCATAAAGAGCAAAAATCACAGAAAATTTTGAGTCTGTTTCCAATGCAGTATGTTGTGCCGTTCACAAATAGGAGCAATTTAATTGTAATTTACCATAAAAGTCAATGCACTGTAAAAAAAAATCACCATTTTCATGTACAAATTGGCAATTTTCCTGTTAAAATGTGATTTTCGTTAACATTGGTTTATACTGGTCCGCTCGCTATTCATAGGAACCGCTATTCATAGAAAACCGCGCTATGAATAGCGGTCCTTATGAGTAGTTATGAATAGTGGTCCTTATGAATGGATGTCCTTATGAATAGCGAGGAAATTTGTCTATGGTTTGCTATTCAGAAGGACCACTATTCGTATAAAACCGCTATTCATTTAGTCACGCGTTATGGATAGCGGTCTTATGAATAGCGGTCCTTATGACTAGTGAGGTGACCCCGGTTCATATAATTAACTTTTTTTTTTTTTATTCAGACTACATGTATGTACAGTAGGAGTGGAAAATAAGAATAATTGTTGCCAATTTGATTAGGGAACACTGATTAATTTAGACCATAAGGAAACTCTGATCTGTTATGGGTTAACAAATTTACCTATATGCATACAAGTACATGTACAGTATAATACATGCAGATCTTGAAAAGTCAAACTCTGGTTGCAGGTACATTGTACAATCATTATGTTTCTAAGTGGAAATTGTCCTATTAGACAAATATGTATGAAAGTGGATACATGTTCTAAAACTTCACATGATCTTTGACATGTTGCTTTGATAATGTTACAAAAGGGAGCAAAGTCTAATGTTATTTCCATTGTTGCACTCCGCTTTGATACAAGTTTCCCGCTTTTCATTTTCCTGCGAACCTACATGCATGTACATGTATGAGCAAGGAAAAAAAAGTCATACGGTGTAAAGCATTGGTACAAAAGCATGTATAGATGAACATGCAGATGAGCATGTGTACAATTAGTCCAGGTACATGCATAATTGTTGCTATATTGTAATGGAGAAGTGCTCATGCCGAGAGATTTACGCGCAACTTATACTTTCATCACTTTTAAGTGCATCATAAATCATAGTTATTGCCATCTCCAGGGGTGGTTGAGCACATTGGAAAGGGAAATTACATGCAAAAAGGGGAGGTGAATTTTGTATAGATACTGTAGTAAAGTTTAAACATTATCGTAAAAGCTACCGATTATAAATGTAGTTCAACGGGTATTCTTGTACAGTACATGTACATGATATATATTAGCAGAATGAGAGGGTTAGGAATAGTAGAAGAGGGTAGTTTGTTTTGTTCTACAATGTAGTTGAAGATTGTTTCTTATGAGATTAAGTTAGGCTTTAACGGTAATGTATAGTTTTGGTAAGATTTTAGACAATAAATAACAAGATACTGTACCTACTAGCTATGCTAAGGTGCTGTGAAGATTTTTTCGTACTCAGTTGAATATTAAACAGATGATAGTCAAAACTTAATTTAGATACCAGGCCAGGGGCCGGTTGCGCAAAACTTGCGTTTAAACGCAACTCAGAAAAATCAAACGCAACTTTATTTTCAGCCAATCAGAAGTGCGCATTAAGGACTTGCGTTGGATTTTTAGGAGTTGCGATTAAATGCCAGTTTTGTGCAACGGGCCCCAGGACGTAAATTCCAACACTAACAGCGTCAACGTGCGACACACGTGTAAGACCTAGATGAGGATTGTGTGTATGAGACCCATACATGTACGAGACCCATACATGTACATGTACAAACAAAGCACTTAGATAGTTGTGCAGAAATCCGTAGATGGGTATATGGGTAGATGGGTCCTAGCGAAGGGCATTATCTAGCGTTCTTTCAGATGATACAATCTAAAATTCACCGGAAATCATGGATGGAATGTCAAATGATCTCACAGTTTATCTTTTGATATTTATAGGAGAACAATGCGAGACTATTTTTAACAGGTTTTATGTCAATTTTCTTTTCACTAGCAAAGAAATTCTAGAATTTGACAAATTTGACAATTTTGTATGATTTTAGGCCTGCAGAGAGTGCTTACATAAATGTACATGTCTACATGTATGAGGCAATTATGTATTTATTGTCATAATTATTAGCTCCAATGTTTCTTTCCCCAAATCTCTTCTGGAGCTGTCCACAACGACATTTCTTTCCATTTGCGTGTCTTGTACTTTGAATTCGCTTTCATTATTCTTTTTTTTTTAAACCAGAAAAATTGAGATTCTTGTTTTTGGTTTCACATGCTGACCATGAAATAATGAAGCACTTCCGCCATTTTCCTTGTCACGTGCCAGATTTCTTCTGCGAAGTTTCACTTGTGATAAATTTTTCCCAGAAAACAAACATGTTTTGAACTACAGGAACAACCAAAACTGCCAGTTTTATTAATTGGATGTCTGACTTTCTGTTTGATTCCCTTTTGAAAATCTATGAAAATTAAAGTGGCACGCCACCGGGTAATCGTAGAGAAAGTCCGATTTGCATAAGCCTCATTCACTCATGTACAAAGTTTGCGCGTCGAACGCGCCTGGCAGACCTGTGCTGTTACATTTCGGACTGCACATAGCCAACCGAATCTTGCACAAGAGCTTGAGCTAGGGCTGAGCATGCATGTTGTGCTACTGCGACCAGTCTGTCTAAAGTTTGTGCCCCGCGGGATGGAGCTATGGCATCAGTTAACGGACACAGTGCCCTCTCATGGCATAAAGACGTCCACAATATGCAGTTGAATTTCCCTTTGATAGAGATGTGAGCTGGCCGGGCATACATCAACTTGATATGAGCAGAATGATATATTATATTACACTCAGAGGGGAATTTATAGTCCCTTCATACATGTAGATAATTGGCTTGGATGACAGCATAAAAACAAGAGAAACCTATTAGTGAAAGTTTTACCTAAATTCGACAAAGAACAAGAAAGTTATGAATTTTTGAAAGTTGAGATCACTAATGATATGGAGATCCTCGCATTGGCAATGTGGTCATAATGTGTGATGTCACTGAGAAATGTATGTGTTGTCAAATGGGAGAGTTTTCCATGTGTGACATCACACATACATGTAATGCCCGCATTGCCAACTGGAAATTCCCCACACCATTAGTGATCTCAGCTTTCAAACATCCATAACTTTGTTTATAAATCTTTGTCTGATTTTTATCAAACTTTTACTATTCTGCTTCTGTTCTATCTAAGTTTCCATGAAGGATTAATTTCCCCTTTAAATGAATATGTGTACACTGTAGAAGACTGTTTCCTTATCAATGTTGCTGAGCAAATCAAGACATGAACCGTGGCATTGATTCAAACAAAGCTCTAAAATATTGGTCTACAGTGTATGAATTATGATAAACATATTTTTCTGTTGTACCGGAAAAACCGCAACAAAAGCTTTTCAGGGGATATTTTTATCTCCTTGTTTGCATTGCGTTGCAGAAAGATATTTTCTAAGGTAATAAAATATGGAGTGTTGGGGGAGGGGGGGGGGGGTGGTAATGAATTCTTTCCTTGACATTCCATATAGAATAAAGAAAAACCATGTGTTCAGAAAGGATTTTTATTTTATGACTTCCTAGTTTGTTTTTCCATATATATTTATATATATATGTGTGTGTGTGTGTGTGTGTTTGTAATTCAATGAAAATGTCAACTTTTGGTGGATAATGCACACTGTATACAGTAGTGTAATTTGAACAATTTCCCTTACCTCAATGGAATACACATGATTTGAACTGTAAGGAACATTGTTCACCTTTTTTTAAAATTTAGGTTGGATTCTGTTAGTATTTATTTTCATTCTTGCCAGAATTCAAGCTTACCTTTGATATATATATATATACAAATTATTGTTGTTTCATCTTCTATTTTTTCATCTCCGGCTGGCCCTAGCTTTCTGACCACCTTCTCTCCTCTTCTTTGGGAAGCTGAAACTCTACCCCAAGTTCTACCCAAAGTTCTACCAAAAGTTTGGCGATTTAGAAAAGAATGGGTCGGTCGTCCATGACTTGGGACGCAAGGGGTCAAGATCTAGCTACCGGGCAGTTTGTCGGCTTGACCGTTGACCGTATGCTCGGCTCTGAATTCCATATTGACGATTCTGAGCAGAGTATGTGTCATTTACTATGACGTTAAAAAAAAAAAAAAAAAGAGAAGATGTTCGTGTCGTGTCTGTTTTATGTACCGAATGTGACAAAGTGAGAGAAAAGAAGCCCCTTTTTTTTCTCTTCCACCGAGTAATTAATGGAACCTGAATAAAAAGGTTAGGATAATGAGTGCATTTTAATGTCCACATGTACATGCACACAAATTGGATCGTATGTGCCTGCCGTTATATGTCTTTTTAAATTCCAGTACATTTTGGATGGAGATTTTAGGTTGAAACATGATTATCAAGTCAGAATTATTCACCATGTATCTGGCAAGGAGTTTAATAAGTTTACTATGTCAGTAATAAAAGACAAAATTATGTACATTTGTTTTTCAGTCACTTCAAGAAAATGACATATGTGAGATACGAAATTGTTCCCTGTTGATAGAAAACAGGATTTCGTTTTCAAAGAAGGGAGAAAACAGGATTTTGTTTTCAAAGAAGGGAGAAAACAAAATTTCAAGGTATTCAGGAAAGGAAAAAAAAAGGGCTTTCTAGTCTAATATATAAAAATCCTCACAGCAGCTATCAACCGGTCATGTAGTGTAGTGCTCATGTAATTTGCAATTTTAAGTGGAAAGTTTGCTTTTGTATGCCTTGAGTATGCAATAACAGAAAACGCATTTTTCGTTTCTCCAACCCCATTTTATTATTCTGCATTTTATTCAACTCTGCCTGTCATCTCGCTGCTACCATCTTTCTTTTCCTGATTCTCGCTCTTTCTCTCTACCTCCGTGATATCTCTCTCCCCTTTTCTCATCTTTTATTGCTTCTCCATTCTTACCCCTTCCTCTATTTCAATGTTTTCCTCTATACACCCCCCCCCATCTCTCTCTCTCTCTCCTCTGTCTCTGTTTCTTAATGCTCTTAACCCCCCCCCCCCTCCCTTCCACCACTCCCTTCCACCCCTCCCATCCAAAATTCTCATTTCCAAATTACTCTTCCAATCACTTTCTTTTTTGTTCTCTTCAAGTATATGTACATGTAGGTCTCATGCTTTAGTCGTGCTGCATGAATACTAGAACTCTACCCCCCCCCCCTACTTTTTCAAATTTTCTCATACATGTACATTAGCCATACCTCATGAACACCGGTCCCCAACCCACTGCCTCCTTAAACCCAGCTGCATTTATTCTTCATATGTTCAATGACCTTTTTTTTTTTCTTTATTTGTAGGATGCGATCAAGTATGAGAACGGGCGAGAAGTCCACGGCCAGAGCATCGTGGTGGAATGGGCCCGAGGACCAAAGAGGGGATTCGTAAGTTTTTCTACAAAGATAATCTGCTTGCCCATTGATTAACTTTGCCCAGGATTGAAAAAAAAAATCACTGTTCCAGCTAATGCTGTAATCATAATTGCAAACCTTTAGCTCAGACAGGAATCGCCTGAGTTTTATAAGCTGATCGGTCGTTTATATATCAAGATATTTACGATTGAACATTGATGTCGGGATAGAGTACCACCGAACCAGAAAGAACTCTTACGGTTGGTATACCTCACTCTATCGCAGAATACCGTACGGGCTGGAAACCCGCTCTGAAATCGCCAAGCGCCGGTGCTTGGTTTTTGTGACTGCAGCGCAGCGAAGAAGCCGAGCGACTTGCGCTAGCGATTGATTGCAATTTTCTCTTTTTTGTCCCCGCCGAACGAAGTTCGCGAGGGGACTATGAAACGGGCTCCGTTCGTGTGTGCGTGTGTGTGTGTGTGTGTGTGTGTGTCCGTCCGTCCGTCCGTCTGTCCGTGTGTGCTCAAATGTTAGAAAATGCTACTTCTCCGTCATTTCTTGGCCGATTTTGATTCCGATTGTTTTATCTGATAGGGCTGGGTGGGGGCTTCCAAACTTCTACACAGAATTTTGAAATTCATTAATTATGCAAATTTATGCAAATTTATTCAAAATCGACGAAAAATGCTACTTCTTCTCTATTTCACATCGGATTTTGATTCCGATTGTTTTATCTGATAGGGCTGGGTGGGGGCTTCCAAACTTCTACACAGAATTTTGAAATTCATTAATTATGCAAATTTATGCAAATTTATTCAAAATTGACGAAAAATGCTACTTCTCTATTTCACATCGGATTTTGATTCCGATTGTTTTATCTGATAGGGCTGGGTGGGGGCTTCCAAACTTCTACACAGAATTTTGCAATTCATTAATTATGCAAATTTATGCAAATTTATTCAAAATTGACGAAAAATGCTACTTCTCCTCTATTTCACATCGGATTTTGATTCCGATTGTTTTATCTGATAGGGCTGGGTGGGGGTTTCCAAACTTCTACACAGAATTTTGAAATTCATTAATTATGCAAATTTATGCAAATTTATTCAAAATTGACGAAAAATGCTACTTCTCCTCTATTTCACATCGGATTTTGATTCCGATTGTTTTATCTGATAGGGCTGGGTGGGGGCTTCCAAACTTCTACACAGAATTTTGAAATTCATTATTCATGCAAATTTATGCAAATTTATTCAAAATGGCTGAAGGTTCATAATGTTTTCATGTTTTATATTTCAGTTGTATACATGCATTGTTGGTATTCTCTTCTTTTGCATGCAGTAACATTATTATTTTATTCACTAAAGTTTTTCACTGAAGTTTTAAGGTTCAGGCTAGTTAATTTCCACAGATCTGCACTTCCGGCGGGGACATTTATTACGCATTGCGTAATTTACTCATTCACTTGTTAGGATAGTAAACGGGTTCCATTTTCTCTCATACTTTCACATATCCTTATTTATATATGTAGTTAGAGGACTGCACACAATTCACTGGCATTTGAGCTGATTTTACAATTTTTCACAAAGTTAATCAATCACTTTAAAGGCAAAGTCCACCTGATATTTGGTTTGTTTTGATAATAAGCAGAAAACTGAGAGAAAGAGAACAGTGAAAGTTGAGCAAAATCCGATAAAAAAACAAGAATTCACAATTGAGAATTCACAATTGAAGGCTTTCAGTAAGAAGTGAGAGAGTTGTAATTGATCAAACACAAATTGGCAACTCTCTGACTTATCTTTTGAAGATGTATCCCATTCGCTCTGTAAATGAAAATTTCATGAATTTCCATTTTGGTAGTTGTTAATGAAGAAATAGAAATTTATTTCTTACGGGGGTCATATGAAAACACATTCATGATTACATCTAGGGTACACACCTGTACATGTACATGTTATGTATGATTAAATATTTTGTTTAGAGAAATGGAAATTTATGAATTCTTTAGTACAGAGGAAATGGGAGAGGTCCTCGTAAGATACCTCATAGAGTTGCCAAATGTGTGTTTGATTAATTACAACTTGAAATATTAATGACTTTCATTATTTTTATCGAATTTTGCGCACACTTTCACTGATCTGTTTCCATCATGCTGCTGCTTCTATTAAAATCGACTGAATATCAGGGTGGACTTCCTCTTTATTACATGGAGTACTAAGCCAAGATATCTATGGCTAGTGCCGAGGGAAATGGGTTTTGTACAAAAATAATTTGGCATCTGGCCACCTGGTTAAAGAACTGAATTTTTTTTTTTTTTTTTTTATTAATTTTTTTTAATTTTTTATTTATTTATTTGTTGTTTTTTTTTTTGGGGGGGGGGTAGGCGTTTTCTTTTTGTTTTTGTTTGTTTTTGGTTCGAAACTGAGTCACGTTTTTCAGATGGTGACATTAAAGCCACGTAGTCGTACATGTAGGTTCTCATGGGGAATTTGACACCACTTGTTTACCTTGAAACACATGTTGTCAGTCACAGAGAGTGGACTTCACTTCTCATGACGGGCAGTTCTCATGTAATGCTTTGTTCCCTCTTCCTACTACAGTGTATTAATGTCATTATCATAAATCTCCCCAGCTCGAGTAATTCTATAGTGGGACAGACCCATGGTCAGACCTGGTTTCACTGCCTGCCTGGGAGACCTCACACATACTGTATTAATTGGTAATTAAACCAAAATCTGGCATCAGCGAATTGAATACAATGCACATGGACACTGGAGACTTAGTACCTTTATTAAATTGATTGATTGCTACACATCTGCAAAAACTCAATTACACACACTCAGTAGTAGTTTACCTTTCTTGAAAAACCTGGGTAGGTAGGCATCAGTGATGGTCCAAGACCAATCTTGGTCTCCAATTTTTTTTTGTCTTGCTCTCAGGCTCAAACTCAAGACCTAATATGGTCACAGGGACCCCTGGGGAGTGTTTCATCAAGCATTTTGTCAGTGATTTTTACCGACAACTGTTATAAGCTACTGAAATCCTTGCATCTGATTGGCTGAGAGCAAATTTGTCAGTAAAACTCACTGACAAGACACTTGATGAAACTCTCCCCTGGTCTCGACTACAGCACTGATAAGCATCGGTCAATCAGTCAGTTTTAACGCTGTTTCTTTCTTTCTTTCTCTTCTTCTCTCATTTTCTCAGGAGGATGATGAGTGCTATCGATGCGGACGCAGGGGTCATTTTGCCCGGGACTGTCGGGATGGAGGGGACGGTGGAAGGAGGAGAGGAGGTGGAAGATGTGAGTATACCTGGCCCACTTGTCCCACTGGTGGATCTAGAGGGCACAACCAGCCTGTGCCCCCCCCCCCCCACCTCCTTTAAAACCCACTGGCATACCTTAAGTGCACAACCAAAAATGTGCATCTATATTTCAAATTTCATTTTACCCCCCAAAACACCTGCAAAGTGTAATAGCCCCTCTTTTTTTTCTTCTGCCTATCAGATGTTGTTTTTAATTTCTACCCCTCCCCCCCCCCCCCTTTTCAAAATCCTGGACCCCCCTCTGACTTGCCCTATTGGCCCAGGAAATATCAAAAATACCAAGAGGCAGCGTCGCCAGGTTTTAGGTTGTTCCCTGAAATCAGGCCCTGTCACCTTTGCTGTTTTAGGCATTTCAATGTTGTTATATTGTACGGAACATATGGGCCCTTGACATATCTCAGACTCTTTTTCAGGCCAATTGAGTAGATCCAGTTGGTCTCCTTGAATGGTGGGCAAAAATACATGTATAATAAGCTTGTATTTCTTGGAAGTGGACGAAATTAAACCTCCCCTACATTTGTCCACTCATTTATGTCAGTCTCTCCATTTGGACACAAAAATGCCACATTTTATCACAAATTTCATTGAACAAAGTTCATCAAGTCGTACAATGAAACAGAGAAATTGATTTCAAGTTGATTCAGCACAGCGAGCTGGAGAGTGGCAAAGTTAGGATATGCTCAAGCCTTTATGTATGGCACTATGCTGCAGACAGATCTCACCTATCATGGCCTGATGCAGGGGTCATCAGAATTTCCTGGAGAAATTGTGTCGTTTTGTGAATTGTAGTTCTGGTTCATGCTGATTCATCTGCGGTTTTTCTAGAAACTAATTGATTCTCATTTTACTTACTCCCGCTTTGTAATAGATATTATCAATACACTTTGTCATGATTGAAGTAGACTGTAAAACCTATTATACATTTTGACTACCCGCATGAAATGAGGAGTGATGGCTCAGTGGTAGAGCAGTGGTCTTGTAACTGGGAGGACCCGGGTTCAAAACCCAAGTGGATGCGCTGGTGCCCTTTGGTTAGGCATTAATCCGCTTTAGCAAGTCCGTCGGAGAGGACTTAAAGCTGTCGGTCAGGTGGTTGCTTATTTACTAGCATACACATGCTTTCTTAGCAGTCAGGTAAAATAAAACATTAAAAACCTTCAACAACCACTGGTCAATGAAAAAACTCATTGTTATTCCCTTGAAAAGTGTTGCCCTTTGATAGCTGTACTAAAGTTATCTGTACATACAGCCCACATTATCTGGGGTAACCTCGCAAGTCATAAGGACCGCTATTCATAAGGACAACTTATTCGTAAGGACCGCTATCCATAACGCTTGACTAAATGAATAGCGATTTTGTATGAATAGCAGTCCTTCTACATATGAGCAAACCATAGACAAATTACCTCGCTATTCATAAAGACTTCCGTTCATAAGGACCACTATTCATAACTATTCATAAGGACTGCTATTCATAATGCGTGTTAAATGAATAGCAGTTTTCTATGAATAGTGGTCCTTATGAATAGCAAGTGGACCCCCATTATTTTCTTTCAGATGACTTTATATACATATTTTATTGTATTAGAACAGTCGTGATATTTAGTATTTCTCATGTTTTTCCTCCCTTTTCTTTTTATCTGCAGCTTTTGGATACTCAAGGTGAGTCTTACACCATTATTCACATAAATATTTCTGAAAGGAGAATGAAACCCTGGGGAAATATCCATTTTCATGAAAAGAGAGGATAGAGAGAAGCAATTTTTAAAAAGTTCCTTCAAAATCGGTTTGCGAAATGAAAAAGATATGAAAGTTTGAAAAGTCTCAATTTACTTTCTATGGTAATCCTCAAATTGGCAATGTTGCTTCAAAGTGGCTTAGTAGTACAACTCTCAATATGTTATGTACACAAAATTTCATATTTTCTCAGTTACCTCTAAAGATGCTTCTTGTCTTTTTATGAACTCAAGGTATGTTGTGTCAAATAAATTTTCCCATGATATATCTTGAGCTAAGAAGGAGACAAGCTGCACCTTGAGAGATAATGGGGAAATTATGAAATTTTGGAGACGTTTGACGTTGTTATAGGTTTGAGAAGAAGAGTTTTGAAAAATATCAGTATTCACGTGGGCACTTCAAAAATGATTTCCCAAAAAGCAATTTATTATTTCAAGGCATATTGTTAAACGTGTCTCTGCCATGCCCGTCTTTTCCATGACTGCAGACGCCGTAGCCGAAGCAGAAGTCGAGACCGCCACAGGAGTAACAGCCGAAGCCGCGATCGTCAGAGGAGACGCTCTCGATCACGTAGCCGAAGTCCAAGGAGGTACAGCCGATCGCCGTCCCCTAAGCGATCAAACGGCAATTATCGCAGCCATTCCAAAAGTCCCGGGCGGGGCCGGTCGCCATAGTAACGACCATAATAGCGGCAGATCTGGCAAACAAAGTGTATTTTTATCTGCCTTTTCTTGTTCAAGGAATTTTTCCTTCTCTTTTTTGGCCACTAAATACATTTTGTACCCTTATTTAGAATCGTAAGCTTTCTTCTCTATGCCTTCAGTGTAGAAATAGTGTAAGTAGTTCATTTTTAAACCTCTTTGTTGGTAACAGCAGTTATATTAAATTGTTTGCGAGGTCTACTCTGTAATTGGAATGTCTGCAGCGTGATTGTTCAATAATTTGAAACCCCTTTAAATTTGTTGGATAAAAAAAATTTATAGTAATACCTTCCCCCATCCCTTTTTTACATGAGTACAGTTGTTGTTCCTACCCATAGCAGTTCAGAGTTTTCCCATGGTCTAAACTAATCAGTTTTCCATCCTCAAATTGGCAACAATCCTTCTTATTTTCCACTCCTACATAGTTTGAAAAAAATAAAATGAGCCAATGTGAATGAAAATTTTCCAAATTTAACAGAAAAATTGCAAACTTGTACATGAAAATAATGATTATATATTTTACACTGTGTTGCCAATTTAGAGACTTTAATATATGATATGACACAGTGAAATCGCTTTTATTCGTGAACAGCGCAACATACTGCGTTGGAAATTGACTCTGAAATTTCTGTGATTTTTGCTTTTTTTAGGTACAATGTGTGATTCCTAGCATTCTGGATCAAAAGATAATGCATAAATGTCACTAAAAGGAAACACTACTGCTATGGGATAATTAGGACAGGTTTATCAGTCAGTTTGTAGGCGAATGCAGAGAGCTGACCGTCGACGATACCACTAGACCAACTGATCCCCTGTGTTCAGTTTGTCTCCTCAATAATTCACCCTGTTATTCATAGTTTCAGGGTGGTTTTATAATGCCCCATGTTTATTTGTTTGATTTTCTTTCATTATTATTTTTGTTATAATCTAGCTTTTGTCACCAATTCATCCCTTTGCTGATTAAATTCTGTTCTTTAAAAATGTCTGCTGGGGGCTTAAAAATGTACCCCTTTTTCCATCAATGTCAGACCAATTATGCGTACACATTTTAAGAGAGTGAAGGGATTGGCTCACTTTGACTGAAATGTTGATGTAAATATTAATGATGCACTGTTGAAATAGACTGCAGTTGCGTTCGTAATTGGTCATATGTAGATTCATAGTGCTTTCTCTTTTATACATAGATGTCCAGTTACTTCTTTCTTCTTTAGGTTGTAAGTTAGTTCCTTAAAATTAGTTTAGTGTTTTCTATTCTAGGATTTCAGAGAATCTTTGTTGTGAACAGTACTGTGCTATTTTGTATAGAAAAATCTTATTAAACCTTAAAGGAAGAGGGTTTTAAATATTTTTATTATCATTTTGGGGTCTTGTTCTTTGTTATAACCGTGGTTAATAAATATTGTCACAGCCTATGATTTCATTATATTCCAAAATGGAAAACATGATAACTTAACAGTTAGATGGCTGAATGATTTAAAATCAAACATTGTACCTTGTTTCATGATGGACTATTCTCTCATTCATGATGACAAAGAGCTTACTTTTCTTGTAGTATGGGTTGTCGACCCTCAAGACTGTTAGAATTGTCTGTCCTTTTCTGGTCACGCAATCGCCCTTTTGTTCTCTCACAATGTAAATCCCTTAAGATTTTCATGATTGAAATTGTTTAGGTTTAGGCTTCGATTTTATCTAACGTATGATTTGATGTCATAGAAAAATTGATATAAGCTGATTTGAAGATATCTTGTATACAGCAACATGGAAAGGAAAAGTAGTGGTAGTTGTAAACTTGGGAAAATTGTAACATTTGAAAGTATCTTTTTTTAAAATAGAAAAGAGAGTGAAAAGAATTTAGTTGCCTGATTGTCAGATTGCCAAACTGTATAAAATAAATGAAGCAATTTAATGTCAAAATGCGATCATATATATGGAAGAGAAAAAGTTGTCTTCAACCCCTTCGCGACAATTGACCACATTTTGTGGTTCGGCTCAATAACTTTTGATTCAGAGCTCTAAAAAATATACCAGATGCATGAGTAGAAAGAGCAAAATTTTCTGCACACTCTTTGTCCATTTTTGTTGTATGACCTGATTGCGTTTGATGCCAGGAATTTAAAAAATGAGATTAAGCTTTAAAATCATCAAATTGGCAACACATTGAGAAGTTCAAAATCATTGTTTTTAAACAAAATTGGCAATTTTCAAAACTTTTTGACAAAATTTGTGACCATGTGTATTGTTTTCAAAGACATTACAGCTTATTAGAACCATGTAGTGCTAAAAGAAAAATATTATTGTTGCCAATTTAAAGAACAAAATGTGATCAATTTAGCCCTTAAATAATTCCTGTCCTGAAAGGGTTAATAATATAGATATATTGACTGCTATGAGAGGCATAGTTGTTTCTATAGGCTCAAGGGGACATCCTGCTATGACCCTGAGGCACGCCGAGGGGTCATAGCAGGATGTAAGTTCCCTGAGAGCCTATAAAAACAACTGTGCCTCGTTTAAAGCAGTCATATCTTTTATATACCGAACAAAGCCAGGTGAGAGTCAAAGAATACATGTGCGACTTACCAATCATGGACATGGGGTCCTCACATTTAAAAATCATCATCAAACTGTTAATAAATTCAAAAATCAGAGATAAATCGAGATAGGAGATCGCTGGTGTTCTGCGCAAGTAAAATCAATTTAGCAATCAAATCACACTGCAATTATGGTATCCACGCTCGCACAAAGTAATTTTTACACGTAAACCAATGGGGATCGCAGCAAAATTTAACTATGCCCATGGGCAGAGTTCATTATTGTGGGCATGGTTAAAAACACGACTTCACTTTCAACCAATCAGATGACAGGATTAGGAAAGGTTCTTAAGGTATATAATGGATACTGTTAAGCTATTCAGTTAAATTATGGAATATTACAGACGTTTGCAAACCATTTGTCCATAGGCGATATAATAGTATTATTTTCCAACTTGTAGTGGGAATTGCATCATATACCGTAGTAGTCAAAAATGCATATGGTGACAGTATCTGAATGAAATATCTAGAATTCAGAAACGCTGTTTTAAAAGATAGTTCAGTTCTTGCTTTTGGATCGATGCTGTAAAACTTTAGGCTTTAGGCCTATCGGTATTATTGCTGTTCATAATTTCAATCAAAATTTACTTCGCAGCTTACACTAATATGCTGCAAAATAAATACATGTAGAAGTTTTTTTTGTTGTTTTTTTTTTATGTACAGGTAGTATCTGTCAAGAATGAAGGCAGTGGTTACATTATGTGGTTTTGTTTTTGTTGTTGTTGAACAGGTAGAGTAAGTGTTGCCAGGCAGTCTTTGAAACACAAAACAAGAAGTACCAGTGACTAACAAAATATTTTACTTAAAGGTAATCTTGAGTTCTGGTCAAGTATTTATAATGGGAAAGAAACTGTTCTAAAGCAATTGGGAAAGTTAGATTAGTTGTACATAAACACATGTTCACTAACTTTCCCCAAAAGGTTCTTGCACTGCACACAGAAACGAGTATATGGGACCAGAGAAAAATCTGCCGTGAATGTTCGGCCCAAACTTTTTAGCTATTTCTTGTCATATTTCTAATATGAGGGCGTTTGAAGAGCAATCCTCTCTCGGGGACCTTTTTATTATGATATTCTTCCTAACTGACACAAAAAGAATGAGAAAGCTCACAAATTATTTTTTCATCTTTCCCAGAACTCAAGATAAGCTTTAACCCATTAGATATGATTTGATTTTGGTATAACATACGTTTGCCATAGACTCCTACCTAAGTTATCCCGTGCTTAGTGTCCAACAGGTTAATATATGAGATGAACATGAAGCAAGTTGATAGTACCATTGTATGGAAAGCTTGTGTTCATACTGGAATATATGTTGAAGTATATCATATCTAACAATGTATTATGTTTTATGGTACAATCACATTTTTATCATTTATTTTTTTAATATATTTAAGTTGTTTGATAAGTGAGGAGTAATTTAAATAGATTCATTTAGAATTTTTGTTTACAAGTTGTGGATAAAATACAGTGGAAACTCGTTATAACAAACTCCTTGGGACCAAGGATATTACCTCTTTATATCGACGAACCATGTTATATCAGGGCTAAAAAACAATAGAATACAAAAAAGTGGGACCGGAAAAATTACCTTGTTATAACGAGAGTTTGTTATAACAGTGCTCTTTATAACGAGGTTCAACTGTATTGTGGAGTTGACATCAAGGTATTGCGTCTTTGCTAGGACAAAAATCGGTAAGCGCAGCTCTGCAATGAGGAGTCTTATTGATTGTGTCATTACCCGTGCTCTCGAGCCTGTGATGGCAGTGAGGGCTGTACAAGTCGCTGACGCGGTTCTAACGTCAGCAAATGAAGCCTCTTGTGAGTTAGGCTTTAGACATCGAAACCGAAATCTGTAGTCTCTCAGGCTAATTGTTTTTCAGAATCTCATCCTCAAATTTTTTTTTACAACAGTCCTACATATTCAAATTCTTGTCGTGTATGGACTATTATGCACGATATTCCCACATGTTTAAATTCATGTCCTGCTGATGTAATCAGTTTATGTAACTAGAACTTACACATATTGTTTGCCGTTAATATGGGATATAGAGGACGCAATTTTTATGTTTTTTTGTGTGAATTGTTGTAAATAGATTTATTAAATATACTCAGACTTCTTTGAAAAGTAAAATGCAAGTGTATTGTTGCCAAATGAGAAGAGTGTAAATATTCAGCTTTCATTTTCTTTTTTGTAAGCACCCGTGGTGGTGATGATTAGTGACTTTGGCCTCTTCAGACAAAAAGCAGTCAATTGCCCCCAAAATCACTGTTTCGGCAAATTAAAAACCTCTTTACTTGCAAAATAATTGGTACGAAGCGATGTTGTTTGGGGGGAAATAAAACAAAACTTTGTGCATCGATGACTGGTACACATAATTTCTTATCTGGTTGTGTTAGGAATGAGAAATGCAAAGTGCAGCATCCCATGTTTTGTCGTAGCAGTGGGTGTGGGAGCAGTTTACTGCCTGTGTCTGAATGGTCATTTAGAATGTTGATATTAATAAATAGTAATAATCCTTTTAAAGTGATTTGGTAACTTTGTGGAGGCTTGATAAAATCTGAGCTGCCTGGCCTTACATGTTATCAGGGTATGTAATGTGGTGTAAAAATGAAGCCCAGGGGGAAAGAAACACTTCAAAATCATGTGCTTCACAAAAGTAAACATATGCAAGTGACCGGAAATGCCAGACTCAATTTCCCCCCATAGACTCAGTGTTAGACTAAAGCGTATGACCATCGTAAATGGGAGTATTCAGTCACAGATATCTTAATAATAGCATTATATATTTAAAAACCTTTCTATGCCTGGCTATTTATTTATCATTCTGAACATCATCATACAAGACAGATATCAAAATTCAAGAATTTATTAAATCAAGCCTCCACAAAGTTACCGAATCCCTTTAAAGGGGTCAAAAATTTAGAATCGACTCTATGCCTACAGGAGCTGGTTATTCCCTGTATTAATCCTATGGGAATGAGAGAATTCAGTCTTTTTATCAGATTTTGATATTTTGTAGTTCTTAGTATGTAATTCCAGTCACTTTTTTTTTACCTTTTGTAGAAACTTTGTTGAAAGTAGACTTCATGTTTTTTTGTTTTTTTTGGTTGAGATGAAATATTCCATGTTGCTATGAGATTTTTGAGTAGTAATATTACATGAGTTAAATTCTCTTATCAAATCAATTGGAAGAGAATACACAATTTCTATTTTTTTAATGTATGGACATGCCAAATGTTTTCCATCTGAATGTGAATAATGTGATGTTGCCAATTTGACAATGGTCATTCAGTATACTTTCATGAGAAAGTTAAAATTTGTTTGTCATGAAAGTACAATCTCTTGAATATTTCTCACTTTTCCCTTTTCCAAATAAATCTTGCCAGTTCAGGATCTTACAAATTTCCAGCAAACTTAATGTACCAATAGCTGTCCTGGGATGGTAGGCCTATTCACAAAATGATGTTAATTGTCATAACAAATCAAAATTGGTACAGTTCACTGGTTGATGTCTACGCAAAGCTGGCTGTGTTCGTGTAAAGTTAAAGAGAGACATCTGTGAAGCAGCAATGATACATGTTCATCCCGCGTAATTTCAGTTTGTTTTGGCAATTAACATTGTTTTCCTTACTAAACATCAAAGATGACATAGTTTTCAGAATACAGCCCCTTTTTTATCCATTTAAACATCTTTGATCTCTACAAGGCTTCTGTATGGAGAAATAATTTAAATACGATGTAATCATTTTTGTATATACCTAGTTTATACTTACAAATGGAAGGTGTACAATAACCGCAAAGTTTGTTTGTTGGGGGGTTTTTTCGACAAGTTGGATGAAGGCATCGAATTTGATTTATTATACCATTATTTCTTGTTAAGGTGACCTGTAGAATGGAGCTAGTCAAACATATATTTGAACAACAATTGTTTACGTGTATGATGAAAATATCTTTTTTAAGTACTATTTCTTAATATCATTTTTGCCAAATTACAGTTGTAAACACTGGCCCATTTGTTTGTTTGTTTGTTTGTTGTTTTTTTTTCACCATGTATTTACAACCGGTTTCTAATACAACCCACTGTTTTCAGCAGTACAAACACGTTGAAATTAGCTATTGTAACCTTTTTGCTGTGTAAACTCAGGTTTTAAATTTCACATTTCACACCCCCCCCCCCCCAGTATTTAAAAATATTGATGCTTATATGTCTTGCTTCTATACCATTTAAAAACCGGTTTTATTCAATGAGACAAAAATTATAACATTTGATAATAGATGATTGCAGTTTCTAAATGTGCTGATTGGAATAGCGTTCACAGCTTTCAAAATGGAAGAGTATTGTTTTTAGATATGTGGCATTTTTGCTGAATGGATAAATGCTGTAAAATTGGTAGTGGAGTTTAATATTACAGTATGCCATGAGAATCATATTTATAATCATTCAATTTATATGGGGGGAAAAATCAGACTTTGATATGTGTGGCACAATCTTCTTACATCAAATTCCATTGGACCAATGAAATTGTTGTTTTGAAATCTTGTTATATTAGGACTCAATAACATTAAAATACAACAGGGTCTAACTGTGTTACTTATGTAGTAATTTAAAAAAAAAAATTTTTGGTAACTGTGTTCTTTGTAACTAGGTTCCACTACGCTAAACACAGCTCACTTTTGATGTTAACACACAGTGACATACATTGTAGCTACAGGGGGCACGTGCCCCCCCCCCCCCCAAAAAAAAAAAAAAAAATGAATAAAAAATAAAAAAATAAAAATAAAAAAAATAATGAAAATAAAAAAATTGAATGACAAAGAAAAAATGAAAAGATATTAATAGAAAACGAAAGGGAGCAGGGGAATAGGAAAAGAAAGTAAGATGAAAGGATCTTCTCCTGCATCCTCCGACAATCAGCGGCCTTGTAAATTCCCAGTTCATTTTCCAAGCAAGGTTAGTATCCCTAACGATTCCATTGCCCCCCCCCCCCCCCCTGCCGAAATGCCTGGACTCATGCTACGCCACTAATTAATTTTATACCAAGAAGGATGTCAAATTTGCATTAAGTTATCACAAAACACTATCCTCGGCTAGATTTGGGGCTCTTTTTTCCCCAGGTTTAGTGAGTAGTAAAATTATTTACTAATCTCCTATTCCTGCATTTCTTGTTGGCAGTGGCCGTTATCGTCTGTATGTAAAGAGCTCTATACATAGGCAGCGTAGAACATTTAAGCACACCCTGAATTTTCACGATGTACTGTTACATGAATAATAATTACCGATATTAACTATCATACAGTTCTATTTTTGATTACTCTTTTTGCAGCCATATTGTGCTGAAGTTGATATAATGTTTGTTTCTTTTTGGTGGAAATAAAATGGTATGAGTAAATATCTTATGACAGAGTACTCTAGTTCTGTTTTGTATAAGGAAGCGTTTTTCCCCTAGTTTTGAAGTGGATTTGTCTGCAAAGATGAAGGGTTGTTGTATTCTGGGCATGACGTTTTTTGAGCAAGATTTGATGGATTTTATAATTGCTTGTTATAAGTATATTTGTTTGTTCATATGTTCATTTTATTTATTTTTTTGTTTTGTTTTGTTTTTTTTTTAGCTTGGACCCCTTTGAAAAACAGCTATTAGCTGACAAGGGCAATCCATCCCATGAGTGGAGAATAAATCAAAATCAAAATCAAATCAATTCAAATGATGAAAGAGACGGGGAGGGAGTGAGTGAGTTAGAGAGAGAGAGAGAGAGAGAGAGTGAGAGAAAGAGAAAGAGAAAGAGAGAGAGAGTGAGAGAAAGATAAAGAGAAAGAGAGAGAGAGAGAGAAGGGGGGAGTAAACGGAGTGGCAGGGGTACAGATGGAGGGAGAACTGGGTGGAGCAAAACAATTGAGAGTGAGTGGCAAAGAGAAGGAGGGGAGGGGGATAGGTTTGCAGACTGATATATGAGGATACTAGTGGAAGACATTGGAGATATTGGGTGGGAGAGAGAGAGAGAGAAGCGCGAAGTTTCGTGACGTCACAGTGCCTTAATGCGCTGGAATGTTTAAGTTACATAAACAAGGTGTTGCTATAAATGCTGCATTCTTCTTGAATTCACCCAGCATTCAGATGTCTTTACAACTTGCTTGCTTCACGATGACAAATCCATCTTTGAGAAGGGGTCGATTCTTTGGCCGATTCAGAAAAACCATAATCACAGGTTTCCGAACTTGTTGAGTGAAATCGTTTGATTTGACTGTCATCACTGAATTAAAAAAAAAAAGAAGAAGTTGAGAATGACAATGTTTCGTCTATTTTGTCTAATTATTATGATCATTTCGTGTAGTCGCAAGCATGTCAAGTGTAATAATATATCCTTTTAAAGTATATACTTTATCAATCAGAGCTTACGAAATAAACATACGGCAGGATGAGGTATAGTATTACCAAAGAGGGCACTATTATAAAACTTATCGGAACGGAGAATACAGTGTAGGTCATTATTATCTTGAAAATATTAAATATTTTGGTCCCACTTTGAAGAGTATTGTCTATACTAAAAATTTGGGTACCAGTCAATCATTCTGCAGTCTTAGCATTTGCAGATGGGGAGGTAGAAACGACGCCTGGGACATTGCTCACTTTTGTACTCGTTTATGCAACTACATGTATATTATAGTAATGGTGCACGTTGAATGCCGCTCTACATGTAGTGGTATGTTGCGGTAAGGTTAGCTTCTGTAACTAAGAATCGCATTTAGCATTTTTAGACTAATTATTGTTATTGAGGAATGGGACCCAGTAAGGAAAAGGCTACAGAAAAAACTGCAGTCCGCCCTCAACCACCTCCCCCCCCCCCCCCCCCACCACCCTTGCGTAAAAAACATCGAAAATATTTATTGCCAATTTCTTGGAATACTACAACTAACTGGCTAACATCTGATGATAAATTCATCTTACCGTATATCTGAGTAGATTCTACATCTATTTCAATTCTATATCAGCTGTTGATGCCTCACTATGTTGCTTATTTCAAGATGAGAAACAATCTACTTATCGACATTTTTTTATATGATGGTAAATTCATCTTACCGTATATTTCAGTAGATTATACATCTATTTCGTTTCTTTAAAAAAAAAAAAATTCGGGGATCTGCTCAGCGAGAGGAGAGTCTAAAAGTGAAAATATCAGTTCTAAAACCCCTTGGAACCAGACGGATTTTCTGTCTAGATGTTAACTATAACTAGAACTAGAACTAGCTCCGTTAATAATGCTGATGAAACTTGGCCACAATTAATATTCACTCTTTCAGTTCAGGGGCAAACTGGTGCTTGAAGCATCAGTCCGTTGAAGAATTAATAGTCTATAATTATGCTGGAGTCATGGGTGTAGATAGCGAGGGGGATTAATGTAAATGGCGGATGTGTGAATGCATACAATTTATTTTATTTTCATTGTAGAAAAAATGAAATCATCAACCCCCCCCCCCCCCCGAATTTGGGACCTATCTACACCACTGGCTAGAGTAGAAGGAGGGAGGGGACATGATAGGGACTGCCCTAACCATACATCATGTCCATAGAAAAGACATATAGGAAAGTGGTGCATTCACAATTTTATCTGGGGTTGAAAATATTACAGGGGTTGGTAAATTGGATGACTTTTGCAAATCATGTTTCATTACAAAAAAATATATAATGGATGGCACTCTTGCCGATGCACATCTGTTTAAGTTCACTTATTCCTGTTGATTTACATCTTTTATTCATTCGTCTGATATGTTACCACCTTTATATGATAACTCTGTTCTGTTGACTTTTTGTTGATTTGCTTATTATCATTTGTTTCATTCTGTCTGATCTAGTAAATAAACATGAAGAAGGCCAGGAGCTGGAAGCTTGTGAATATACCTATATAGTGACCTGCCTTCATCGGTTCCATCATGCCTGTTCACATATCTAGATTTAAACATGGTTCAACCGAACATTACATACATCTACACCTCTCTCGTTATTATATTCGTAATTTTTAAGTTGTCTATACGGAGTTTCTTCATTTATTATTTGTGATTTCCTACATCTCCGAGCAGAACTTCTATTATACAGTGTGAGTCAGAAAAAATGTTACACGTTTTTAATTGAGTATTGTTTGAAAAAATGTGGGATTAATAGAGTATTTTTAGCATGTATGGATATAGTATAATTATATTCCTTTGTTGTTTCAAATTGTAACATTTGTTTCAATGTTGCTGTTACGGTTGAGTGCACAACAGCCATTGTTTGAAAGGTAGTCAAAACTCATTGGCGCCAAGTGGTATGATTACATGCTGAAACAGAGATAACAACATTCACACAAACAATGAGCGTAAAGTTTATGCATTATGTTTAATCAAGGCAAATAAACATGAGAACCAATGAATAAATAAATAAATAAATAAATCCAGAAGCCATTCCACAGGAGCTGTTTAGCATTAGCTTCAACGGCCCCTTGCCTGATTTGGAATAACTCAATTATCATTACAAAAGGCTTTTTTTGCTCATTGTGCAATCTCGTCCAAATCAGACAAGGCATTGTTGATGTTGGCGCAAAATGGGTTTTCACCCAGACACATTAATTGATTCATATCCAGTAAATTCACTACTGATTCCCCACAAATGTGGTATCAAATAAAACTGGAAGAGTTATTCTATCGAACTGTGGTGCAAGAATTATGATATTTCTATAATATTTGTAATATAAGCATTTTAAAAAGTGTAACATTTTTTTCTGACTCGCACTGTATATATAAATATCATACATGTATGTATATATATATATATATATATATATATATATATATATATATATATATATATATATATATATATATGTATGTATATATATATATATATATATATATAAATACATCCACACACACCCACACACACATACACGCACAAAGAGAGAGGGGGGACAGAAAGAGGTAGAAAGAAGGGAAGAAGGTAGAGTGAAATAAGAAAATGTAGAAGAGCGGTATAACTTTGTTTTAATTCTATAAAACTTTGTCAAAGAAGACACTAGAAAATGGAGTAAATAACTGAAAAATAAAGTCCACAATCAAAACACATCATTTAAGTGCCTCCCTGCAATATCATTGAACATCAAGAAGGTTTTGTTTGACTTTTCAGTTTGTTTGTAAATCATCTTAGATTTAATCAATAAAGGAGTATGCTGCCAGACTAACTCTTACAATCAAACAGTGTACAGGGCGTCATTTATAGATTATATTAAAAAATCGAACTAATATGGAAATAGAAAAAAAATTATGATGTATTATGTTATGCCAGCACAATTATGACTGTTTATATATGATAGCAAATAGGTCATAATGACCTCAGTGGTATGGAATAGCTTTAAGTGGTTGTTGACAGTGAAATACAACGCTAAAATCAACACCAGAAAAGCAACACTTGTGATAAAGAAAAAAATAAAAGCAAAAATAAAATTAATTTTTGTTTCCCTTTTTCAGTAAACAGGCTCTCTTGAATTCTAAAAATAGTTATTAATTAAGCTTGTTTGCTCATATTAATTGCATTAGAGTCTACGGGAAGAGAAAAGAGGTGTTCGTGTAAAGAAATCTTAACATACATAAACAGGCTTCAGTTACTTGGGAGCGATTTTCTTTTTCTTTACTGGGATGCAGCTGAGGGGAGCCTTTTCATTACATAATTCTCCTTAAAAAAAGAAAGGTTCCATTCATTTTCAGATATTGAAAGTATTGTTCAATACACTAAAAATGTGTTAAACCTTAAGGAATTAATGGTTGGAAATCAAAGGTGCAATCATCCTCCCAGCTGTGATATGATTAATTACTATAATAAAAGAACAACGTGAGATATGTTTGTTATTTACAATGCCAGTAAAAAATTAGAAGAGCTCATAAACATGATGAAGTATAGCGCGGGCGGCGCCATCAAACTCTCAACTATCCATTAAGGAGAGTTGTGAATAATGCAGGTTGTTCAGAATAAAGGTAACTCTTGCATGGTTAACAAGCAACACTCAGGACGAAAGAGAGCTTCGTGTTTCTCTCGTCTGTTCAGGAGAAATGGTGTTATAATTATGATCCCCAATATTGTTAACAAGGTGAGTGTGTGTGTGTGTGTGTGTGTGTGCGTGTGTGGGTGCGTGTGTGTGTGTGTGTATGTGTAGGGGGTGTGTGTGTTTGTGTTTCTGTGTCTGTGTGCGCCTGTTTTTTCACCTTACGAAAGATATAGATAAAAGAGATTCGTGTGCATAAAATATCTCGTCATAGCTGACGGGGGCTGTTGATTTTATCAGATGTTATGATAATGCTTGAGTCATGAAAGTAAATATGATAACAACAATATTATAAAAGATAAACAGCATCCTTCATGATAATTTTATTTAACAGTTTCAAACTTTTAAGACGTTACGCAAATTGAACTTGGCAACCACTCGTTGGTTAGATATTCACCGATTTCTAAGTATTTTAAGTTTTAATAACACAAATTTGTGTCATTTATCTTTACCTAATAATTGGACATATATTTAACAGCATTACTTGATAAGTTAGGGTTATGAAAAAGTTGCCTAATTTTTCCACTTTTTTATCAAGTTGGTAAAGTTCGTTTTGTTGCTTTTTTGTTGTTGTTGTTTTTTTTTTGCTTGTCAGAGAATTCTGGAGGAAAACTGGACCCCAAAAATCTGATAACCTTTTTTTTCTCTTTTGGGTTGTCAGATAATTGTTGGACATTTGTGCCCCCCCCCTTTTTTTTTAATACAAAATCCTGGATCCGCCCCTGGTTTAGACTTAACAAAATTTGGTAATATCATGCAGTCGTGAAATATTGGATAACTTAAGTTGGGTAACTAGTAGTTTGTTTTTAAAAATGTCCAAAACAGGGCTACTCAACCGATTCAGCACGGGGTTTGACCAATTATTGTGACAGTTAACTCAAAACAAGTGGAGGGTAGATATTTATCGTCATTACTTGTTAAAACAGCGTTGGGAAATTTTAACCCAAACAGTTTTTGTAATTTCGTTCGATTCTTCTTTCCAACAGAAACTGGTTGTTAAATGATTGCAAAAGATATTGCTATCTATACTGTATTTTTATTTGCGATTGATTGCAAATAATTTGCAATTGATATCAATCGCAACTCTGTACTTAAGAGATGGGAGATTGAAAATTTGAGATTGATTGGAGGACTTGCGATCGATTCGAATCAATCGCAACCCTTTATAAGACGGGGCCCAGGAATTAAAGCCTATAAATCAGAGCTGAAGAAAGTGGACTTGTTCCGCATGACCAATCCATGCATGTGAAATTATTAATTATGACGTCACTTCGGATATAGAGAGAACTAATTATCCCGGGGGGGGGGGGGCATGTCTCATTGAGACCTGTACATCATCCGCGTATAAAATCACTTTCTGAAAAGCACCCTAAACGGGGATTACAGTTAAGATAAGTTTTGATAGCCTTTACAGGAAAACCCGTCTAACATCTCAGATTTTTATACCCTTAACGGCGATTTCCGCGGATCTTCTTCTTATCACCTCTGAATTTGATACCTTTATTATTATTATTATTATTTTTGCTGTTTTTGATACCCGTAAACGCGTAACCCGGGTTACGCGCCTAATGCTGAAAAAGTACCCTTTTTATCCGTTTTCGTGTACGCGGATGAAGTACAGGTCTCAAGGAGGCATGCCCCGCCCCTTCCAGCCCCCAATAACAAGTTAAAATAATATTGTTATAAGCTACTGAAATCCTTGAATCTGATTGTCTGAGAGCGAATTTCTCTTAGAAATGAGGCAGTTGTTACTGATAACAAGTTTTATGAAACGGGGCCCATGGCATGTAAAGAGTTTGTATTTTTTTTTTCAATGATATTTTTTATTATTTTCTCTCAAGTCAAATAAAAATTATGTAACATAACAAAAATTTTACATATTATTCATAACAAAACTAAATGCATTATACATTGATATTTTAGCTTAAACCTAGATTTCAATAATGAAACAAAAAAGTGCATTTTCATAACCTGTTTAGCATACATTTTCATACATTAAAAAATAGTACTTGAAAGAAAATGTTTGTCTTTTCTCCCAAACCTCCCCCTCCCCCCCCAAAAAAAATAAAAACACAACAACTTGAGTCATACAATACATGTACCCAACCCCTCCCCCCCCAAAAAAAAAAAAACAACAAAAAACACACACACAAAACACAAAACAAAACAAAAAAATATATTAAAAAAAACAAAAAACAAAAAAACAATTATGACAGTATCAAACGATTGTCACAGCTTTCGATAATTTTAAAATTTACGATTGAAATTAAATAGCATTATCCTGGCAGACAAAATGGAGTGCCTTTGCGCCCGTGCGCCCTCATGACAATTTCATGCTGGTATTATCACCTGAAATTAATAGGTTCACAATCATTTCAGACAGCGAAGAAGTCACAAGGTTTATTGCTATCAAATTTAAACCGTTATCCACAAATTGTTATAACTGTGAGAAAAAGATATTCTGCCATCTTGTTGTCCGAACCATGGCAATTATATTAGTGGACTTATCTTCCAAGATGTATCTCATCACGTGGATCCTTATGATGATTCTGATTGGACCTGCTCAATTACGGTGGAATTTCCGTGAACTAGGTAGCCCAGGAGGTAACACAAGAAATCACCAAAGAGGTAAGCACTTTGATAACTTTCGAATGTGGTGTGAAGTTGACGAGACATGGTGCATTGTTTCAAATCAGTTCATACAATGTTGCGAGCAGCATCAATATAAGGGTGAAGCTCGAGACATACACTTTCTAATTTCAACAATAACTCATCATCATTATAAATACTGAATGAAAAGGCGTTATAATCTTTAAAATGGCAATTCTGTGCCAAACTCCTTAGCATTTAGTCACATTATGACTATCTACCCACAAGAAAAAACAAAACAAAACAAAACAAAACAAAACAAAAACATTAATAAACGAACAAAGCAAAACTGGAGATTAATTTCATGGTCCATCCGATGGATGATATATGTGCAATGAATGTGATAAACGTACATTATAATGACAATGACAATGAAGATAGCTTGTCTTGCATCACTACTAAACAGTGGCGGATTTAGGGGGGGAATCCCGGCCTGTGCCCCCCCCCTTTGATGGAAAACAATGCATTGTGCCCCCCCCCTTTTCGACCAGAAAACCTTTTTTTTTTTTTTTTTTTTTGGTTGTTGTTGCTTGTCAGAGAATTATGGAGGGGAACTGGACCCCATAACCCCCCCCCCCCCCCCCCCCACTGAGCGACTTTTGGAGGGCTGGCGAGACCAAAAAAATATGGGTCTCCCTCCAAGCAGTTTCCCAAAGTTGACAATCCTGCATTTGTGTGCCCCCCCCCCCCCTTATACGAAATCCTGGATCCGCCCCTGCTGCAAAATATAAGATTACTCAAACAGGCACAGATAGAAACTCAGGCGGATGGTATTTATCCAGCACCTAGATTTCAGAACACAATCTGAACATCAACATATAGTCCCTTTTTTAAAAAATCCGTATTTACGCAGTGGCACGGTATTATACTTGATTTTTGATAAACATAAAGATATGCATCGTCTCTGTCATCTCTATTCCACGATAGACAAAGATTATCGAGTTAAGCAGACACGAGGGATTGGTTTGAAATTTCCTTGAATATGGGCAAGGTTAGAGTTATGAAAATTGTTGTAACCTGTATCGACGCACTATAATGGTTATTGAAAAGTGCATCATAAGCTTTATTAATTAATTAAGCTTTTAGGAATTACCAACCTTCGGAATTATGAACCCTTATTCATTTTTGTAATTACGAACCTTCGGAGTAATGATACTTCGGAATTACGAACCTTCGAAATATCTAACCTTTCGAATTATGAAGCTATGGAAATACGAACCTTCGGATAAAAAGACATGTAACCATGGTAACCATTTGATTATGTGAATTTGTGAAATTATGACGGTAGAAAACACTGCTCTCACTATACTGATCATAATTTGGTTTTGAAAGTGATTGTACGGATAGAAATCAGAAGTGAAATGTCCCCGCCTAAACGTAGGCACCTATTTTAAAATCTTCTCCCACCAACCCTTGTTTTACAGAGGAATATGTGAATCTCTCTGTTGGATCTACCTGGAATATCTCATCTCCAAACTATCCTTCAAAGTACCCGAACAACGCGCGTGTCCGTTGGTACATCACGGCATCACCGGGCTATCATGTGCTCTTACAGTTCTTCCGTTTCACCACTGAAGAAGATTATGACTTTCTTACGATAGGGAATGGAGATTCACAAACCTACCTGTCCGGTGACGCCTTACCTCTAGATATAATGTTCGTATAAAATCGTACATTTATTGCATAACACATTCATAGTATTATACAGTCATCGTTATATTATAATGTACATCAAACTATACCTTTATCCCAAGATGTATTTCGTTTATCGGTTAATCTCTGAAAATATATCTCTTGGTCCATTTTTTTCTACACTGTAAACACCAGTGTGTTAATTCAACACCATCTCAGTATCAGTATTGGGCTACACCAGATAAGTGTTATGACAACACAACTTTGATTTGGGGTACCCAAGATAAGTGTTAAAACAACACCAGTTTGATTTGAAACTGGTGTTGTTTTAACACATATCTGGTGTGGCCCAATAATTAACACCCTGGTTTTTGCAGTGCATAGGTGGTCTCTCTATTTAAGGTATTTTAAACGTGTAACCCTATTGTATGTTTACTTATCCAGATTGGACTGGCCAACAGGTTGGATGCAGTTCACCAGTGACTGGTCTGTCACTAAGAGGGGATTTCACCTTCAACTGAGTCTCGTCAATTCAACAGGAGGTGAGTTTACAAGATATCTCAAAATAATTTTTGAATATTCAATACTGACAAAGATACATTGCTTGGTTGAAATCGATTCTTGATTTTGTAAACAAACATAAAAAATGTGAATCGTGTTTTTAAATGTTCAGACGTTTCAATGAAGGCATTCAGTATAATATACTCATGCGTGTTATCTTTAACAGGATTAACAGGATTACAACAATCACCAGGTGACATGCCTGTCCTGAGATTACCCTGCTACCCTGCCATATGTAAGGCTTTTCCCACCGAAACTTCAAACGGTAAGATTTTCTTCTTGTCACATGCCTTGAGCGGGTAAAGTTACCGTTCTATCCGTCGTCATTTCTGGTCATAATAAAAAGCAGATTATTACAGAGTAAAAAATGAGTTTACACTTTAATAATGGTAAATACAGCAGCATAAATATATTTCGGGGGAAAGTAGCTGAATAAAAACAACGAAAATCCTTCCCAAATATATATATATATATATATATATATATATATATATATATATATATATATATATATATATATACATATATATATATAATTTGATAATAGTAACAACAATAATAATAGTATTTATATAGGTTTTCCCTGCCAATTTCAAAATTTTGGCACTCAAATTCATTTAAGAACATTCTAATTAAAGGGCCATCCTACCTTAAGTTTGTAATAAGTTGATTTGTGTGAAAGCAGAAACATCAGAGAAGCAGATTGATGAAAGTCAGTGAACGAAATCGGACAAGCAGTAAGAAAGTTCTGATTTTTAAAAAAGTTGTGATCACTATAGATATGGGAATTTCAATTAGCCATATCGGTACGGTCACTTTGATGTACAGTAGGAGCGGTCAACGTTCCCATTCGCTCCAGCACACAAAATGACTAAAATGCTGATTTTTCAAATGTATTACTGAGTAGGGTCTTTATATTTTTTGAGGACCTATAACAATATGCTGTCTACAATATGTTTTGAGTACTGTCCTGGGGAAAAGGCGCTTAGGAGATAACCGGAATTCAATGATATTTTAGTGTACGGAGAGTTGATCGTGAATGCGTCACAATCGCTGAACTCCACGTAGTGTAGAGTTCTTTTTGTTAAAGTAATCTTTTATTGATTCCATATGATATAAAAACAATACATAACAATCAACACACACACACACACACACACACACACACACACACACACATATATATATATATATATATATATATATATATATATTTAAATTAACATAAATCAGTAGTAAGTAATTAATAAAATCAAGTATATGTTATACTTCAAAACTACTATCACTTCTACAAAAAGAAAAAAAAAAGAAAAAGCATAACATATTGTATATGTACACACACAAAAAAGAAGGAATCTATGTAATTGAACCACTCAGTGGTTCTATCCCCTATCTATACCCCCCCCCCCCCCCCCCCCCCCCCCCGTGGACGATGGGCTCCGGGCTCTTCCTTGTTGGTTATCATTTAGGTTTTCCCATTTGGAAAAACGGATAGTAAGGGTTCCCCTAATTGATGCCAATTTCCTCCCCTCTAACCTATCTCCTGCAATATTATTTTTGATTTCATTAAATGAAGCATCATCTTTAGAGATAATGGCGAAAATATAAAAATTGTGTGTACAAAACATATGGAGAGTTGCCCTCCTCAACCTGTCACTTTGAAGCAACATTGCCAGTTTGAGGATCGCCATAGAAAGTAATTTGAGACTTATCAAACTTTCATAACTTTCTCATTTCTTAACCGATTTTGATGTAACTTTTTAAAAAAATTGCTTCTCTCTATCCTCTCTTTTCATTAAAATGGATTTCCCCCCAGGGTTTCATTCTCCTTTAAACCAGGCCTAAGGCTTCGCGGGCCACAGACTCCGGCACTGATTTCTCTTTGTTTTTATGATTATTTTACAGGAACACGATGCAGGCTCATCCCACAGCAATGCAGAATACTGAAGCGACATTCAAGATTTCGTAAGGAAAATATGGATTGATATAGTTTGATAATAGAATAAGATATTGTTTCTTGTTGTTTATTTACACATAACTTTTGAATAACTGTTTATATCATTCTTCCTCCATAATTTGTGCCCCGAATTTATAGCAACTTTATTTCAATTTCGTCAAGGCTCGCTTGCTAAGCTCGTTATGTTACTTATTAGAAGTTTTTTCATTCTCTCATGCCGAGACTGTGTTTAAAAACTTTTCAGAACTGGGCTTTTCCTCTTTATTGATCCATGCAGCCTCGCAGATCTTAAAGATTGCTCACTCGCTTCGCTCGCTCTCAAATTAATATGTAGGTCATCAAACCCAACTGCAAACTTTGATGCTTAAGTAAATTATATTAGAGCATGTAAGAGAGAAACATAATTGAAATCCCTATAAATGTAATCACAATGTGTGGGGTAAATATATGCTAATGTTTAGAGATGGTATATTTTTCCCGTTGCAGGTGCCCTTTTCCCCCCAGAAATAGCCCTTGATTATTGGTGCCCCAAACCTTGCAATTTTCCGCTCAATATTGCGATCATACCCCCCCCCCCCCCATCCTTGAACCAGATTTACGCCGGTGTTAATATGTCATTTGATTACTTAAATCACATCGATCCAGAGGAAATTATTTTTTATAAAAGAATTTTTATATGCTTAAGGAATATCACATGAAATGAAATAAAACGAGGACCAAAATTACTTTTAAAAACATGATTCCATTTACTTATATATGCTAAATGACTTGTTTAAGGAATTTTCAAATAAATATACTCCGCAAATAATTTCGGGTTCCCAAGAAGAAAAGGAACTATTTAAATGGTCATTTTCCCCCTTCCTGAAGCATGATCGTACGGGGACCAATCCCTGATAAAACAAGCAACATCTTTCTATCCTACAGTAGGAAGTACGAGAGGTATAACTTTGTGGGGGAACAAAAGTATGATGGGGGGGGGGGCCTAAAGCTACGCACTTTGTTTTCAAAGGCTAAGAAACATTTAATTCAGTGGTGTATGCGAATTGCTTCTATCTAACTTGGTTCTACATATTTTGAAGTTGAATCGTTAAGAAAATTAGGGCAGACAACTATCTATAGTCAATAACAACCTTTTCAAGTCGATATCGATGGCCATGTCAAAATGTTGTTCGAAAAAATGAAAGGGTCCTAAAGCTACGCACACGTCATAATTGAATGCAAATCTTTATTTTGAAGCTGACTGATGTGAATTTCACCGGGACTTCCAAATAATGATAATACCCAGAAATAAAGGAAAATTACTCATTCCTTTTTGCAAACCTCAATGATAATCTCGTTGCTCAATGATTATGATCACAGCACAAATTTGGCGCAATTGCGCATATTTGCGGGGTGCTTAATTAGCGTAGCTTTAGGAACTGCGTAGCTTTAGGAGCTAGCTGCGTAGCTTTGGGCCCCCTTGCCATACATGTGTCTCAGATAATCTTATGGATGGATGGTACAGACCTCTAACTTTTGGTATACTTGCGGTCAGACTAGTACCTGATATATATATATCATTCTGTTGAACTATGAAGCTGGTCGAATTACTTTTCACCATCTGCTCTTCACAGACGTTTTCCTTCAAAAGCTTATTCACGCTTATTTTAGTACGCTTACGGAAGTTTAAACCTTCCCCATGGTTTAAACCTCCTTTGTGACTTCGGGCCTCTGATTCTTCCCGACAAAATGGATGTTTCCTTCTTCTCTCTTATCATGGCTTAGAGTTGTTCCTTCAAGTGCTGTTGCTTCAGGGGAGGGGGTGGGGGTGGGTCGACCCCCCCCCCCCAATTATGTTTATATTTCATTAATACACCAACTGCATTTTATCGTATTTTGTAAATTATGTCGAAAAACTCATTCGCGCCCCCCCCCCCCCTTCCCGAAAGTGATGGTCAGCCCTCCGTTGCTGTGTACATGGTGTATATTTGAATTGAATGTAGTTCCCTTTTCAAATTTGTATTTAGAATCAGAGGCATCTTGCACTAATTTTAACAGTACCCAAGATGAGACAGGGCTTGTCTTTCGTTGCCTGTAAGTATTCTATTTGTATTTCTAATTCACTTTTTTTTTACCCCTTCACCATCCGACTTTCATTAATCATCAATAGAAAATGATTAATATGCGAGTGAGCGCAGCGAAAGAACATTTTTTTTTTTTTTTCGTAGAGGAAATTCAAGAATTTTCAAACCAAGAACCCATTGAAGAATTGTATAATCAATTGAATATTCGTTGTTTAAAAAAAAAAAAGAATTTGCGAAACATCATAATAATTTCCAAAAGAGAAATAGCTATAAAGGTAAGCTAACACAGAGGACTATGTGACAGAAGAAGAACAGATAAAAGAGATGGATGGGGGGGGGGGGGACAGAAGACGAAAAGATTTTTTTAAAAATATCAAGGTAAGGGAACAAAGAGAGGACAAGATAGAAGAGGTGAAAACAATTCAATAAGGCCTAAATGGCACTGGGTGAAAAAAGATTTTGGGTCGGTCATGCATGTACTGAATACGTGCCAGTTTGTCTTTTGCCCTTTCCGATTTTCCTTTTTGTAGGTTGGGGTAAAAGAGTGTCCAATCCCTTATTTTCAGGTTGTGTAAGATCGAATTGGAATTTATTGAACGCAACCGCCATCGTTCATTGTCAGTATTGTTCTGTTTTAGAAATTATGAATTAACCCTAACTCATTTTCGAAATTAAAAACCTTCGGAATATTGAACCCTTTCATTTTCGGAGCTACGAAAATTCGGATACAGTAAACGAACCTTTTATGAAAAATTAACCTTCGGAATAATGAACCTGCGGAGTACTATATAACGCACCAAACTGTTCGGAAATACAAACCTCAAATCGTTTTTGGAATAGCTGATTCCCTGGTATAGAAAATGTGTGTCTGTTGAACCTTCGGAATCATGAAACGTCTAAATGTATATCCATTATTAAAATGAATATTTAAAAAAAAAATTATTTCATATTTGTAAATTTTGTGGTAGCATATATTTAGGAAAAATCGTAGATTCCATCTATAATACAATTTTCAAGAACGCGAATAACTCTAGGCAACTACTTATAAGGTCTTAAAACGAGACACAATTGAGGCCTTACTTACGAAACCAGGATATAATTTACTATAATTAATTTGGAGCAATTTTCCGGCGGCGGGGGGGGGGGGGGGGGGGGGGGGGGGGGGGAATGGGGGGATTTGGCACCCCCAAGATCTCTGCCACAGAAGGTCTGATAGATGCAAAAATTTATCGGACTTTTGCATGCATACAAGTAGTACCCCTGAGATGTATCACGACACAGGAATTTCTATTATTTATTATTTTTATTATTATTCATCACTCTTCTTTATAATGTTTTCAATTGTGATACGTACAACGGAAGTTGTATAATGTTGTAAGCTTCATTCCTAACTGTTTTCTGTAAAGCTAACTTGTATAGTTGAGCAGACATTTTTATTTCATTAAAAGCGTGTGAAACGTCAAATACTAGTAATATGCCACGGCAGTCCTTTGGATTTAAACCTAGATAGTTTTAGGGTTTCCTAATTCCTGATTACAACAACGGGTGGTATCTTGCCATATTCCCCTTTAAACTTTAAACTAAATTTTTAGCTGAGAAACATACTATTTTCATTTTATTTATTTTTTTCAAATAGCGAATCGCAGGAGTATCAAAGCCTGCCAGTGAATCTGAAAAGATTCCCATATTCTGCTCTCATATGGCTGTAAGTACCGTGACCAAATATATATATATATATATATATAGATGATTTTTATCATGAATTTTACACAACGAACTGGCAATGAGACCTTTCTGGGATGAGCTTTTCCCCTCGAGGATAATACAATAAATGTGCAGTGTTGAATGATAACCAATGTGAAAAAAAAATCATAGATATTATTCAATTAAAAAACATGAGTTTAGAAAATATTCACCGAATATTCATATTGTTTGGTAAGTCAATTTCATTTTTTTTTTTTTGGGGGGGGGGGAGAATTTTAGCAATGACATTTTTTATTTATGTCTTATTGAAAGTTGAAAAGCGTATCATTCAATCTCATAAGAAACTTTTTGGAGTTGATGTTTTTTTTTTTTTTTTTTTTTTTTTTTTTTTAGGTTTTTAGGTTTTTATTTTTACTATTTCCTTTTCTAAAAAACATTTTCAGGTTTTTTAGTTTTCCTATTTCTAAATACCGACTTGTGGCAAAATTGCACACTGCATAGGATAAAAACTTTGGCCCTGTATTAAAGGACAGTATTATAAAAAAAACTTTTCGGAGTTGATGTTGGTTTTTTGTTTATTTTTAGATTTTTAGGTTTTTATTTTTCCTATTTCCTTTTTAATTTTTTTTTTTCAGGTTTTAATTTTCCTATTTCTAAATACCGACTTGTGGCAAAATTGCACACTGCGTAGGATAAAAACTTTGGCCCTGTATTAAAGGGCGGTATTATAAAATAATAGAATGACTTCCAAGTGTATAACAGATCCAAACCAGTGTAAATGAGCAAATCTAAGTTTTATGCAGAAATTCATTACAGTACAAAATAATAATTTTAGTGCTCAGGAAAGTTGTAGTCATGAATTTCTTTCCAAATACACTAAAGGTTTCATCATTGCCTGCATGGTCAAACCTCATTTCAATTCTGTAGCAAACATTCCTGAACTACAGGGTTCATAATTCGGAAAATATTTTGTTAGTCTCGGAAAGAAAACACTTAGGTGGCTTCAGGAAAAAGAAAATAAATGAGTATATAACTATATATATATATATATATATAATGTGTGAGAAATTTGTTCTAATACTATAGCATCGGCAACTCTCGTGGGTAAATTTACATAATGTGAGAAATCAATTGAATTGAATGAGAGAAATAATTTGCGTAGCTAAATTCATTGTTCCTCCTTACTGACTTCCTTTTTGTGGAAATAACTGCAGGGTTTGCAAAAACTGTCTCCGCCGGGAGTCGAACCCGGGTCTTTGGCACTGTACGCCAAACGCCTTAACCACTAGACCACGGAGGCGGGTTGAGTGGTATTCAGCTACACCAGGTACAAACACCGACAGGCAGCCCTTGCAACCCTTCGCAGTTAATTTATTCCTTTTCTTTGAGGGACAGGGAGTACTGAACAATGAAAAGCCGCATGCCTAGCTAGATCCATGGCGGATTCATGTATTAGAATTAATTAATTATTTACAATGTGTGAGAAATTTGTTCTAATACTATAGCATCGGCAACTCTCGTGGGTAAATTTACATAATGTGAGAAATCAATTGAATTGAATGAGAGAAATAATTTGCGTAGCTAAATTCATTGTTCCTCCTTACTGACTTCCTTTTTGTGGAAATAACTGCAGGGTTTGCAAAAACTGTCTCCGCCGGGAGTCGAACCCGGGTCTTTGGCACTGTACGCCAAACGCCTTAACCACTAGACCACGGAGGCGGGTTGAGTGGTATTCAGCTACACCAGGTACAAACACCGACAGGCAGCCCTTGCAATCCTTCGCAGTTAATTTATTCCTTTTCTTTGAGGGACAGGGGAGTACTGAACAATGAAAAGCCGCATGCCTAGCTAGATCCATGGCGGATTCATGTATTAGAATTAATTAATTATTTACAATGTGTGAGAAATTTGTTCTAATACTATAGCATCGGCAACTCTCGTGGGTAAATTTACATAATGTGAGAAATCAATTGAATTGAATGAGAGAAATAATTTGCCAAAGACCCGGGTTCGACTCCCGGCGGAGACAGTTTTTGCAAACCCTGCAGTTATTTCCACAAAAAGGAAGTCAGTAAGGAGGAACAATGAATTTAGCTACGCAAATTATTTCTCTCATTCAATTCAATTGATTTCTCACATTATGTAAATTTACCCACGAGAGTTGCCGATGCTATAGTATTAGAACAAATTTCTCACACATTGTAAATAATTAATTAATTCTAATACATGAATCCGCCATGGATCTAGCTAGGCATGCGGCTTTTCATTGTTCAGTACTCCCCTGTCCCTCAAAGAAAAGGAATAAATTAACTGCGAAGGATTGCAAGGGCTGCCTGTCGGTGTTTGTACCTGGTGTAGCTGAATACCACTCAACCCGCCTCCGTGGTCTAGTGGTTAAGGCGTTTGGCGTACAGTGCCAAAGACCCGGGTTCGACTCCCGGCGGAGACAGTTTTTGCAAACCCTGCAGTTATTTCCACAAAAAGGAAGTCAGTAAGGAGGAACAATGAATTTAGCTACGCAAATTATTTCTCTCATTCAATTCAATTGATTTCTCACATTATATATATATATATATATATATATATATATATAAAGGCGAGTATGGAAGAAAAATTAAGAAAAGAAAGGAGTGAATTAAAGAAAAAAAGAAAGGAAGAAAGAAAAAAAAAGGAAGATTAAAAGTAGTAAAGTAAAGAAAAGGGGAGAAAAGAGAGCGAAGGGGGTGAAATAGGATGAAAGAGACAGGGATGGAAGCGAGGTACTAACGGATACGAGTAGAAGCGGTCAAATATCCGCTTGTAAAATGCAAGCGTTCATTATATTATTATCATTATCATCATGATTATTTTTATTATAATTTGTCCTTGCAAGCTGTCCCTGGTTTTCCTTTTTGGAGGGGGGGGGCAGACTTTGCAATTATTGTCCGAAACTTTTGTAGGTATGACTATGAAGTTTACACAGTGGCGGATCCAGGCAGGGGCGCCAAGAACGCGCGTCCCTGTTTTCTGTTTTGTGAATTTTACCGTGGGAGGACGATACCCCCTCCCACGCCTTCCGCTTCCTCACCCCCCCCCCCCCCCCCCCCCCATTTCAAATTCCTTGATCCGCCACTGGTTTGCATGTGTAATGAAATTAATTAGTAAGTACATGTAAGTACATGTAAGTACATGTAAACTATGTGTGACGAATATAATTTGTGTACTTTTCGATTTTCTTTAATGTTTAACGTATTTTAATGATATATCTTCTAATTTGTTTACTTCATTGATTGACCATCATTTACTGTATTTATACCTTGTATTACCGGTAGTAGTTTTTTCGTTCTTGTTAATCTTTTTAATCGATAGTTTATATTGTACACATGTTTTATTCAGCTTTTGGCTGCGACACATGTTTCTTTCAATAAACCATTTTTTAATTGAATTGAATTGAAGTGAAGTGAATTAGCACCATTACGAGGAAGGAGATGGAAACAAAATTATTTAATCTCTTAAAGTATTAGCAAAGAGGCTTCACAGACATGCAATAAGCCAGTTCGTTATTACAATTTGCGCATGTGCAGATAAAGGTCATTTGTACCGAGTACAATTGCAAGGAGGCAAGTTGGCTCAGTCGGTAAAAGCACCTACCTGTCGAACCAAAGATCGTGGGTTCGAATCCACCCCGGGTAGATGACTGAAGCCTGCGTTGTCAACGTGTTCCTCCTTTGTTTCGTAGACACAGGCACCGTCCCTCGGATAGGACGTTCAATGGAGGCCTCGTGTAGAGGAGAGTCACCACCTTTGCACCCTCTGCACTATTCGAAGAAGAGTAGGGGGAAACCCCGGTGTAGTGGTACATCTGCACATCCCAATCAGTTATATCGGGAGGAGAAAGGAGTGAATTAAAGGGGGAAAAAAAAGCTTTATGCCCCCCCCCCCCCCCCGTCCTCATTATTTTCGAGTATCATAAAATGTATGTACTTTTTGCATGTAAACGTACATTGTGTTTAATGAGGATATATGAAGGATCATTTATAGGGATCTAAAGTTTGCTGCTTTCTGAGGTAAAACATGGATATAGATAATGCCATTCTTTGTATGCATTATCCTGAGATAGCTTAGAAGAAGTCTTCCTCGTACGTTTATCAATGCATTGATGTATCTATCACTGCTTTTGTATTTTTCCTTTTGTATTGATTGTTGCGTCAACTTTCCTTATATTTTGATGTACTTAGATATTTAAATGACAACCAGATTCAGTCTCTCATTCCCGGAACCTTCTCTGGATTCAGCAGTCTCAAATACCTGTAAGTATTGTAATGAGGTAGGCCGTACAAATGAAATGAATTAGCTACATTAACCCTTTCGAGACAATTGACCACATTTTGTGGTTTTGCTCAATAACTTTTGATTCAGAGCCCTAAAAATACACCAGATGCATGAGTAGAAAGAGCAAAGATTTCTTCACACACTGTGTCCATGTTTGTTGCATGACCATATTGCGTTTGATGCCAGGAATTTTAAAAAGGAATATAAGCCTCCAAATCCGTAAATTGGCAACACATTGAGAGGGTCAAAATCATTGTGTTTTGTCAAAATTGCCAAATTTGTCAACTTTTCGGCAAAGTTCCTAACCATTTTTATTGTTTTCATAGATATTAAACTTTATTAGAACCATGTAGCACTGAAAGAAAAATATTATTGTTCCCAATTTGAAAAACAAAATGTGATCAATTTAGCCCTTAAATAATTCCTGTCCATGAAAGGGTTAAGAAGAAGATTGAAACAGGCAGTCTAGGTGTATAAGCAAGGAAGCTTCATAGACTGACTGAATCGATTGAATTGACTTAAGTATTCATAGCTTCTGCATAATTATTTTCAGTTATTGTTGTATTTTATGTTCCATTGTTCCTCCCCCCCCCCCCTTCCTGTTCCGTTTTTTCTCTTTCTTTCTTTTGCTAAACTTTGACGAAATTTCTATGAAAATATGAAGATGACAACAGGATGACCAGGAGCCTTCATTAATCTAAATAATATGTGTAACGATTAATTGCCGGGGGAAAATAATTATAAACCAGGGGGTCGCTTCATAAAGCTGTTGGTAAAGTTAATTACGCATGACTTTACGAATGACTTAAATATGGCAAGCCAAATGAGATGCTCAATCATTTTTAACTGCATCAAGTAAAGTTGAACTGTGCAGATGTAGATTAACATTCTTATTATGATAAACATGTTTAATGCAAAGTATTTTTTGCAATAATTTAATTTAGGTTGTTGGGAATAAAGTCACATTTTGTTAAAACATCAGGAAAAACTTTGGGCATCCCATCTGGCACTTCATATTCATAATCATATCACTTCATAGTCGTTCGTAAAGTCATGCGTAACTTTACGAACAACTTTATAAAACACCCCCCTGTTCTCTTTACTTTTAAGTATCATAAAATGCGTGTATTTCTGTGTCGGTAAGAGCAGACTGTATCTTATAATGACGATAGTGTACAATTCAGAATCATTAGGCCGCTGCTTTCTGGAGTAGGGCATGACTATACAGTGGCGTATCTAGGTATTCTGGCGCCCGGGGCAAACTATCAAATCTGCGCCCCCCCCCCCACTCCCCCATGCCCAAACTCAGATTAATGAGCGTTTTTAATTTAGAAATGATGGCACTACGTGAAAAAGAGTTTTGATGCACATAACCCGAGGTTGTTAGCCTAAATTTGATGAGTTATTGTATAAGCGAGGGAGCAACGCGACCGAGCAGCAGATTTTTTTCCTTTTCACCCCTCAAATTGAAATTTCTTATGTATTTTACCCTTACAAAAAATAGAAAGATTTAAAAAATCCAAGGAAATACAGCGACCTTGCAAAAGATTTTTTTTTAATTTTGAACATTCCTATTTTGGGAGCGCAAAATTAATGAAAACCCTGAAGACATATATATTTGAGGAATTGAGTAAGGCAATTGCAAGGCAAATTTATGATTTCTTTCGAATGTTCTACAATAGTGCTTTTTATGCACTTATATCCCATCAGGGGGCGCAAAATTTAACAAGCTCCTGCCTTATGCAGGGGGGGGGGCAAAGCAACTAGAGTCAATTAATGGTAAACATTTTAAAAACGCCATTAGCGGCGCGAAATAGCTAGATTTTGAACATAATTATGCGAGGGAGCAAAGCGACTGGGCTATAGAAAACTTTTGCATTTCAAACCCTATAAAACACAATTTCTTATGCATTTTGTCTTGTATCTCTCCCCCTTTTCTTTCTCTCTTTTGCGTTTTTTGCGCCCCCCCCCCCTCAAGTGCCGCCAGGGGCACGTGCCCCCACTGCCCCCCCCCCGTAGATACGCCACTGTGACTATATGATAGTATGCAGAGATAGCTTAGAAGACTTCTTCGTACATTTATTAAGACATGGAATGATATATCTATCACTAGGTTTGTATTTTCTTCTTTTGTATTGATTTTTTGCTTCAACTTTCCTTATATTTTGATGTACTTAGATATTTAAATGACAACCAGATTCAGTCTCTCATTCCCGGAACCTTCTCTGGATTAATCGATCTCGGTGAACTGTAAGTATTGTAATGAGGTATGACTATGGAGTTTACCTGTATAATGAAGTGAATTAGCAGCATTAAGAAGAAGGAGATGGAAACGATTTTATTGAATCTAGGTGTATTAGCAAATGAAGCTTCACAGACTGATTCAATTGCCATTGACTTAATATTCAGAGCTCCTGCATTTTTTAATGTATTATTATATTTTGTGACCCAACGTTCCCTCTCCCTGTCTTCCCTGTGTGCGTGTGTGTGTGTGTATGGGGGGGGGGGGTGTGCGTGTGTAATTGGGTTTTTACAGACGTGTATCAATCAATCAGATATGATTACATGTATTTACGTCTTGGGGATCGACCTTTAACGTCACCATTCGAAAGACGTTACTCAGTCTCGAACATGGGTCCGCTAAATCAGTTTATAACTTCCACTGTTCTCTGGATTACAGGCGCACGCCACAACACCCATTTGTCTTCTGCTGTCTTCTTTATACATGTATAAACGTGTACATGTCTTAGATTTTTTTTAGCTCATCCGGCCCGATGCGAATGGGCCGGATAAGCTTATGCGGTGACGTGGCGTCCGTCGTCCGTCCAAAAAAATTCAAGTGGTCCTTTTTCATTTCTCATCAAATTTTGACTCTGGTTTGCTTCATTATCATAGGGCTAGGGGAGGGATTCGAAACTTCTACACAGAATTGTGAAATTCAGTAATTATGCTTATGCAAATTCATTCAAAAGCACCAAAAATGCTTCTTCTTCATATTATTGACCACTTTCGATCTTTCGTTGTTGTTGTTGTTTCATCTTGGAGCTAAGTGAGATACACAGAATTTCTACACAAAATTTTGAAATTTTACCTCATATATTACTTAAGATAATTTAGGCAGATTTTTTTTTTGATAACAAAAAATACATAAAAATGCTTCTTCTCCTTTATTTATTGACTGATTTGATTAGTTTGTTTCATCTGGTAGATCTTAATGAGATATACACAAACCTCTGAAGAGAATATTGAAATTTTGCCTCAAACATTAGTTATGTACGCCTATCTAATGTTTGATTCTAAATTTCATATGATGATTTAAGCAAAATTATTAAAAATTTACAGAAAATACTTCCTCTCCTTTATTTCTCAACCAATCTAATAGAGAAATGAAAATCGTGACAATTGCTTTATCCGGATGCCGAATTTTTCGAGTGTGATTACTGCATAATATAGCCTAGAATTGGGCAATTTTTTATTCAACCAGTAGTTTAATACCCAATTTAATTTACCCAATATTTGGTATGAGGATTGGGAAGGTTGAATTAAAATAAGTAGCAGGAATTGTAGAAAAGACCAAACTCTTTCAGTCGAGATGTATTAGCAAGGAAGTTTCACAGACTTATTCTATTGGTTGTTAATATTGTCATGGAAATATAGATTTAGAGCCCCTGCATAGTATGTGTGACTTGTAGTTGCCGGGAAAATTGGAGTCGTATACCTGTCCCCGTTATTTCCTAAAATGACCAAAAACATATGTTTTAAGCCTTTGAAAGTATACTTCACAGGAAGCTTCATAGACTTATTCAATTCGTTGTTAATATTGCCATTGAATTGTAAATTCAGAGCTCCTGCATAATATGTGTGACTTGTTGTCGGGGAAATTGGAGTCGTATAAGACCTGTCCCCGTTATTTCCTAATATGACCAAAACATAATTTTTAAGCCTTTGAAAGTATGCTTCACAGGAAGCTTCACAGACTCATTCAATTGGTTGTTAATATTGCCATTGAATTATAAATTCCGTGCTCCGGCATAGTATGTGTGCCTTGTAGTTGCCGGGAAAATTGGAGTCGTATACCTGTCCCCGTTATTTCCTATTAATATGACCCAAAACGTAATTTTTAAGCCTTTGAAAGTAGATTTTTGTCTAAATCCGGCCTGAAAAACCAATTCAAACCAACAGGGATCTATAGAACTCCCTGCTTTCTGAGGTAAAACATGAACAGGTAATGCTATACATCAGGACTTCTTCTTACATGCTTTCGTTTAGTAATGCATGGACTAACATATTTATCCCTAGTTCTGTATTTATCTCCTGTGTATTGATTGGTGCTTCACCTTTCCTTATTATTTGATGCACTAAGATATCTCAATGACAACGACATTCAATCTATCATCCCTGGAACGTTCTCTGGATTAAGCAGTCTCCGTGACCTGTAAGTATTTTAATGAGGTATGTGACTATAAAGCTTACTCTTGCAATGAAATGAATTAGCGCCATCAAGAAGAAGGAGATAGAAACGGACTTTTTAAGTCTGGGTGTATATAAACAAGTAAGCTTCACAAAGCTATAATTGGATACTGAAAATGTTGCCAATGATCTTCCCTCCACGGATCTTGTGACGCTCGTGGCTGCCCCCCCCCCCCCTCCCCCCTCTTAATCTCAAATTCACCTAACTGGTGAGTGCAGTTTGCAAGTACATAAAAAGAGGGACCCATTTCCCAATATTCTCACCAAAGGGTGAGAAGAAATATAGAATCTGACCCCGATCAGTTTTAAAATGAGTATTAAGTACGTATTATCGCCTCTTATATAAACTATTTGACAGGCACCACGGAATTGAGTTGGATCGTTTATATGTATTTATATTACATGATGCTTTAAACCATGTAGGATACTTGTTTTACAAACAGTTGCGATTGGTCCGAATTGGCATAAGACTTCTCCAATTAATCACACATACGATATAAGTATATCATAAATAATTGATAATAAAAGATTACTTTTATCTTCAAATCTTTCTTACCTTGAACATTACAGTTCAGTGGAGAAAGGTATTCCAGAAGTGTGCATATATAACTATAAATATATATTTCTTTCATTTGCGTAGAAACCTGTCATCTAATTCCATTAACCAGCTACAAACAAATGTGTTTTCTGAACTTCAACTTCTCACTGTGTTGTAAGTATTGACCAGCGAATGCATGTGATTTAAAGGAAGTGTAAATACCATTACCATGATTTCTGCAAGTATGTGCCATCTTTGATACCCGATAAATTTAACAATGTTTTGGTTTTATATGTTCTCGCTAAAACAGAACAGCTGTTAACAGCAGCAGCTAGGTAGCTTTGAAGATGCTCTAAAGCCCCGTCTTAACAGACACTTTTTAAAACGCCTCGACCGGGTTGATACCGGGTTAGGTAGTCGTGGCGCGTAAGAACGCGGGAAAAACGCATATGACAGATTTGCTCAAAATCATAATTTTATTCTGTAAAGGCAGACTCAAAATATTGCAATGTAAAATTAGTATTCAAATATTTGAACAATTTCAAGCAAAATAAAATGAAAATTTTTATTGAGATATGTCTGATTCTAATTTTATAAGCACATACAAAACTTGCAGTTTTCCTCTATGCGTCTTTCCCGCGTTCTTATGCGTCACAACGTTTCGCTAAGCTACCTTAGATTTCTTTACCCCTTCCTGTTAAGCCGCTCCTACTGAGGTGTTGACCGGAATCTACCCGGTATAATTTTGCCAAAATTTGACTAGGTCCAACGAGGGTAAAATCACGACTCTACCCCTGCTAATTCCAGACAGCCGTTCTGTTAAGCCGCTCTCGTGGTAGTTTCTGACCGGACAGCTCGACATTGCGCAATGACTCGAACTCGATTCTCGTGAAATATCACATTCCCCGCATTTTGAATCTCCCGCGCGCGCGACAGGAAGTCACGCAGTTCTGTACGTTACTATGGGAACCTACCCGGTTAGGTTTTCAGCGAACGTCTGTTAAGACGGCACGCCGGGGTGGACCACCCGTGGTTTTATCACCTGCTGCCCCGATTTTTTAACCCGGCATCAGTCCCGACTCCGTCCGGACGCGGTCTATTAAAACGGGGCTTAAGTCATATGACCACCCAGCGCCGATGAACGTTGCATTTCTGCTTGTCGGGCTTTTATTGATTTCCGTGAGCAGGGGCGGCGATTTCTTGTCACGGCATTGGGGGGGGGGGGGGGGGGGGGGGGGGGGGGGGGCGGGACTAGCGATCGAGGGGGTGGGGGAGGGGTCTGTGACGGGGGGGGGGCGAATTACTGCACTCATGCTATATGCATGGTGCATGCACTGTGTGTAAAATAAAGTAACTATTTTGGTTGCAGTAAATTTTTCTTATATTTTGTAATAACCAAGGGGAGGTTTACTGCAAAGTCTCCTTATTTCAAATTAAGGTATCATTTTGTTGAGATGTCGTGGTCTAGTGGATAAGTCCCCAGACTATGAAGCACAAGGTTTTGGGTTCGAATCCCTGTCGTCGCATCAGTGTCCTTCGGCAAGGGCATTTATTCTACATTTGCCACTCTCACGCCAGGAGAAGTAAATGTATACCAAGTAGGAAGACATGCCTCGAATGCTTGAGCGCCTTATCATGATTAATGGGGAATAATATGATTGCAGGGACCATAAGGGAGAGCAGTATGAGGATACCCTATATTCTTCTTCTTCTTCTTCTTCTTCTTTTTCTTCTTCTTCTTCTTCTTCTTCTTCTTCTTCTTCTTCTTCTTCTTATTATTATTATTATTACTATTATTATTACTATTACTATTGTTATTATTATCATTATTTTATTACTATTACCATTATTATTACTATTATCATCATTATTATTATCATCATCATTATTTTCATTATTATTACTATCATTACTATTATTATCATTATTATTGATATTATTATTATCATTATTATTGATATTATTATCATTATTATGATTATCATTGATATCATCATTATTGTCATTATTATTATTATCATTATTATTATTATTATTATTATCATTATTATTATTATTATTATCATTATTATTATTATTATTATTATTTCTCTTCTACATGCATGCAACGAAAAGAATAAACAAAATATCCACACTTTAAGGGTAGGAGTGTACATCCCATTTTTGCTATCATGGACAAGTGTACATGGACATGGGTTTACATAATCATAATAATCTCCATTGTCTCCGAACATGCCATAGAGTCTATATACAGCGAGCATCGTGACTGGAATACCACTCGTGTTCACCGATGCAGCACATTTGTAGTTACGGGGAGAAACTTTAATTTACTTTAATTTGTTATCAACCCATTTATATTTTTCTTGCAGGGATTTGAATAACAATCAAATCAACGTCGTAGATGCCTATGCATTCCGTGGTGTCACTAACCTTCAGTTTCTGTAAGTTCATTACACCGGAGTTTTTTAAATATTAAAGTGGCATTAGACTGGTAGAACTTGAACAGTGCCATCTTACAGTGACTAAATTAAGATTATAATTTGAAAATTAATTGCATTTTATTTTGAATTTTGACAAACGGCTTGTTTGGATAATAGGCACAGTTATATTTCAAACTATATTTTTGACTTTGCAAATGTGGAAAATTGCCTACAGGTGTACATTCTAAGCTTCTACAAACTAGAATGGGACATGATGGGAAAATGAGAGGCACAGACACTTTTCAAATCCTGTTAAAAGATGGCGCCATTAGGAGCTTCAGTTTACCATCACTTTAATGTATTGTGTTAAATATTTTTTTTTTAAATCAAAGTGTGGAATAGGGAGTGATAATAACTTTAGGAATACCTTAATACCTTAAAGGAAACCAAAACCCAAGGAGAGAATCAATGTTATTGGAAAGTGAAAATTCAGAGAAGCACTTTACAAAAAGTTTCATTAAAATTGGTTTAAAAATGAGAGAGTTATGGAAGTTTGAAAAGTCTCGTTTTACTTTCTATGGGGATCCTCAAATTGGCAAAATTGCTTCAAAATGGCTGATTTTGTGAACAACTCTCCATTTGTTTTGTACACAGATTTTCAGATTTTCCCCATTATCTTTCAAGGTGCAGTTAATCTCCTTCTGAGTTCAACATATATAATGTGAAAATGTATTTTACACCACATATGTCGAGTTCAGGAGGAGACAAGGAGCACCCTGAGAGATAATGGGGAAAATCTGAAAATCTGTCTACAAAACAAATGGAGAGTTGTTCACAAAATCAGCCATTTTGAAGCAATTTTGCCAATTTGAGGATCCCCATTGAAAGTAAAATGAGACTTTTCAAACTTCCATAACTCTCTCATTTTTTAACCAATTTTAATGAAACTTTTTTGTAAAGTGCTTCTCTGAATTCTCACTTTCCAATAACATTGATTCTCTCCTTGGGTTTTGGTTTCCTTTAATATTCTGATCTCCAGTTTACCTTAAACTCCAATCTAAGTTAAAACCAGAGTTTTGTTTTAAACTGACCTAAACCGCAAGTTTAGTCTAAATTTCTGTACAAAGTTAAAGCACACATGATTGGACTCGGTTTAAGTTAAACCTGAGTTCAGAATGTGGTTTTTTAAAACTCTGGTTTGAAGGGCATGTTAAGACTGGGTTTAAACCACAATGCGATTGGGGTTTAAGTTAAACCGAGTTCAGAATACCGGCCAGTGCAAACAAGAAAATGATGGAATGACATATTGTGAAAGAAAACTCAAGCTGTGTTATTGCAATTTTGAGAAATAATTTAAACAATTCTGTCACTGAAGAGGTTGCCTGAGTTTTAATTTACTCTTCTTTTAAAACCTGCTACCAGCATTTGAAACATTTTCTCACGAAACGGGTAATATCGGAATCTAAAATTTCACGACTGCATGCATGAAAATATGGAAGAAAAAGAAGAAGAAGTTGTTGTTCTGGTTTTCGGCTAATTCATTCCGAAAATTATGGAAGGGTGAACGAGTACCATACCTTCTTGGTGAAATGCAATAAATACCACCTTTTGTTGCTCTTCTTTTCCTTCTTCTTCAAAACAAAATATTTGGGCCCGTATTCTAAAACTACTTAAGCATGGTATTTAAAAACTGTTTCTGACCTTTTTGCTGAGAGAAAATTCTTAGAAAAAAAAAAAATATTTATTTATGATACATTATCAAAGTAAAGTAATTACTCTCTATAGTTAAAGGTGCTTCTTCCCTTTTGCAGCCCTAAATCTTGAAGTTGGAAAACTTGTGCGGATGTGAAAAGGATTATAATTGTTTTTAAAGGAGAATGAAACCCTGGGGGAAAATCAATTTTAATGAAAAGAGAAGATAGAGAGAAGCAATTTTTAAAAAGTTCCATCAAAATCGGTTGCGAAATGAGAAAGTTATGAAAGTTTGAAATGTCTCAATTTACTTTCAATGGCGATCCTCAAATTGGCAATGTTGCTTCAAAGTGACAGCTTTAGTAGTACAACTCTCCATATGTTTTGTACACAAAATTTCATATTTTCCCTATTATCTCTCAAGGTGCAGCTTGTCTCCTTCTTAGCTCAAGATATATCATGGGAAAATGTATTTGACACAACATATGTTGAGTTCACAAAAAGACAAGCAGCATCTTTAGAGATAATGGAGAAAATGTGAAATTTTGTGTACAAAGCATATTGAAAGTTGTACTACTAAACCTGCCATTTTGAAGCAACATTGCCAATTTGAAGATCGCCATAGAAAGTAAATTGAAACTTTTCAAACTTTCATAACTTTTTCATTTCTTAACCGATTTCGATGGAACTTTTTAAAAATTGCTTCTCTCTATCCTCTCTTTTCATTAAAATGGATATTTCCCCATGGTTTAAGTCTCCTTTAAATAAGTATATATATATAAGTATATATGTAAAAGGGATGTAGTACCTTTAACGTAAATAAATCATAAAGGGATGTCACAACAGCAAAGCTTAATGGCGTGACAATCCTTTACAAAAGATAGGTGTTACTATTTACACACTCAAAAAAAAAGTGGAATATTGAAAAAAAAAACATTTTTCGTTGTATTAAAGTAATAGAAAACAAATAAACAGGAGATGATGGTGGGCAGAAAGGTAAACTGTGTAGGAGAGATAGAAGAGACAAGTTAAGCAAAAGGAAAAAGTGAAAATTGGAAGTGTAGGTAGTGCAAAGAATAAGAGAGAGAGAGAGAGGGAGATATAGAGAGAGAAAAGGGGAAGGATGGAGAGAGAGAGAGAGAGAGAGAAGGGGAAGGATGAAGAGAGGGAGAGAGAGAGAAGGGGAAGGATGAAGAGAGAAAAAGAGGGAGAGAGAGAAGGGGAAGGATGAAGAGAGGGAGAGAGAGAGAGAAGGGGAAGGATGAAGAGAGAAAAAGAGGGAGAGAGAGAAGGGGAAGGATGAAGAGAGGGAGAGAGAGAGAGAAGGGGAAGGATGAAGAGAGAAAAAGAGGGAGAGAGAGAAGGGGAAGGGTGAAGAGAGGAAAGGAGGGAGAGAGAGAGAGAGAGAGAAGGGGTAGGATGAAGAGAGAAAAAGAGGGAGAGAGAGAGAGAAAGGGTAGGATGAAGAGAGAAAAAGAGGGAGAGAGAGAGAGAGAGGAGAAGAGAAGATTTACGACCAGAGTCATCATACTGTTTGATGAGGTACTTTTTTTGCGGGTGCCTTGAAAGAACAGCGCTCAAAGTGTATGCTACGAAGCCTCTTCCTGTTTGTATAATTGTGTTATTCGACCCCCCCCCCCCGCCCCCCCCCCCTCTCAAAATCTATAGCTTGCGTCTGCTTTTTACCTTCAACCACTGTGTTTATTCAGATTTAATTGCATGCTGCAAAACAAACATAACAGATATATAAATGTACACAGGCTTTTGAAAAAAGAAAACACTTGTGAAAACGCCATATTAAAACTTTCAAGATTATTTGTATGAATGTTTGTAACCCCTGCCTGATATTGTGAAGCTTCACTATAGAATCGTTTTTTCCTTCTTTTTTTTTTGTGGATAGGCTCTGTAAAAATTGGTAATATTCTTATTTTAAAAATTCATTCATTGTCGTTTGTCACAACAGAAAAGTTGTGTAAAGTAATAATGTTTGGTATCATAAGAAATGGTAATAAATTTCCTACAAGTTTTTTACACAATATTTTGTGAAATAATAAATGGTTAATGAAGTGCAGACATTTGAAAAGTAAGCATTGATCACGTTTTTGTAAAATTTTGAAAAGAGCTAAACCCCTTGGCACAGTAAGAGTTAAGGCAAGAGATTTGTTACTATAACTAGTGATTATAAAAAAAAACAAATTAGCACTTATAGGTCACTCACACGGTCATTGATTGAGCGGAGATTTTGTTGCAAGTGAAGACTAGCAACTTTCAGTGCATGTGAGTTCTTTTCCTATATCGCGATATATTTCCTTTTATTGATTTAACTGAATGTGTAAACATAGTAACAATGCAAGTGTTTCCTTTTTGTATAAATTTTAGCTAAATACGTTTTTTTATAGTATTTTTGATAAAATTGCTGTTTTGTGTGCTTGATTATATGATGTATGATGCGTAAGGCTAAAATTAACATAGTTTTCTTCTTCTCCTTCAAAAACTTTGTCGTGTCAGTTATATTTGTCTCTCAATTTATTATTTCATTTTTAGGTTTCTTTTAGGTTCATATCTGCAAAATCTGAGTTATCATGCGCTCCACCATACGACGTCTGTGCGCACTCTGTGAGTACAAATTGAATGACCTCGTCAATCCTATCAAAAAAAAATCTTGACTTACTTGACTTAAAGGTCATGTTTATTTTTGGTAAGCCCTAAAAAGCTGTTCGTCAGATTTCTTCAATTTTTGTTGATAAATAGCAAGATACTAGCAATACTAAGACAATGTGAAGATTTCGCCTCCTAAAGTTTAATATTAAACAAATAAGAGGCAAAAACTAATTTATGTGCCGGGACAGGCACGTAAAATTCCAACAAAGGCAGCATGTGCTATACACTTTAAACACACGTGTAAAACCAATGAGTAGCTACACACAGTGATACACATGCTGTCTCTGTGCGAAGCCCCAAGATTGCTGTGCGGGGAGCCGTCGGGGATGGAAGGGTCCTAGCATAATGGCAGTGATCAAGCATTCCTTACAGATATTTCACTGAAATTCACCAGAAATCATAGATGGAATACCAAATGAATTCTTACAGACATCTTTTGATACAAGGAGAACAACATGAGACTATATTTAAAGGGACTAGCAATTGGGATCCCATGTGTGTTTGCATCGGACTGAAGGCCATAAAATTAGATCACACGAAGTTGACCGAACTGCCCGAACTGCCGAGAGTTAAGCGACCTTCCCCCGATACCACATTCATAGACGTTGTACAAGTCTCAGGATCATGATACAAGCCTACGCATGTACAGTACAGCTACTGAACTGATTAAAAAACGGCTGGTCGCTAGAAATGTGAGCAAAAACGGCACTCCCCGCCCCATTCTAACCCCTATAGGCTCTTTGCAGGTTGTCTTATCATAATAAACCGTTTGAAGTGTATATCACGTTATTTTCAGTTATACCCAACGGCTGGAAAGGATTTGCACTTTGGCTGCTGACATTTCTGAGTGACACCTCTGACATAAGGTCAGTGTGTGTGTGTGTGTGTGTGTATTACACGCAGTACACACTATGGCACTGCCACTGACCACTGACCAACACACAGCTTGCAATCAACATACACCGGGATGTATGTAGAGCTGGAGGTCAGATAGAGTTCAGCTATTCCTCACCGCTGATTGGTATGTACCGTGGTTGAAGACACGCCCACGGTCACTTCACACAAATTGTCATATTTTCCGAAGCAAACACACATGTCAGCTCATTTGCTGGTCACTTTAACATGTTTCTCTCCAATTTCCTTTTTGCTACCAATACTGTACATGAGCTTTAAATGCATAGGACGGTGTGTCCCTTCGCTCTCCTACGTGTCATCCTACGCCACTCGGTTCTTCCTTGGGCTAGCTGTTGAGCCTCATTAAGGGGGATTCCTAGGTTGTTGTTTTTTTCCCCCACTTGGTCCCTCCATCGTGTTGGATGAAAAAAAAAATCACTCTATGATAAACTGCCCTTACAGTCTAACATCATTTGATCTAACATCAATTCGTCCATCAACATTTTCATCCATTAATCATTTTTTTCCAATAACCATTTGCTGTACTTGCTATTTGGTCTATACCCACTTTGTCCGAATACCTCTTGATACTCAATTTATCCAATAACCATTTTGTCCAAAAGTAGTCCCGGCTACATCCGATTCGTATGTTATCCACGTCATGGTCTGATCAGGAAAATGTAACTAAGACTTCATGGTCTAATCATCACTTCCTCTATTTAACATTAGATCTTTTCATTATGTAGTCCGAAAGATTGACCAATGTAGTCTGGGAGCCTGTCCTGAAATACTCACCCCATTTTTACCCATAAGATTTGACCCCGTAAAGTTACTTTGACCATTTAAGTCATTGACAAAAAGGTCAACCTTACCGTAGCCGTTGGGTTTAGCCCCCAGAACCCCCAAGAGAAGCCCAAAAGTCGGGTCGATTTCTCCCCATCTCCCCCATGCCCCAAACTTTGTCAGTAGGGAGTAGTATGACTGGACATTATAACACAAAAACTGACCAAAAAATTCCTTTGGGAAAAGGGGTCTTCAAGTCGGGTTAATTTCATCTCATCTAGCCCATGCTCCAAACTTTTGTCCAAGGAAGTAACCCGTCTGTATATTTGAAAAAAGAGAGAAACTGACAAAATTGTCAGTTGGGAAAGCATTGTCATACTAACCTGAAAGTGTAAGGCTCCACCCCATCGAAAAATAGTGACTCCATCTATATTATGCTAACTTTATGCTAATTATGTCTAACTTACCGGATGGCTCTAGCTGCCCTTCCATGCCTATCTCTCCCCCCCCCCCTCCTCCTCCTGCCAAAAAGGGTCTTCTGTCTCTGTGCTCTGAATAAGTCAGTTCGTAATTACAATTTGCGCATGTGTAGATAAAGGTCATTTGTACCGATTACAATTGACCTCTATACGTTGTCATTTTGTACGCACAACGATGCGCGCACCGGTATAGGATTTTACATGTTAAACAAGTAGCGCGCCCAAATTGGGGGTCCTTTCAGGGTCATTTGTACCATGTATAGTAACTACGAACTGGCTTATTAGAAGGAGAAACACAAATCTAGCACTAGAATATGGCCTAGGACAAAGCCCATGCTCTAGACGTCTCATTGTAACTTAACTGAGTGCAGTGCAAATCACTAATGCACGAGCCACAAAACATGAATGATTTGGGGGTAAAACGGGTCTGCAATATGAATATAAAGTCGAAAAAATGATTACAAACCCGATCGAAACGGCAAGAACCGCGCAGTCATGGAGGCCGCCATTATAGTAGGGTATCTAGATCGTGCATCCCCCCCCCCCCCAATTTCTAAACGAAACCAACTTTTTAAAAATCTTTAATATACTTAAAGCTAATCAAGGTGTTAGCAAGAAAAAAAAGTGGCCCCTCTCGTGAAAATCAAGGTGGCGTCAAAGGTGATGAAAATGGGCTTTTATCCAATTTATTATAGGGGTCCCATTGAACCCTTTAACATCTTGCCCTGTAACTCTATGTATGATTATTCGATTTCATTGAAACTTGGTCATCGTATTTAGAATTATATTCCGCACATTTGATACTAACCAAACGTATGCACCTTACTGACAGTTGCCATGGCAACCGTCTATTTCAATACAAACCAACATGGTATATTAAAAAAAAATAATAATTCACTTGCATAGAATAATTATGTAAGACTATACCCAAAATACCAGTACTGAATGCCTAAACACAAAGAGAATATGATGTTATGGGTTGTATAATGGATTTAGTAGTCAAATAGTTTTACACATTCATGCAGTGAATAAATGACAAAATTAACGTGTTAAAAATTGCCTTATTTTAGTAGCATGCCTAAGCATAACATGCTTTGTACAGTGGCGGATCTACATAGGGGGAAACCGGCCCGTGCCCCCCCCCCCCCCATTTTGAAACCCAACTGGCATACCTTAAGTACACAATAAAAAATTGCCCCCTTTATTGAGTACTTTTACGACACTTGTGCCCCCTCTTTTACAACATCCTGGGTCTGCCCTTGGCTTTGTACACTACAATTTCATTACGGATATGTAGAAATTTGTAAACCACAAAATCATCTTGTCAGATTTATTTGTGTTTTGAGGTTGAAAGCGAGAAATAGGCCCATGTTTGCAAAACCTTATCAAGCATTAGAATCACTTGAATGTAAATAAGCTTCTATCCCCGTCCGAAAAGAAAAGCTAGTTCAGCATCAAATTATATTACTTGTATACAATAGACATCATTAATAGACGTCCATATGCACTCTTAAATGTTTGTAAATCATATCACACTATATACAAAAATAGGGCAAAATAGGAGGTAAAGATCAAAATCCAGAATTCTAGTAACTCCCAGTGTTTGAGCAGGGAAATTACTGGTTTGAGATAGGCTGCATGATGTTCAAATGAATAAAAAACAAGTCACAACCACAAAAACAGGCGATAAAGTGATATTCACATACTATATACAGTATTGATCCTTCTTTGTCAATTCAATAAATTTGATATCAATAACAGGTGTATGTTATTCTCATGTAAATGTAATTAATTCTACTTGAATACTCCACTGTCTCAACAAGCATCATTAAAACTATATTTCTTTCATTGGTCTATTACACTATTATGTTGTGATTCATTTTGTTCAATCTTTTCAAACTGTCATCAAGATAGAGATTTTATTTTTGGAACGATCACAGTATCATGATATATAACCAATGATATCTAATGACTACTCTACAAAATGTAACCAGCAAGATATGCATTCTAAAGTATAACGTATACGCAAATCCTAATTTGTTATACAATATTTTATTCATGATTAAATCAAATTTCAGTTTCATCCATGAGCCTAAAAGTGTGTAATCCCATTGTTGCCAATGATGTCCAGTCACCAATATGTTCACATCAAGTAATCAATGTTGCAAGTTCAAGGCTCAAATCATAGTGTCTACAGCTTACCATCACAGTACATTGAAGCCACTGAGGTTAGAACATTGGATTTAAAAAGAAATCACATATTATCAGAGTGGTAGATTGTATTATTCATAAATTTGTTGAATACCTCTAAAGTTATGCATCGTATATTTAAAGAAATATCTCCTCTCAGCATATCTCATTCAACATGAGCAAGCTGATATTGGTTGTTCCAGTTAGGAAGAATAAAGGCATCGCTAGGCACATTTAGAAACGTAGTGATATAATCTGCTAAACAAATTAATTTTTCAAAAAGATCATAAAGATAAAAATAAAGAATATTAGATTGACAAACGATACCACAACTGCCTGGTTATTATATCTAACTCGATTTTACACTGAATTCTCGACGTTCAAAGCAATCTCTGTTTAAATATAAACATAAAAAGTTACATTTACATGAATAACGGTTACCATGGCAACGGAAATTGATACATACATATTTGTTGGTTTAAATCACGGAAAATATCATTCTGAACAGAATCTCCAAGCTTCGTTGAATTAGGATCATGAGATAAAAAGTTATGGCCTATAAGGTAACTGTTTATGTGTTCTATGTGTTGACAGATGTCGAAAAATCTCAAATTTTCCCAAAACGGAGGATTATATAATGGTTTGCAGGGTACTCTAATGATAAGCAATTAAGGTGACCTTAATGGTGTTTATATACACCAACGAGATGTACGATATCTTTCTTCTAACTATTGTCAAACCCATATAAAAACTAAAGTTTAAAAACGGAATCAATTTTCACCCCCAAAGTATCAAAAACTTTTCAAAACCATGTTGGTTTGTATTGAAATAGACGGTTGCCAAGGCAACGGTCGGTAAGGTACATACGTTTGGTTGGTAGCAAAATGTGCGGAATATAATTTTAAATACGATGACCAAGTTTCAATGGAATCTGATTATCATACAAAGAGTTACAGGGGAATATGTTATAAGGGTTCACTGGGACCCCCTAAGAAATTGAATAAAAGTCCATTTTCATCACCTTTGACGCCATCTTGATTTTCACCAAGAGGGGCCACTTTTTTTTCCTTGTTAACATCTTGAATATCTTAAAGTACATTAAATATTTTTAAAAAGTTGGTTTCGTTTAGTCCTGGGGATGCTCGGATACCCCTCTCAGATACCCTACTATTTGCTTGCCTTGATGACCTCACATAAGCGCAGGCAAGTAGTATAATGTTAGTTTCAGTCAAATTCAGTGTGTGCATCAAAGTAATTGCCACATCACGTCTTAGGTTTGTACGCACCATAGAGGCATATGTGCATATCAGCCGTGCATTATCCCTATTTGCCGTGGATTATTATTATTATTATTATTATTTTATTTGACAAATCAGTATACATACATGAACAATAAATTTGACAATGACAACAAAATTGTCAAACGGTAATAATACATATGACAGATAAAACAATAAAACAATAATATGTGTTTCTGAGCATGCTCCCCCAAGCTGCCTGGAAGAAAAAAAGCAATTACAATCACTATGACCATATTTCCTCCCGACTTGGGAAAGCACTATTTGATGGGAAGTTTTTGCACACAGTCATGACGGTAGGAAAGAAAATGCACGGTCACGTAATGTCATTTGCATACATTCTAGAAACCTCTTTTTTAAATGCATATCCCAAACCCAACGGGTCAATTTATATCTTTAGATCTCTTTCTTAAGTATGAAAATAAAGGAAACTTCTCTAGTGTCTTCAAGAGCATCTGTTTGCAAACAGGTGCTCTGTAATGCGCTGCCAATTTTAAATTAATGTATGTTTTGGTCAGATAAAAATACAAGAATTTAGTAATAAAAAGTAAATAACACATTGATATATGCAAATAGCATAGAAATGAATATTTAGAAAATTGTGTCAAAAATGTGTACATTTTTATTTATTTTTTTTTCGGATCGTGCGTCGCCATAAAGTGTTGTATGCCACTTCCTACTAAGATTCTCGGAAAGCGCCCTCTACAACCCAAATACGCGCAGTGTCCGATATATATTATCAGATACGAATTTTGACGCAATTTGAGTTCATTCTGGCCCACTGTGCGGCGATGCGAGAGTGACACAAAATCACGCTGCAAAGAAATCACGCGAAAGAGAGTTTAGCCCAAGCTCATTACAGCGAGGTATTGATCGTGATTTTTCTTTTCTTTCCTTTTTTTTTCCAAGATCAACTTCAGACAATCGACTGTGTTGCCTCCTTCATAATGAACGCCCCGATGCAACCTGCTACAAGACTTCCCCTCCTAATCCATTTGAGACATGCGGAAGCCTCTTCCCAAGCACTGCGCTGAGGGTAGCAGGTTGGATCCTCGGAATATCAGCACTAGTGGGAAATGCTGTGGTCCTTATCTTACGTTTCAGGGATGAAAAATTGCGTACGACTGCAGTGCAAAATCATTGTTTGATTAGTTTGGCTGTTGCAGACGGTCTTATGGGTTTATACATGGTTATCATAACCTCAGCAGACATTTATTTTGGTAACATTTACTTTTTAAGTGCGCACCAGTGGCGGGAATCTGTCCTTTGTAAGTTCGCAGGATTTGTTGGTTTCCTGTCGAGTGAGGCGTCGGTTTTCAGTTTAATCCTCATCACAACAGATCGATTCTTGTGTATCATCTTTCCTTTCGGGAGTAAAAGAATAACAAATAAAGCATCTCGGGTGATAATTTCATCAATATGGTGTTGTTCCTTCATGGCAGCTATTGTCCCATTGATATTAAGTTCACAAATATCTAGTCTCTATGGGCTCTCTGATGTTTGCATGGGGTTGCCTTTGCACCTAGATTCTGGGAAGAATCTTATTTCTGTAGACATTACTCTGAATCGGCTGGGTTATATTATTGGTACAACTCCTGTATACAGTGACCCAACACCGCAGCCACCTTGGTGGTTCTCAGTCTTTACTTTCATCATTGTAAATCTCTTGGCGTTCATCTATATTTTCGTATGTTACGTGGTAATGTTTGTGAAGGTGTGGCAGAGCGCAAAAGCTACCCGGAACTCATCGTCTTGGGCACGAGAACTAAAGATGGCCAAACGAATGGCGCTGATTATTTTGACCGATTTCCTGTGTTGGATGCCGGTCATAATAATGGGCATTATCACACAAGCGGGCCTGGCCACACTCCCAATTTCTGTCTACGCATGGTGTGTAATCTTTGTCATTCCTGTCAACTCCTCATTGAATCCTTTTCTCTATACTTTTCAAAATTATTTGGACAATAGGGGCAAATCTGTTACACATCTTTCCTGTACAGCTTCAAGAAACCTAGGTGGAAAACAAAGAGGATTAGAAATGGGGGACATGATGAGTCAGTGTAAATAGAAATGAGGTCGGAAATTGATCATAAAATCATGTATCCCAACTTCCCGAAATTTAGACTACTAGTTTATTAACTCTCCTGGACAGAAATCATTCTGTGCTGTTCATTGGTGACTTCAGTAGATTTCTAAGTGGCATGCATGATTTTTTATGAGCACAATTTTTTATGGGCACAATTTATTTGAATACTTGATGCTGAATTACAAGCGTATACTACCGTTTTTTATACTGATTCGTTTATAATCCAACTCCTCTAGTCCTTTTTCGTTTTCGCCTTATTTGTCTACTACCCAACTGGTCTTACATTGTTTCTTCTATACCCAGTTCGTGTACCATCCATGTGGTCTAATCATTTAGGCCAGTTGTTCTTAGGTCTAAGCATTCAGGACGTTAAAGCGCTCTTGTATTTTTTGCTAAATCTGCAGCACTGAACTTACGTTCTTTTCCATGGAAAACTGGTTTTACAGTAACTTTCGATGATTCTTTGAATTTATTCTGATGTATTACTATATTTCACATAACATTCGTTTGTGTAATATGTATATAATTATGTATGTCGAAAATTGTTGTGTATTTTCAATGTAGAGAATATTGAAAATGAAGTCGAATTGATAATGTACGGACTACAATTTATTTCCTTTAATTATTTCTTATACTGATCAACTTAATATTTATATTTTATATTTTATATATATATATATATATATATATATATATATATATATATATACATGTATATATATATATGTATATATAAAACCGCTACGGATTTTTTTGTTTGTTTTGTGTGATATACATATACATTGAAAAAGTTAAATATTGTTATTATTAATTGTAAATATGTATAAAAAGTATGTTGATAATTTTTGACGAGTTGTTTCAGATATTTATCGACCTATTACACCTAGATGGACAACAAAGAAGATTAGAAATGAGTGAGAACTGAGTGTTTATAGAAATGAGGTCAGGAATTGACTACAAGATCTTGTATACCAGCTATTCAAAGATTAGACAATTTTTCTTAACTTGCCTGGAAACAAAGTCATGAGATTGTTCTTGTCTGTTTTGTGATATACATATACGTTAAAAAATAAAAACGTGAACTACTGTTATTATTAATTGTGAATATGTATAAAAGTATGTTAATATCTCTTTGACGATTTGTTTCAAATATATTTCGACCTATTGCACAGTTGTTGGGGTTTTTTTTAGTAGTAGTATAGTAGTATTGATCAATATTACACTATGTTAGCAAATTGTTAGAAACATCTTAGATACAATCCTTTATCATGATGGAACCTTCATGTTTGTCTGCAAACCTTAGTTTTTTTATTCTGATTTATAGTTTTGTATTCGTTAATAATTAAATATGATGGCTAGTTTCATATCTATTGTATTTCATGGGGTCATGTGTAACTATATTAAACAAAATTATATATGTTTTCGTCATGAGGAGATGCATTCATGATATTATAATGACAGGAGATCTAAATGAAAAGAGATTTGGTATTATTCAAATTTTTCTAAAATGATACTTTTCCTACGCTTGAACATGTTTACCAATATGTTCAATTAATAAACGTCGTATATATATATCAGTGCTGTAGTCGAGTCTATCCCATCCGAGTCCGAGTCCGAGTCCGAGTCCCTGAAGTCCGAGTCCGAGTCCGAGTCCGAGTCCGAGTCCAAGTCCGAGTCCTGGCATCCGAGTCCCGAGTCCTGGACATCCGAGTCCTAGTCCGAGTCCGAGTCCCGATGGGAACATCTTAAATTGCATTTTTTTACGTCACATTATTTTTATTATGATAAATGCCTTACTGTGAACTCTCTTTAACACAAGTAGTTTCTGGTTCATTGAAAACTTTCATTTGTCAGATAATTTAATTTATTGTAACTATTGTAACGAATGCGGACAACTTTATGGCTTGCTCACAAATTAGTTATTTGTCGCCGTCGCATGTCGCTTGGTGCTTAAGAAGATTAAGTTCAGTAAGATTTCCAGCTATTAACACTAAAAATTCCGACAGAAGGTAAAAAATTGAATTGGAAATGTTGTGATAAATGTCTATGGTTAGATTTTCGGTAATGGTTTGGTGTACTAGTGGAATTTCAGAAGTTTTATTGACCAAAATACTAAACAAGTGAACATGCACTCTTTTTGTGCCAAGGTACATGTCTCATTGACAAATGGCTCATATGTGTACAAGCCTTATCAGGCCTAGTATTTTGCTTATATCCACAGTAATTATATAGAGAGTTGACTCTCAATGAAGAAAGATACACCAATTAATATTTGTTCATTTCAAAGGCCTATATATAATTTTATCTTTTATCAAGCATAAGTCAACAGAACAAAAAGATAACAGGACTGTTGAACGCCATTAAAGCCAGATTATAGAAAATAAAAAAGTTTCCAACTGAAATGGAAAAAAAAAGAGGGGAAAATAATATTTCACCAAGAACACCAATAGTTCAACTTATCAAAAAGCTGATTAAAGTAATAAAAAAAGTGAATCGTCAAACCCTAATAAAACCCCTGTACATATATCAGCTAGTTCATTAAACAGTACAACATTAGCATTCATTTTGCAAACTAACTACATGACTAAGTGACTCAAGTAAAACGAAAGTAATTGTTAAACCGTAATAAAACCGTTTTACACTGCCAAAAATTATAAATTGCTGATTTTGACTTTTTGCCACATTTGACTTTTTGCCACAGAAACAAAGGTTGCAAGTAAAAGGATAGAAGATAAAAACTAGTTTATTATACTATCTTGAAATACAAGTGGAATAGTAATCTGTTTTAGACTGCCCATATTGCAAGATATCCCAGGCTGGGGTCTATGTGGGAATCGTGTGTTATAGATTAATCCATCTCCAAATGGTTAATATCAATTTCAATACTTGTCTGTATATAACGCGTGTATATTGAGCATAAAACGAGTTATCTTAACGTCTATCATCTATTTGGGCACATTCTCGTACCGTTACGGCGATCGATGTTTTAAAATTCATCATGTTCATGATGTTCAAAATACCGCTCAATCGAGCAAGGTGCGCGAAAATAGCGGGACTTTCCTGGGGTAATTTTTGGAGGCAAAATTAAAAGCGGAAAACGGCAAAAATTGCCGGTCTCGTTGCCGGTCTCGGGCCCGATTTTCGCCCGAGTCACGAGTCACCATTGGTCGAGTCCGATTCCGAGACCGAGTCCTTGTGGCTCGAGTCCGAGTCCGGACTCGAGTCCTACAGCACTGATATATATATATGTGGAGGATTCATGGCATTTTATGTCGTTTTAGTTAATATAATTGAATGCAATACATAATGATAATGAAAACTTGTAAGACAGAAATGACCTTACTTTCGTGATGTAAATTTTGTACATTCGCTTTCATTCTTAATTAGTATGATAAGGGAACATTATGCAATATGCCAAAGCGATTTCTTCGTTCAGGGCCTTATACTGACAGCTTTTGTTCTTTAAAAGAATCCCCTTTGCTGGATTTGTTACATTAATCATTTCTCAGTTTGTTTTTATATTTGTCAACACAGAGAACAGTTTAGAACGTTTGTATTTTGTCATTTTGAAAAAGGTGAAGGTAAAGTTGTTTTGCTTGGAAAATCCAATATTTGGTCAAGTTTTATTCTTCTATTCCGACGGTTGCTTTTAATAAACTTGTATTTATTCAAGGCATATGGAGTAGTATATTCATGTACCGTTAGTGTCCATACATATAAGGTGAGACTTGTGCATGTACTTCCGGTACACATGTTCACATCTCAAATTTAACGAGTCTGCACTTGGGGATGTGCCCTCCACCACCCCCCCCCCCCCCCCCCCCCATCTCCCTAAACCCTTGAGGACATTCTAAGAGAGAGGATTGAATGGGTAGAAATGAAAGGAAGAGAATAGAATTTGAGGAGCTGTAGGGGAAGAAGAGAGATGAAGAGAGAAAGAGGGAGGAAAGTTATATATATATATATATATATATATATATAGCGATATATATATATACATGTGTGTGTATATATATATATATAAAGAGAGAGAGAGAGAGAGAGAGAGAGAGAGAGGCGGTTGTGGCACCCCTATACTACACCCTGACATACTACACCTATAAGAACGATATAGAGTGGCGTAGGAGAAAGATGGAAAGGAAGAAAAGAATACGAGGATCTGTATACGGCCGGGCAGAGGAGGGAGGGGAGGAAAAGAGAGAGAGAGAGAGAAAAAAAAGTTGGTTATGCCCCCCCCCCACCCCCATTCTACACCCTTACATTAGATGGAAAGGTAGAGGAGTATAGGATAAAGATGGGATCTCTTCGAAGAATCGGACATACAGCAGCAATTTGGACTTGTTATGTCATTCTCCGAGTTTGATGACGATGCATCGGATTATTACGCAATCGCCAAAATGATCCTTGAGGAAAGTAAATGAAATTGCTCGATTTGACTGTCATCACTAATAATAAGAAAATTCTAAAAGTAATAAAACGTCAGAGTTGAGAATGACAAAGGTTCGTGTATCTGTCTCATTGATGTGTTTATCTCTCGGAGTCTCAAATGTACTGAAATATTATTTTGCCCCCCCCCCCCCCTTATCAATACGCTGATAAGATAAAGCAAAGCGAAAATTTAGCAGGGTATGTTAAAATATCAAGATGATATCATTACAGAGAGCACTATTAGACATCCTAACCAAGCGCGGTAGACATTCATTCGTGATGCATGCCGGACAGGCGTATATATATGTAAAATGATGTAATGGTAGCTGATTAAAAAATACATATTGAAATGAGAGTATTATCGTCTCTTGTCAATTCACTGAAGAAAAATTTTGTTTGGGGGTCGCGCGCTTTCATAGTTTGACCTGTGGTATGATCGTCTCGTTGTATTTCAATATGCTTACAATATAAATTGCAATACAGTAATATATTAAATCAGTATCGTTAAAAACTGGATGGAATTTGAAGATGTTGAGAGCAAAAAGATGTCAAATTCGTCGAAATTCGTGTTATACTTTATAGCTTAATCAGACAGAAATTAATGGAAGTAACTTCTAATATTCAGGCGGTGGTATTATTTGCCCAAATGAAAAGAAAGTCTGTTAATATAAATACATGGACAGTCTATTATTATTCTAACCATTATTATTACTATTATCATTATCATTATCATTATTATTATTATTATTATTAACATTAATAACATTAAGTTTATTATTACTACTACTACTATACTACTACTAATATTTTGATTACTATTATTATTTCTATTCATTATCATTATTACTATCATTATTATTATCACTATTATTATTATTATTATTATGAATTTCATTACTGTTATTACTACTACTACTACTACTACTACTACTACTACTATGATATTGTGATGACTATTCATTATTATTATTATTATTACGATCATTATTAATATTATTATTATCACTACTATTAATAGTAGTAGTAGTTTTATTATTACTATTATTACTACTGTTTTTATGATTACTATTATGATTACTATTCATTATTAATATTACTATCATTATTACTATAAATATCACCATTACTCATATTATTATCATTTATTATTATTATTGTTATTATGATCACTATTCGTTATTATTATTACTATCATTATTACTATCATTATCATTACTATTATTATTACTATTACTGTTATTATGATTACTATTATTATGATTACTGTTCATTATTATTACAACTATTATTATTACTATTAACATTATCATTACTACTATCATTATTATCATTATTACTATTATTACAAAAATGAGTTCTAATGACCGTTGCACTTAACGTCATTTGCTGCGAAAGGCGCGGTTTTTGATGGGCCATAAGAGAATGATATCGTACAAAAATGGATGCAGAAAATGCAGTGTAACAGTTCTTTGAACAACTGTTTTCCGCCTTACTGCAATGACAGGCTTGATTAGCGCATGTAATAATGTTCTCAAAACGACGCAACAGCATTAAAAAATACCTTTAAAGTCCGACATACACGAGGAGTAAATTTGCTGACGTTCGGACCGCGTCAGTCACGGGTACCGTCTTTTGCGCGTCATGAAAGAATGCTTTTAACCCTTTCAGGACAGGAATTATTTAAGAGCTAAATTGATCACAGTTTGTTCTTCAAATTGGCAACAGTAATATTTTTCTTTTAGTGCTACATGGTTCAAATAAGGTGTAATGTCTTTGAAAACAATATACATGGTTAGAAATTTGTTGAATAATTGAAAGAAGTTGCCAATTTTGATGAAAACAATGATTTTGAACCTCTTAATGTGTTGCCAATTTACGGATCTCAAAGCTTATTCTTGTTTTTAAAATTCCTGGCATCAAAAGCAATATGGTCATGTAATAAAAATGGACATCGTGTGTGCAGAAAATTTTGCTCTTTCTACTCGTGCATCTGGTATATTTTTTAGAGCTCTGAATCAAAAGTTATAGAGCCAAACCACAAAATGTGGTCAATTGTCTCGAAAGGGTTAATAAGTTCAAGTTCAAGTTCATTTTATTTACACTCATCATTAAAAAATACATAACATTTACAATACTTTCATTTATAAATACAATAAAAGACATACAAAGGAACATACATCCAAACAAAACATAATGAGAGCGAAGGGAAGAGCTAAAAAGAAATAAAGTCCTTATACGAGAGCCAATCCCTGATGTATATAAATGAATATGAGAATTAACTGTTGTACTGTTGGAGGCATGAAATTTAAACAAAACATTTTGGGGGAAAGAAAAAAAAAGTAGAGAGCCTGGTAAATTATTGCACGTTGTAAAATTCAATTAAATACATTTTATACTTTTTCTTAAAAGTTTGAAGACTTCGACAATTTCTAATAGCAATGGGAATGGAATTCCACATTTTTGGACCATTAAAGGATATTGATCTTTTCATTATAGTTGTTTTAATTTGTGGTAAGTGGTAATTAGATGCATTTCTGGTTTCATATTGATGGAAACTCGAATTCAATTTAAAATACTTAAGTAGTGCACATGGCAATAATTCATTATGACACAAGTACATAAAGACTGCAATATGATACTTACATATATCAAATACATTAAGATATTTCAGTTTGTAAAATAAAGGTTTCGTATGAGCTCTGTAATGGGAATTTGATATTAATCGGATGGCTTTCTTTTGTATTCTAAGTACATTGTATTCTGTTTAGATTGGTTTGACTTGTCATTGCCCAAACCTCCGCACAGTAACATAAATGAGGTAGAATCAACGTATTATACAAATTTCTTAAAACACATTTGGGGAGAAATCTAAGTTTGTTTACTATACCAATATTTTTTGAAATCTTGTTGCAGACAGCACCAGTATGTTCATTCCATGAAAGTTTGGAATCAGTTTCTATTCCAAGGAATTTATTTACTGATACGCGTTGGAAGTTGTAATTATTTACCTGAAGTTTTATCTCATTAAGGTTGATCTTTTTGTTTGTAAATACCATATAGTTATTTTTATTAACATTCAATATTAATTTGTTCAAAGAAAGCCAATGTAGTAATTTGTTTAATTCATTACTAAATTCCTGTTGCAAAATTTGAACATTTTTATGTGACATAAACACACTGGTGTCGTCTGCAAATAAGATATATTTCAATTTGTCCGATATATTGCACATGTCATTTATAGAGAGAATAAATAAAAGTGGACCCAATATAGAGCCTTGTGGCACTCCACATAAAGCAGTCTGTATGGACGAAGTATTACCTTTAATTTTGATAAATTGTTTCCTGTTTGTTAAATAGCTCTTGAACCAATTTAATAACACACCACGTATTCCGTAATTAAATAATTTTGCAAGTATAATTTCATGATCTAAGGTATCAAAGGCCTTGCTTAGGTCTAAAAACAATCCCATCATGACTTCAGATTTATCAAAAACGTGAGCAACTCGGCATGTAAAATCAGCTAAAGCAGAGGATGTGGAGTGCCCTGTTCGAAAACCGAATTGAGAGTTAACCAAAATATTATGATTATGCAAAAAAGAAGATAATCGGTTATACACAGCCCTTTCTAATATTTTAGAGAATACTGGAAGTAATGACATAGGTCTATAATTAGATATTTCAGCTTTAGAACCACCTTTAAAAATCGGAATAATTTGATCTATCTTGAGTTGATCTGGTACGATCCTAGTTACTAATGAAGAATTGAATATTGCACATAATGGATAACAAATTATATGAATAACTCTTTTAACTATCTTGATATCTACACTGTCGAAACCACTACATTTATTACCCTTTAATTTATCTACAATGTTTATTATTTCTCCTGGAGTAATTGAAGTAAAAAAAAAAAAATAGTAGATTCGTTTTTCTTTAGATACTGTTTAAAATCACAAACAGGCACATCAAGAGTTGATATCAATTTTGGACCTATATTAATAAAGTACTCATTAAAAAAATCACAGATATTTGCATCATTATCAATTTTTTCATTATTACATTGTAAAGTATTTGGAATGCCATTTTTCTTAGACTTTGTGCCTAAAAGACCATTTATAATTTTCCATGTTTGTTTAGTATCACCTTCAGCATTTGCAAAACTTTGTTTAAAATACTTATGTTTTACATATTTAATTCTATTTGTTAATTCATTTCTGCAATTCTTGTATGCAGCGAGTCTATACGCAGTTGGATTATTCAAATATTTTTTGTAATATAAGCTTTTCTTTTTGTTCAGTTGTCGTATTTCATCATTAAACCATGGTTTATCAATTCTTTTTACCTTCTTTGGTTGACATTTCATTGGAAAACATGTTTCAAATACATGCTGGTATTGTTTAAGAAAACAATCATAACTTAAATTAGGATCGTTTTCATTCAAAATCCAACGTGTGTTACCAATGTTCGTAAGAAAAGTATTGATATTTTTTTCACTAAATTGCCTTTTCAATCTATTACCCGGTTCTTTTACAATTTGAGTACTTTGAGAGTGAATGCAGAATATTGGGAAATGATCACTTATGTCTGTTAAAATTGTACCAGATGAACAAGTTTCAAGGCTATTGGTGTATATATTGTCAATAAGAGTAGTTGAGTCATTGGCAACACGTGTTGGACTACGAATTAGAGGGTACATTACCAATTGCCATAAACATTTCAAGAAAATCATTTACATGAGGTTGACAGTTTACTTTGAATAGATTTATATTATAATCCCCAATCATGTAAAATATTTTACAGTACTAATAGTAGTTTCAACTGCTTCAAGAAAACACTGTATAGATCTTTACGCTCTTCCAACTCTGGTTCTCTCGTCGTCCCAAAATCTGCAAAACTATGGGGGAACGGGGTTTTGCCCATGCTGGTCCTACTCTGTGGAACAACATACCAATAGTAATTAGAAATAGCGATTCCTCAGATTCATTTAAGAGCAATCTAAAAACTTACCTGTTTAATGCTTCCCTTTGTTAATATTGTTTTTCCATTCCTTTCTTCATTTCTTGTATTTGTTATAATTATCTTCCTTTCTTCATCCTATAATACATGCGCCTAGAGCACTCCACAGAGTGGATTGGGCGCAATATAAATCATATGAATTATTATTAATTATTATTATTATTATAGGCTGGTCAGGAGGTCTATATATAACTCCAAGAATTGCACTTTTGTGAGTAGTAACAATTTCGATAAAAAGATATTCAATGTATGGAGTATTTATATCAAGATCATATCTATGATTAAATTGCACATCATTTCTTACATAAAAACCAACTCCACCACCTTTTTTTTTTGTCGACATTTTAGTACAAGAGTATAATTGTGTATATCATAATAGGAATTATACTCTTTTATCCATATCTCGGTCAAAGCTATAGCTGTAAATTGAATTTTTAAGGAACTAAGAAAAGCACTAATGTTATCATAGTTTTTACTTAAACTTCGACAGTTGATATGTAAGATGGAAAATAAGCTATCATTTGCATCATTAATCAGATTATTGAATTCATTGCACGTATAGGATCCATGAGAAGGGCCATAAAAATCATTTTCTCCATTTCTCGGGCTTAAGAACTCCGCGAAGGATGGATCATTAATAATTGAATTTACAGTGCTCTCAGGCGTATTAACAAAAGACATTATAAGACAAGTAATACAGAAAAAAGGGTTTTAATATACACTGTTCAAAAAATTGACTGGAAATCTAAAGAGTAGCATATAAAAATTATTACTCATGAGTCATCGCAAGAGTTACTGCAATCTAAAGAGAAGCTAAGTCTGTACGTGACGAGATTGCTTTGCGTATTGGTTTTGTATTGCCATTTTTCCCGGTTGTTTTGACCATGGCAAAGATCCTCCCATCTGTAGACCAAGCTGCTGCAGTCACATTTTTGTTCTTCATTGTTTCTTGAAGAAGGTTGACGTTTGCTCTGGTCAGGTCTTCTACAATGACCCTCTTTGTCGTCTTCAGTTTGCGCCGATTTCGTATGAGTTCTCGCTTTGCCTTGTAAGACGCGAGCTTTACGATGATCGGACGGTGTTTCTTTTATCCTGTCCATCAGGCGGATTCGATCCGGTCGGACCCGATGTTGCGGCCTGCGCATATGATTGGTCGTCCGTTTGAAGTTGCTGTTGAGGGCCAACTCGATGTGAGCGATCAATGTCGTTGGGTGTAACGTGAACGCCGATCTCCTTGGCTATATTGCACACCAGCTGATCTGTATCCTCATTATGATGTTCCGGTATGCCAAATATGCGTATGTTGTTTCTCCTCGAGTATTGTTCAAGCTGATTTAATCCATTCGTATTAAAGTTCGTTGACCTTCTCTCTCTCGCTCTATAGGGATTTCTCTAATGTTTGAAGCTGATGGATTTTCTTGTCAATGGAAATTTCTAGGTCGTGTAGGCTTCCTAATTTCATTTCAATCAGTTCCTTCAGTTGCCTCTCCCTTCTCTCCATATCATCGTTCATTTTTTCTCTCTCTCTCTCCATTGTTTTACCAACAGCTTTTTGCACAACTTCATCAATTCGATCTAAAAACAATGCACTTTCTAATAGATCACTCGATTCAGCTGAAGTTGTCGTCTTTCTTGGCATGCTGAATAAATGTTACGTAATAGAACAAAAGCTTTGGAATTCCAGAAACGCACAAGGAAAGAGGTATGGCAAGATGCAGGCTCGAGCCCGTCAGCACACACAATATCACACCAGTGGGACCAAGCTCACAGTTTGAACCTAATTGCACGTACCTTTAAAAATATTCCAGTGAAAATTGATGGCGAGTTTGTGAAGTTTGTGAAGTGAATCCGATATTAGATTTCCAGTACGATTAAAAGAACATTGAAGTATTAGATCATTGTCACGAGAGATACAATCTGGTCTAAGAAAAAAGAATTTGGTAAAAAATAAGGCAACGGAAGCTCCAAGTCCAACTAGTCGCTGTTAGATTTGACAACTGGCATATATATGGGTTAATATTCTTCACAGGCTCGATTAGCGCAGATACTGACGCAATCGAATTACGCCTCTTAAGCCAGTGGAAGGCCTTCATCACGTCAGGTCAAGAACAATATGATCTTTCCCTATCAAGATCCTATATTGCGCTATCTTATAAATCATACTATTATTACTTTAACAGCCCTTTCGGTTTCGAGAGGCAGAACACGATCGCGACATATCCATAAATATTCCGCAAGTGGGGGTGGAAAGTGATGGTTAGGATGTTAAGGATACTGGATACTGAAGATTTTATACTTTTTATACCTAAGGAAGATTCGAGCATAACAAAATCTACTGGTCCACTCACCTTTTTACAATAATCATGAAGAACAGCCGTAAGAGCTAATTATTAATGTTGAATGTTTCACATAAAACCAAGATGTGAGGACCACGTAATGCCATTTTTTTTTAGTTTCTTTTTCCGGGGCAGGACGTTGCCCTATTACGGCATCTAGAGTCTACGTGGCGTTTACCGAAGGCAAGGTACATCGCCCCTCCCCCTCCCCCCCCCCCCCCCCCCCCCGTAAGGCCGCCTTTGTATCAGAACTAGATTTGATTATCATGCATGTGGTAGTTTCATCATTCACTCTATCAAGTTTATGGTATATTATATTACTTCCTGAATGAAACATATCAGATAATAGGCAATAGATCTTGCTGAAGACGTTTACTGTAAGACAGCGTTTCTAATTTCACTTTTCTTGGCCGAGTTTGCTCGCGGCACTTATACTTGTAGTGAACAGAATAAGCGAAGTATATCGTCCGTATTAATTTTATGCAGTGCTATTTCATTATATAATAGTGCTTCATGTCTACTGGAAGAGAAGGTGAATTTATTTTCTTGCGTGTGTTTCATCGCACCTATTTTGGTGGACAATTAGCCATTCCTTTGCCATTCGTTTGTGAGGAGCACGTATTTCTTATCATCCTATGAAGGAAATTGATATTTATGTTTTCACTGTTCGCCAGAAAAGAGAGAATAATCTTTCTTCCTCACGTGCTTTAATGCTAGTCAGGTGTTTTGTTGATGGAAATTATATAAAATGGTATAGATTTTTCTCAAAGAGTTATATCCTGTCTGTATAACTTAAAAACGCTCGTTTCCTTGTTCGCTGAAAATTTAAAAAAAGACAATAAAGTTTCTTTCCGTCTTGGCGTGAGTTTTAACGCGCCACGCATAAGAGTACGAAATCAATCATAGACATGTCATCGAATTTTGACGAGTGATATCGTGTCAATGATTTTTAGTTTTCCTTGTCATCATCATCATCATCGTCGTCGTTACCTTCGTTATCCTCATCATCATCATCCATGATGACAGTTATCTCCGAATTCCTTCAATTTCTTTGTCTTGAACTTTTGAGAGAGATTATTGCAGTTTGCCGCAATATCCCAATCGTCGTTATATTTTGAGCCGTATATTGGGATAGCATATTTCTGCAGGTTCTTTTATCATTCACTGATATGTGACTAGTATTCATTTCCTTCTGTCACGTCATAATGTTGTAGTAATACTATATGTGGAGGTGGAAATGTGATTGCTGCTCAAGATCTCAAGTTACTGTCACGTTACACATAATATTTCAAAAAGTTTGACTCATTGACATAATTCAGAAAACAAAATTAATCAACGCCGGATAGGATTTCTCTTCCTTGAGCTTCGTTAGGCGAGTTGGATTCCATTGCTATACAACGCCAATTCATCGCAATGACTGCTAGAGGGTAACATTTTTTACATCATTAGTAAATCGATAATTCGCATCTTGAGGAATTATAAGAGAATGGCAGTGCAACTTTATACAAAGTCAAACAAGTTTGCTTCGAATGGCCAATGACTTTTAGAAAAGAACATTCGGCGTTAATACGCAAGGACACCATTAACAAAATAATACTCGACATAAACTCTGTACACTTCTACCGAAAGGAATTCGAAGAGCTGAACAAAATAATGAAGCAGTAAAGAACAGAAAGGTGAGATTGTATTTGTATTTTTCGATTTTATTCAATTTACTTTATTCATTTCATTTTCAAAGAGTCATCGTGGACCGTTTTGTGGGGAAATTTACTCTCTCTAAAAAGAGAGTGAATTTTCACTATGTTTTCACTCCCCCGGGAGTCAGGTCAGTGATCACTTGTTTAGGAGTGAATATCGAGTGACTATTGAGTGTTCTCTAAAAGGAAAAGAGTGGAGTTTCACTCTGTTTTCACTCTATTTTCATTCCCCCGGGAGTGACGACAGTGATCACGGTTGTTTTTTTTTAGAGAGTAAGAGAAGCATCGACAAGGAGATTACAAATAGAAAGTTTTATAGGCACTTCCTTTATATAGTTTCGTAAAAACTGAAAGGTGATATCTAATATTTCAATTTGCTCGTGGAATTATTTGATAATTTCAGTAGTTTATCTTAGAATGTAATAAAAAAAATCTCACAACGCTTAATTTTTTTCAGTGGTTATTCATGGGGAATAAAAACGTGTAGTTTGTCAATAAGAATTTTATTTTTAACGCTGTACGATAACTCAAAAGTCATAGCTCTCATCATGGATTGAGTTGTATGGAAATCTTGTTTCCCACAAACCCTTCGATTAAATCCTCAGAATTCATTTAAAAATCAAAACGAAACAAAATACGTTCAAAGTATATGATTTATTCATCTATTAATATCTCCGTCTATTTTCGTCTTCCTGGTTCTTCCCGGCAGACATGGCAAATGATATGAAGGTTGTTGTATTTAAAGATGCTTGCGGTTCCGGTCATGCGATTACATTGTGAAAGAAACTTCTAAAAGCAATTATAGGGAAAGGTTGATCATGTCTACATGAGAATTGTATACTAGAAGGTTTTGGAATCATCAAAACGATAAGAAATTGTCCCAGTCTCCCTGAAAAAGCACATGCACTGTACACAGAAATGGGTATATGAGACTACTCACACATGTGGCATGCATGTTTGGTCCAAACGTGTCAGCTACATGTATTTCTCATATTTCAAATATAACGAAATTTAAAGAGCAATCCTTTTCAGGGGACATTTCTACTATAATGTTCTTCGCGACTTACATACAAAGAATGAGAAAGCTCACAAATTATTTTACACCTTTCCCAGGACTCAACCTACTCTGTAAGTATACTTTTTAGATATTTCTAGATCGAATATTTCGTGTTAATGAAATGGATGTTCATCTACAATATTATGACTGTACTGTGACAACGGAATTGTGTATATAGCAAAATGAAGAATGCTTCTATGATAGTTTAACTTTGAACGGCAGAAAAGGAAAATAGCACTAGGAATAAACCATTTCGTAAACTCATGATACTAGTAATTACAATTTGCGCATGTGCAGATAAAGGTCATTTGTACCGAGTTCAATTATTGACTTTTACAGTCAATAATTGAACTCGGCGTGCGCGTACAAATGGGGGGTCATTTCAGGGTCATTAATTTTTTGTCCCATGTACTGGCTTGTGCAGTATTTGGTTTCTCTTTCTCTTTGTTTAGTTAAGTATGGTTATTGTATCCCCACTATACTACCCATCTCTCTTTAGCTCTCTCTCTCTCTCTCTTTGTAATTTCGGATCTCATTTTCCATTCATATATTTTGCCAACCACCATGCACATAGCTCTTATCATTATATGCACAACATTTAGCAATATAGTATACTTAGCAGGATCTATTACAGTTCTGAGCATGCTGAGAGTGCCTTCTATAAGTACATGTATATTCTTAAGTGTGTGGTATTATATATTTAGCATTATAGTTCGCGTAAAAAAAGAGAAAGGCCTATGTCAAGAAACCAAAACCAACGGGTAATTAATTATGATAATGAGAACTCTTCGCTTCGTAAACTATATCTTAAAGTGATTTGGTAACTTTGTAGAGGCTTGATAAAATCTGAGCTGCCTGGCCTTACATGATATCAGTGTATGTAATATGGTGTAAAAATGAAGCCCAGGGGGAAAAAAAGCACTTCAAAATCATCATGTGCTGCACAAAAGTAAACATATGCAAGAGACCGGAAATGCCAGACTCATTTTCCCCCATAGACCCAGTGTTAGACTAAAGCGTATGGCCATACGCTTTCGTAAATGGGAGTATTCAGTCATAGATACATTATCTTAATAATAGCAGTATATATTTGAAAACCTTTCTATGCCTAGCTATTTATTGATCCTTCTGAAAATCATTTTACAAGACAGATATCTAAATTCAACAATTTATTAAATCAAGCCTCCACAAAGTTACCGAATCCCTTTAACACTGCATGTGACGATGCTGTTCTTCCTTTCACAATTTTTTTTTTCGGATTTAAGGGGCACAACCAACCCTTAAACAACCCCTCCCCTGAAATTTAACCCTCCCCTTCAAATGTTTTTGAGTTAATTAGCACCGGAACCTTTGCCACCCCCCCCCCCCTTTTTGTGGATTTAAGGGGGCACATCCAGCCTTTGTCCCCATCGCCCTCTCTTTTGAAACCCAAGTAGCAGACCTAAGAACACAGCCTCTCCCCGAATATGACTCTAACCTTCTAATTTTTTTTGGGTTTTTTTTTTTTTTGTTTTGTTTTATTATTTTTATTATTTCAATTAGCTCCGGAAACTTCTTTTCTCCCCCCCCCCCCCCCTCTCTCTCTTTAATAAACTACATGTAATTACACTGCCTCACTAGCTCCTCCTTTCAATTCAAGCCAACGCACATTACATTCTGTCCCGTTAGCTTTTCTCTCCCTTCTTATTCATAATGTTCTCGTGCAATATTTTAAGATTTTGATCATCGTTAAATGTACTTTATGTATGTCAGTGGTAAAGAATTTATGTTAAGTTATACTGTATTTGTATTCATTTGTGCTCCTGCAATCTTTACATGCCCGAAAGCATATTTTATGTATTTTTACATGACAATAAATTATCTTGAATCTTGAATCTCTTTCACATCGGCGATGCATCTTTCTATCATGTCTATATAGTTACTTTACCTTTATCCATCTGTTAATATTAAAACAGGACTATTAAGTAGATAAAACTCGTTTTGCTTAATTGCATTAGATGCTATACTGAATAATTATTGTTTATCATAATTATTCTTCTCTCTCTCTCTCTCTCTCTCTCTCTCTCCCTCTGTAATTTCCGAATCTCATTTTCCATTCATAGACGCACATTAATTTACCCACCACAATGCACATAGCCATTATGTACACCAATTTGCAATAGCATGCTTACCAGGATCTGTTTCAGTTCTGAGAGTGCCTTCTATTTATTCTGAAATTTATGATATATAGTTAGCATTACAGTTCGCGTGAAATAAAAGAAAGGGCCGTTTCAAGAAAATCAAAACCATGTATCGACGGGCAATTGATTATGTTAAAGAGGAATCTTCTTTTCGTGATATCTTAACACAGTGACCATGCTATATTCTTCTTTTCAACATCTTTTCTTATCTTTTTGTTCTTTGTTGTTGTTGTTGTTGTTGTTGTTGTTGTTGTTGTTGTTGTGTGGCGGAATTAAGGAGCACAATTAACCGGCCCGTGCTCCATCTTTCTATTAAATACAAGTGGTATACCTTAAGTACACGACCCCTGCCCCCAATATAACCCACCCCTTCAAATGTTTTTGAGTAAATTAGCACTGGAAACTTCTTTTTTCGTTTCTTTTTTTTTTCTTGTTTCTTATGCGGATTTTAGGAGCAAAAAAAAAGCCCGAATCGCCCTCTTTTGAAAGCCAAGTTGCATACCTTATAAGGACACGCCCATACGCCCCCTTCAAATGTTTTTTTTGTTTGTTTGTTTGTCTGTTTGTTTGTCATTTTTTTTTAAAGTAAACTAGCATCGGAAACTTCCTTTTTTCCCAGTAAAATCCTAAATCCGCCCCAGCATTATCAAAACATATAAATACTAATTTAGAAAAAAAAATATATAAAAAATAAAAAAAACTTTCAGTTCTGGTAATTGCCGTGTTTTTTATCCGAAAATTATATTCAACTCAAATGTCCTCAGTACCATAATGAATACATGCTGGCATATCCAAAAAAAAAAAAAAAATCGTCAGCAAAGGGTTTAGAATCCATTCCGGTTGGTACTTGGTAGAGCTATACATACAGGGAGTCGCGACACTGGAGGTAGCTTCTGATTGGTCAGTCATTTCATAGAGCTTCAAATAGTTCCCTCCCATGGAGAATGTACGTGAAAGGGAACTGTTGGGAGCTATGGTTGGGAGCTCCATGGTCCGCCATGTTTTAAACAAAGACCGTCTACGCGTAGGCTTATTATGCGCGTGTCACAACTCTCTCTTTCAACGCGCTCTGGTACTTGGGAATGAGCCCTACAACTACTTTAAAAATTATCCGGGCTTTTTTTCTAGGCTTCAAACAGGAGGGGTGACGCAATGTACTTATAGAGTCGTCAAACACCCACTCTAGATCTGTTATGTGGTAATAAAACGAAATTCATATTTATCAACAGGTTATCAATACGTTATCAGTATCCTCGACAGGAATTACACAGGACGTTTCAATGTTCGAACTTCACACTTCTTCAGAAAGTAGTACTCATCCAACTTCCAACTAAAGCTATGACTCAATAGTCACTTGATGGTCTTCTTATTCACATCACCACTCCTTCCAGATAACAGAGCCGCTCTCCAAATAATGAGTAAAAGTTATGATGTACTTACGGTCATTTGGTCAAAGACTCAAGGTTGGCCAATTCCCAATAGAGGGTTTACCCATTGTAGGCGCATTCAATGGCGTACCCAGGATTTTTTAAGGGGGGTGTTTTTTACTCAAAAATTATCTGACAAGCATTAAAAAAAAATAATAAAAGGTTATCAGCAATTCTAAAGGGGGTGTTTTAACATCCAAAGGGGGTCTTTCAACATCAAATAACACCAAAGGGGGGGGGGTGTTTGAACGCCCAAAACACCCCACCCCCTCGGTATGCGCATGGGCGCATTCACACACATGAAAACGTGAGATTCTGATAGCGATCAGAATCGAACTTTTGGGTCTACCATTCACACCAGTGGACAAAAACTCACTAGCCAATAATATCGCTATTATAAGACCCCCATTGCGCATGCCCGAAAAGAAACCGGTCTGATTTGATCTTTCTCCCTTCATCTCATCTGTCAATTTTTTTTCCAGGTATTTCCTTCTTTTCTCTTTGTATTCTCTTCTCTTTCCCTATGTATTTCTTTGTTCTTCCTTTAAACTATCTTCTGTTCATATATACCTTATGTATATATTTCCTTTTTCTCTCTCTCTCTTTCTATCCTCTTCTCTTTCCTTATGTGTTTCTTTATATTTTCCTTTAATCTCAAGATCCACTGTCCTCTCCTTATGTCTTTCTTTGTTTTTCCTCTTCTATTTTCTATCCTCTGTTTTTTTTCTATGTATTTCTTTGTTATTCCTTCACTATATCCTCTGTTCTTTTCTTTATGTATTTCTTTGTTATTCCTTCACTACATCCTTTGTTCTTTTCTCATGTATTTCTATTTCTTTGTTTTTTATCTTTATGTCCTCTTTTCTTTTTCTTATGTATTTCTTTATTGTTGTTGTTGTTTTTTTTTTTTTTTTTTTTTTTTTGGGGGGGGGGTGGTCACTCATTTACCGTACCTTCTTGTTTCTTTTACTCTCAATTTTTGGACCCCCTCCCCCACCTTCAATCTGTTTTATCATTCTACTTTCTTTCTTTCAAGGAGTGTTATCGTATCACGTTTGATATTAGATATCTTATCTTATTCCTCATTTCAATATTTTCTTCCGCCGCAGGATCTTTGTTCATGACAATTTACTGAATCAACAGAAATCAGAAGAAAATGGCGAGAGCTGGCCACGATGAAGATGTATTCTTTTCCGCCTTTTTATCTCCCTCCGATTGTTACGTCACAATGGCCCCTATCGCTGGAACGTGCGAAACGGCTGAAGAACATACTCCAGCGAAGAAGGAAGACCAGCAAGCAGTCCGACCAATCCCTGCCGAACGTCACCAGTTAAGGCCTTTCAGTCGGCCAAGACGGCGGCAGTCTGGCCGTCGATCGCGCCCACCGGTAGCGGACCGAGGAGAGTCGACTTACGACAACCTAGATATACATCCGCAGCCGCAGACGGAGAAGCAACCGCAGCCGCATTATGACATACCTCCTTGCTTGAAGGCCCCGGAATCTAGGCGGGACGTAAAGAGCCATTATGAAAACGTTGTCATGAGACAGCAGCGATCACCGCGGTTACAACTGCGGGTAAACCATGCTGTGCTCACGCAACCGGTTAATCCACAACCGGCTTTACCGCTGCCATCTAAAGTCAGAGAATCGCAAACGCCGCCGTCACCGGTCGATAGAAGATTCTCCAGGCAATTTGGCATGGAAATTCAACAGAAACTCGATAACGCCGTGATGAGGCGAAAGGATCAGTTTCCGCGGAGTCCAAAGAAAGACGTGCCTCAGCTGGTTCAGAAATTCGACTCTGATCCGGTCTTTCCCGGATTCAAGAAAACCGGTTCAATTGACTTCGACGCGCGGATCTACCGATGCAACGAACTCTCAAGGAGTAACATTGGAAAACAAACCCTGATAACCGGAGAAGAAAATTTTGCGTGTGCTTACGTCAACCATCTTGGGGGCTACTTAAAGCTAATGCGCCCTCAAGCAACGCTCTTCATTCCGCCCCATGCAATACTAGGAGATCCGGAACCGGTTGTTCTGTACTTTATGTCCAAGACGAATCAGGTCGGGTACTCACCGCTTGTCAGTTGCCTACAGCCGGATCAGTTTCTCGTGAGTCCGATCATGTATATCGGAAAACCGGGTGTCAAGTACAGTACTGTTGATGTGGTTCTATCATTTCCCATGGAAGATTCACAGAATACCGCGAGTTTCTTCAGCGTTCTTACCATCAAAACCTTTGATAGTGGGTGTCCTTCACCTGGTAAGTATGGGAACTCATCAGTTAATCAAATATATTTTCTGCTTTCTAAATGTTTGTAGATGAGGGATTGTCAAAAGAAAATAATGAAAAGATAGTCAATGAGAAAAAACGCTGAAGTACGAGATGGGAGAGAAGACAATGGACACCAAGAGAGAGAGAGAGAGAGAGGGGGGGGGGGCAAAGAGCAGAGAGATGGAGCTGGATAAAAATTAATTTTAAAAAATTATATAAACGTAGGGAATAGATGTGAACAGAAGGATAAAGCTGAAAAGGTCGAGGGAAATAGAGAGCGGGTGTAGAAAGACAGAGAGGGGGGAATGGGCGACATATAGGGAGCTGAGTTGGCACAGAAGGAGGGACAAAGTTGGGGAGGGAGCTCAGAGAGAAGGGGGTACAAAATAATAGAGTGGGTGGAGAGAGAGGGGGGCAGAGAGGGAAAGAGGGACAAAGAGAAGGGCGACGGAGAGAGAGAGAGAGAGAGGGGGGGGGGGACAGAGAAGTGAGACCGACCGGGAAGACAGAGAAGGGGCAGAGAGGGACAGATGGAGTAAAAGAAACGGAGCAAGCCTCTCATGATGCAAATTATTATAGGAAAATAGAATCATGTACTTATCTTTATAACGATTTAAAGTCAATTAACGTTTAAGATATTTTTCTACATGCACATATCAACATTAAAATTTTACATTTTTCAACGGATGATCAGAAAGTGCTAAGTGGCGGATTTTGGCTCCGGGGCACGACTACTTCTTCACAGTATGCGGTGGGCGTGGCGTTTTAATGGTGTCTCAGTCCGCCTTCTACGTCATCAGAGCCACAAAGGCGGCACCGGAATATCAAAATATGGCCATACCTAGAGATACTTCCACAAGAAAGGTATTTATTTTCATAAAATGATGATGTAGATCCCATTCAAAAGATATGTTACGAGCGGACATGTGACAAAATTAATGTGGACAGGCAGTTATTTTTCTTTATTGTTAGAAAATGCTAATGACAGGTACGTAGCATTTTCTGATGACCAGCAGGTTAATCGTCTCGATCAAACTCTATCGGCGCCGACTCTATAGAGCTGAAGAAATTGAGAAAAGGGTGATGTACTAAATGGCAGGGCTTCTCGTCACCATTTAAAAAAAAGCAACAAATAATACACATCATATTTTCGGCTACTAGCATAATTACCCGCTCTCGGTACCTTCGAAACAGTCGAAACCTCCTCGTTTGTCGCCTCTGGTGCCCGATCGTTCCAAAGGTATTTTGTGTGGATATTACTTATGCCTTTACTGCTCTATAGGATATTAGTGCAAACGGAGCGTCGTATGGGGGGGGGGGGGTGATATCCACCCCACCCCCATCCTCTTCCCCTGTGAAAATGTCAAATATTGATGTACTATTTGCAATGTTATTTTATTAGCTTTTTTTCTTTTCTTCCCCTCACAAAATAAACTGAAAGGGGCAGAGTATTACCCCAATACATAAACTAATACTTTATGATTTATAAGGAAAATACACTGAGTGTGCTTTTCACAATGTACGGTTTCGAATATGCATTGCATATTATATGACTGTGATCTCAATTTCACTATGTTATTGATTTAATTTTACTATTACTATCTTCATTTTCTGTGTTTATATGTATTCTGAAGATTCGAGTGGCTCTTTTTGGTCGGTCTTTTCCGGAATCAAACCGAGCGAAACTGCATGTAGTGTTCTGCAAAGACTGTGACAAAGAGGTTGAGGTAAGATGTACACTCTTTACAAAAAACAAAACAAAAACAAACAAAAACAAAAACAAAAAACAAAAAACCTCAAATTTCACTCTACTTTCACTCCCCCGAGAGTCACGTCAGTGATCAGTCTTATTTGGGAGTGAATATCGATTTGTTTTTATTGCTCTCTGAAAAAAGGGAAATATTAAATTTTTATTCTATTTTTTACTATATTATCACTCCACCGGGGAGTCACGGCAGCGATCACTCAGTTTTTGTTTTCTTGTTTTTTTTGGAATAAAAGACCTGCGCCCACTTTACGATCTGGCTGCGATCTATTTGCTCTGCGACTGTGAACCCATGTCGAATCGCAGTTGGATTGCACAGCGTGCGGTGGGCTTTAAGGGCAATCAGACGTTCTGTCAAATTGTTGGGGCCAAAAAATTCCCAGTTTAACCAAAAACGAGGACAGTCAACATAATATATTTAAAAGCAAGTGATACACAGTTTCCGCATTCAGTAGTTCCCGCATCAGCATCATCAAACGTACACAACATTTTATGGGCTATTTGTTCAATTTTAAGCATTTTCTGAACAACGCTACACGATGAGCATTTTTTTATCCTGTTTATTATTTTGTTATTGTGGATGTTGATTGTGACTTGTGGGGCTGTTCTGTTTCAGCAAAGTGTTCAGTTTAACAAATTACTAGCCTATGAAAATTTGATATGACCGTTATTGAGCGACGTTTTTGCATTATCATTCAGTCCAGACTGAGCTGGATTTCACATAATATATGAGTAAAAAGCAAAAAAAAAAAAAGGAAAAGAAAATCAAAAATAAAAAAAAGGGAAGTGAAAATGAAAGTAAAGAATACCTGATGCAAATCTAAGGCGACAAACCTGATTAATTTAGACCTTAAGAAAAGTTTGAACAGCTTGGCAAATAACTACACCAAGTTAAACTATGCTCCAAATGAAGCGGCTGATCTCTATACAGATAATATGCGTTTCCGTGAATACTCTGCCCTTCTAATCTTCATAATCACTTTGCTTTCGATTACAAATGTATACTTCAGGGTGGTACTTTGTCATTCCCAGACACCATCTAGAAGAATATAATGGTGTCTTGCCGTGATTTAAATCGACAGAGTAAACTTTCGAAACTGACTTGCAAATTTTGGTTTCGGTATAAAATTTTTATCGTCAACATTAAGAAGACAGTCATGTCAAGCGTCATGTATGTAATATAGTTGATGGCATTTATAGGGGAAGACAACTAGTTCATGCCCCCTCTAAAAACCCATACATAAAGTAAAAAAAAACCCCGAAACTTGCCCTTCTGATTGCGAGCTGGTGCCCCCCCCCCTCCCCCGCCCTTTATAGAATCCTGGATCCGCCACTTAATGTAGGAAAATTACTTATTTATACAAATTGCAAATGATATAATGTAAGAGATGCGTTTCTTAGTAATAGACTGATCACGCTTTGTTGATAGGACTCTTTTAGTCATTTAAGCCAGGGGTGGGGACAACGCACAGTTTGTTAATATATAAGGGAAGACTTGTACTATTACGCAACAAGGGAATTTCATATTGGGATCTACAGGGGGTGAAACAGCTTTACCTCTCCCTTCTTTAAGGGGGAAAGGGGGGGGGGGAAGAAAGCAAATACCATGTCAGGATTTTGGTCATCAGTAACGTCTCAGTTTGTAGGCCTATTTGTTATATAAATGATGTCTGGAAATTTCTTTTTCTTTACTTCATGTGTAGATTAGGTCCAATGGGCTTTCATTAGAATTCGTGCCCATGCCCCAGATTCATTTTCCTTATTATATTCATAAAAATACTGGGATAACTCTCTCAGCGGCAAGTTGCATGGCGTCTGAGCTGAATCATTTTCTTCAGAAATAAGTGAACACTGGAGATAGCAATATGAAGCCCCCCCCCAAAAAAAAAAAAAAAAAAAAAAAAAAAAATCTAATATAGAAATTACATCCTAAGGGTTACTACTCAACGCACCCGTAAGAGCACGCCAAGATAAGGACTCGCGGGGAACCAAACACGGAGTTCGGTTCAATTCCGCGCGAGCATTTTCATGTTATTATTTATTTCCTTCATACTCCTTAATTGTTGACTTATGGAATCCCAGATAAAGTTCTTTAAGGTTAATTTTATACTTTATAGCTGTACACAATATATTATTTTAGGTGATTGGTAGGGGAAAGCGGGGTGAAGTGGAAGAAGAATCGTGATTTGGCACTCTTTGCTTTGTAACTTCTCAAATATTCGTTGTAGCCTCTCCATTTTTACATGGTAAATAATATCAATACTAGGCTACAAAACAAGTATTTGACACAATCCCTTTATTTTTAGTTTTTATGCAAATAATCATTAAACATTAGATACTTGAACGGGGGGAATTGGGACACCATGGAGGTGAACTGGGACAGTAATAGGGGTGAAGTGGGACAGTCGGGAAGAAATGGGACAAAACTCTTGAAAATGCTAAAATCGCCTATTTTTCTGGTAGTTGTCTGAAAAAGTGCTGGGAATGTTAAAGATAATATATCACTTTAAAAAAAAAAAACTTGCTTCAGAGTCACTTGTAAAGTTGACTTAAAGATTCGTGCCCTTTTAAAAAACATTGGATGAAATGACAAGAGTTTTGTGAATTTTAACCTATATTTCGACGGTTTTAGGCAAAAATAAATAATTGTTCATAATATTTATACATTTTCTTTTTGGTTACACACAATTTTGTCTGAAGTAGTATGAATGATCTGTAAAAGGAATTGACCGATATGACTTTTTACGATTTTTATGTATAGTAAAGATATTTTCATGTAATATGTCTATGGGTTCATGGGGTTATGACTGATAAAAGTTAATTTTCCTTAAATACACAAAAAGTTTAAGGGGTCCCAGTTCAACCTGATAGTAAACCCCCCCCCCCCAAAAAAAAAAAAAAAAAAAAAAAAAAAAAAAAAAAAAAAAAAAAGTGAATGCAAGATATTAGTGTTGGTATTTAGCGCTAAAAATATTATTGCAAATTATACGGTCATATAAGACCTAGATCTATATGCTTTATGCGGAATGTTCATTATATAGCCAAGTGGCACACTTGTATAACATTTGACACTGAATGATGAAAAATAGAAGAAAAAAAAGTGGTCAAAAAAAGAAGTAAAAAACCTACAAGCAAATTCGCAGTATAGCTGTGGATGTATTTGTGGACATTGATAATTAAGACCTTTCGTAGGATTCAAACTAATTTATAAAAGGTTAATCATTTTTTGAGTTAGATGTGATGTCCCAGTTCCCCCGCGTACAAGTTCATCCCGTTCTCCCTACACTTTAAAGTATCGATACATTTTGAAGGACTTTTGTTGTTGTTGTTGTTGCTCTCCCATTCTTAACACGCATGCTTATGACAAAAAGCCGCAATAATCACTAATCAAATGAAGACAATGGCAGCACTTACGAGACAGAAAGCTAAGAGAAATTATCGTCAGCTTAATGAAAGTGAAAGTAAAATTAATTTGTGTCGTACTTTCACGATTGCACGTTTGTGATAAATGTGTAGACCTCTTATATTACACAAATAATGCCCTGTTGAGTGTGTGTTAGGGCGGGATGTCGAGTCTATATAGTGCACTGTGCACATACCGGTAGTGATAATGCACGCGCCCGTAGGGGAAGTGCGCGCATTATCTCTAAACTGAGTGCAAACTTTCACGAACTAACGTCAAAGTAAAACAGGGCATTATGATAAATTTTGTTTGTTTGTTTTTTAAAACAACATGTCAAAATGTCTAGATCTAACTAAGTCTCTTACTTTAGGTAGACTAGACATAGTCTGAAGAAAAGTTAGATGTAGATCTAGACCTATATAAAACTTATCTAGAAACTAGTCTGCGAGATGCGATCGGCTTCGTCCATGCATGCAGTCAGAAATGTAAAAAGCCAGTTTGTAATTACCCTTTTATTTTGCGCATATAAAAAGGTCAGATAAAGGTCATTTTGTATTATATCAGTCATGGAAAGAATCTGCGTAATTGATTGGTCCAATGCGCGTCATGTAACAAAATACAATTCCCACTAGCCTCATGCAAATGAGCAAATTCCCATGGAGGGTAACATCTGACGTCACGTTCCGTGAATAGTAGTACTATTCACGATACTATATACGGCGTATGACATCAAACACGAAAGATGGCTACTATATTGTGACGACATTCATTTGCGCGTATCTATATTTGTTTTAGCCACAGGCGCGTGATGATGTCATCATTACGCATTTGATATCCGTGCAAATTCATCCCTTCTTCAAACTTTGTGTACTTACGTGTGCGATCTAAAATACACTACGCCACAGGTGATCATGGCCCCGTTGCATAAAACTTACTATCAATGGTAACTCTGCTATCAATGGTAACTACCATGGTAACATCACTCAACAGCCAATCAAAATCAATGTTTCCATGGGAGTTACCATTGATGGCAAAGTTACCGTTATAATGGTAAGTTTTATGCAACGGGGCCCATAAGTAGATGGGTAGATTTAGGATTTTGTTCAAGAGGACGGATATAAACCAATACCTGCCTACATTCGAGTCTCCGGTTAAACTGTGGTACCCTCGGTGACATGAAGACTACCATTTTCCATCGGGGCTGCGCCCCTCATGAAAATAATCTTGGTTTACGTCACCTCGGGGACCATATTTACAACCAAACCATCTCATTACAGTATTATATTTGTATACCATACCGAGTACAAATGACCTTTATATGTTTTTATTTTGTACACAACAAGCGTGCGATACGCGCACAGTATAATTTTACACATTAACCCTTTCAGGACAGGTATTATTTAAGGGCTAAATTGATCACATTTCATTCTTCAAATTGGCAACAATAATATTCTTCTTGTAGTGCTACATGGTTCTAATACGGTTTAATGTCTTTGAGAACAATATACATTGTTAGGAATTTAGTCGAAAAGTGGAAAAAATCGCCAATTTTGATGAAAAACGATGATTTTGAACCTCTCAATGTGTTGCCAATTTAAGGATTTTAAAGCTTATTCTCATTATTAAAATTCCTAGCATCAAATGTAATATGGTCAAGCTAAAAAAATTGACGTAGTGTGAGTAGAAATTTGTGCTCTTTCTACTCATGCATCTGGTATATTTTTTAGAGCTCTGAATCAAAAGTTATTGAGCCAAACCACAAAATGTGGTCAATTGTCTAAAAAGGATTTGACAAGTAGCGCGTCCATCAAAACAGATGCGTGTGTGCGTACAGATTGGTGTCAGTTCAGTTTCAGGGTCATACAAACTGGCTTGTTACCGTAAATTTATAATACGCCTATGCTTATTACATTAGTCCGACGGACGCGTTCGACGCACATACTTTGTGTACGAGTAAATGGGCCTATAGTCAGGTTCACTATGTATTTTTGTTCAAAATTTTTGAAGATTAGCAAAACTATACATTTTTGGAATCGGTAGAACATGGGGAATCCGAAAATTGATGTTGGCATTTGCACAAACCCTGACCGAGCAGCCATTTTGGATTTTCAAAATGGCCGCCATATGTAACTAGTATTGAACACTTTTGAAGATATTTTTGTAACAGAACCTCATTCTATCATGTTTGCGGTAGCATATCAAAGGGCATTAAATTCTCTACAACATGACACCACATTCGATGGGTTTCGTGATGATTTGTACAACAATTTTGGGCAGAAAATGTGATTTTTATCATTTTTTTTCAAAAATATAAATTGCTTCAAAATACATATTTCTCCATATTTCAAAAGTCAATTTCACTAATGACTTCCAGCTTTACAGAAAATCAACCATTTATAGGGTCAATATCATATAAAAATTACAAGTTCATTGCTTATCTAACAAAAAAGTTATAGTACTCTAAAATTCACACTTTGATATTTGCTAAAACAGAGAAATAAAGCCAAGGGCTGCCTTCTAGTCAGGTTCACTATATATTTTTGTTCAAAGTTTTTGTAGATTAGCAAAACTATACATTTTCGAAATCGTTAGAGCATGGATAAGCAAAATAATGATGTTGGCATTTGCACAAACACCGGCTTGGTGGCCATTTTGGATTTTCAAAGTGGCCGCCATAAAATACATAATTTGCCTTATCTCGGCTTCTTTTAAAGGTATAAACGTAATGAAATGGGCCAGTCCTACTATTTATGGGTGCAGAAAACAAATGGTGACATCTAAACATCTTCTTCTACCGCTTCCTTGCGTATGGAGGCCATTTTGGATTTTCAAAATGGCATACGTGTAATTTATAAGTTGCCTTACCTCTGCTTCTGGTCAACCTAGGAACTTAGCAAAAATATTCTAATCCTTTTCTTGGTCGATAAAACAATTGGTGACACATTTAGACTTCTAATCTTAATGCGTCATCGGACACGGCGGCCATTTTGTATTCTAAAAATGTTACACATATATATGTATATATGTGTATATATATAATAAAGGATGACTCGAATGCATTGAATGCCAATTCCAAGTATTTTTATTCTCCAAATTTTCGGGGGGTCCTCCCCCTTCGTCAGGGAAAACGTTAAGTGATATATATATATATATATATTCCAGTCAACCTATAGCAACTTAACAGAATATGCTAGTACTTTGTTTCCTGGGTCAGGAAAACGATTAGTGACATAATTAAACTTCCAATCTCAACGCTTCATTGGACATGGTGGCCATTTTGAATTTTCAAATTGGCCGCCACAAATACATTTTCCCCCCTACGTCGGCTTCTTTTCAACGTAGAAACTGAATGAAATATGCTAATCCTACATTTCTTGGGTCGAGAAAAGAATCTGTGACATTACTAGACTTCTACTCCAAACGCATCATCGCATATGGCGGCCATTTTGGATTTTCAAATTGGCCGCCATGAAGTATTATATTGCCCTATCTCTGCTTCAAGGCAGCCTAGAAACATATTGGAATATTCTAATACTATGTTTCCAGGGTCAGGAAAAACATTGGTGACGTCATTAGAGTTCCCATCTCAACGCTTCATGTGGCTTCTATCTTGGATTTTCAAAATGACCGACATAAAATTCATATTTTGCCCTTTCTCTATGGTCAACATAAAAACTACATGAAATATGATGCTTATGTTTCCTTGATAAGGGAAATATTTGGTGCTATCACAAACTTATAATCTTTATTCTTCCTTCACTTTAAGCATTTGGGGCGCTAGGAGCCCTCAGACAAATTTCATTGCGTCTCTAAACTGAAACTATGCCACGTTCTGGCTTTTGTCCTTGAAGTCTTGCACACGAGCCCTCAGACAAATTTCATTTCGTCTCTAAACTGAAACTGTGCCACGTTCCGGCTTTTGTCCTTGAAGTCTTGCACATATTTTGACACCAAGTTTAGAAAAATTATACAGTCATGCTATATTTTGGTTTCTAATTTTCTTCTCTTCAGGCAAGAATTTATATTTTTGTACAATTTGATTGAAAAACAGCAATTTGATTTTATTTCTTTGTAAATCATTTGTAATTTCTTCTTCTTTTATTATCCCTTTTCTATCTGAATATTGATTCAGAAAAAAGACCTCTAATAACAGACCTATAAAGCAAGATATATGGTTGAAAAACAATTGAATGCAAATGAATAAAGTCACTTTTTTAACGACTTTTGTTTTTCAGTCTACGAACTTTCCTATCGACTATCATCACTGGTCAGTCCTCCCCCCCCCCCCCCTCCCTCGGGTAACTACCCCTTGAATTAAATACCAAGTGCAGTTCTTTAGCTGTATTATTGTAACCTACTACTCAGTTATACTGTATCAAACTAGAGACAGACTTCCTGTTCTAATTATTTTACAGTACAACAAATATTTATTACAAACTTTACTTGGCCCAAAGACGTTTTAGGGTACTCCAGTTTGGCTAATCTATTACAATTGTATAAATGTAGGATCACGCCATTACAGCACAGACAGCTCACAACCTTTAAAATGCTCATTTCCTACATGTCATATTGGTTTCTTTTTAACTTTATTTACTTTCCCTTCTGCTTTTTAAGGTAAATAGAAAAAGCTTAATAACATAAATAAGGAGAAATAAAGATACAGAAATAGAATAAGAAATATCGCGTTTTAACCACTTTGTACAAAAACAGAGAAAAAAATCTCGAAAGGTCACATTTTTTTCGCTTTCAGTTCTTCTATTTAAGGTAAATAGTAAAGCTGAAGTAAGACAATTTTTTTTTAAAATAAGATAAACAGTGGGAGCAAGAAATAGTGTGTTAAATCACTTTTTACTCAAAACGTCACCTAAGTTTAGAAGGATCTTTCGTGGCAGAAGATTTTTGCAATGCTGAAATGAAGAAAGTCAAAATTTAGAGAGGCGTGAAATGCACTGATTGAGACCAATCGATGAACTTTATCTACAACTGAGCCGTGGGGGGGGGGGGGGGGGCTGACGCCTCCTGCCCGAATGTAAACTTTACTTTCAGCCCCTAGCCCCCACCTCGTAAGACTATGCTCGTTTTAATATTGAAAGTGCTTGGAAATGTTACAGGGGACCCAATTTTGGGGGTCAACCAGACTTGGATTGATGGTAAAAACTGTTTGGTATCAATATGTCCTCCCTGTACAACTGAGGGGGGGGGGGGGGGAGGTGTGGGCGCAAGTTTTGAACCTCACCACCAAGTATCTACATGTTTTAGAGTGTAAATCTTGTCTATCACGTGAATACAGGTCCCATGTTGTTTCACTGATGGCCTCAATTGCTTCCTTGTACCAATAATACTTGTAGGTATTGTTTTAAGTTAAATTTTAGAGGGGAAGGGGGTGGGGGAAGAAGGGTAAGGCATTGGCAGATATTTTTCCAGTTACCATGAGATTTTAATGATTTGTCAAGGCTCATTGATTTTTTTTACCATTATCCAAAGTACTTTATGAATATTACTTTGTACCAATTTGTCTCGTTTTAAAAAACAGAAAGGGGGAGGGGAAGGCATGGACATGTAGGGGTGCAAGTTCTGTACCCTATAATCTAGTATTTACATGTGTTGGAGTGTGAATCTTGATTATCACTTAAAACCAAATGTCCTCATATATATTATTGGACAGTTAGCCTTTTTATTTCTCAACACATATCATCGATTATTAGGCACATTTGTATCATAGCAACGGGAAATAATAAACAATTGTATATTACTAAAATATTATCGTATTGAATCATCTGACATCACACTTCCTATTAAAATATTCATCTGCATGACAATAGCATGTACTACCGAAATAATCCATTTCACGTCTCCCAATGTTACCGTTGTCAGGGAGAAGGCAGCACTTAGTAATCACTTTTGTTATCGATTCTCTACTCTAGCTAATATCAAAGTGTCAACTCTAGAGCGCTATAACTGTTTTGTTTGATGAGCAATGGACTTGTAAATTTTATATGACATTAACCGTACATATGGGCAGTTTTCTGAAAAGTTTGAACTGTAGTGAAAATAACTTTTGAAATAATGAGAAATACGTATTTTGAAGAAATTCATATTTGTAAAAAATTATGTAAACAATCACATTCTTGGCCAAGAATTGTATCGCAAATCATCACCAAACCCATTAAATGTGGTATCATGTTGTAGAAAATTTAATGCCCTTTAATATGATGATACATACATGGTAAGATGAGGCTCTGTTAAAAAAATATCTTCTAATTTGTTCAATACGAGTTACACATAGCGGCCATTTTGAAATTCCAAAATGGCCGCTATGCCGGTGATTTGTGCAAATGCCAACATCAATTTTTGAATTTCCCATGTTCTAGTGATTATAAAAATGTATAGTTTTGCTAATCTCCAAAAATTTTGAACGAAAGCCTATTTTCTTACATAGTGAACCAGACTACTACGCAAATCTGACTTTCTCCAGCTAATGTCTCTGAATGCCCTACCGAATGGACTGAATTGACTATCAGATCCATTCTCCTTCCTTGCAACCGGACTTCCAGCATCAATAGCTTTCAAAATTGTGAATTAATCAGAATATGTTTCGGGATTGTGATACTATAACTAATTATCGGTATCGCAGCGAAATCCCCATCCGATTTGCTTCAGTAAGTCACTGTCGCAGAAACAGGGATTTTTGTAACGTATGTCATAAGTCCCTTCCATCACTAGCGTACCCAAAGGGGGGGGGGGGGCAGGGGGGGCAGAGTGCCCCCCCCCCCTGACAACTTTTGACAGAATTTTTTTTTTTTTTTGCTTGTCAGAGAATCATGGAGCAAAACGTCTGATAACCCCCCCCCCCCCCCCCGAGCGACTTTTTGAGGGCTGGAGAAAAAAAACTTGTCACCACCCCCCCCCCCCCCCCCCATCATCAATGCATCATTTATCATCATAATTATCATCGTTCTTCTTGTTGTTATTTTTTAAAGGGCATTTGGAGATTTTTTTTTGGCAAAACGAAAAATCATGAATGTAAAAAGAGAAGTAGTTTTCAAAGTCTTAAACATGTTGCATACCTGCCAACCTTCCACAGGGAAAACTAAGAATCTTGCGAGGCAAAATTAGAAATACAGTGTTATACTGTTGGCCTATATGCTTTCATGAAAAAGAGGAATCTAGGGCTCTTCGCATTAGTTTGAAGGTGAAAGATAGGAATCATTCCTCTAATATAGGAATGGTTGGCATTTATGATGTTGGGCATTTGTTATTGAAAGTGGATGAATCAACAAAATTATGAATCTGTTTTTAAACTGACTTGTCTAGATCTTTTTTGGAAGGTCTATAATCTTTACATGATTATTTACCATTGTTAACTTAAAATGGTATGCGAAGAATTTGAATATGTTAGTAAACATGTCCGTTGTGAACAAAATACTCCCATTCATGTAAATGCCAAGAACATCCAAGTGACAAAATGGAGAAAGGGACCCATGGTATGCTTTACATAAATCCCTATTTATTCGTGATCATTGGACCAAATAGGACGGGGTCTTCAACTGCCTGGTAAAGAAATAGTAATAGTTTCATAATCCAGTATGACTTTTCATATCAAAAATATATTTCTTTAATAATCGATACCCAAATGCCGATTGCAATATTTTCTGGGACATACTGTATCTTTTTCTCTTTCTCTTCATATTTTTCTTTGCCTTTCTCTTTACTATTTATAGCCTCGTTTCTCCATTTCTTTTCTTTTATATCCTGATACCCATTTCATATAGAGAGTAATCGAATCAGAGAAACAAGAGTCTTTCCGTAAGTTAGATCACGTGAGGGCGCTGTCCATCCAGACGTCGTCAGGGCAACCTATCTGGGTATCTTTCTGTCAAATGAAGAACACATCATGGTGTCTACAGACCAGCCCTACCGCGGTAAATATTCACATCAAATACTTTGCACACCTTTCCTTAATTGGCAGATTTTTTTTTTTTTTTTTTTTTTTTTTTTTTTTTTTTTAGCCTGCTATATACATTAGTAATAGAGTTTGGATTTATAAGTCTAACACCGTGACCCAGTTGGGTATAATTATTTGAAGTGGTGTTTCCTGTGGCCATGGTGGCCAATTCGTCACAGTTCGCTTACTCAGAAGTACTTGGTGGAATTCCATTTATGACTGGGTATGCCTATAGATCATTTGAGCCTTCGGAAAACCGAACCTTCGTAATGATGCACCTTCCGAAGTTTCAAGGTTCAAGGTTTCTTTATTTCCACATGTTTTTCAGTGTTTTACATATATAAAAATTAACATTACATCATATCAAACAAAATTACGATAAGAAGTGTTTACATAAATGAAAAAAATTATTTAAAAAAATTATTTTAAAAAAAATAAAAAATTAAGTACAGTAATTACATATAATAAACAAATTATACTATCATAATTTCGGTGATATCAGGCATAATAAAGAAACAAAAGTGGGGGAGTCTATTAAAAAGCACAGCTTGTATTTTATAGACCCCTTTGTGAGAAAAAATATACTTACAAATGCTCTAAGTTTATGGAAATAATTACTAAATATATATACTTTACACTATCCCACCCCCCCCCCCCCCTTACACTACAAAACAGAATAATTGTGACAGTGGTATGTGTACAAATAAATATATTGGAAATAATAACAGGCGATGACTTCAGTAGGAGAGAAGAAAGAGAGAGAGAGAGACAGACAGAGAGTACGACATGCAACCCCAAGGGGTAGGGTCTATAGGCATGGTAAGTGTCGCGGAATTGATTCTGTGTTGCCTAATATACTCCGTTTCGTCATACTCCTCAGAAATTTACCCCGGACGAGTTATTCAACTATGCAGACCATTACCCACCCTCAGTCACTTTTGCATTATCCAACCCGACCCCTAACCTCGTATCCACCGAGGCGTTCGTGCAGTGCATGGTGGTCGTCCACGAAGGAGCCACAGGTGATTACGAGGCCGAAGGTGTGACTAGCTTCGTTCATCTGGTCGGTGACGTCACTGTGGCAAAGAGCGGACAGTTTCAGAGCGTAAGTAGTCACTTTATCGACCTGGCAAGAGACCTTTACCCCTCCCCCCGAACTTTGGCCTACCACAGAGAGAACAAAATAGAAAAACCAATGCCATTTGGGATTATGCCACCCCCCCCCCCCCCCCCCCCCTTCGCTCCCTCGCCGGTCATCCCCCCAATCATGAACACGGATCGACATCCCTGCCCATGGTATAGTCCGGAGAGAATCAGTTCGTAACAGTGCATGTCAAGGGTTTCATAGAGAAGAAAAGAGTAGCTAACTTTCAAAAACTTGACTACGGTTGCTGAACAATAATAACCTGCGTTAATATACATGTACGTTGTATAGGCCTACATCAGTCACAAAGCATTCTGAATCAACCCCCTATTCTATTTTTTTTTAAAATAATAATAAATAAATATTAGAAAATAAAAGATATGCAACTTTTAGGGGATGGACGTTACCCAGTTTTATTCACTAGTTTGTGAAGGTTAACACTTACTTATGATCATGCTTTCACAGCAATCACTTGGTCGAGCTTCTGGAAAGCGTCTACCAGTGTTGCCTGTGCCACCTTCAACAGGCGGGCCACATGGCCAACCCGCCAGCACTACATCCAGTCATCCACCTGTATCACCGCAATCCTCACAGACACCATCGGATTGCCCCTCCGTGTCTCCGCCACCAGTCCCGACTGACCGGAAGTCAGTCCTGTTGGTCAACTCGTACGACTCGCAGACCGATAAGGCTAGCTTCGAGGAGATCTATGTTTCTTACCATACCTTGGCTGAGCTCTGCTTGTTGCTACAGGTTTCCAAGACTGAGGGGAAGGAAAGGGATTGGATGACATTTGCTAATAAGTTCGGGCTTTCAGCGCAGCAGGTAAGTCATTTTCGAAGAATAGATTTAAACAAAGACGTAAAAACGCCAACATGACCAAGATTAGTGAAAGCTTTTCGTCTGCACTCAAGGTCAGACTGAGTTCAATTTTACCCCCAGAAAAACGCAAGAGCCTCAATCAAACAACATTAAGGAGAACGAAAGGGAAGAATTAGTCTGGTTCACTATGTAAGAAAATGGGCTTTCGTTCAAAATTTTTGGAGATTAGCAAAACTATACATTTTTATAATCGTTAGAACATGGGAAATTCAAAAATTGATGTTGGCATTTGCACAAATCACCGGCATAGCGGCCATTTTGGATTTTCAAAATGGCCGCTATGTGTAACTCGTATTGAACAAATTAGAAGATATTTTTTTTAACAGAGCCTCATCTTACCATGTATGTATCATCATATTAAAGGGCATTAAATTTTCTACAACATGATACCACATTTAATGGGTTTGGTGATGATTTGAGATACAATTCTTGGCCAAGAATGTGATTGTTTACATAATTTTTTTACAAATATGAATTTCCTCAAAATACGTATTTCTCATTATTTCAAAAGTTATTTTCACTAATATTAGTTCAAACTTTTCAGAAAACTGCCCATATGTACGGTTAATATCATATAAAAATTATAAGTCCATTGATTATCAAACAAAACAGTTATAGCGCTCTAAAGTTGACACTCTGATATTAGCTAAAGTAGAGAATCGATAACAAAAGTGGTTACTAAGTGCTGCCTTCTCCCTGACAATGGTAACATTGGGAGACGTGAAATGGATTATTTCGGTAGTACATGCTATTGTCATGCAGATGAATATTTTAATAGGAAGTGTGATGTCAGATGATTCAGTACGATCATATTTTAGTGATATACAATTGTTTATTAGTTCCCGTTGCTATGATACAAATGTGCCTAATAACCGATGATATGTGTTGAGAAATAAAAAGGCTAACTGTCCAATAATATATGTGAGGAAACCTGGTTTTAAGTGATAATCACGATTCACACTCCAACACACGTATATACTAGATTATAGGGTACAGAACTTGCACCCCTACATTTCCATGCCTTCCCCTCCCCCTTTCTGTTTTTAAAAAGAGACAAACTGGTACAAAATAATATTCATAAAGTACTTTGGATAATGGTAAAAAAATCAATGAGCCTTGACAAATCATTAAAATCTCATGGTTACTGGAAAAATATCTGCCAATGCCTTACCCTTCTTCCCCCACCAACCCCCCCCCCCCCCTTCCCCTCTAAAATTTAACTTAAAACAATACCTACAAGTATTATTGGTACAAGGAAGCAATTGAGGCCATCAGTGAAATAACATGGGACCTGTATTCACGTCGTGATAGACAAGATTTACACTCTAAAACATGTAGATACTTGGTGGTGGGGTTCAAAACTTGCGCCCGCACCCCCTCCCCCCACCCTCCCCTCAGTTGTACAGGGAGGACATATTGATACCAAACAGTTTTTACCATTAATCCAAGTCTGGTTGACCGCCAAAATTGGGTCCCCTGTAACATTTCCAAGCACTTTCAATAATTTTATTAAAACGAGCATAGTCTTACGAGGTGGGGAGGGGTGGGGGCTAGGGGCTGAAAGTAAAGTTTACATTCGGGCAAGAGGTGTCAGCCCCCCCCCCCCCCCCCCCCCCCACGGCTCAGTTGTAGATAAAGTTCATCGGTTGGTCTCAATCAGCGCATTTCACGCCTATCTAAATTTTGACTTTCTTTGAGCATTGCAAAAATCTTTTGCCACGAAAGATCCTTCTAAACTTAGGTGACGTTTTGAGTAAAAAGTGATTTAACACAATATTTCTTGCTACCACTATTTATCTTATTTTTAAAAAATTGTCTTATTTAAGCTTTACTGTTTACCTTAAATAGAAGAACTGAAAGCAAAAATAATGTGACCTTTCGAGATTTTTTCTCTGTTTTTGTACAAAGTGGTTAAAACGCAATATTTCTTATTCTATTTGTATATTTCTCCTTATTTATGTTATTAAGCTTTTACTATTTACCTTAAAAAGCAGAACTGAAAGTAAATAAAGTAAAAGAAAAAAACAAAAACAAAAACAAACAAACAAACAAACAAACAATATGACATGTAGGAAATGAGCATTTTAAAGGTTGTGAGCTGTCTGTGCTGTAATGGCGTGATCCTACATGTATACAATTGTAATAGACTAGCCTAATTGGAGTACCCTAAAACGTCTTTGGGCCAAGTAAAGTATGTAATAAATATATGTTGTACTGTAAAATACAATTATTTAGTTTGCACATGCCAGTCGACATATCAGAACAGGAAGTCTGTCTCTAGTTTGATACAGTATAATTGAGTAGTCGTTAAAAGTGACTTTATTCATTTGCATTCAATTGTTTTTCAACCATATATCTTGCTTTATAGGTCTGTTATTAGAGGGTCTCTTTTTTTTCAATCAATATTCAGATAGAAAAGGGATAATAAAAGAAGAAGAAATTACAAATGATCTACAAAGAAATAAAATCAAATTGCTGTTTTTCATTCAAATTGTACAAAAATATAAATTCTTGCCTGAAGAGAAGAAAATTAGAAACCAGAATATAGCATGACTGTATAATTTTTTCTAAACTTGGTGTCAAAATATATGCAAGACTTCAAGGACAAAAGCCAGAACGTGGCACAGTTTCAATTTAGAGACTAAATGAAATTTGTCTGAGGGCTCCTGTGCAAGACTTCAAGGACAAAAGCCAGAACTTAGCATAGTTTCAGTTTAGAGACGCAATGAAATTTCTGAGGGCTCCTAGCGCCCCAAATGCTTAAAGTGAAGGAAGAATCAAGATTATAAGTTTGTGATAGCACCAAATATTTCCCTTATCAAGGAAGCATAAGCATCATATTTCATGTAGTTTTTATGTTGACATAGCGGAGAAAGGGCAAAATATGCATTTTATGTCGGTCATTTTGAAAATCCAAGATGGAAGCCACATGAAGCGTTGAGATGGGAACTCTAATGACGTCAACAATGTTTTTCCTGACCATGGAAACATAGTATTAGAATATTTCAATATGTTTCTAGGCTGCCTTGAAGCAGAGATAGGGCAATATAATATTTCATGGCGGCCAATTTCAAAATCCAAAATGGCCGCCATATGCGATGAAGCGTTGGGAGTAGAAGTCTAGTAATGTCACAGATTCTTTTCTCGACCCAAGAAACGTAGGATTAGCATATTTCATTCAGTTTCTAAGTTGAAAAGAAGCCGACGTAGGGGAAAAAATGTATTTGTGGCGGCCTCTTTGAAAATTCAAAATGGCCACCATGTCCAGTGAAGCGTTGAGATTGGAAGTTTAATTATGTCACTAATCGTTTTCCTGACCCAGGAAACAAAGTACTAGCATATTCTGTTAAGTTGCTATAGGTTGCCTGGAATATATATATATATATATATATATATATATATATATATGTGTGTGTGTGTGTGTGTGTGTGTGTGTGTGTGCCATTTTTAAAATACAAAATGGCCGCCGTGTGCGATGACGCATTAAGATTAGAAGTCTAATTATGTCACCAATAATGTTTTATCGACCAAAAAAAAAGGATTAGAAAATTTTTGCTAAGTTCCTAGGTTGACCAGAAGCAGAGATAAGGCAACTTATATATTACACGTATGCCATTTTGAAAATCCAAAATGGCCTCTATATGCAAGGAAGCGGTAGAAGAAGATGTCTAGATGTCACCATTTGTTTTCTGCACCTATAAATAGTAGGACTGGCCCATTTCATTACGTTTATACCTTTAAAAGAAGCCGAGATAAGGCAAATTATGTATTTTATGGCGGCCATTTTGAAAATCCAAAATGGCCACCAAGCCGGTGTTTGTACAAATGCCAACATCATTATTTTGCTTTTCCATGCTCTAACGATTCCGAAAATGAATAGTTTTGCTAATCTCCAAAAACTTTGAACAAAAATATATAGTGAACCTGACTAGAAGGCAGCCCTTGGCTTTATTTCTCTGTTTTACAAATATCAAAGTTTGAACTTTAGAGTACTATAACTTTTTTGTTAGATAAGCAATGAACTTGTAATTTTTATATGATATTGACCCTATATATGGTTGATTTTTTGTAAAGTTGGAAGTCATTAGTGAAATGGACTTTTGAAATATGGAGAAATATGTATTTTGAAGCAATTCATATTTTTGAAAAAAAATGATAAAAATCAAATTTTCTGCCCGAAATTGTTATACAAATCATCACGAAACCCATCGAATGTGGTGTCATGTTGTAGAGAATTTAATGCCCTTTAATATGCTACCACAAAAATGATAGAATGAGGTTCTGTTACAAAAATATCTTCAAAAGTGTTCAATACTAGTTACATATGGCGGCCATTTTGAAAATCCAAAATGACTGCTCGGTCAGGGTTTTGTGCAAATGCCAACATCAATTTTCGGATTCCCCATGTTCTACCGATTCCAAAAATGTATAGTTTTGCTAATCTCCAAAAATTTTGAACAAAAATACATAGTGAACCTGACTAAATGCCCTATGAGTGCCTTACGAAAGGCTTTAGAATGTCATTATTCAAAGCAGTATTCTTTGTTGGTTTTTTTTTTTTTTTTTTTTTTTGTTTTGGGGGGGGGGGGGAGGTATTAATCATCTTTTTATTCATCAGGTGTTCATGTCAGTTCTTTGTCCATTGTAAAACAACATCTCCTTCGATAGACCTATCTCACTGGGCGTTAGTCTCAGCTCAGTGAAGATATTGCCAGTCTGTGCTGGTTGAGTAAGCAAATCAATCGGGTGTAATTTCCATCAGCTTTTTCAAGAGCTCTTTTCAAGCTCTTAAAGATGTGGATAGTAAACACTTGAGAGAAATATCATTTTACCTATACCCACTCTCTTCCTATCACACACAAGGACCGATGCCCATATTTGCGTCTTGCGTCCAAAACAGAAAATTAATCACACTTAAAGGGACCGAAAAGTCGCCAGTCGTGGTGTTTGGAGCTTGGCCCGGCTCGGGTAATATTCAGGAATCGCCGTACATCTTCGGTAAACGAGCGCGCAATTGCAGTGATATGCATTCGACCAAAGAAAGACGAACTGAACAACCCAACTGACAAACTACCCCACCCTCGACGGCAATTTTTTTCGCTGCTCCAAGATTGTTGTTAAGCACGGCCTTGCAATAGGGACAAGCGAATGAAATTGAACGTACATGGATATCGATCGGTGGCTCCCTTTAAATTTGTTTACGTGTTGTTAGTGGATCGGTATTAAAGGTCCCCTGCAACCCATATGCAAGTTGATTCCTGTTGATGTGCAGGGATGCATAAAACTTATATTTTGTTATTCAAACATCTGTTTCATAAGTTTTAAAATATTTTGAAAATCATTTTCTCAAACAAACTAAGCTCCACCCTAAAAATATGCCCCAGATCTCATTCCTGCAATGACATCATCTGTTAATCGTTAGTGAGCTAAGGAGAGACAGTGGTATGTAGCTATGCCAGAGATGACCATCTGTTCTAATAGACCATAAAAATGCCTACATAGGAGTTGCTATGTCAGACATGCTGTAGCATCACCAGGAAAAGAATGGTAAAGAGGAGGTATTGTTTGAAAGCATGCAACTCTATTGTGAGCATGTGCTGAGCTGGGGGAAGTTACATTCCACTGTCTATTGTAGAATGTTAGTGTAGCTGACTGATGATTGACAGATGATGTCATTGCGGGAATGAGATCTGGAGCTTTTTTTTTTCTTTTTTTTTTAGGGTGGAGCTTAGGAGGTTTGAAAAATATTTCAAAAAACATTTTAAAATCTATGAAACATATCTAGATGTTTGAATAACAGAATATTAGTTGTATGCATCCCTACACATCAACAGCAATAAACTTGCATTTGTGTTGCGTTTGGGTTGAAGGGGCCTTTTAAATTTAAACAGTAAGTTTAAGTTAACTGTTAAATCGTTTCTATTTTGTTTAAATCGGTATTTGTTTTTTTATCTTTTTTTTTTCTTGTGTGTGTGTGTGTTTTCCAAACGTAAACATTTTTCTTTAATCTAATTATTCTTAGTTGGTCTTCAAATATGTATTTTCTGTATACGTAGATTAACTTATATCTTTGTTTCTAATTTCTACAAGGGATTATATTCTTTTTTCTGTACGTCAGTCTATAAAAAATATTTTCATGTACGTAGTTAATGCTGACAGAGCCGTTGTGGAAAGCACTTTTGAAACTGACAATGTTACCCTGTATAAATAAAACTGCTGATAAATATTATAGTTGTGAAGTCAAATGGCCGAACCTGTCAACTTTCTTATGTCTACGGATAGGTTCTTTCAGGAGTATCATCACTCAGGACCAATTCGCTATCCACTGTTCTCATGATCGTTTAACCATTTCAGGACAGGAATTATTTAAGTACTAAATTGATCACATTTTGTACTTCAAGTTGGCAACAATATTTTTCTTTTAGTGCTACATCAGGGTTCTAATAAGGTGTGATGTTTTTGAAAACAATATACACGGTTAAAAAATTTGTTGAAAAGTTGGAAAATTGCCAGTTTTGATGAAAACAATGATTTTAAACCTCTTAATGTGTTGCCAATTTAAGGATTTTAAAAGCTTATTCTTGTTTTAAAAATTCCTGGCATCAAACACAATATGGTCATGAAACAAAAATGGACATAGTGTGTGCAGAAATTTTTGCTCTTTTTACTCATGCATCTGGTATATTTTCTAGAGCTCTGAATCAAAAGTTATTTAGCAAAACCACAAAATGTGGTCAATTGCCATGAAAGGGTTAAAATAGCAGGGTTTTATCGCTATTGACCTGACAATGCCAATACGCACCTCCTATCGCCACGGATTCTGACAATGGAAAAACTTCTGAAAAATATGGAAAATTATCAAACCATACGCCATTTTCAAGAATGTTCACAGAGTATAAAACTTTACAGAGCAGAGCATGCATTATGAAGTAGCATTGTAAGATTTATTTGCATGATCTAGCGATGACATTGTGCCAAGAAAGAATTCATGTTTAGTTCTAGAGTTCAGGTTAGTTTGGTTTAGAGGAATATTCCCGATTGCTGCAACACGTGCTGGAACTTTGTATCCACCCTCTGTCGGCAGTGCTCGCACAGTAGAGTTTTCTACGCTATCTTTGGCGATATAGAAATTAATGTTTTATTGTAGTCACATGTGCACAAATAAAAAGTAACTGGATCGGCCACTGAAATAATATACAGCTATCACCCCAATAACAATAAATACGTGTCCTGGTAAAATGCAGTCGTACGCATCAGGCATCCTTCCTGACCATATTTCCCCTCCTTATTTCTTCTAAAAGGTTGACAGAATGTCCGATCGCTACACCTTCCAGTCCCCACTGTCCATCATCCACCTCTTCTTCGGGATCTGCCAATCTGCGACGTCGTGCTGCCCGTCGACGTCCCCTCGGGAAAGAGCGCGAGGGACCCTCGCCCGCCTCCTCTCTGTCTTCCAAGAAATGAAACGCGACGACCTGATCCGCGTGGTCCGGCGTGAGCTGACGCGCATCGACCAAGAGCTCGACCGCTACAGCAAGTTCCTCTTTGAAGGGGGCCAATTCGAGATCAGGACCAACGTTGGTGGCGCTGCAGCAGCCAATCGGGGACACCCTCGGCACTCGTTCAGCGACGGTGACATGACTGTTTTGACGTCGTCTGCAGAAACCATCAAAGGTCGGCTGAATGACATCGTGAGCTGGTTCAAAACAAAGTCATCAGGTGAGTGGATCGACTCCACGTGCTGACATAATTGTAAAGAAATATATGGAAATGTTACATTCGGAGAAAAATGTTCTGAATTTTTTTGAATAAAATTGTCGCAACACGTTGGCTCCTGTTAGGATGTCGGTAGGCACCGGTTCAAATGCTTGATGTGTTTATTAAGAACTTGGAAACTTTCCAACCATAGACTTCAAAACTGTCACAAGTAAACATTTTTTTGGATGTGCCACATAACTTATTGCTAACATTTTTTTAATATTAGAAAATGTGTTGAAGGAAAGCTGTATGTAAGGCCATTAGAGGGTGGTCTTTCTGTACAGGTTTGACTATTATTTGCTTGCTCCTTTCCAAACTCAAATAGACTTTCCAGACATATGTTTCAATGCAAAACATTCACGATTATCACTATCATTCTGTAATAGATGTCTTCAAGTTGGCGGGGAACAAGGAAACGACTGCGGAAGACATCTACGAAGTCCCACAGTCTAACTTCAGTGTCTTCGATGATCGCAACACCTACGAAGCACTCGTACCGCTAAAAGGACGGAAAAACTCGGGCGACAAGAGAAAGGAAAAGGCGAAACAAAATGAATATTATTAGGTTCTATGGGGCACGACCATGATTTTCATATTCTGTCCAAGAACCTTTCTGGCCTGAAATCTACTTCCTCCTGAAGTCGTAAACTGCAAAATGCAAATAATTTAGAACCTTTAAACCCTACTCTATTTTTGCCACCATGGCCACTGGTCGTTATGTCATTGCATATTGATCGCAAAATACCAAGTATGTCACTCGTAAGATGAATCTGATTGATCGTACGATCAATCGCTAAGCTTCGTGTTACGGGGCTCTGGTACATTTTATCGAGATATGACAATGTGTTTTTAATGTATATTTTTCGACATAATTATTCTTTAATATACCTCTTTTTTAGATCCATATAATAAACCTATCATTAGGTGTACGAAATATGTACAAGACGAAGATTCTGCTCGCTTCAGTAATGATTAGTGAACATGTTCATTATATTGTCTTCCATTGTCTTCATTTTGCAAACCAATTTACAGTGATGATCTGAGATAAATTTGGATGCTATTCCATTTTCTTCCAAAGAGAGCAAGCTAGAAAACAAAATGCTTATTACCTGTGTAACTTACAAGACTACAACGAATTGAGCCTCAAAATAAATACCTCTATGAAATATATCTGCAAAATGTTAGTTATTGCATCATCATTCTTTCGCACATTTCCTAATCAGACAATGTTGGCTTAATCATCAGTTGTTTAAATCTGATCTCCTCTATTACTTTATGACATTTGACATTTCGTTTTGGGGGTGGAGAAAATTGTATAATAATGACAATAATGATAGTTTTTTTCTATATAGCGCTCATATATATCCGTCACCCTGTGCACCGACTTTACCATAGTTATAACCCTGGTCATGGCCGAGCTGCCAAATTTTTAGCCCTCTGACATATTCGGTACCCATTTACACCTGGGTGGAGAGTGGCAAATGTGGATTAATGTCTTTCCAAGGGACGTTTAGATGGATTACAGATGGATTACACGTCTACTGTATTGATGCACCTAATCCTTAAAGTCACTTCATCCCTTTTACAGACTTACACAAGATTCCGCGAAACTTTGCACGGGTTTAGTAAACATCCTGTAGATATAGTGCCTATGTAATTTCAAGGTCACAGTTTCCTTTGCAAGGAATGAAAATCTTGCTTTTGTCGCATTTAGAAGTCAACGCAAGTACATGTACTATAGTAACGGTCAAAAAATAATTTTTAAAGAAATAAAGCGATTTTTTTTTTCGAGTCGAAAGAAATAAAATGTGTTACCAAATTGTAATCCTTTTCACATCTGCACAAGTTTTCCAATTATATTTATTTTGTAATTCATCGCATACTCCCACAGCTTCAAAATTTAGGGCTTCAAAAGGGATGAAGTACCTTTATAGGATCAGCTTATCAGTTTCAGTAATATCAGACGCGGGCGGCCATCATGGTCTGGAGAAGCTAGAAATTATGAAACTTATAGGATATCGACTAATCACGAAATAACCATGTTTCATAATGCTATAATACTCTTATTCACCCACCGATACCCCCCCCCCCCCCCCCATCCCGCGACAAGCGAATGCTATTCAGCCCAAAATACATTGGACATGTTAGAGAATGCTATGATAATTCACGTGTATGATGTGTATTATAGTTTATTATAGTTTGTACAATAATATAGTTCTTGTATTTGTATATACAGAGTCAGAGAATAAGAAAATATGTGTTGTGATGCGAAATATTGGTGCCAGTAACCAGATAATGCGATGTTGATCATTGATTAATTATTCAAACATGAATTAATTAAATCAAACTAAAATTTAATCTTCCACATGTTGCTTTTCTCCCTTAAAAGCTCTATTTCATCTCTTTTTTTTCTCTCTCTCTCTCTCTTGTTTGTCTTTCTAATTATTCCTCTTTTCTTCTTCCTCCTATCTTTTTTCCCTTCATTTCCTAATACTTTTACTCCCTACTTCCTTCATCTTTTCCGTCCAAGTTTGTTTTCCTGTCTGTCCTTCCTCGTCCCACTTCATTTTCCTTTCCTTCCCTTTCTCCCCCTCTTCCGCTTCATCACATTTTCTACAATTCCCTTTATTCTCGTGAACGTGTAGTACTTATATATTTATATATATATATATATATATATATATATATATGCATCTTCTTCTTAAGTGCACTCGTGATTGTCACGAATTAAAACAACAGATGACTCACTACTTCACTGAAAGTGAAACGCACTCGTTATAGTGCGTCCCGGAAAAAAAAACAAAAAAACGAAACCCTAAAAAAAAAGGTTATTGTGACCACACTAAGTGCGCTCTATGACAATAATTATCTATTTTCCATAAGTTAGGATCACATGCGAACATGATAGAGGGAAATACCATCTTTAAGAGATATGATACGTGAAATTCCCTTGTGTGATGGCATGCATTCAATCAGAAATTCGTAAAACACGGGTCAATACCAATTTCCAGTGCGGTGGCAGGGGCGTACGCCCCAAGAATTTCCAAGATCAATAAATATCCCTCAAAGGATGAAAAAGGTGCCCCTCTTGCGATGAAAAAGGTGCCCCTCCTGAGGTGGGAAATTGCCATAGTCTTTATATTGTTTTTTTTTCCTTATGTGGCCTTTTTTACCTTGTATTTCCATTTGATGACAATGGAAAGTGCTACTTACTTTACTTTTATGAAACTTATCACCTTTCTGACCGCTTTACTATTCTTAAAAGAAATTTCATTTTTGAAAAAAAAATGCAACAAATTGCATTTCATTTCGATTGCAGTACCATTTCAATACAAAACATGCCCTTTCCTTACGCCCAACGTCGACAATACATTGGCCATCCTTTATTTTATTATGAGGGCATTGTCCTTACCCTCATTATTGAAAGAAACAGATGAAAACAGTCTTCTTATGGGGTTTCCAAAGTCATGTTGCATTTGGGTCATGTTCGCATGTGATCCTATTACGATTTCATGCTTTCATCCAAACCTGGCAAACTGAGTTTTTACTTGTCATTTTCAAAATGCTGCTGCTCGGTAGAAGATGTACGGATGGATGCCATCGAGGTATCATTTAAAAGCATAATACTTACAGTTTATGGAAAATAGATGACTATGTGGTCACAATATCTCTTTGTTTTAGGGTGTCGTGTTTTTTTTTGGGACGCACTGTGTAATAATTGATATTAATTATCTTCTCCGTATACATGACATTTGCCATTCCAATGATTAGTTCAGCAGAGGAACTTCACCACATACGTTGTAATTTTCAAAGCTTCTATTCTTTTAAAACTTAATAAAATATCTCATATTTTCTCAGACATAGTGTTCCTTTATCAGATTATTTTCTCTTTTACAATATGCATTTTTTTAAAGAGTATGCCCTGAGCAAGTCCTATTCAGAGAGAGAGAGAGGCAGAGAGAGAGAGAGAGAAAGAAAGAGAGAGACCGGTAGAAATCAGTCTAGATATAGTAATCTCAATGGAGCGACAGAGAGACAGACAATAAAAATAGACAGCCAGAGAGGGAGAGAGTGATAAAGGGGGAGGCAGATATACGAGAACCGAAAGAGGACCCATGTATGAAAAAAATATGGACAAATATGCAGAAATAGAGGGAGAGAGAGAGAGAAAGAGAGGAAGAGAGAGAGGGAGAGAGAGGCTAGAAATCACATGGTAGAAATACAGAAATCTCAACGGAGGGACAGACAACTAAACAGAGCCAGTCAGGCAAAATTTATATCTCTTATTTCACTCTCTCATCCTCTCTTAACTTTTAATCTTTCTTTCTCTCTTTCTCTTTCAGTCTTAAGTTCTTTCCTTTTCTCTCTCTCTCTCTCTGTTTTTCATCTTTATTTCTCCTTTTTCTTTTCTTTGATGTCTTTTTCTCTCTTTCAATACTGTTTTCTCTCTCTCTCTCTTTCAATTCTTTAACGTCTTTCCATTTCTACTACTAGTATTTACTTTTTCATTATCTTAATCTCTCATGTCTTATCTTCCTCACTTTTCCTTCTCTCCCCCCCCCCCCCCCCCGCTCCATACTTGCAGTGGTTCTATCAAAGCTACACACAAACAAAGAGCAAATGACACTTCTGCAAATTATATATATTTTTTTTACTTGAATATCAAAATACCAATACAATAGTTCACTGTTTTTCAGTGCAACGATATTGATCAATGCGGCTTTTTTTTTTTTTACATAAATGTTACAAAATTCATTTTCTTCCTAATAACAAAGTGGTACTCCATCCTCTGTATACAGTCTTTAATGTCTTTGTATTCTCCTACATACAATAAGAATGCACATTATGTATGCTGCTATAATAGGCAAACCTATGGATTCCCGCAATTTCTTCATCTTAATTACATTTCTTTAGGGGAGGAGGAGGCAAAAGAGGCCACAGCTCTTTGCAAGGCCCGCTTCTCCCTCGGTAATGTCTATACAAATGCTGATTCTACTGAAAATCAAACATATTCAATAAGCAAAACAATGAAAATTAGCATCGATTCCTCTGGTCAAATCATGTCCAATTAAAAAAAAAATATACAGGTACATGATATATGCAAGGTCTTTCAAATAAGCAGTGAATACATGATACAAGCGCTGAGAGATTCTGTGTTTTATTTTTCCTTTTTTTTTTCTTGGATCCATCTATGCCTCTGTTCAACGCTATTCTCGGATTCATCTTTATAGCCGATGCAAATCCAGTTTGACGAAGAGCAGTCAGTGTACTAGATGAGATAAGCAGAGTACAAAATTCTTGTTATTGACAGATTAAGAGCCATCTTCTCAATCTGATTTTGGTCCTAAGAGACATGTTTTGTCCGTACAATTACCCCAACATTCCCCCCCCCCAAAAAAAAAAAGAAAAATGTTCAGCGCCGTTACCCTCTAGTAATGCAACTGTACATTGACCCAAATGGCTTTGTTTCATTTATGACGTATTTATTACCTACCGGTACTTCAAAAAAAAACCCCAATGATATCTCAAGATTACAAAACTACCGCTCTCGAGGGTGAAGTCGCAGATGAGGGCATGAAGGAGAAATATGTATTCTCATATTGTCCAATACAAAGATCCAGACAATATTTTCAACATTATGTGAGCACTAACCACTTGACATGATATTATAGTATCACTTAAATCAGGCAAAAGTTCAGGGCTGAATCGGAGAGAAGGAAATACGCTCACATTTCGACGGCTAGAATACGCATCCATGTACAGTGGAAACTCGCTGTAACAAGGTCTTGGGACCATGAAAATGACCTTGTTATATCAGGAATCTTGTTATATCAGAGCTCTTTATAGCAAGTTTCCACTGCATCTGTTTCTTATCTGTATGAGTGAGCTCTAGCTTGAAAATTATACAAGGGTATACAGAGACATTGCAGAAGAGTGCAGATCCTAAAGCTTATGTGCATTTTCGGTAGCCAAAAAGAAATTGGAAACGTGTTCAATTTTTCAGTCTCATGTTCTTTAAAAAGATATATGTACAATATCTCTTTGGTAGTCCATCCATGATTTCCGGTGAATTTTAGTGTAAATATCTGCAAGGAATGCCAGGTAACATCTATACACTGCCCTATGCTAGGACCCTTCCACCCCGACGGCTGCCCATACAACAATCTCTGTTCTTCGCACAGAGATAGATTTAAAAGTGTATAGTGTACACTGTCCCCCAAAGGTTAAGATACGTTGTAATAGAATTTGTGCCACTGTAAAAATGTTGATCCTTGTCCTGGTATCTTTACCTTTAACTAATTTAATATTTAACTTGAGGAGGAAGAAAAAAATCGGAGCAGCTTAGTTATGCTAGTATCTTGCTATTCATCATCTAAATTCAAAGAAATCTGACGAAAAGTTTTTAGAGGGCTTACGAAAACTGCACATTACCTGTACTATACCTCCATTAATTGATAACACAGTGGAAACTCAGTATAACGAGGTCCTTGGGACCATCAAAATTACCTTGTTATAGAAGAAGTCTTGTTATATCAGGTTATAAAAAAGATTGAATATAAAGAGCTGGGACCAGGAATATTACCTTGTTATATCAGGAATATTGTTGTATCAGACCTCTTTATACTGAGATTCCACTGTACAGTGTGATAAATGCAGTGGTTTGAATTAGTTTACTAAAATCTAAGACAGCAATAAATTTCATAAAAGATTCTTGTTTCAAACTAAAGAAGGGCTTCCGGATGTTCCTATCGAACTCTGCTTTAAAAAAAGACATCAAGAAGTCTCGAAAGTCCAGTTGGTATTTACACACACTGCATTTTAGCCGAGGTAATAGATGTCAATTTTTGTATGTTACTGAATTAACAGATTCTAAATGTAATGATCTGAGAATACATTAATACGTTCTACTTTGAAGCTGTAACAGATACAGATGCAAGGGCAACAGGACCATATATAAATTTTGTATTTCATGACAAGTATGCAGTATCATCAGTAACACAAGAACATAAATCAAAACTGATAAAGCACGAGAAGGAAGCACAGATAAAACAAACAGTTGCCTCCAAATCATTTTGAACTATTGTCAAACCCGAACTTTAGCGGCTTTAGCAAGCAGTCCAGATTCTTGACAGTTTATACCATACTAGCTTTCAAGCAATCTCCCCTGTCACTACAAAAACAATACAAAGCACCTTTGCCCTTAACGAAAAAACTGACATACACCTAGATAGACTTCCACCTTTTCCTACAAGGAAAACAATCCTTCCTATTGACAGATGGCTCAGCGGCTATACGATAAGATTTAGTTTGTGACAGGGCAACATCTATATAACTGTAGTTTATGAAAATGAACAAGTGACAACAACATATGAGAGTATGAATACGACATATCCCTATGACTCAGCTCCCCTCATGTGACAAGGCCTTACATTATTTTGGTTTTTAAAAATGAATGCATAATGACTAGCTCACCTTTTCGTCAGCTCTTTCACCTGTGTAAAATGTTTCACCCATAGCAGTACAGTGTCTCCTTTTAGTGAGTATTTGCATTTTCTTTTGAACCAGAATGTTGAGAACTACACATTATACATGAGCAAAAGAGCAAAAATAACAAATTTTCTAAAGTCAATTTCCAATGCTATATGTTGTGCAGTTCACAAATAAGAGCAATTTAATTGCAACTAATCAGTAAACTCTCCAAACTCGCAACCAGCGTAAAATATATATATACTATTTTCGAGTACAAATTGGCAAATTTTCCGTTGAATTTTGCAATTTACATTCACATTGATTAATTTACTAAATTCATTTTGTTCAAACTATGTTGGAGTGCAAAATAAGAATAATTGTTGCCAATTTGAGGAGGGAAAACTGATGAAGTGAGAAAATAAGAAAATTCTGAACTGCTACGGGTTAAATCTATCTTATAATGTCAAGGTGAAGTATATGTAGTCATGTATCAACCTTCAGACCGACATTTAGACTTGATTTCACTTCACCATACCCATATTACATTCTTATTTGATGATGTAAATGAAAAGCGTAATTACGAGCACTGAAATTTACATAATCATGCATGCTTGGAATACTACTAGGCCAAAAATTTGAACCATACAACAAGGCTCCATTACAAAAGCTCAAATACATATGCATATTGGCAGTCCAGTGTCAAAAACACATTTATGTTCACGGGAGCTTGTAGGATTTGCCATCACTAATGCGAGACTTCAGCACAGCAATCTTTGTTTTTTAAGTTATTTTTTAAAATTCTTTGCCTACTAATCTGGGGCCGTATTCTGAAAACGATGTTATTTTTTATTTTTATGACAATTAACTAGTTTCCCTTAACATGAAAAATGACATAGTTTTCAGAATATGGCCCCAGAGCTCATTTTCAGTTTTCTTGAGCTCTTTTTAGAGCTTTCCTGAGCTAAATGGTTCACAACTCCCATACACGTACTGTACCTCTTTCACCGTGACAGTGTAATGAGGACATATGTTTGAACAAAAACCAAAGGAGCGTTTCATCAAGTGTTTTGTCAGTGATTTTTACCGACAAATTTGCTCTCAGCCAATCAAATGCAAGGATTTCAGTAGCTTATAACAGTGGGTAAAAATCACCGACAAAACACTTGATGAAACGCTCCCCAGATATCTTTCAACACTGGACTCCTGTATCATAACTTACAGTGGAAACTCACTATATCGAGGACCATGGGACCATGAAAATATTACCCTTATAGGATAAAAACACAGAAGAACATGAAGACCTGGGACCAGCAAAATTACCTTGTTGTTATATCAGGAATCTCGTTATATCGCAGCTCTTCATAGCCATTTTCCACTGTACATGTATTAGGAGCAAAATTTGCTTCCAAAATTGGGGGTAATATCCTCATCATCAATCGAGCATTGACAGGTTCTACTTAAAACTATGCTTTCAATCTTCTCACTCACTCTCTCTCTCTCTCTCTCTTTCTCTCTCTCTCTCTCTCTCTGTTGTTTTCATATTATAATGTAACATCTTCCTCGGCAATGCATAAAAACAAAGAGTGACAAATATCTACTAAAGACATTCAAGTCTGCCTACACAGTCACATTGAAATACATTACCAATGTACGCAATCAAAACTGCTTCTTTAAAGGCAAAATACTAATAATAATTTACAGTTTGTGTATTCCCGCATCACGGTTTGGTGGTGGATTTCCGTTTTAGCCTCTCTCTCCAGTCTCCCTGGATTTGCTCGAAGTTGGCATTATACTTCGCTTTGCCCCTGTAATAAGGAAGAATAAAAGAAATCTGAGCATTGATGGTAGTATTTACAGATAAAGTTAGGTTCTGGTCATGCTATTACATAGTGAAAGAAACTGTCTCAAAGCAATTGCGAAAGGTTGATCATGTCTACATAAGAATTGGTGTATACTGTGAGGTTTTGTAATCATCAAAATAGATAAGACATTGACCCAATCTCACTGAAAAGCACATGCATTGTACACAGAAATGGGTATATGGGACTCTACACACATTTGTCGTTACAGTTCAGCCCAAACATTTCAGCTATTTCTTGTCATATTTCGAATGTGATGGCATTTGAAGAGCAATCCTTTTCAGGGGACATTTCTACTATGATGTTCTTCCCAACTGACGTAGAAAGGAAGGAGAAAGCTCATTATTTTTCACCTTTATCAGAACTGAACCTTCTCTTCAACATTTGAAAACACATGCTGAAAAATCAATCCAAAAGGTGATGGAAACCAAGATTATACGGGAGATGACAATGGAATAGAATTCCTTGTTTCATCAAGTGTCTTGTTGGTGATTTTACTGACAAATTTGCTCTCAGCTAATCACATGCAAGGATTTCAGTAGCTTATAACAGTTATTGCACCTTGTCATTGATGACAAGTTTTATGAAACAGGGCCCTGGGGAGCATTTCATCAAGTGTCTTGTTGGTGATTTATACTGACAAATTTGCTCTCAGCCAATCTGATGCAAGGATTTCAGTAGCTTATAACAGTTAATGCAACTTGTCATTGATGAAAAGTTTTATGAAACAGGGACCTGGGCTATTTGAACCTACCCACAAGGTAGCTCAGCAGAACGGAGAGGCACGAAAAGGCACGTCCGAAAAGCAATCGGCGAAATTGTTGGCGATAGTGGTGAATTAAAAGTTGCAATTTGACATGTGCAATGAGAGTTTGGGTGATATTAAAGAGAATTGCTAACTTTGTAGAGGCTTGATAAAATCTGAGCTGCCTGGCCTTACATGCTATCAGTGTATGTAATATGGTGTAAACATGAAGCCCAGGAAAAAAAATGCACTTCAAAATCATCATGTGCTTCACAAAAGTAAACATATGCAAGTGACCGGAAATGCCAGACTCATTTTCCCTGATAGATTCAGTGTTAGACTAAAGCGTATTGCCATACGCATTCGTAAATTTATGGGAGTATTCATTCCTAGATATCTTAATATTAGCATTATATATTTGAAAACCTTTCTATGCTTGGCTATGTATTAATTCTTCTGAACATCATTATACAAGACAGATATCAAAATTCAACAATTTATTAAATCAAGCCTCCACAAAGTTACCGATTCCCTTTAAGGCTTATTAAAGGTAATAGAGGTACATTAGTTTTACCCTCTCTATGGCTTAACCCTTTCATGACAGGAATTATTTAAAGGTTCCCTTTTATGGAATTACAAAGGAACTTCAATTAGTAGACTTTTCTACTGTGAATCCAGATCTGTCAACCATTTTACCTGAATTCCATTCATTAATCTGTAAACTTGAAAATAAAAAATTAATTGGGAACGCCCCTAAAAATTTTGGAAAATCGGTCCAGCGATCGATGACGTCATGTGACGTCACACTCAGAATGCTTGACTCCACGCAAGCTGAAAGTGTGTGTGTAGGCTATTGAACTTCGTGTAGATCCTAGCTTCGACTTCGTGCCATTACAGCCCTTCATTTTAGTTTTTTTTTAATCCTATATCAACGAACGATAACATCTTCTTCAGACAGAAGAAATAAAAGAGGAATTAGGGGCACGGCCGTATTTGTTTGAACCAGACATGTCGGATTCTGATTATATGACAGAGACGTCCCTGATTTAAATAACGGAGAAGATATCGACGGGAGACTTGGGAATTATAACTAGTAATTCCTTTTGATAATTAGATTGCCGATTAAATTTTAATTTACGCATATCCACCAATTATGAATCTTGTTTGCGCTTGCAAAATGCCCCAGTCCTGATGAGGCTGAGCTGATGGCTGATCGAGGCAGTGAGCTCGACGTGCGCAGGTGTACACGCCGTGCCGTTCGGTCGTTCGCCTGCTGACCCTGCCTGGCCTGGGCTTGGGTAGGGTTTTACTGGTGCATGGGGTGGTAGCGTTTTGTTTCTAGTAAATTCTAACATTGATATCCAGAAAACCCTTAGCTCTCCTGTTACCTTGCATGTTTTCATTGTGCTGCTATGAATAATAAGTACCGGTAGACTAAGTTAGTGTAGGTACAGTGATAGTTGATCAATAGATATATGATCAATAGATACCGTAGATCAAGTTTGATTTTGGGGATGGCATCTTGCTTCAGAGACGGCCTCTTCTTGATGCCAAACGCCGCATGCAGCCCCGTACTATCGAGGAAGTCCTCCGCACAAATGTGCTCGGAACACACGGACACTGCGGTCACTCGGCCCCTTCCAATTGACGCGAGTTAGTTTCACTTTTGAGGTCCATTTTCTTCTAATATTTGGGTCTTTGAGGAATAAATGTAGACTTACACCCTCCTTTGTGATGTTGCTGCAACCTGCAAAGACACAGCGTTGCGGCATACTTCGATTTAGAGGTGGTTTTCGAGGTGGTATATAACTGCAAGTTAGTTTGCACGCGTGATATATGCAAGATATTGTAAACAAGCACCGGCGATGTCGGTTTGTGACGTCACACGTCAATCATGCTCGAAGAACGAGAATTCGGGGTTTAAAAGGGGGCGGAGCTTAGCAGACTCGTTTAGGCCTGAATACGTGGGGAAAATATTATTTTAAAAATATTCAGATAAGTATTCATTGCAAACGGATGTCATTTTTCAATTTAGATGAGTATCATGTACAAAATAACAAGAATTATAATTTCATAGAAGGGAACCTTTAAGGGGTAAATTGATCACATTTTATTCTTCAAATTGGCAACAATAATATTTTTCTTTCAGTGCTACACAGTTCTAACAAAATGCAATGTCTTTGAAAACAAAATGCATCATTAGAAACTTAGTCGAAAGTTGAAAAAAATTGCCAATTTTAATAAAAACAGTGATTTTGAACCTCTCAATGTGTTGCCAATTTAAGGATTTTCAAGCTTATTCTCTTTTTTAAAATTCCTGGCATCAAACGCAATATGGTCATGCAACAAAAATGGACACAATGTATGCAGAAATTTTTGCTTGTTCTACTCGTGCATCTGGTATATTTTTTAGAGCTCTGAATCAAAAGATATTGAAGCAAACCACAAAATGTGGTCAATTGTCTTGAAAGGGTTAATGATATATTTCTACCTTAATACAATAAAATAACAATTTTCAACAATATGCTTTCCGGACGCATCTTTTTGTGCCACTACATTTATTGAAAACGAACATTAATATTCTCTTACTCAATGATTATATATCTTAAACGTAATGCAGTGCTAGTAAGAAATACGGGGGTTGAAAAAAAAGAAAGATTATATTTCCTCAGGGAAGCCTCAGTGGACCATTTTCGTTCATAATGTGCAATAATTCAATTCACAAAGTTGGCTCCTTTTCCAAATCTGTGCAAAAGTGCTAAAGTAAAATTCAAATTTGCGGCATCCCTCAGGGAATTGTACTTGGTCCACTGTTGTTCATTAAGTTCAATAATTCTAGTTTAACCTACATGACCAACTGCTCCTTCTTCCAATCTGCAATCATCTTCTGGTTGCGGACTCCGATGTCTTCCTCCTCACTCTCCTCGCTCTCCTCCATCTCCTTCTCCTGCTCCTCCTTGATCTTGCTCCACTTGGAGACCAGGGAATGAGGGAGCTTGCTCTTCACCAATTTAGGCTAAGCAAAACAAATAAAGAAGTAAAAGTCATGATGTAGCACGGAATGAGTAAAGAAATAGACAAGTCATGAATCACATCTCATTTGGTCACCAGGGCAGGTATTCAGTTCAAAACACGCATGAAGTATATATATTACTAAGCATTTGGCTTAGCAAGGTAAAGTGGCATAATTCATGTTCAGATCAAATTTAAGTATTTTACTTTCATACTCATATTTCGTACTTAAGTACTTAATTGACTACGGGCCCAGGGAGTGAGGGAGCTTGCTCTTCATCAACTTGGACTGTAGGAGTAAACACGAACCATATATGGTAAAGCCCATCATGTAGGTGTGAATGTGAAACAAATAAACCAGCCAAATAAACATTCATCTCACTTAGAGATCTGGGAGTATGGGAGTTTTACCAGCTATAAAGGCCTAGTGGGAGAACTAGGGAGGTCAAATTATGACTAGATATCACCAATGAAGAATAACATGTTGTAAACAGAATACAGCTAATAAATATTGGGTTCGTGATAAGGGGTTAATTCTCGGTTTTAGTTAACACTTGTGCTCTTTAAAAGGCACAAGAATCCTTTCATTCCCATACACTTAATACTGGGACGTTTCCATAGTCAACGGGTTAGGATTTTAAAATTAGAATAAAGGTTAGTAGGAAACGGTAATTGAGGATTAAGGTTCAAGTTGATGATGTGTATACATCTATTCTATAGGCATAGGCCAATTCTTGATTCATGTGCTTGCCAATTGTACATGTAACTTGCAACTGCCCTGTTATTCTATCATCTTCTTACCTCCTTCTCTTTTTTCTTCTTCTTTTTACTCCTTGATGGGGGTGCAGCTGGTTGCTGAGGTACTGGTGGTGCTGCGGCTGAGGTGGCAGGTGCAGACAGCACTGGGGCAGCCGCTATAGTAGCAGCACCCTTGGTGACTGCAGGGGCGGAGTAGAGGACCTGGGGTTTCCCTATCACCGTTGCCGATGAATCCCTGCTGGAGGACTGGGGCGGAGGAGGGGGCTGAGCCAAGGTGGCGGCACCCGGGAAAGTGGCAAGGAATGGGGGCGGGGTGAGGGGCCGGACGGTGTCCCCTTCCTCCGGGGGAGGTGCTGGTGGTGGGGTGGACGGCGGTGGGCTTGGGGGTAATGGAGGTAAGGCTGGCTCCTCCCCTGGTGGTGGAGGTGGGGGCGGGCCATCTGGGAGAGGAGGGGGAGGGAGGGGTGAGTTGGCTTCCTCTTGAGGCATAGGAGGTTGGGGTGGGGTCGGAGAGGGGGGAAGGGCTGGTGGAAGCTGGATCTCTGCTGGTTTAGGCACGGCAGGCTCTTCATCTGACAAAAGAGAGCGCATAAAACTCAGTAAGATGGGCTGATTTGATGCCTCAGTAAGATGGTCAGATATGATGCCTTTTAGAATCGTATTCATGAAAGGGAACTTGTATATGAACCTACTTATAGAGACTTGGCTTCACCCAAACAATCATTAATACAGGGCTGACAAAATGTAAAACAGCAATCGCTTGCAAATATCATAAGAGTTCCAGATTCACCAAGGTCACATGCTGCAATGCAATTGAATTACAACACTGCATACTGCAATTCGCAAAAGTTCCTGCTGCAGAAGTATGGGATTTTACAGTGTACCAACATTACATTTTTAAAGATAAAGTTGAGTTCTGGTCATGATAATGAATTGTGAAAGAATCTGTATCAAAGCAATTTGGAAAGGTTGATTATATACCACATAAGAATTGGTGTATGCTGTAAGGTTTTGGAATCACCAAAATGATATTAAGAAATTGACTCAATCCTGCTGAGATTCACATGCACTGCACACAGAAATATGTATATGGGACTACACACAAATGTTTGGCCTGAACATTTCAGCTGTTTCTTGTCATATTTGTGAGGGCATTTGAAGAGCAATTCTTTTCAGGGGGCATATCTACTATGATAATTTTCCAAACTAACATAATAAAAATGGGAAAGCTCACAAATTATTTTGTACCTTTCCCAGAACTCAACCTTCCCTTTAAGGAGCAATAGTCACGATTATCATCAATTATAATTACCTGATGTGTCTCCCTCATCCATCGACTCCTCCCCGCTATTCCCACCGTCGGTCGCCGATCCTCTGTCAGCGGCGTTGCTGAAGGCGCTTCTCGTCTCCTCCCTCGTCACAGTCGACTCCGTCCCTTTGGCATCTTCCGCCGCGGCTTCCACGGGATAGTCCCACTGAGACTCGTTGGTGGCCATGTTGGTGTAGTAGTACTGCTTGTGCGTCCTGGTAGTGGTCACACGAGGACAGCAGACAGGATTGGGCATTGACGAGGAAGGTTGGAGATAGAGAAAAAGGGAGAGAAAGAGAGAGAAATCGAGAGGATTAGAACCAAGGAAGGGGGTGAATTCCAAGCAGCATGTACTAAGCAATTTTATATCATCACCAGAAATGAAAACAAAACAAGCGAGGTAAAATATATAGTTTCAAAAGGCATAGCATTAAATCACCGAAAACACAGTTTCCAGTCATCTTTGGATTTCAAAAAGGGTTAAGTTTTCTATCCCAAAATAGTGAAAAGGTTCAAAACGTGAAAAAAATTGTTTTACAGACAATGAACGAAGGGCTACAAAAACTGCCAAAATAAGAACGGCATTTTTGTTTTGATTTGTTTTGTTTTTGTTTTTTTAAATTACTGAAGATTAAGAGCAGAGATCTAAAGTGTTTTCCATATTGGGATTCCATGAATGACAAAGGCCTTTCCATTCAAAACGTCATACCCCCCCCCCCTGTAACCCATATACAGGTATCTCTATCAACCAATTCTGACCGTGTTTCGATCATTCTGAGAGTAAAATGTTATTTGATCACAGGGGTGCTTGGTTGGTCTAAGTTTCATGGAGTATGGCCAGAAATTCAAATGCACAGTGACAGTAACCAAAGTGCAGATGACGTTATGTACACAAAAGCAAATGTCAATGTTCGTCATGAATATTCAGTTACTCATGAATATTCACTCACTCATGAATAAAAATCATTCATTCATGAATAGACATTGTTGTATAAACATTCATTTCACATGGGTCTGGAATATGTCCAAACAAAATCACCGAGAAATGTTGCATTTTCTGAAAAGACAGAGATGTTACTCATGAATATTCGCTCACTCATGAATAAAGATCATTCATTCATGAATAAACATTTGAACAGCACCGTCTTATTCGCAATCTGTATTCAAACGGTAAGCTTGATGAATATGGGGGCATCACTGACCTACCCAACTTTGCGAATATGAAGAATAGCTGATCAAATAGTCACAAACGAATTTCTTGTTCTGAATAAAAGGAAAGTATTCTATAGTACATTTTGTACAGATTAAAGCAATAAACAATCATTCAATCTTCCAGTTAAACTTCTTTTCATTTGGTAGTATACAGCTGAGCATTTTTCAATTATAACTCGCTAGAATAACATTTCGTTTCGTTTCAGTCTCAGGAAATGCAACATTCACACACATTCACATTCAAGAAAATCAATAAATTATATGGCAATAACTGAATAGAAAATAAGGTAGAAAAGATTTGTTTTTGACTGACCGCACCGGACCATCTTCTTGCTGCTGTCGCAGAGTTCCACATCCTCCCCGACGGACAATCCTCGATGCTCCACAGAGTGCTGCATCCTGCTTGCACCATCATGGTGACTTTTAAAACACAATTTCTTTTTCTTCTTTTTTTTTTTTCACTTTTATTGGTAATGGAGAGAAAAGAGTGTTGTGTTGTTTTGAGGGGAGGGGCACGGATGGGAGGGGAATGATTGAAAAAAAAAGATCCACAATTTCGCCAATTTGAAGAGATTGAAATATTAAGTGAAAAGTGTTTCTGGTTTTTCGCAACCATTTTTTTAAAAGGTATTCTTAACGTTCCTTTTTCCCACCCATCAGTAAAGGTAATTTAGCATCAAACATTGTCCCTTTCTGAAACCATTTGGACTCTTTGGGGCAAAATAGATGATCGACCCAAGTGTATTCAGATTCAAAGGGCGTTGTGAAAATCTGTATGAACGATATTCTTCAGATATAATTGAAATACCCATACCCTGTGAATTAGAATTTTACCACCTTGTCATAAAAGCTTCCGAAGGGTTTCAAGAAGTAATGTCACAAAATTGAAAGTTGATGAAAGGGGTGTGAGTTCATGCCTCATGATTTTTGATTTTGTCTTTTCAGCTCTGAAGCTTCTCTTCATAAAAAAAGCAATTACCATCGGGTCAAAAATCCCTAAAAGGAATGATACTATCCTTCCTAGTTTGTGGACTTGGGGGTGTGGGAATGTGGATGTGGGAGGGATCAGTTAATTAATTGTCGGGTAAGGGATGATGGGGAAATGACGGGGGAAGAGGAAAGGGAGAAAAAAACACATAGCAACTGCACATGGTAATGAAGAGAGTCATGGCATCAGAATTACAGAGTCGTTAATGTGTTCCACCACAACTCCTTCCACAAGGGTGGAACACACTGCTAAGGCTCAATCACCAAAGCAAAGTTCTCTCTTCGCGCTGGATAGAGTCTAACGTTCTGCCAACACAAACAAATCCCCTTTAACTCTTTCGTTCTAGCAATTCAATGATTCATCCAGTCGCCAACAAGAGGGGGCGCTGTTGAAAGTGACAAGCCTTTTGACCGTACCTGTCCCAGGAGCAGAGCCAGCCATTGGGGGCGGCCTCCGTCTCATATCGCTGAAGCTCCCAGTCGGATGTCTCCAGGCGCTGAAGGAGATGCTTGCTCTCCAGGATCCCTTCCCTCCAATCCTGGATCCGAGTCTGAGAAGGAGAAGAAATGGAGAAGACCTTAAGATTAATCTCAGATGGAAGGAAAAGTTGAATTCACTCTCAGATGAAAGGAAAAGTTGAATCCACGATCACATGATACAAATTCTGATAAGCTTTCGCAAAGAATTTTAATAATATGGAGATGCTCGAGCTCTAGAACCTCCTTCCTCTAATCATGGTCTGAGTAAGAGATAATACGAAGACTTTAAAATCCATCTATAAAAAAAATGTAAAGTTGCACATTTTAGATGCTAAAAGCTACTTTTTCCATATTTTTCAGAGTTCAAGCTTTCCATGCTTCAACGAAAAATGACCCTGTAAAACTGCCAATGACCAGCGCTCTTAAGATGCTAACAATTATTCCATTACAGCAGAAAGGATGATCCTTTGGTTTGATAATTTCCTGAAAATGACCCACTGATATCATGTGGAGTCCTGCCAACAGGTACGGCCCTTTACCCAACTGTCTCATCAATTCTCCCTATCGCATATAGCTCTCCAAATCCGAAACGGATGCGGCGCTCTAATTTTGGGGCATGTGATTGCTGGCAACTGAGCTTCCGGGTCCGGCCGGAGCGTCATTGACAATGTGTTAGAAGACGTGGTAAGCCTAGCAAAAACTCCCTTTTGTTCCTAATCTAGCAAATAATCGTGTTTTTATACAGTTGATATTTAAATGGGATTCTTCTGTGAAGCCACCCAACGTGGGATGTTGAGCCGACGATGCACAACGTTTTTTCAGCAGAACAATCACGCACAAAAAAAGCAAGGAAATATCAGTGTATGCTCGCTATAGTTATAGACTGGAACCGGAACTTTATGTGCCAACATCATTGTCCCCGATATCGGAATCGCGAGCTGATATCGGCTGATATCGGCTATATGCGATAGGGAGAATTAACTTTCATCTATGTCTCAATGTTTCCGTACATGGTTTAAATAACGTACTTGGTTTAAATAACGTACCTCCATTTCAATGAGCATGACCTGGAACTTATTGAGACCTTTGGTAGAGATTCCGAGAAACTCCAATTTGTTCATCATGGTGGACACCATGTCTACTATCTCCTCCTGTAAATGATAGAAATACAATACTGGTCATGAAATGTTCAAAACCGAAGGTCATGAAATACAAGGCAATATCCAAATTGTATCTTGCCCACCTGCTACCAAATGACATGAATGTTGCCAAAGAGCATCCCTGACCCAAATTTGGTTGCACTTGGAACAATGTATGAAAAGTTATAAGTCATAAGAAAGTCTTGTGGGTAACTTAAAGAGATATATGACCTCAGATAACCTGTGACCATAGCATGTGACCCTTGACATCACCATCACGTGATTGTCCCTTAAGTGCATTTATTTGTAATTTTTTCAACTTTCGACAAAATTTCTAACCATGTATATTGTTCTCAAAAACATTACACCTTATTAGAACCATGTAGCACTAAAAGAATATTGTTGCCAATTTGAAGAACGAAATGTGATCAATTTAGCCCTTGAATAACTCCTGTCCTGAAAGGGTTAAATTTGGAATCAACATTATATCTAACCCTAACCCTAAACCTAACCCAGAACTCAATTTCAACTCTAACCCATAGCAAATGTCATGTTTATACCAATGATATTTTAACAAGTCTACAAACATACATCAATATTTTCATTGTTAATTTGGGAGATCAAAACTCGCCTTCTTCTCTTTCTCCTCTCTTTTTTTCTGTTTCTCCTTGGCCTTGTCTTTCTCATCTGGGGTGAGTTCATCCTGAAGGTCACATTGTACACCAGATTCCTGCGTTGTTCCAGAGCTCTTCTGCTTCCCAGCCAGGTTCTCCAATCGCTTCTTTTTAAACCTTGACAGGTCCACGCTTCCAGTCTCATCTGATTTAGGAGAAAATGGAAATAACAACACTGATTCAGAAACAAAGTCAAAAACAAAGTGAAAAAACACTGTCAAACTACTATAAGTCGACATAGCATGAGTTCATCCGGAAGGCCACATCGAATAAAAGCTTCCCGCATGGTTCCAAAGCAACTTCTGCTTCCCAGCCAAGTTTTCCAGTCCAGTCGCTTCTTCTTAAACCTTGATAGATCCACGCTTCCACTCTCATCTGATCAGAAAATGCAATGGTGAAAAACGCTAAGAAGTATACCAAACATATCTACCCTCCTGCTTATTGCTACATTTTTAGCATAATTTAATATCATCTCACAGCTGCAAGAGGAGCCAATCCTGCCTTCCATACTCCCTGACCTCGGTCAAATCATAAGAAATTGACATGCATATATACAATGTGTTTATTTCAAAAGGAAACCCAACTTTTCCATAGATTAGTAGAAAAATAAATATTTCTGTGTTGATTCTTATTATTCATGTCAAAGTTCAATTCATCCTCTTTCATATGATACCAAATGTGTATTGAAATTGTCATGCATGAATAAAATTGAATGGTGATTGATGTCAAAAGTAGTTTGCGCACAGAAGTAATGCAAAGTAGAATGCCATTCGGTACAATGCAAAGAAACAAAACAAGTGATAAAGATGCATAGCAAAGAAAAGTGATATTTCAAGATGTTTCCTTATTCATATTTCAACATGAATGCAACCTTGAATGAGAAACGAGTCCAAAATTAGCCTCAATGTCCTTCCAAATGACGGCCTTGTCTGTCCAAGCAAGTGTGTGCTCGAGGAAGCAGAGTGAGATTCAATGGATGGCTATTCATTGTGCAGAAGAATAGATCCCGCTCTCATGTGCAAATCAATTTTTACATTGCTGGTTTCAAATTGTTTTAGTTCAATGAACCCAGACTCTATCATCACAAATGTTGTAGCGTATGAAAGGGGATAAAATTCCTCTTTTTATGGTATTACAATAAATCAAGTTATAATTATTTGACGAAATGTTGCTGGAGAAAGTTGGGTTTCCTTTTTTAAGAAACACTCTCTGTACATCCGGCAACATGAAATATTCCATCTGTTTCACAATAGTTTGGGAATTTTCTTTGTACTAATCTATCTATACATGCATACACAGTTTGCTTTCTGTTTAATTCATATATATAAGTGCCTCATAAACTTCTTGCAAAATCATACACAATCAAAAGAATCCATTTGGGTTTAACTAACTTTAGAACCTGGGCCCTGTTTCATAAAACTTGTTATCGATAACCACTGTCACAGATCTATGACAAAATTTGCTCACAGCCAATCAAATGCAATGATTTCAGTAGCTTATATCAATTATCGTAACTTGTTATTGATTACAAGTTTTATGAAAAAGGGCCCAGAACTGTTTCATTTGTAAAGTAATCATGTTACAGTAAACAGCAAAACTTGATGTTAATGAACGTGTCTTACCATAAATACTGGCCATGTCTGCTACATCTGATTTACGTTTCTTGCCTTTCTCAGGCTTTGGGGGCTCTGGTGACTTCTTTACTTCGGCCTCTTCTAATTCCTTCAACTCAGCCTGCAAGAGACAGAGAGAGAATGAGAGAGATACAGAGAGAGAGAATGAGAGAGAGAGAGAGACAGAGAGACAGAGAGAGACAAAGAGAGACAAAGAGAGAGAAAGAGAGAGATACAGAGACAGAGGGAGAAAAGGAATTACATTTTAGATACAAGTCCTGTCTCACAAAGCCGTACAGAGTAAAATGATACATTTCTTTGCCAGGGCCATTCTTACATACATGTAAGTTAATCTACGCACTTCAAACTATTAAAGGGAAATCCAACCTTAATGGCAAGTTGCTCTAAAAGAAAGAGGAAAAATTAGAGAAGCAGATTGGTGAAAGTTTGAACGAAATCCAACAAGCAATAAGAAAGTTATGAATTTTTGAAAGTTGTAATCACTACACATATGGGAATTTCAAATTGGCCGAATAGGTAATGTCACTGTGTTGTTGTGATGTAGTTGCGGACAACTGCCCCTATGGTAAAGGCGCTTCGGAGAAAACCGTATATTAATGATATTTTTGTGTATGACAAACAGGAGAGTTGTCCGCAAGTATGTCACAATCGACTCACCAACTTGCCAATTTGGGGTTCGCATAGAAGTAGTGATCTCATCTTTCAAACATCCATAACTTTCTTATTCCTTGTGCGATTTGTTTCAAACTTACACCATATTGTTTTTCTAATATTTCTGCTTTCACACAAATCAACTTATTACCAAGGTTGGATTGCCCTTTAAAAGAATTGGGGGGACAGTGGCTTCCTTTAAATAAACACTAGCTCTTTAGGAGTCTAGCGGTATACAACTATGTCTAATCTTTTATCTACCCCAGTATCACTAAAATAACACCCAAATTTTCCGTCTTGGGAATTATTTCTTTTCGTTCAAAATTTGAAGGTGTGCCTTGAGAATAACAATTATAAGGTTATCTAGTATTTACCTTTTTCTTTTCTAAGGCCATCTCAAGTTGCGTATCGATGTCATCCATCTCATCAGCAAACATGTCGACAGCGTAGAGTTCATCCTTCTCCTTCTTGTCCTCCTTGACTTCTTTATTCGGCTCAGGATGAAGATCATACCTCCCATCATCGGATTCATCGTCGTCGTCCTCCTCCTCCTCCTCCTCATCATCCATTTCCTCCTTTCCATCTTTCTCAGTCCGTTCATCCTCTGCTTTACTCTTCTCAGCATCCATACTCGCTGGTAATATCGTCTCCCCTTTGGTAAATTGCGAGACGTAATTCAGTTTTTGTTTCCGCGAGACGGGAACAACCTTTTCTTCTTCGCGCTCTGCATCATCACCATCCTGCGAATTTAAATCGTCTTTCACAATATCCGCCAGCTCGTCTGGCACAGGATCCAGCTGGTATTTCACTCTTGCTGATCCGTACACGGGGAGTTTCTCAATCTCATCTTTAGCGACTTCCCCAACAGCGTCCGACATTTTCGCAAGGAGATCCTCACTTGCGACTCCATTTGGAATTTCCGCACTGACAACATCGCCGTTTTGTGCGTCCATGGCGTTTGGGTCCGCAACATTTGAGGCTGGAAGAGTCATTTGATGCGCATCATCTACAACATTTGCTTCTGGTGCAACAGGTAGCGTCGTGGCAGCTGCTGCCAGTTGTTCCTGTTGGAGTTTGAATGCTTCAGGCATTTCCCAAGTAACTTCATTGGTGTACATGTTCCAATAATAGACACAGTTTGTGTTCTCATCAAGAAGCTCCTGCCACTCCCCTACAGCTGTTAAAGATAAAGTTGAGTTTTGGTCATGAGATTACACTGTGAAAGAAACTGTCTTAAAGCAATTGGGAAAGGCTGATCATGTCTACATAAGAATATGTGTATACTGTAAGTTTTGCAAACATCAAAATCATAAGAAATTGACCCAATTTCGCTGAAAAGCACATGTAGTGTACACAGAAATGGGTATATGGGGCTGTACACACATATGGCATGGATAAACTGGGAAAGATGATAGTTTCACGGCAATGTCCAAATGTTAATAGTACCTTTAAATCAAGCATTACCTGTTAATTCAGGGTTGGCTAAATCTGCCCCAGCCTCTGCCCCTGCTACTGCCTGGGGGACGTCACCCGCTAAGCCTTGAACATCTGCTGCATTCAGCTCATCGGAAATGACAGGCTTGCCATCGATGGACTCGTCTTCAACAGGTTTCCCATCCTCCGTCTCTCCTACAGGGCTGTTCGAGGCCGTGTCCATTGCATCAATCTCCTGAAATGGAACCAAAGAATTTCTTGAGAGTAAAGCACCTCTGCATATGGATGGATGCATTTGGGCAAGCAAGGATATACAAGTCCTCTCATCGAAACCATGGGTGAATTCAAGTTCGGTGTTGAAAGCTGGTGTTGGTGTTGGGGCAAAACTAGCACCAGCCACAACACCGAACCTGAAATGAAGCTGGTGCTGGGATTGACTTCACTAGGTGTTGAGCTATCACTAATGTGATTGGTATTATTTTTATAACCCCGAATTCGGTGTTGGGGACAGAATCAGCAGCCCAATGCACGCTCTCAACACCAACACCAACACCAACACTGAACTTGAAATCACCCCATGGGAAGTTCTGACCATACAACCTTTCATCTAGTTCCACATCCTACGTTCACATCAGTATACTCTAAAACCAGAAACTTTTGCAAATTCTGCAAGTGGTGGGTTCTAAAAAGGCTCCATACCACACTCTAATTGAATTGCAATAGACACAGCCCTGAATCTTTGCAATTTGCAAAGGATTCTTTCCATAAAAAAGGGCCATCATTCATGATTTGCGAAGGTTTCTGATTTTAGAGTAATCTTCCGAGTTCCATGCATAACATGTATGCTAGAGCACAAGATATGCCTCGGCATTACCTACACTCTGGAATTCCTTCCCTTCATGAATATGAAATGAGGATAATTCTCTGAAGGCTAACCAACCCCCCCCTCCCCCCATTTTTTTGAGAAAGGTAATCAGTTTTGAAAATAACCAGAATAATGAAGCATTTGCCATTTGTTCCTGAACCCTTTTTATTAAAGGGTACCAATTACCAAAATATTTTTTGTTCCGTATGTTAGAATTTACATGTCACTAAACTATATATTCAAAATATGCGCACCAAATATAATTTCTATAAAGAGATATATGTAAGTTTAAATACACTTTCAATTAATGTAAAAGCTACTTGTGATTCGACACACCAGTACTCACTTGCCAGGAGCATGTCTTGCAGAGAACCCAACTCAAAATTTGGTTCTGTGTGTGCACTTTTCTTTTTTTTTCTTCATACTCATTAACTGTTAACCCATAGAATGGCAGGTAAGGTTTCTTGAGGTTTACTGTATACATTCTAGCCATGCTTAACATCATGGGTGGCCAATACTTGCATTGTCATTAAATAATTTGGTTGCACTTACATGTAGTTCACAAATTGTTCAGGAAAAAGGTGTGCTCACCTCCACAATCACTTCACGACTACTTCTCTCAATGTCCCGCATTGGCAAGTCTAAAAGCATGCCATGACGTAAAAAAATTTGTGTGCAAGTGTCACGGTGGTTTCAGTTTGAAGTCTTGTTTACTTTATGAAAATTGAGAGGGGATACTTACAGCAAGGAAATCAGCAAGCTTGGCATCCATAGCAGTCTTGGGCTTGGCTGGAGCCTCAGCAGGTTTCGAGTCCCTGAAGGTCGGCGGTGTATACTCCTCCTGATCATCATCACTGTCACCATAGTTGGCCATCAGACCACTGAGGGCGTTAGCACTGGAGCTTTGACCATAACCTACACAAAGAAGATGGGGGAGCGAGATTAAGAAGAGACTTAAGCTTTTGTGACTGCAGCCTACAAAAAAAAGTATCTACAGAAATATTTCATCATACAGCAGAAACTCACTAAAAAGAGCTCCGATATATAACAAGATTCCTGATAAAACAGTAATTTTGATGGTCCCAGGTCTTTATCTCCTTTTGTTTCTTACCCTGATATCTATATAAGGCCATCCCTGATATAACAAGGTTATTTTCATAGTCCCAAGGTCATTATTATAGTGAGTTTCCAATTTACATGTACATACATGCACCCTAGCCTAGATACATGTATAATCATTGCAACATGTTTTTACACAACCTTTGTAATAACAAATTAAGAAAATTGAAATTGGTGACTTTCAGTACAGAGCAAGTGGGAGAGGACCTCAACAGATATGTCGCACAGTTGCCAATTCATGTTTAATAGATTGCAACTTCAAATATTAATTTTTTTTTATAGCTGCAGCTTGATGATTTTTAATTAGATTTTACTCAAACTTTCATGGATGTGTTCCTATCGTTTTTCTGTTTTTATTAAAACCAACTAATTATCAGGGTGGACTTCCCCCTTTCAACTGGGATTTCCCTGATGATTGCTCTTACCTTTCTTGCTGCTAACAGAGGGCCCTTCAATTTGGAGCACCGTTCGTCTCTTGCCTGGGCCAGGCATGGCCCTCTCTTTCTTCTTCCCCATGTAGACTTGTGCCTTGAATCGAATCCCTAACTTGCAGACTAATTTTTGTTTGTATTTTGCTGGACCATCATGTGCAGGAATAGTTCATGTTGTCGTAACACTGCAAAGTACTGTATAAATACAAAATACCTTGCTTAAAATCACTGTATTTTAAGAATAAAATCGATGGATATTAAAGGAAAAGGAAGTTTATTCATTTATTCTACAGCATGAAACTTAAATGATTCTGAACCACTTGTGAAATTTGTGAAAGTACAGGTATCTTGCATGAAAAACAATTCAAAATTTACAACAGATTTATGCATGATTCAAATGCTTTCCTTTCCACTTGAAATCTATTAAAATAAGACGCCAACAAGGACTATAATTTATATACTTGCACTTTTATCAACTGCACCAATATTCTATGCCTCTGGAAGGTCAAAACCATGGATATGATGAAATTCACTGCAGGGCAGTATAGCCAAAGATACTGACTAGGCATTGTTCTACTTGCACGTACAATGCAAGGTCGCAACAGATACACATGAAATTAAACTGGATATGCTCAGTTAGATACGCGCAGTCATGTACTACTCAAACTGTTTGATAAGTAGATTTCTCTACAATAAAAACATTTTTTTGACTGCCATTTTTAAATCAAAGTATCCCCTCTTCAAGATCCACACATGGTGCGCCCTTCATAAACAAATATTGACTGCTTATTTTTCAGGTCAAGGTTCAACCTACATGTACATGTATAGCCCCTCCGTGATCCCGAGATCACCTTGGGCAACAGTTTTAACCACGCCCCTCAAAGCAGTCAACATAACAACACTGCCTTGCAATGCACAAGCATGTATGTGTGAAATCAAAGTTACAAAATTATGATTATCCCACACCAAAAATATGAGTAGCGTGAGAATGGTGAAAATGACGAACACACTACTCCAAAATATACATGCAGATGAAGACATTTTGGTATCCAACAAATGAGCCATATCCCACTCTTTCTGGAGCATAGATCTATGAGACTATAGCTTACTGCTGTTCCCAGTCATAATCCATCAGTGCTATAAGATAACAAACAAAACAAAACAAGACAAAACAAAACAAAAAATGATGTGATTATGACTAAAGACTAAAGATAGAACAGAGACAACAGAACTGTTGACCAATCTCCCGCTATATCCTCACTCATACATGTATGAACCAGAATATCTGGGATAACCTGGTACTCGAGAAAGCTTAACTTGAGTGGATAATACATGTACATGTATAATAGGTGTCTCAGGTACATGTAGATCATACCTGAGGAAGGGGATATACATGTAAGAGACCAAGAAAAATGGAAAGAAAAAGAAAAAAAATGCACAGAGCAAAAGAAGGAAATATTCTATATAAGAAAGGTAGAAAGAGAGGATGATAGAAGGATTAAACAAAGAATAACATTAGAAAAGGTACCCAAAGAGAAGATGAAAAATCAAAAAGAAGAAAATTTTAAAAGTACATATAGGAAATGATAGAAAGAATATCATCAGCAAAATTTCAAAGAGAAGATCAAAGGGGGAAAACAAAGAAAAAATAAGGAAAAACAGAAAAAGAAGATGATAGAATCTAGACAGAATTTAAACAAAGCATAATATACGGAAAGATAAATGCAGAAAAAGATGATGAAAAATAAACATGAAGAAATAGGTCTCCATAAAAAATAAAGAAAAGATGAAAGAAGGAAAATAACCTGAAGTTAAACCCATAATTCCTGTGTACCTATGCAGTAAGCTGCGCAAGCGGCGGCAATTGTAGAACCTGGATGGTGCAAGTAAATTCAAAAAAGAAATAGACACTCCTCTCTTGACTAGTCACGCTGCCTGTGCCATGCAAATTCACAAACTAAGTTTTAAATCAGAGTTTTGTTTGGTCATGTTGGTGGTTCATGTTCCTGATTCTGGCTTCAATTTTTTTTTTTTTTTTAAAGTTAGGCCTAGTCTATATACACTCGTCTTAAAACAAATGAAGAACAGGTTGTGAGATGACCGACGGTTATACATGTATTATTAGCGTTGTCATCGACAAGCCTTCTGTCGCCAACCTTGTCGATAAAAGTGCATTTTGACGGGAAGGCGACATGTCGACAGAGATAGTATAGTGGCGACAAGAATCAACCCATTTATTGGCTTTACACGCACTTTGAATCATTTTACAAACAACATTGTTTTTATAACCAAACATTTTGGTTTGTGTGATTTGTATTTCAAAGTGAACACAAACTCGAAATCGGTCATCTTACTTACACGGCTGCAGCAAATAAAAATCATTCACGAACAATTGTACGCATGCACGCCGGCCGTACCGGTCTGGCCTGGGGGGTGTTTCATAAAGCTGTTCGTAAAGTTACGAACAACTGGAACATGTTCTTGGGTGCTATATAATCATATTCTCGATCATTTAGCACAAGAACTGATCACCAGTCGTGCGTAAAGTCGTTCGTAACTTACGAACAGCTTTATGAAACACTTCTCATTTTCTACAACGATCCTTCTAACTGTAACTGAGAATATTAGATCCAACAACGGCTGATACAAGTCACTGTCGCAGACAAATTATTTTACAGACTTATAGATGTTTAATGTTATGTGAAATTGTGAATCATTATTGTAGACATTGTCGTAGATATTTAACCAATCAGAAACTCGAGAGTGGGACTCTTATTAACTTGGGGGAAATCTAAAACTTCGCAAGTCACGAGGCCAGGCATGGAGCTCGCGCTCGATCAAAAATATGCAGTGGGGAATCCCCATGATCACGATAGATCTAGTACCTAGCAGCGGCCGCGGCGTGTGTACCGCACGATGTGCACGTCGTACGCGCATCTAGTTTCGTGCATATTTAATATTTAATCACTGCGACATCATGGGGCGAAGTGTAGCTGCTAGCCTAACTGTTCTGACTTGCGAAGAAGGTAATTTCACGAGGAAAGAAATTAATTTGCTTGCTGAAGTAAAAGCGAGGTATTTTTTTTTTTCAGTTTGTATTTTAGGAGGATTTTTCCGAACAAATATCGTTTGGTTTGCTGCGGTGTACACTACAGTACACCGCAGTGCAGTGACTGCATGGCGTGCGCCGTGCATGCACCACTCGCTGCAGTGCCAGTACCGGTAGTACCATATCAATAACAGTACCGTACCGTACGACCATACGGAAGGATTGAATTTCTCCAACCATGTCTGTCGACAATGTGTCGTTGTCGGCTAGAATTCAAGACGACATGTCGACAGAGAATTTTTTTCTTGATGACAGCACTATGTATTATAACCTTGTTGACTGGATAAGCAGTAGAGGCGCACGGCCAATATTGGAGACTGTCTCCTATTTGGGACAAATTGGGAGACCATCTCTATTATCAGAGACTTATGTAAATATTTTTGATAGCGATGTAGCCTATTTGAGAGACAGTCTCCCATTTAGGAGACCAATTTTCTATGTTTACATTTGTGGCAAAGGGATTACCTTGGCTCAAAATGAAAATGTGATAAAAAGATTCCTCATGAAAAAGTATCCCTTTTCACCTTCTACTTTAAAGGTATTAGATAGTTTTGGGAAGCCCTCAAAAACTTTTCGTGAGATTTCTTTGATTTTACTTAATAAATAGCAGGGTACTAACATAACTAAGATGCTGTGAAGTTTTTTCCTCCTCAAGTGAAATATTTATCGAATTAGAGGTGAAAAGAATAAAAATCCCTGGCCCCAAAAAGAGGGGATGTAAATTCGAACAACGGCCACACACATTACTCACATGAGGTTTGCTGTGTGTTATAGAATACGCTACACATAGCATGCATAGTGCGAAGCGCTGGGTTTATTGTGTGGGGATCCTTCGGGTGGATATGGTCTTAGCGTGAGGCAGTGAAAAGCCGTTACCAAGCGTTTCTTACAGATATTTACACTAAAATTTGTTCGAAATCGTGAATGGAATGTTAAATAATCTCGTACATGTGTCTTATGATAAAAGGAGAATAGTATGTGACTATGTTAGACAAGTTTCTTGCCAGTATGATTTTTGCTACCGAGACTGTCTATGAGCTTTAAAAATCCACCATCTACTTTTGTTTTCATAACATTTTTTGTTATGATCCACACAAAAAACAAATGGGCTTCTGATTTCTGAGAGGAAAAAATTTGGGCGAGAAAAATTCCCAATACCCTTGACAAGGACGACCCACTAGCCTTTACAAACCTCATCCTCTTCCCGAATCCCAGACCTAAACCACGCTGCCCTAAACTCCTTCACAACCCTTGCCCTACACTTCATCCTGCAGATCCACACTTCTCGCACACTAGTAACCCAAGCCACTCACACTTATGTGAGGTTATTGGAGATATAAACCTCACACTCTGTACCTTCATACTGTGAGCAATTGCCTCCCATAGGCAAGTGTGTGATATCTTGCCCATATGTGTGCAGGAGGGGAGCAAAATCACCGACCAAAAACAGCCTGAAAATTTCACTTGATTAAGATGATAAAGATCCTATCGAAGGATCTAGCATGAAATTAGATATTCTATCATTCTAAAATTCAGAAGGAAGTATTTTCTCAAAATTTTGCCGATTATATTGGTGTTTTTACCTCTTCAACTTAGAGGTCGTGACAGGCCGAAATTGACACAGCCCCATATAGTGATTATGGGAACTTATATGTTATCCTTTTCATGTTACAGATTGTCGACATTGCTAGTCGCTGGAATGAAACAAGCTGAATAAAAGACTCAGAGACATTTAGCATAGAGCAAAGAGTTAGAGACTCATTTAGTAATGGTCCCGTGAGTGAACCCAAGCCTAATCACTTTAACACTAGACAAAGCCAGTATGATAATCTACTTTACTACATGTACCCCTGCAGGAATTAACTGCTGATCTCCGACCCAAACGGAGGAAGAAGAAGAAGAAGTTGTTGGTGTTGTTTCTAATTCTATTGTCCTCTTGTTAGCAAAGTCTCCAATATCAGAGACTGTCTCCCAAGTGGGAGAGTCTCCCAAATCGGCCGTGCGCCTCTACTGATAAGTGACTGACGGTGAAGGATTCTCCAAGTTATCTGTTGCTGAAATTACATGTGATTTTTAAATCATTTACAAAATAAAACTATTCTAGATCTAAGCAAGACAAAGAAGAGGGAGTACATGTAGATCTAGATTCTTAATGTAGCGAAATCCAACACAAACATGACAAGATATCCAACATTATTCGTGAATGAATTTTCAAAACATGCATTGGCATTGCATTGCAATTTCACACACAGCCACACACAGGAATCTATGCACACATCACCATGTTCCAACAATGACTGAAAAAGTGATAATTACAATAGGGCACAATTTGGTGCAACTCCCAACTTATTTCTTCACATGTACTATTAAATACAGTACTGTCATTGTCAACATACACAGTCAAATCTTTTCCCGTTTGTCCACTCATCATTCAAGCATGCATCCCATGCAATTAGTCGCACAAACAACGTCGTCGTCGACGTGACGTGAGCTAGCTGGATCTGGAGTGGAGGCCAGCAGAGCCAGCCGCTTAAGCAAAAAAAAAAAAAAAAGTTGTATTGGCGTAACGCGACCGACCCTAAAAATGTCCCGACCCTAGAGATTTCAAAAAGAAAAATTCTTCGCTATCGCGATCACGATAGCACAATATCTCTATATCGATTGTGCAATCGTTATCGCTTCGGCGCAGTCGCCATCTTTTCCCGTATTTCGCCAGTTCTCATTTGAGTTTTGCAACTTTCTTTTTTTTTGTTGTGATTTATCCGCTTGTTTTTATTTAATCCGCGTGTGTAGTAAACGAGTAGACCTCTCTATGACATTTTTTCGGAACATTCGGTTGTTTTCACAAGTTTTTTTTGTAGACTAGACTACTTCACCATATGGAGTCGTACAGTGTTCGCTTCACTGCGAAGTGCAGCGGTAAAATATTGTGTGATGTCATTCGCGGTATTGACTTTTTCCACCTTGGCTTTATTCATTTATTTATTATTTTTACATATCTCGTGAAAAACATGCAAAGTCTTTTACTTAGTTTTATGGACTCCTGCAAAGATTGTATAATCATGATAATAAATGTTAATACTTTGGAGAGAAAAAAAGTGCTTGCAAAGTCTGTACTGCCAAGTTTTTGTGTGCTTGTGAATAGTGTTGTGTAGTAAATGTATGTGTGTTTGTGTGTGTGTGTGTCATGTGTGCATGAATTTAAATGTGTGTAGGGGTGTGCATGCAGGCATCATTGCATTAAAATTCACCGTTAAAATATCCCATCTCCGAGGTTTAAAAAAAAAAAAAAAAAAAAATCGACCTACCTACCCTATTTTCATATGGCCCGTTACGCCAATACAACTTTTTTTTTTTTGGCCTTAGTTAGGCCCTAGCTTGACAAGAGCCTCCCTTGAATTGGGTTGAATTGAGTATGGACTATGCCTATGGGCAGCACTCCAGCAGGGCCAGGGGAGCAACACATCCATGCCATGGCATGCCACAACTGGCATGACTGGCTAAGCACAGGAAAACACAAGAATCTGCAAATGCCTGCAATTTTACAATTCATAATCTCAACAATTAAAGAAGGAAACTCTGAGTAAAGCAAAACCATACCATACCCGTTCACAGCTCAGAGCATTTTGAGTTTAATAGGTAAAAAAAAAGGGTTTTCTCAGCCTCTCAGGAAATCGTCGTGTCGACTATAGTCTGTTTTCGATGATCGGTTACAGCTAGCTATAATGTGAAGAACTAAAAGCTGTGCTTTCATTGGTTCTTTCATGAGCGTGAACTGACCTTTGGCCAATCGAAGAGCATGTTTAATATCACCGAAATTGATCGATTCTGCAGATTGGATTTAATGTGAACACTGTAGATCATTTCTCACTGTATTCCCCGTAAATCTTAGCCAAGTTAACAATACGGGTGGAATATAATTTAGTTTTATTGACATTTTACATTACAATAGTATCAAAATTAGTATTAAATTCTAATTTATAATTCAAAAAATTATTGAAACTTATAAATAGAATTTTATTAGCTCTTAATATTTTTGAAGAATCTCTTCTTCTATCTCCAATGTGAGGCGTTAAACTGTTCACAGTTTTTTTTTTTTTAGTAAGCTAACTTCCTATGTTTTGAGAATATATTAGAACCGTATTGATGTCATATCAAATCATGAGATTGAGAAGACTTCTTTTGTGCTGATGAAAATATTGGTGATTTCTTGCTTTATTTGCTCGTATTCTGTTACTTTACTATGAATTTCTGTAATATTCTCAGACCATCAACTAAGAAATCTTAGATTTAGTTCTTCAACAGTGAAATAATGACTGTCGTGACTGTGCAGTGTGAGTGACTGTCTGAGTGTGACTGAGTCTGAGCTTTGTTTGACTTTTGTGTGTGTGTGATGAATGAATGAATAATCAAAAGAATGAAACATGACATGGTCATGGATTGAACTTGAAGAATAATCCAGTGTTTGAATGAATTCTTAGTTCTTGTAATAAATCTAGATCTAGATCTACTAACAAAAGTTACTTGTCTAAGACTCTACGACTTAAGACTGGACAAAAATTTTTAAAAGAGCAAATTAATTAGTGCTGTATTCCTGTGACCTGGTGACCTAGATCTAAATTAGACTATCTAGAACCGAACCGCCGAACATGGCACTCCTAAACCGAACCAAACCGAATATAATCGTCTTGTTCGTTGGAGTAATTAGACCTAACGACACGTGAGGTCAAATATTTCAAATAAGATGGTCATTTGATGCCAAAAATGAGCATGAATGAGTGGTGTGTTAACAATGACATGTTTTTAATGTGTTTAACATAAATTTCATTGGCAGTTTGCATTTGTTAAATCTTGAACTTGAAGACGAGCGGACAAAATTATTTTCATCGTTAGGAAAAGAATTAATTCGTCAAATAATAAGTTTTCTCCTCTGGTTAAAAATGACTTTCAGACCCCAACATTTCATATTCTCTGTTAGGTGCACGGCCAATATTGGAAACTGTTTGCTATGCCAAAATTTTTGCCTCTCTGAGGTCAGAAGCCCTTTTTTAGTGTGTGTAGATCATAACAAAAAAAATGTTATGAAAACAAAAGTGGACAGTGAATTTTTAATGTGAATGGTCAAAAGGGGTAATTTTTCGTGAGGAATCTTCTTAATCTAAGCATCTTTTCATTTTGAACCAAGATATCCCTTTGCAACAAATGCAAACAAAGAAAATTGGTCTGCTAAATGGGAGACTGTCTCCCAAATGGGCTACCCAAAATGTTGACAAAAGTCTCTGACAATAAAGACAGTCTCCCAAATAGGAAACAGTCTCCAATATCAGTCATGTGCCTCTACTGTTAGTAGACTTTGACCCCAGTCCCAGACATACATTATGGAAAGACTCAACATCAAGAAACTTTTGTTTAACCCTTTCAGGACAGGAATTATTTAAGGGCTAAATTGATCACATTTTGATCTTCAAATTGGCAACAATAATATTTTTCTTTTAGTGCTACACATGTACATGGTTCTAATAAATGAAATGTCTTCGAATACAACAAACATGATCAGTTACTTTGTCGAAGAATTGGCAAAATTGCCAATTTTGACAAAAAAAACAATGATTTTTTTTAACCTCTCCATGTGTTGCCAATTTAAGGATTTTAAAGCTTATACGAATTTTTGAAATTCCTAGCATTAAACGCAATTTAATCATGCAACAAAAATGGACACAGTGTGTGCAGAAATTTTTGCTCTTTCTACTCATGAGTCTGATATATTTTTTAGAGCTCTGAATCAAAAGTTATTGAGCCAAACCACAAAATGTGGTCAATTGTCTTGAAAGGGTTAAGAAGCATTTAAATTCAGTAACATCCATAACGATTTTATATTTTATTTTATAAATTCATAGTATTTAGAGGGTACTCACAAAACTAACAATTCTAAATGAAAATGTCCTTTTCATGCTGTTTAAGAAATTTCCTTATGTCTTTAAACACTGTTTACATGTATGTTGTTACTACTATCACCATATGATTATCTCTTCAGAATAAGCTAAAAAGTGTGTCTTTATAATTTTTTCCATAATATTCTTGTACAGATATTCTATACCTTTCCATCTTTCCTAGGTTACCATGAGAGTGAATGGAATTTGGGGGAATGCTACTTATACATGTACACATGTACAATGCTTATCTGAAAATAAGCTTGTAGTCCACAACAGCTTTAACGGATGAATAGGCTTCAATGGGTTGTGTGTGTATTAGCGGGAATGGGTCCGGTTTAGATCATTCGTACATGAGAGGAAAATAATTATTTAAAAATTCACTTTCAACTCTGAAACCACAAATTTGTAGCAAGGTAAGAGTTGAAGAGTCCCTGAATCGGGTAATCTAGTAAATTCAAGAAAATTAAGTCTTGCTAGAGCGATTTTGTTATCTGTTTTTGACTACTGCAACAGTGAATGTTTGACACAGTCCAACATAGGCTTGGGCTTATGAGTGGGGGAATGCAGTTCTTTTGAAAAACAAATGCATCCTTTCCATATTTTCCCATTCGATATTGTAGATGGGATGAAATTGGATAAAAGGACTATACTTTTTCAAACTTTGATCAATATTTCAAAAAATTTTCAATGGATTATTTATTCAGCAAGTGTCAGGGTTCACAAAAGAGAAATTCTTCCCTGTTGCCCGTAGGCATGTGAACTCGCACATGCCATTCCGAGAAATATATTAGATGTTGAATCTATCCTCATTGCGTCTAAAACTACACCACCTGCAAACAAAAAATCTGCTGTAAATCTACCAAATCCCATGAAGACCAGGTGATGGTATGTGAGGACAACATCCTCAAGGAGATTGGGCCGTTGGAGACCAGGTATTGGCCTGATCTCCCAGTAGAGACCTCCAGAAGCCTTGTGACAATATGAATAAAGTGTTACAAACATTAATCACAAGGACTGGATTCATACTGATTGATAAAGTCAGTAAATCACAAAGGGTATGAATAACTTTGAACATCACCCAGTTTGGATAACTTACCTTTTCTATTGTTATGCAAATGAGGTGAAACCGGAAACGGCATTCATTTGCAGATGATAATTAAATGTACATGTATTCAAGTGATGTGCAAGTAAATTACAGTAAGTTAACCATTCATTTTTAGGAAAAATACAAAAAAATTGAATTTTCCAATGGGTATGAATAATTTTGTTGTTAACTGTATGTGCAAATTGGCACAGTCACCAGTGTGCCACACATGCACATTGGCTCAGTAAAGAGGAACCTATTATCAAAAAGATATGCACTGTGTATTACGAAGTTTTGTATAATAACCCAATCTCTTAATCACCTGTGTGTACTAATTTTATACTGGCAATGATTGACTCAACTTGAAGATTTTAGTTAAACTACTGTACTGTGGCACAGGCAAGTTATTTGAGTGGCACATAATGACTTTACTTTCCAATTTTTATTTCAGTTTCCAGGAACTACCTTGTTTTCCCAGAATCTTTGTTGAAGAGATTGTGTCTTTGGGATCGGATCAAGCTCTTGGCAAAAAGCAAGCAAGATGAATACTCTGCTGGTATCGGCTGTGCCGGCCTTCGAGTCTGGCAATGAGACCGAAATCTGTAACAAGCTGCAGGAATTCACAAAAGAGGTACAAAACCATCAGTGTGAAGAATCAGAATTTAATTCTTGCAGCCGTTGCTTATACTTTTCATGTTGCTTTGCAGGATTTTAGAATTTTGTAGTCTTCTTTGAAATTATTGAATTGACATAAAAACATCAAAATATGAATGTACTTTCAACTGTATCGTATGTTAGAATAGACTTGTAACATGCATTAGCCCATATATGACTACATAACATTTGTATGTTGTTACTCTTCTGATTTCATGAACCTTTTTGTAATGAAGAAAGTCAAACTGTTAAGGACTCTCCTTGCGTGGATTCCTGACATAACCAGCTGTCAACAATTATCTGTTGATACCTGAAGTGGCTATTGTTCGCAGTCGCACAATTTTTATATGTGAGCCTGCAAGTATGAGCATTTGGAATTTTAGATGTTTATCGCATGTGTAGACTCAAAGATTTAAAATTGTTTCATTTGTTTTCTTTCTTCTTCTCCCCCCCCCCCCCCCCCCCATTGGAACAGAATGCTGGTACATTCTCCTTCACAGATGTGCAGTTGGAAACAAAAAAGGTAAGATCCTGTGATCTTCTATCTTTAACCTTATAGGGGAAGTCCACCCTGGAAAATGAGTTTGGTTTATTAAAAAGTAGAAAAATGAGAGGAACATATCTCTTATAATTGAGGAAAATCTAATAAAGAACAGGAAAATTATTAATTTTTATTTAAGTTTTAACCCGTTGGCTACTGAATTCTATTATTCGCATAGGCTTAATACAGGACCCACCCGGTTCCCGTAGGCAATGGGTTAATCAAGCAAACATAAATTAGCAACTCTTTTTTTTTTTCCTAAGCTCGAAAATATTTGGAATACAAAACAAAAGATTCCCAGGTCATTTTGAACATTTCGAAATTTTGCAAAAAATGTTTGTTTGGAAACATGAAAAATGGCATGAAAAATGGAAATGTCTGATGTTTTCTGCATTTTTTTTCTCCCATCTTGTCAGAAATTTGTTGGTGATGTGGTATACATGTTGGAGCAGACAGACAGTTGGGAATGCCAATTGCTGTGTCTGGAATCACTGAAGATATTCAGCCGAGATAAGTACAACATGTTGCAACTGGAACAGAAGGAGTGCGTCCATCTCCTCGTCAAATTAGCCGGCCTTAGCGAAGAACCAAAGATGTATGATATCAAAGGTGAGTGTATTTTTCACGCAGTATGAACACGAGTCAAAAATTTCCTTACCTCACCCCTGGATGAAATACTACACCTAATCCTTCACCCTTAAAAGGCCAGGTTATTTTGGCCATCTCACAGCCGAGGGGGGGTGGATTCTGAAATACAAAAATTAATTCTTCTGCTTTCACACAAAATTTGAAAAATCGAAGGCAAGCTCGAGTAATTTTCTGGTGGGACAGCTCTGAGTTCTGCTGCATGGGAGCCGTATGCACACGTTAAAGGGACAAACAACTAAGAACTCATTGGAAAGGCAGGGTGATTTTGGATGACAGAGGAGAATGCAGTCCGAGCCTCGCGTCAGTTTTGATACAAGAACGCTCCATCGCACATACCCTAACATGTGATTTGTACCGGACCACCTCCGAGACATTTCCTGTGGAAGATTTCCCTGTGTTTTGAAAGAGCAACCAAACATCTAGTCACATATGGAAAAGCAATTACAGGGCCAGCTCTTGGGAGAGCCTGAGGGTTGTTACATAATAGTGGCGTAGGCGTCACGGAGGGCAATAAAGAGCAATGGATAGACTGACCAACCAGAAGTAAACTGTGTTTTTGCATTTTAAAATGACGGACAGGCTACATGTATGTGTACAAGTAAACAAGCCTTTTGCGAATTCCATACGATTCCATTCCTCATGAGTTCTTAGTTGACTGTCCCTTTAACTGGTGATTCAACTAAATCCGGTGTCAGCGAATTATGACACTATGCACATGGAAACTGACGATGGTGTGACTTTAAATGTGTGATGCATCTCTGTGCTTCCTTTTCATCTATTAAAGTGATTGATTAACTTTGTGAAAAATTGTAAAATCAGCTCAAATGCCAGTGAATTGTGTGCAGTCCTCTAACTACATATATAATTAAGGATATGTGAAAGTATGAGAGAAAATGGAACCCGTTTACTATCTTAACCCTTTCGAGACAATTGACCACATTTTGTGGTTTGGCCCAATAACTTTTGATTTAGAGCCTTAAAAAATATACCAGATGCATGAGTAGAAAGAGCAAAAAATTCTGCACATACTGTGTCCATTTTTGTTGCGTGATCATATTGCGTTTGATGTCAGGAATTTTAAAAAGGAGAATAAGATTGAACATCCTTAAATTGGCAACACATTGAGGGATTCAAAATCATTGTTTTTTGTCCAAATTGGCAACTTTTTCAACTTTTCGACAAAGTTCCTAACCATATATATTATTTTCAAGACATCACATCTAATTAGAACCATGTAGCACTAAAAGAAAAATATTATTGTTGCCAATTTGCAGAACAAAATGTGATCAATTGAGCTCTTAAATAATTCCTGTCCTGAAAGGGTTAAAAAAGAGAAAATCGCGATCAATCGCTAGCGCAAGTCGCTCGGCTTCTTCGCTGCGCTGCAGTCACAAAACCAAGCACCAGCGCTTGGCGATTTCAGAGCGGGTTTCCAGCCCGTACGGTATTCTGTGATAGAGCGAGGTATGCCAACCGTAAGAGTTCTTTAGGGTTCGGTGGTACTCTATCCCGACATCAATGTTCAATCGTAAATATCTTGATATATAAACGACCGATCAGCTTATAAAACTCAGGCGATTCCTGTCTGAGCTAAAGGTTTGCAATTATGATTACAGCATTAGCTGGAACAGTGATTTTTTTTTTCAATCCTGGGCAAAGTTAATCACTGCCTTTAATACGTTGGGACATTTAGCATGCTGCATCTGCAAAAGGATTGCAAGAACCTTTTTATCAAACTAGCCAACCTTAACAAAGAAAATTATCTTTATTATCTCTCGTCTGTAATCTCTTTGTTTTTGGTACTTGTTGCAGAAGATGGAGCGCCTAACTTTTTGTGTTCATGTTTTTTCTCTCTCTCACTTTTCCAGTCGTCACAGAAGCCCAGAAGTGCCTGTGTAATCTGGTTTTCAACAATGCTAAAGTGCGTACGATATGCAGGTAAAGATGACCGCTTATCTTTATTGCTTGCATTACTAAAATGACATTATGACATCACAGCCAGATATAATTTTGTTCTGCAGGGAAAGCAGTTTTTAGACCTGTGCCTGATACCAAGCCCTGTCAGCTCTCAGTTTCAGACTTTGCAATGTACAGAATATGTACATGTAAGGCTACAGCATTTCTGGCACTCTCTTCAGGCTAATTGAGTAAAACCGTGCAGTATCCCTAAGTTTAGCAAGCAGCAAAAGAAATACGTGGAAGTTAATGAGCAATTTAGCTACAGAAATCTCCAAAAGAGCTCTGGAAAACTTAAGAATTTTTTTTGCGGGGTAAAATAAACACTAAATTATAATCTTTATGAAGAAATCTCACTTTACACAGAGAGAGTTTCAATGAACATTTAGAGTAATTTTCACACTCCTTACAACATATATTGGGCATAGACAAAAACTTGAAGATCTTCTATCCAGTCATCCTGTGCCCATTATGTTAGAGAGATAATCAGTTTTAGCCTGCATGTACGTAATATGGGATTAACAATCTGTAAGAAAGCAGCAAAATGGTATTGATTTAATTGTTTAGAAAAATGAATATATGGGATTGATTCAACTTTCTTCTTTCCTTTTCTCCATTTGTTTTCTTTTTACTGTCTCATTCCCTTTGTCTCTTTTTTTTTTCTTCACCTATTTCTCTCCTTTACTCTCTCTTTGATATCTCTCTGTCTCCCTCTCACAATATTTCTGCCTCTGCCTCTCCCTCTCTGTCCACCTCTCATTCTCTCTCTCTACCTCTCTTATTTTCTCTCTCTCCACCTCTCTTATTCTCTCTCTCCACCTCTCTTATTCTCTCTCTCCACCTCTCTTATTCTCTCTCTCCACCTCTCTTATTCTCTCTCTCTCCACCTCTCTTATTCTCTCTCTCCACCTCTCTTATTCTCTCTCCACCTCACATTTTCTCTCTCTCTCTCCACCTCTCATTCTCTCTCTATCTCTCTTTCTCTCTCTTTCTCTCTCTCTCCCTCTCTTTCTCTCTCTCTCACAGTGAGAGCACGTGTGTAGAGCAGATCCTAGACCGTACCAAGCGCTACGCGGATGCCTCGGTGTTGTACGAAACCAAATTTTACGACATGAGGCTTCTCTTCTTACTCACGGCACTCATCCCTGATATGAGGTAACTTCAAAACTCTTTTTAGAGTCGGGCCCACAAGTTTACATACATCTGGTAGAAAAAGAATATACTTATACGTTATCAGAACTTCACACTTTCCTGCCAACTTTTCTCCTAGCTGGAAGACAGACCAGGGCCCCGTTTCATGAAACTTGTTTTCAGTAACAAGTTACAATAATTGTTGTAAGCTACTGAAATCCTTGAATCTGATTGGCTGAGAGCAAATTTGTCATAGAAATTTGGCAGTTGTTATTGATAACAACTTTAACAAGTATTGTGAAACAGGGCACAGTTCTCTCTCTTTTTAAGTTATATAGAATATATTGAAATCACTCTGAGAAATATGTACATGTATGATTTCTAATAGCAATGAGAGAGGTTGTGAAATTGTGAGGTAAGATGTCTTTCTTCCAGGTGTATGTAAACTTTTAAGCCCAACTGCATTCTCTTCACATAAATTTATGACTTGGAGACACCAAGAAAATATAGTAGAACATAGAAGCCATTTCATTGCATTAGCTGTGCAATATTCCGATAAGTTATTTCAGGGTTTACACCATTTTGTTTGGAAAAATCATATTTCATTAATTTTGTGTTAAAAAAAATAGCTGTCTTTTCTTTGGAATGACGTACAGTGTTGGTCAGAGAGATGGAATTGGTGAAAATGTGTTGTTCTTTACATAATTTACAAGTATTGAAAAATTATTTAGAACAACTTTCCCCTTTTGACCCCAAGACCCCATATGACATTTCTATCGGTGGCGGTAGCCCAATTAAAGACTCACAGTCATCTATTTCATTTCCATGTACACTGCTTCATACAGGTCTGTGAGATCTCTGCTTTTTTTATTATTCTTGTCGATTTCAATTTCTGCTTTTTTCCCGTGTGCTATTCCTGCTCTTTTTTTGAAACCCCACTCACAGGCCTGAACATAGGGGCCTGTTTCATAAAACTTGTTATCAATAACAAGTTACCATAAGTGATTTAAGCTCTACTGAAATCCTTGCATTTAATTGGCAGAGAGCAGATTTGTTATAGAATTTGGGCGATTGTTTTACTGATAACAAGTTTTATGAAACAGGGGATTTGCTTGTTGTGTGTTCAAATCTTGAATGCAACAGCAACAGCAAAAGTCAGTGTCTACCCGAAAATTTGCTGGAAGAGACTCTTGGAGCGCTTGCTGTCATCTTTCAGATTCAGAATTTATGGTGATGGGTTTTCCTTACAGGTGGTTTTATGGAAATGGGTTGAGAGAGTGCATGCATTACGTAAGGCGAATCAGTCATAAAAGTTCAGTCCACTCTCTTTGTAACTGAAAAAAATCCTGTTATTGGGTAAATAGAGGAAGGGTGTCAAATTCCCCATGAGAAGCCCGGCCTCTGTTACTTTAATGCAACTGTGTGTAGATTTATGTATGATTGTTTCTTTTATGACCCATTCATTCCCCCCGTGAAAACCCCAAATTAGCACCACAGGGTCACAGTGCCTCCCCCAACCTTAATGACCACCAACTTCAAATGATGAACTTTGTTTTGTTTTTAGGGCGAAGATTCGTACAGAGCTCTCGGGGATCACGATCCTTACTGGCCTCCTGGAGACGGAGGTCCTCTGTGACATCACGGACAGGGAGAGCATGGGGACGATGGGGGCCTCGGAGAAGAGGGAGGTCATCACCGCAGCTCAGGCCGACCTGGCAGGGGAAATCCTCAAGGCGTTCTTCAATGTCATCGTTCATGTCAAGGTGGAGGAGCTGGAAGGGGTAAGGATCTTCTGGTGAAGGAGATGCATCCAGAGAGAGTGGAAGTATGAGAGGTAGTGGAAGGCGTCATGATGTTGGATACCATAGCAATGATGATGATGATGTTGGTGGTCATTATGGTGGTAATGGTGGTGGTGATAATGAGAACGACTCTTTCTCTGGAATAATCTACCAGTAAAGTTGAGAAGTAAAACATCCCTAGAGAGAGAGAGAGAGAGAGTGGGAGGGAGTGGAAGGCGTAGTGATGTTGGAGACCATAACGATTATGATGATGACGATGCTGGTGGTCATTATGGTGGTAACGGTGGTGGTGATGATGAGAACGACTCTTGCTCTGGAATAATCTACCAGGAGAGATGAGAAGTAAAACATCCCGAGAGAGAGAGAGAGGGAGTGGAAGGAGTAGTGATGTTGGAGACCATAACGATAATGACGATGACGATGCTGGTGGTCATTGTGGTGGTGATGATGATGATGATGACGACCCTTTCTCTGTAATAATCTACCAGTTGAGTTCAGAAGTAAGACATTCCTAGAGAGTTTTGAATCTCAGTTGAAAACGTACCTCTTTTAGCAATACTTTACGCAAGCACATGACACTCATCTGGACTCTTCCTTCTAATCTATTTTTCTGTGCGCCTAGGAATGGAATTTTCTAGAAAGATGGCGCCATACAAATGCCTGTTATTATTATCATTATCATTATGATGATGATGGTGGTGGATGGTGGTGGTGGTGGTTGTTGTGATGGCAATGATGATGAAGATGGTGATGGTTCAGTATAACAGGATGTTACAGATAGTCAAGAGATCTTAGACAAGATTTGTCATGGTATACTTTCCCTAGCTTAGCCTTTTCGTAATTCTCACCTTCTATTGTGGTCCAGCAGTCGAATTGTCAGGAATATTTGACAAACGAGGACTGGACGGGTCTGCAACTTGTGCCTGGTCTGGCAACACTCTTTTCCCTTGCAAATTACTCAACAATTTAGTCAATTCATCCACTTTTTCCTCCCAATTCAAAATTTTCTCCTCCATGGCAAAAATGAGCCCTTGACCGTGTATTGCACAGCACAAGAGTGGTAGTATGGCGCGCAAACTCTTGTTTGCGCGCAGGTGCTCAAGAATTATGCAAATTATTAAGATCGCATAATTCATGAGCACGTGTGTGGGCGTGTCTCCCAGACTACAGTTCTGCACTGCTCGGATAGACCTTGCCGTGGGAAGTCCATTATATCAATCCACATATACCCCTGTGCATATCTTAATAATATGATACCTAACTCTTTCATTGATAACCATTTTAAGTGTGAACTTTTTGTAACATACACCCTTCCATTAGTTGTAATGATGGGGTCTGTTTGAATAGACCTTGCCATAGGTCCGTTGTATCAATCCACATGTACATGTACCCCTGTGCATAATCATATCTTGATAATATGATACAAGACTCTTGTACTCATTGATAACTATTTTAAGTTTGAACTTTTTGTAACATACACCCTTCCACTAGTTGTAATGATGGGGTTTGCGTTAATGATGATGACGGTTGTGGCAGTAATGGCGATGATCATCATGGCTGTGTTCTGCAGAATGCGTGTATTTTCCCCTAATTCTCATAAATACAGTTAACCTTGCATAACCTGATTTCGCGTAAGTCGAACTTTACTTAAGTCGAATCAATTTTTTTGACCAAACTTATGCAGAACATGTGCTGTTTACATTTCCTAAGAAGTCAAATTTTGCATATAAGTCAAACTATTTTTTTGTGATCCCAACAGATTCGACTTATGCAAAGTTAACTGTACTCCTATTCTGCTTCCTTGTTTATTTCATAAACATCACCGTTTTCACACTTTTTTAATCCTCTTTGAATACAGGAAGATGACTCTGTCTGGAAGAGACTTGGTATTGCATTCCGAGCATTGCTGCTCTCAGAGTCGGAGAATGAGGAGAAGACGGAGGCTTATCACAGGTGAGTAACACAATTTTCTTGGGGGGATGGGAGGGGTCCAGAAGTATTTTGCAGCTGGTGTGAATATTTTAAATTTTCTTCTAATGGAAAGAGTCCATTTGAAACCTGTCAGGACGCAGTAAAAGGAAAACCGTCGCTTAAAATCTTCCATGAGGCACATCGCACTGTGGTTGACATTTGGTTGTCTGTGCAGTTCTCGATAATTTTCATGGTATCTTGGCAAGTTGAAAAATTTCTGGCACTTAAATCTTAGATTCAGAAATTTCAGAATTTTTTGGAGACCATATGCTCAAATGTTCTTGGGTAAATTGTTTCCACTGCTATTACCATGAGGTGAGTCTGAAGTTTTTATTGCATGTAGGTTCCTGTGCGAGTTAGACTGTACATGCAGCCTTCTTGCCTGTACATAACACCCTTGGTACCGATACCAAGGGTGAAGAATTTCAGAAAATAAAAATCATGTGTAGATTCCTCAAACAAGGGTACCGACAAGGGTAATAAATCAGTCAATGTCTACTTTCAGTCCCCAAAGTCGTTTTGGTCCTCCCAAACCACCTCCCTGGGATGTCGTAAGGCCATATTTCACTCAATATGGACCAATAAATGTGTCAGTGCATACTTTCAACCTGCAAAATTGCTTTGGTCCTCTCAAATCAACCCCATGTGATTCAATAAGGCCATATACACGTATCTGTCCATTTGAACCATGCGTAAATTTTTCTCTGCCCGAGAAGCCTGTGTACATGTATATCGTTCTTGTATTCGTTACCCCCAGCCACACTGTCAACATGCTAACCTTGCCACTACCCAAAGCCTTAGTACTACAACTCATCCCCGAGCCGCAGGGAGCGACCGGAGGATCGTCCAGTTACCATGGTTACAGCATGGATCTCATCGCTGCCATACTGACATTCCTGGAGAAGAGGATAGAGAAGGTTAGAATATATCTCATTGAACATATGCTCATACTATCCCTCTCTCACTCTTGTCTCTCTGTATCCCCCTCGTACACACTCTCTCTCTCTCTCTGTCTCTCTCTCTCTTTCTGTTTATCTGCCTTCCTTTTATTGCTGGTGAAGAGGATAGAAAAGGATATATTTTCTCTTCCCCTGCCACCCTGTCCCCTCATTCTCTCTCTCTCTCTCTCTCTCTGTCTTGGTCTTTCTCTCTCTCTCTCTCTTGTTGCTCTTTCTCCCCTTCTCTCTCTCTTTGACAGTTTCTTCTCTCAATCTGTTTTCTTTCTCCTTTCTCCTCACTGTCTGTCTGTCTCCCTCTCTCTCTCTTTCTCTTTCTCTCTCTCTTTCTCTTACTCTCTCTCTCTTTCTCTCTCTTCCTCACTATATCTATAAAAATCAAGTAAATAACTGCTCACTCTGATGTTATTTTACAGTGCTCTGCCAAAGATGGGAGGCAGTTTTCTCTCGTGGAGCAACTCAACCCTGCAATCAGCGCCCTCTGTGTTCTGTCTCGCTGCAACCGTTACATTAGGAAACATCTCAAAGAACAGGTAAAGGATCAATTTTTACTCCTAATGGTAGTTATTTAAAACTGTTGGGGAAATACTGTTAACAAAGTGAATTAAATACTGCACTTTGTTGTGTAACTGCTGAAAATCCTTCTAAATGCCAAATAATGTACTCTTGAGTTGTAATTATAAAGAAACGCAGTGTAGTCCTGTTTGTTTGTTTGTTGTTGTTTTTTAATATATAAAAAAATAGTGTCTAAAGTTGTAGAATGTACTTTAACTCCTCATTTTTGTCTCGCCTGCGTAAGCAAAAAGCGAGACATAGGCGCCGCTTTTCCGATGCGGCTGCGGCGGCGGCGACGGCGTCAACAATTTTGGAAATGCTCTCATTTCAAAAGTACATGTCCGATTTCCATGAAACTTGAACATTAAAGTGTTGTAGAGTATCACAGATAATGTGGAACAAATTTCAGGACAAAAGTCAAGGTCAAAGGTCAATTAAGGTCAATTGAGTTAAATTGTGTTCCAAAAACTTAACTTGAGGTTAATTTTTTGAATTTTTACTTTGTTTCAAAAGTATTTGTTCAAATTCTTGGCATCATTCTTGGTAGGGATTGTCTTCATGTCACCCTCTTTCAAATGAATACCCAAATCTTACATTTTCATCACATTAAAGGTCATCTACTGACAGTTTAACTTGGTTAAGTTTTGGGTAAATTTCAGTTTTGTCTCTACATACAGTACATGTATGTACATGTACATGCAGTATGTGCATGTATTGTACACATGCATTTGACTGCTTTGCTGTTAGTGGATTTCAACCAAAATTGGCAGGGATCATCCTTAGCCAAGGAGGATCAAATTTAATATAGATGGGGGTACCTACCGGGGGGGGGAGTCTTGGGGGCACCACCCCCAAGAGCACCAATAATGACAGTAATTAGATTCATATTTGCTTCTTCTTTAAGCCCTGATGCAAGATTGTTAGCAAAGTTGGTAGGTATCATCCTTAAAGGAAGGAGACCTCAATTTCTGAAACAGGGTACCTTGCCTCCAAGGGGGCTCAGGGGCAGCAGCCCTTAAAGTGCCCCTGTTGTGAAAATGAGATATTTGTTAAATGCATGGCTGAGTTCTAACCAAACTAGGTAAGAATCATCCTTAGGCAAAGAGGGTCTAAATGAATGCAAATAGGGTACCTATCCCTTAAGGAGGGATGGAGTGGTGGGGGGGGGGGGGGTCAAAAGCCCCCCCCCCCCCAAGAACCTGTGACACCAAATTGACATTTTTCTTTCTTCTGTAAAACGTATTGCCACATGTACATGTAGATTGTAAGCAAACTAGGTAGGAATCATTGTTAGGGGAAGGAGACTTCAAGTTGTTCAAGTATTGTAGACCATTATCTTCAAGGGGTCTGATGGAGGGGCACCACCGGCACCCCAAAAGTGTCCCAATGGCAATTATTTCATGTACACATATTCTGCTGCTTTAAAACACACAGCTTGATTTCAAATGAACTTCACCATCCAATAAATCTTACTTGAAGGGATTTAAGTTATGCAGATGGGGTACCTGGCCCACAAGGGGGGGGGGGGGGGGGGGAAGGCTCAGGGGCAGCACCCCTTATGTGTTCCAACCTTTGATTTTTCACCAAGCGAAAATTTTGCCCAGAAAATTGCGTGATGCAGGCGAGACTGCCCTGGGCATTTCCCTTGTTCCATAGATGTGTTTCAAATTTGCTCCAGCCCCACCTATATGAATACTTATTTGGACAACTTCCAGTTTGAATTCCCATGTATAGGAATTCATGTTTGTTATAACTTCAATCTTTTCTGCTTTATTTTAGGTGTTGCCACCATTACGAGATGCCTCCCACTTACCTGAGGAAGGAGATACACTGAGAAACAGGTAAGTCATGGTCTAGTGGTTTGTGCCAGGGACACTAAATCAACAGGTCTGGGTTCAAATATCTTTTGATATTGTATTCTGAAAAAGCTGTCTATTGCTGATTGTACATTATTTTTGTGTATGGAGTGTAAACTTTCAATTAATGATTGAATTAAAGACATGAAAATAAGCAGGAGAGGCGTGAAAAAAAGAAGAATTAGACAAAGGTAAAAGCGGAAAATAAAAAGGAAAATGATGATAACAAAGAAAAAAGAAAAGCAACCACAATTTTAGAGAACATAAAGGAGAAGGAATACAAGAAGAATCAGAAGGGGAAGGAGAACAAGAACAAGAAGAAGAGAAGAAGGAGAAGAAGAAGAAAGAATAATGGTGAAAACAGAAAATAAAAATAAAAATGATCAGAACACGTACAAGAGAAAAGCAACCACAAATTTATAGAATATGAAGGAGAAGAAAAAAGAAGGAGAAGAAGAAAAAGAAAGACAAGGAAAAGAAGAAGGAAGGAGGCAAAAGAAGAAGAAAAGGGGGAGGAGCTTTGATCAAGCACATTCTGAAGCTTGTGATCTTGCATTCGTCATTGTAAAACACAAGAATTAACAGTATTTGTGGAGACACAGGGAGCAAAGCATGCAAAAAGGTGAGCTGTGATTGGCCCGCAGCCATAGAATTAGAAATGAGGACTGAGGAAAAAGGAGGTGGTTAAGATGAGAGAAAGATGAATTTGGTGGAGGAGAAATTGTTACAGTTTAAAGTGTACCAATCACCTGAAAAAATAATTTGTGTACAGCTAGAAAGTATAAAATCAACCTCAAAGAACTTTGTCTGGTATTCTGTAGGTCAACAGTGTCTGGTATTCTGTAGGTCAACAGTTAATGAGTATGAAGGAAATAAAGAATAACATGAAAATGCTCACGCGGAACCGAACTCCGAGTTTGATTCCGCGTGAGCCTTTATCTTGGCGAGCGCGTATGGGTCCGTCGAGTAGTCTACTCACGAGTCGCTTTTACGCTTATAGAGAGTGTAATTAAAATTGCAGTATCTCTTTATAGAATTAATATTTGAAGCCCATATTTTGAGTATAGTATAACGACATGAAACCTTTAACATACTGAGCAAAATTACTTTTGGGGATTGGTACCCTTTAACAACGCAAGCATTCAATCCAGAAAAAGCTGAATTTATTGGAATGATCACTTTTTCTTATAGGTTGGTTCGCCTGATGACCAACCCCTCCACTGAAGTCAAGGAATCCGTGGCCGATTTCATCTTCATTCTCTGTAAAGAATCAGGTAAGGTTCTTAACCCATTGATGACCGAATTTTCTCATTCCCATAGGCTTAATACAGGAACCACCCGGGCCCTGTTTCATAAAACTTGTCATCAGTGACAAGTTGCAATAACTGTTATAAGCTGAAATCCTTGCATCTGATTGGCTGAGAGCAAATTTTTCGGTAAAAATCACCGACTAGACACTTGATGAAATGCCCCCTGGTTCCAGTAAGGAAAGGGTTAATGTTTTTCTCCACTGCAAATGGGAATGGATGTAAATTACAGGGGTACAAGTTCAAGTTCAGGTTTGTTTTATTTCTTATTCACATTTCACATTTCATTTTTAATACATATTGTCAGTTCGTTTAGAAGCAATAATAATGATAAAAATAGTACAGTGTTTATTTGATGAATATAAGTACCAAAAAAATATAGTGTATCACTTTGGATTACATGTCGTATCTTGTAAAATATTACTAACAAAATTGGAAATGAGGATATGAAGGAGCCTAAGGTAAAAGCAAAGCTTGTTGGTTATAGGCTCCAGAGAGTAATACAAAATAAGTCTTACAAGGTTGTGAGAATGAACAACAAACAGCTGAAGATAAGTGTAAACAAAACAACTACATGTATTATTAAAAAAAAATTCAAATGTGGATGAATAATCAGCGAAGGATACTTGAGTGCAAATAAAAAAAGAGGATATCCTTTGAAGGGAGGAGTAACACTGATTGCAGTTTGAATACTATTTGACAATATGGTTAGGTACGCTGTATTTGGCAATCCAGCTAGTATGTTGGTCAAAAATGGTCTTACTCCATAGCGAGAGGGGTCTCCTCCATGGTAGGAAAGGTCTGTTCTATGATTGGTGGGGGGGGGGGGGAGCTACTTTTCCATGATGGAAGGAGTCTTATTTCATTATGGGAGGGGTTTACTGCCCGGAGGGAGGAGACTACTCCATGATGGGAGAAGATACTTCATGTTGGAAGAGGTCTACTCCAGAATGGGGAGTGTCTGCTCCATGATGTGAGGGGTCTACTCCATTATGGGAGGGGTTTACTGCTGGGTGGGAGGAGACTACTCCATGGTGAGAGAGGATACTTCATGGTGGGAGGGGTCCACTTCATGATCGGAGGGGGTCACTCCATCGTGGGAGGGGTGTATTCCATAGTTGGGAAGGATCTGCGTTACGGTTGGAGGGGGTTACTCCATGATGGGAAAGGTCCGCTCCAGAATGGGGAGTGTCTGCTCAATGATGGGAGGGGTACATTACAATTTAAATGTCTTCACATTTGTTTGACATAGTTACCAGAATGGTCAAATATACTGGATACGGCAATGCAGCTGGAATGTTGGCAAGGAGGGGGCTGCTCCATGGAGGGCGGGGTAATACAGATTATAGCGACAGCGAGGGTGATGATGACAGCGACACAGAGGAGTACAAGGAAGTCAGAGACAGGTATGGACAAATTAACTATTTATTTCTTCTTTTTCTTTTTAATGGATTCTATGGACCTGGTACATCTATATCATGAGTGAAGGCTACTTCACACGGGCAGTGGTAAACCATTGCAGGTCTTTCTTTTATGTGTCAGTTAATTGTAAATGCCCTCAACAAAGGTCCTACACGTATCAGATTATCTCTGTATTATAAGATACAGAAATTGGGCTTCCGTCATTATGAGAAAGAAAAAAACAACTACGGTCTACCGCGGTATATTTGAGCCAGCCTGAAGATGAACGGTCGTCCAGAGCAGTAGCTCAAGTACATTTCAGAAACAAGGAGATAATCTAGAAGTGTAAAACATTAATGTAGCTTACCAGGTTGACCTTGATATAAAGTTGCGCTCTTTAAATTCAGTTTTCTTTATTATTATCACCCTTGGGGTAGGATAAATCCCATCACAGGGCGAGTGGAGGAGGACAAGCCAGACCCCATGGAAGGTATGTCTGAGGAACAGAAGGAATTTCATGCCAGAGAACTAGCAGCTATGATCACCAAGATGGCCAAGTGAGTTCAAAACGATGGTGATGGTGATGGTAATATTGATGATGATGGTGATGATGATGATGATGATGATGGTGTTGATGATGGTGATGGTAATGATGATGGTAATGATGATGATGATGATGATGATGATGATGATGATGTTGATAATGATAGTGATGGTGGTGATGATGATGGTTATGGTAAATGGTGATGATAATGATGATATTGATGATGATGATGATGATGATGTTGATGATGGTGATGGTGATGCTGATGATCATGATGATGATAATGATGGTAGTGATTTTGATGAGGGTGGAGATGACGATAATGACAACTATGATAATGAGGATGATGATAGTGATGATGACGGTGGTGATGATGATGATGATGAGGATAATGGTACTGGTGATGATGATCATGTTTAGGGCTGATGGTTACAAATACTGCAAAATTTATATGAAAAGGAACAAGATCAAGTTATCATGTGAAAGATATTAATCTTTAAAATACACTGTAGATATTCAATGATGGTTAAAATACAATTGTAGTTGCAACAAGCTTTTAATAAAGTAGTATATGATCAAACTATGTTGAAGAATGTGATGCAGAGATCATCGGGATGCCAGCTTTCAGGCTTTTTCCCTGATTTCAGGCCCTGTCTCTTCTCTGTTTCAGGGTTTTTTCAGGCTGTATATTGTACCGAACGCATAGTGCAAAAACGTCTTTCTGTATGTTTTCAGGCTAATTGTCTAAAACCAGCTGGTAAGTGGTAACCCATGTAAGTAGTGACAATAATAATCGCATTATGTGCTTCTAAGAAAAGTGTATTTAATCTTGTTTTTGAACAGTGAGGGCGTCATTACACCCATGGCTGTGGGACAAGATGGCCGCCTCATCTCGATGCAAGAGATCATGGGTCGTGCTCAAGTCATGGAGCAACAAGAAAACGGCGATGGTGATTCAGACGTCGACTGATAATGACCTTGTCCTCGAAAATGGCCAGTCTACGCTGCTCGAGCATTGTACCTGCCCCTTGAAAAGACTCTCGAATCATTGGTGTATAGTTGGGGATTTTATTGTACAAAATGTCCTTCACTTGAACTTCAGTACTTGTACATACACTTCGCTGTTTCCGATAAGTGGAAGCACTGTACGTGTAATGGTTGCGTGAAGTGCATGATCACTCCATCAAAGGTTCCTATAGCACATGTCCAGTATTGTGGTACGTCCTCACTTTTGTTCCATCATCTTTGAAATAGTTACAGTGTGTTAACTTTTTTTTTTTCAAATACAGGGAAAACATGACATAACAAGGTCGGCTAGAAAAGTATGACTGACTCACTCGTTGTTGGTAACTTACATGTTCAATTTAGCATCTAGAACTTATACATTTTATATATTTTCCAAAATAATTTGGTATTTTATTAGCTAAATCAGAGGATCAAGAAATTAGTAATGACTTCATGGCAATTCAATGAGTTAATGGCAGCAGCAGCAATACTCGGTTGATTCATTAATGTACATGTAGTCCCATACATCCATTTTTGTGTAGGTTCTGTTATAACGAGGTTTCGGCTATAACGAGGAAAATCTTTCGTTCCCGATGACCTTGTTCTATCGAGTTTCCCCTGTATTTGTTCACGAAACAGATGTAAAAATCATGAAGCTTGCAGTAGTTATGGATAAGTTTCATTCCAAGAGTAAAATAATTCACTCGTAGTTTGTTTCTTGGGTATCTGGGGACCCATTTTGTTTTTTTTTTCAAATCAAGTCTTTATTCAATATTTCTCCATAAACAATATATACAAATGCAAAATGTACATGATAACATAAAATCTTATAATACATAAACAAAATGTAGAATTCAAATGAGTTGGATGGGCCTCTGTCCATCAAGATATAAAATAAACTTTTCTTGTTGCATATTCATGGTTTCTTCTAACTCTTTTTGATATTCTAATTTCTTTTGAAACGAAGAAAATGATAAAGAGCCGTTTAAACATTTAGTTGAAAATATATAATATTTTACATACAGAATAACAAAATTGAATGAGGAGTAATTACCACCTGGTATGCCGAAGATAAAATCATTAAAAGTCAACTTAATTTCACTTTTAAGAATATGTTTTTCAAAATCATCCAAAAACCTACGTGTAAAGGGGCATTCCCAAAATAAATGGACAATAGTTTCAGTATATACTGAACAAAAAGTACATAAATCAGAGTTGGAAATGCCAACTTGCTTTAAATACTTGTTAACACCGAGTATGTTATGAATTAGTTTATACTGAAAATACCTTAGCTTTGTGGATAAAGTACATCTGGGGACCCATACTACTACCATGAAGTGGTATCACATCAGGGGCCTGTAACATAAAGAGATAATTCAATCTTACGTTTGATATCAATCGTAAGTCTATGGAAAACCATGTACTGAAGAGTTACAATTGATTGTAAGATTGATTGTATCTCTATATGTTACAGGCCCCAGGTCATGTTTAGATGTTCGATCGTAAAGATTGTTATGCACATGTAATTTCCAATCTTTATTGCAGAATCATATGCACAAGAATGGCTGTTCCACTTCATTTGTAACATACACTTGCTGTTAAATCCTTTCAGGACAATAATTATTTAAGGGCTAAATAAATCACATTTTGTTTTTCAAATTGGCAACGATAATATTTTTCTTTCAGTGCTACGTGGTTCTAATAAGGGGTCTTGGAAAACAATACATGGTTATGAACTTTGTCAAAAAGTTGAAAAAATTGCCAATTTTGATTTAAAAAAAACAATGATTTTGAACCTCGCAGTGTGTTGCCAATTTAAGGATTTTGAAGTTAATTCACCTTTTTAAATTTGTGGCATCAAACGCAATATAGTCATGCAACAAAAATGGCCATAGTGGGTTCAGAAACTTTTTCGCCATTTCTGCTCATGAATCTGATATATTTTTTAGAGCTCTGAATCAAAAGTTATTGAGCCAAACCAAAAAATGTTGTCAATTGTCTTGAAAGAGTTAAGCACCGCATGCTTATCTTATCACGAAGTTTAACTTCGCAAAGAAAATCTTCATGAAGTTGACCAAGTGCAAGTATGTGAATGGACCTTGCTGAATTTCCAGAAGTCATTGGTTTCACATTTGTGGGTTATTTTGTGTATGTTTCCAAAATTTTATACTAGATGCAATTGTCAAATTCTTATACACTGTACATGTACTAGCATATACAATGGTGACTATTCTTGCTTCTAAACTGTGAAGCGTATTGTGAAATAGTATGTTATTATTTTTCCTGAGACTAAGGAAGGATATCAAAGTCTTCATATTTTTGTTGTTTTGTTTATTTTTAAGTGTTATGCATTGTGTAAGTTATACTGCTTTCTTTAAATGTGTACATATATACATTAGATTGGTGCAATATTTTTCACTGTTCATAAGTTTTATTGATTCTATGCATTGACGTTTATCTGACTTCTACAGCTTACATCAAGCTTTTCCTTTTGAACAGATTATATGTGACCAGGCTCCACAAAACCACCAAAAAATCACCAGATATGAATTTTTAGTTAAGGTCCGATTCTAAAAGAGGAGATTCTCAGCTTCAAAATGATATGCCCAGTTCCACAGAATGTTTATACTTGTGAGACATAATGATTTAAAATTTGCAGTCTGTTGAAGCTCTCTGACTGCAAGGTATTGTGCAAAGGTGACAAAAGGAACTCATTGAAAATTTCTATGAAGGGATTATCAGACTGTCCTAAAACTTGGCATACTAATTAATCCTATCCTGCTCATTATGTGTGGACAAATATCAATACAAGAGCCTTTACTGTTCTAAAGTTATGGAAGATCAAAGTGAGACCAGTATTCAGTGTCATAAAAAAAGGAAAACTGATGAAACAAAACCCAAAGAATACAAACATAATGTATGTCTACTAAAATCTGTCAAAAATACCACTTTTAGATTGTTTGGGGCTTCCAGATTTTTAAATTACCTAGAAAAAAAGTATCTTCTTTTAGGAAATACCAAAAACTGAAATTTGACCATGCCGACCCAAAACAGCTTTATTGAGCTGTAACTGAAAATCACACAGTGCGACTTTTTGGTGGTTTTGTGGTGCCTGGTCACAATATGTGTACCGGTATGTTCTTCACAGAGAGTGTTCTCATTTATGTTGCGGTAGATCTATATCACAAAGTAATGTCTGGGTTACATTTACTTGAATGAGAGGTATGTCACCCAGATTTTCACTATTACAAAGTCAAAACGTTTAAGAGTTCAATTGTTTGTGTTGTCTGTGTTGCTCAGAAGAAGATCAGAGTTCTTTATTCTTTGAAGAGAAAAAAACAGTAATTTTTTTCAGATTTCATGTTGTGTGAGGTAACTGATGAGTCACAACTGCCATATTTCATTTGTTTAGTAAGCTGAATATTTATCAACTTGAAATTCTGAAATTGAGCAGTTGGTCTTTTGGAGCTTAACGGTAGGCTTTCGAACAATTTTGTCAAGCTTTTGCTTCTTATAAGAAAGCTGCCTTTCCAGCGTCTAGTGTGTGAGATTGCACAGGACTTCAGGACTTCAAGGTTGGATTGCCCTTTAAAACAAAACCAGTGAGCAATCTGTCTGTTCAGAGTAACTTGTGGTGCATTCCAGACTTTGATAGTGATACTCTAAGATTTTGAAAATTTATTTTGCTTATAGGACCAACTTGAAAGAGTTTCTTGGTGGAAGCTCAGGCAGAGAGTATCATGAATTGTAGATGATTGTAGGTAAATTAGGTAGCAAAGAGCCTCTTGAAATGACAGATGAGATTCATAAATTTCATATTGTGTTCTGAATCAAATACTCATAAATGTTTTCCATTATCTTGACGTAACAAAGAGTGAGAAATCTATTCAAGTTTCAAAACTTTGTTTCTCAGAATATCATTTAAGTAGTGTATGAAACCTTTTCATCAAAGAAAATTTCATTCCTTGTAATTCCGCATTTTGCAAACATCAGTTTGATAATAGTTTGGCAATTTTAGTTAATATCGTCTGAGGTTTAATAAATATGGGCTGAGGTCTGCTGCACATAAACTTAGTCTACTTGTACATGTATATCCTTAAATTATGATGGAGATGTTTTCCATACTTTCCAAATCGATCACCATTTGTGTCAAATTTGCCCGATTTATGGTCATAATACATCATTTGTAATCATGTTCATAATAGTTGATTTTGTTAGACAAATATGAACGTGTATTGTTCAGGTGACAAAACAAATAGGGACTTTTAATTGTAGAGTAATGATACATTTTTACTTTTCTTTTATTTATGATGCATTAAGCATTTTGATAAACCAACACAAACACATGTTTGGTCATTAAAGCGTTTGGCAACTCTATTTCAACTGTTCTGATTGCCTGTTCTGTCTGTGTTTGACTTATGTTTCTCTTGTTATAATCTCATTTCCTCTGTTTTTTTTTTTTTTTTTTTTCTTTTTTTTCTTCCATTTTATTAGAATTTGAGTTTACCTCTTAGTTTTCATTCCCTCTCGTTATTTCTTTATGATACCATTTTTCTGTAAAGTTCTTTCTTATCCTTTGCAAAGGCAGGGTTATTGTAGCCATTTCACAGCGTTGCCTGAGAGCTAGGGTGCACCCCTGCCCCGCCCTGCCCCAGTTCTGCCTCCTATTTTCCCCTTCTTCTGCTACTCCCTGCAGCCTCTCTCTCTCTCTCTCCTCTCCCTCCCTCTAATCTTCCTCACCCTCTATCTCTCCTCCCCACTTTCTTCGTCACTCTTCTCTCTTCTTTCATCTCTCTTCCTCTTTCTTCATCATTCTTTCTTCCTTTCTATTCCTTTGTCCCCCCCCCCCTTCTTTGGAACACTCTTCCTGCCCATATTCAGGACTCACCTACCACTGACATTTTCAAGAAGAAACTAAAAACTTGCCTCTTTCAAAAACAGCTTCAATAACTAAATAATTAAAGAACTTGGACTTGTGTAATTTACTGCCATATGTCTTATATGTCTTATGTTAAATTGTTTTCTGATAACTACAGTGTACATTAAATTTTCCTTGTAATTTACATGTAATGTTAATTTTCCCAGTAATGTAACTAATGTTCAATTTCTTTGGTATGTAAGTAATGTTAATTTCTTTAGAAATGTAAGTAATAAGTTCGTAAGTAATGTTGATTTGTTAGTGTAAAGCGCTTTGAAACATTTTGTTAAAGGCGCTATATAAAATTTTCATATTATTATTATTCCTCCTCTCTTCCTCTCTTCTCCCTCTCTCTTCCTCTCTTCTCCCTCTTTCTTCCTCTTTCTCTGCTTTCCTCCTTCCCCTCTCTCCCCTTCTTTTCCCCTCTTTCTCTTCCTCACCCTCTTTCTCTTATACCTTTCTGAATATCTCATGTCATTCTAACGCATATATTTTGTCTCCTTAACCTTTTCAGGACAGGAATTATTTCAGGGCTAAATTCATCACATTCTGTTCTTCAAATTGGCAACAATACTATTTTTATTTTAGTGCTACATAAGGTGTCATGTCTTTGAAAAAAATTTACATGGTTAGTGTGTCAGTAGGTGAAAAAATTGCCAATTTTGATAAAAAACAATGATTTTGAACCTCTCAATGTGTTGCCAATTTAAAGATTTTAAATCTTATTCTCCTTTTTGAAATTCTTGGCATCGAACGCAATATAGTCATGCAACAAATATGGACAAAGTGTGTGCGGAAATTTTTGCTCTTTCTACTCATGCATCTGGTATACTTTTTAGAGCTCTGAATCAAAAGTTATTGAGCCAAACCACAAAATGTGGTCAGTTGTCTCAAAAGGGTTAAATGAATTCACTATTACTGAACAAACACTGAGAACTGAAATTTGGGTTGCAAATCGTTTATTCACTAAATAATTTACCACATTTTAAATTAATACATGTAAGCATATACATGTACACACACTAAAACATTTTTTTCCTCATAAACATTCAAACAAAAATATCTACATGTACTAGGTTAATCAAAATATCTTTGAATAAAAAGATTAAATTGTTTGCATATTAAATATAGCTTTGAAGAGGTCAATGCAGCTATTAGTAAATATCTACATGTACTAGGTTAATCAAAATATCTTTGAATAAAAAATTAAATTGTTTGCATATTAAATATAGCTTTGAAGAGGTCAATGCAGCTATTAGTTTTATTCATTGGCAAATATAATTGATATTTGATCCTTCCTTCCTGTGAAAAAGCATTCTTCATTCTCTTCTCTTCCTTTCTTAACTTTTTGCGTAATTTGAAAACTTTCTGGTGCATTGTCACATCGAATTTCTCTACCCCTTCTTCACTTCAAATACAAATGGCATCCCTTATACCTACCTGTAATACAGATTGTGCAATATCACATGGATCAATAAATCAAATTCTCTCCTTCAAACAAATTGCTATCACAAACTAGAATACGTGCATCAGTATTAGAATAGAATACGCCACCAATATTTATACAATTTCATACTTTTCAATCTGCCAAATTTACATCTAAATTTCTAAATATGCTTAAAGATCTCATAAATATATGTATCAAATACATTCATATGTTTCAATCATACAAATTGTACAGTATATAAATATACAGGTATCTAGGCACTAGAATATACTAGGTAAGAAAAAGAGAAAACCTGGCAGTGCTTACAAATCACACTGTATTAGTTAACCAAGTGGGTACTTCAAACTATAATTGGCTCTTGCTGATTTAGCTGCGTATTTCATTTTCATACAAACTTCAGCAGATTTCATAAGAATACACATACCTACAGACACACACACACACACACACACACACACATCCATATATGAAACAGCCACAAAAAAGGCTATCGCATCAATATAACGTTTAAAAATTACATTTACATGACAAAATTCTGTCCCAATTGTGCACCCATTCAAATGAAGTCCCAAAAGAGAGGCATTTCTCTTCTACATATTGCATATACATTATAGTGCGTATAAGAAAACAGGAAGAGAATATAACACATGTATATGTTGATGTACATTTCATAGGAACTGTAAAAAATCAGAACATTTCAGGCACACGTAACTTGTGCAAATTTTGCAAGTGGTCCAGAATTTGTAAAAAATTTAATGCGGCAAAACGAAGAATCACCCAGCGAAAATGAAGAATCACCAGTTATTACCAAATGAATTCGAGGAATTATAACAAGGCATGCTCCTGTGTTAATTGTTCCATAGTTGATTTTTGAGCACTCCGCCAATTCCAAATTTCAGCCCGGACCCAACGCTACACCTAACACAAAAACTAATCTGAAACATACTCGCAACCCTAACCTTGACGCTACATCTTTGACCAAGGTGCGTGAGCTACTGTGAGAAAAGTCTGAAATAATCTGTTTGAAAAGATGTGCTTTTCGATGCATACAAACTGCATAAAAAGTCTGAAAATGGGGTTTTGTGAAGAGCAAAAAAAGTCTGAAATCAGATTAAAATCTGAACTCTTCACATCCCTGCTTTGACGAAACAAAGCCAGGGGCGAACATCTCCAAAGCATGACGGATCATCATTAATACAACTTGTGTATAAAATAGACTTTAAGTTACCATCACATACCAGTAGCCTGTGTCGTAGCCAATGTCATAAATAAAGGTCATCAGGACAGTGCACAAATGAGTACAGTGAACCCGACAAGTACAATTACATATAAAATTTGAAAATACACATGTATAAACTGGTTTCTAACAAAGATCATGTGCCCATTTTAAGCGACAATGAGATTGAGAAAAACTACAAAATACCACACTTTTTGGCAGAATGCATAATAAACAGTAAAACTTCACACATCCCACATCAAGAGCTTGGTGCTAAAACATACATGTACTGCACATGTATTTCATCAAATCAACAACTCTGTAAAAAGGTAAAACTTTATAAAAAAAAATACACTGGCATTGAAAAGCCCTTTCAAATCATGCAGTTTCACATCGAATTTGGCAATTTTATAATTTGAAGTTTCACATCAAACAACGGGCAAATCCAAACTCGAACAAACATGCTACGCCCTCAAAAGCTTTTATAAATTCTGAAAGTCCATCTCATATTAATTACATAATCTCGCGGCGATCAAATTTAGGAAGAAATTGCAATATCTACAAATTCCAGATAAAACATAATGTAATTAAGGTTCCAGTAATACCTGCAGATAGGAGAATCATACAGACTGGAATATTGTTATGGCTGGGTACTGTGGGCCATCCTGTCTGAGGAAATGCTTGATCAGTTACAAAATCTAGCAGCATTAGACTGGGTTGCAAAAATGTCCCTGATGTGCAGCTGATTTGGCTCTTTTTCTGACTGAAAGTTTGATACCCCATCATTTCCATTTCACTATTAATATGACTATGATGACCCACGTTGAGGGAAAAACTACATGTTGAATCTTTGGTTGGTATTCGACTCATTTAGTTAATACAACGCTCAGTCTAAGGTCACGTTTACCATAAGGAAAACATAGACCTTAGTCTTAGCAGAATATGGGCCTTTATATCTAATGATATTTCAATTTTTCCCAGAAACAGAACACAATTGGTTTGCATAGTGTGGAGTATGACTGAAAAGTTGTCTCATGAAATCCTAATAGTGATAGAGCACTGTAAGGTTTTGAAAAAATATACTATTTGCTTCTCTAGGGAAAGTGCATCTGTACTCTGTATGGCTAACTGGTCTAAGAATGGGGTAACTCAGATCTTAATCTAAGTCAGTGCTCTAGTAATCTTAGGTAAGGCATTCATCCTCAATTACCTTAACTCAAGACAGCACTCTTAAATTAATCAAATACTCATTCTTTTACAATTGAAACAAAACGATCATTTCATTAACTCATTACAAAGATTTATTGCCCGAGGTATTTACATCATACATTTTGAGAACATTCATGCTTTGCCTCTATGAAAGATGCCATCCAACCAACTTAAGATTACCTTAAATATAAAAGATTAGCGAAGGACCTGTATGTAAATGAAAACTTTGTTTCTTTGCAACTCTTCACACCCATTTCAAACCAATAATTGCACATTCCTTCTATCTAATAGTCTACGTTCAGCAGGTCAGTACAAGTACACAGATGCTCACACTTACATGTATACTCAAACATATTCATGACTAGATTCCCCAATGTGGGCAAGGTGATTCTGCATGTTACATATAGCTTGTAATGTTGTATTCCAATCTATCATTGGATGACAACTCATTACAGCTATACATTAAAGACTCCTTTATCTTCTTAAACACGACACTACTTGTCGAATTGCTAATCCGCGATGTGATACTTGATCCAATAACATTCGCCGAATCACTGTCTTCCAACTTTTCACTACCTGACGAGGATTCATTAGTGTTTTCCAAAGATACTGCTCTCTTAGTCTCTTGCATAGCTGGCTTCTGGTCAAGTAGCTTATCCACCACAAATTGATGTCTGACCCACGACACTCACTCAATACTCATCATCCGAACTGGCATCTGATGAAGACGATTTATTACTACTGCTACTAGATACTACACTCCTGATGTTGTCTTTAGGCAGGTTTTCGTAAAGTTACATAAGCACCGCGAGATGACATCTGACCAACGACAGTCACTCAATAATCGTCGTCTGAACTTTCAGTTGAAGAAGATGACTCGCTGCTACTACTACTTGATGATACCACTGTCCTATGTGCCCTATATGGCCCTGTTCTCGTCAAGTTCGTAATACGGGGCAGACTCGACCTTGAGGTGCCTGAAGAGTTTATCCGACGCACGGAAGCAGAGCTAGGCGCTCTCTGCGAGTTTGGCTTGCTCAGAGTGTTGGTGTGTATCTTGCGTATATGGGTTGTGTTCTGTTCGCGCTGTAATCCCGTAAGGCGCTGCGGACTAGTGTTTGTTTTGACGTTTTGATCCGTTGCGTTACCGTTGGTGTTCTCGGACGGCTCTCCCGACGGCTGGTTCCCTTTGGATTCCATTTCAGCAACCATAGTATCCTATGCAGAAAGAAAACACATGAACACACACACATGCTGTCAATGAAACTCTGCCAGCAAATGACGGGAGAATCACAATATATGACCTAACCCTCTTTATGAAGGGGTGGGGCAAGGGTCACATTTCCCCTTGCTCCTTGCCCCAGGCTGCTACATTCTCTACATACTACATACTACATCAGCGCTTCTCAACCAGAGGGCTGCGAGGTCGCCCAAAAATATTTTTTAAAATTAGAATAAAAATTAAAAATTGTGTCTGATCTTACTTGACACAGCTGGACTTCAGCTATATACTGTTACTTGTTAAATAATTTCTCAAAGATTAATGTCAAGTTTTACGAAATTGGGGGTAACTAGTGAAGTAGTCCAGCTGCTGTAGTCGCACTCGAACATGCGCAAGTGAACTTCAGTAGTGTTAGCAGCTAGCTAAGGATTCCAGTCCAGACTGTTATGCCCAGTTGGTCCCAGACCGTCGACCAAGTGAGCAGTTTTAAGTTTTGGGAAGGTGGACCCTGAAAACTTTCTATAAAACAAATTGGGCCTCGAGTTAAAAAGGGTTGAGAAGCACTGCAGTACAAGATTCAAAAATATATTACTACGTTTCTGCTCAAGAGTGGTCTATCAAAGAGAGATTTTACTGCATAGAGAATTATTGTGGACGTACATCCCACGCTCCACCGAGAATTGTTCCGCGCCCAATTTCCTACACGAAATGTATTCCTAACTTCAACTCTAGTCCTACACATGTAACACCATACCTAACCCTTAGCCCTACACCTGACCTAAAACCACATTTCAACCCAAACTTTGACCTTATCTCTTCGAAAAAAATAAGGCCTGGAGCAAAGGTCAAGTCATCTACAGCATTCGCAACTAGAGATCGGAGAGCAATCAGCTTGGTCTGAGAGGAAATTCTAGTTTTTGAGAAGTTTCTCTCACAGGGACGGATATTGTAAAATCGTTGGTGGGACACATGCATTTCGCAGGACCTGTCGGTCATAAAGCTACACCCAAGTACTGATGATACGTTACATCCGCTTTCAGGGAAAAGTGCCAGAAGCGTTTTCCCTGCGAGAAAATCTCTAAGAATACTCCTTGATGGACACAAACTCACCAGCTTGGCTTCGTTGTCCGTTATCACTTCCTCCATGGCCTTCTTCCAGCCGAGTACCCGGGCAAACTTCTGGACGCACTCCACCAGATCGCCCGTCACGGCCAGGTCATTATGGCGGCTGGAGGAGGGGCGCGAGAACGGCCCCACAACCTCTCGGTTGATGAGGAGGCGGGGGATGAAGGGGCGCACCGAGTCCACAATACCAGCAAATGGGTAGACCTGTGAGAAAAAGAGAGGCGAGGGGATATAGACAGAGATGCAGTAAGTGTGTGTGTGTGTGTGTGTGTGTGTGTGTGTGTGAGAGAGAGAGAGAGAGAGAATAACAACAAGAACAATAAGAATTTTGTATTCATATCCTACTATAAATAAGCGTAAAACAAGACAAATGAACATAAATTCAAAGGAATTCCATACCATTTTCACCAATTCTACAATTTTGCTTCCCATCACATTTTGGACAGATTGTACAACACGTGTTTTCGAAAGTTTAAAAGCACCTTTCACCCTTTCGAGACAATTGACCACATTTTGTGGATTGGCTTAATAACTTTTGATTCAGAGCTCTAAAAAATATACCAGATCTATGCATGAGTAGAAAGAACAAAAATTTCTGCACACACTATGTCCATTTTTTTGTGGCATGACTATATTGCATTTTGATGCCAGGAATTTAAAAACACGAGAATTAAATCCTTAAAATCCTTAAATTGGCAACATATTGAGAGGTTCAAAATCACTGTTTTTAATCAAAATTGGCATTTTTTCAACATTTCAACAAATTTTCTAACCATGTATATTGTTTTCAAAGACATTACACCATATAACCATGTAGCACTAAAAGAAAAATATTATTGTTGCCACTTTTAAGAAAAAATGTGATAATTTAGCCCTTAAATAATTCCTGTCCTGAAAAGGTTAAAACATGAATGAGATACTGACCTCTAACGATGTCCCCATGATGATGAGCAGATCACAGAGAGGCATGTCCTTCATGTAATAAAAGAATCTCTTGGGTAGATCCTCACCAAAGAATACAATGTTGGGTTTGACCACACCCTGATACAGAGAGAGAGGGATTAATAACAGTTAGTGAAAATGTTCATGATGGCGACAATGATGATGATGATGTAACAATAATAATAATAATAATAATAATAATAATAATGATAATAATCATCATAGATCCTCACCATAATAATGAATAAAAGATACCACTAAAACACTTGTTAAAGGGTACCAAATATTAAAAAAAAATATTTTGCTCTGTAAGTTAGAGGTTCCATTTCATTATACTACATTCAAAATAAGGCCTTCAAATATTAATTCTTTAAAGAGATATTGCAATTTTAATTACACTCTCTATGAGCGAAAAAGCGACTTATGAGTAGACTACTCAACACACATGTACACGCTCGCCAGAATAAGAGCTCGTGCAGAACCAAACTCAGAGTTCGGTTCCACGCGAGCATTTTCATGTTATCCTTTATTTCCTTCATACTCCTTAGCTGTTGACCTATGGAATGCCAGATAAAGTTCTTTAAGGTTTATTTTATACTTTCTAGCTGGACACAAATAAATTTTTCAGGTGATTGGTACACTTTGACATATTGGTATTAATTTCTCATCCCTTGAACCCCCAGCCTTCCAGTTGCACATCTTTTTATCAATAATCAAAATGAATACATGGGACCTTCTGGTTTTCACAAGACAATATGATACAGCCCAACAAGGTCAAAGTTCAAAGATACTTACCGTACAAGTTGGTCTCATGCATCTCGGTATCTTGTCACCAAATATACTTCCCTGCGTATAGACAAAGCGAAAAGGGCAAGATGAAAGGAGAAAACAAAATATAGAGGGAATATCAGATGAAAAGAGGAAAGGAATATTTCAGCTGATATCAGTTATGTTATCATATATTCCATTATATTTATAATACAAAAATATCAGCGACTGTATACGCCGTACATTTCGCTGGGGGTTTAATTTTCGAGAATTTTCGCGATTCACGAGTGGGTCGCGAATTTAACAGCACGCTAAAATATTGCCAACATAAATAGTCAGTTGATTTTGTGGTCTCCTTGAGAGAAATTCACCATTTAGCATTGCGAAAATACACCATCATTGCTGTCTGTAGATCTGATAATTTCCCAATCGCGAATTCAACCACTCGCAACATAGCATGGCTAGTCCTATTCACCAAAATTTATGGCCACAAAGTTTATGGCATATACAGTAAATAACAGGACAAATCGGTTCACTTATAATACTCAATCACTAAATTGTGGTGTGTACATGGCAAATCTGCCCAAGAGTTTAACATTTTGTACAATACCTTTGCACTAAGAATTTTTTTTCCCAAAAGAATCAAAAACAGCCATGTGGAAACTGTTCCAATATAAGATCTATTACGGCAAAATAATTCCTCATGGTTTTTTTTGTGCCACTAAGTTTCATGAAGCTACGACGTACATGTAGCTAAGGAGGTACATGTAAGTATATTTGTTATGATCATACCTTCACATCTTCTCCGTCATGCTCATAGCCACACTTGGTGCAGGTAGACGTTGTAAACGTTCCATGAGCCTCTACAAGCTTGTCACCAGGGATACCAGCCACTGTTAAGAGAGATAAACAATGAACCACAAATTTGATCAAACAGGATTTACGTATTGGTATTAACAAAAAAATCATTTGAAAATCTTGATTGTTCCAAGACATAGTAATCATTTCCAAGTGGAATGTAAGAGGTTCAAATTTAAATAAATCTCTCTCATTCATACTTGAACTTTTAGAGTCAATCAAAGGGAGCCACTGCTCGATATCCATGTACGTTCAATTTCATTCGCTTGCCCCTATTGCAAGGCCGTGCATAACAACAATCTTGGAGCAACGAACAAAATTGCCGTTGAGGGTGGGGTAGTTTGTCAGTTGGGTTGTTCAGTTCATCTTTCTTCGGTCGAATGCGTATCACTGCAATTGCTTGCTCGTTTACAGAAGATGTATGGAGATTCCTGAATATTAGCAGAGCCGGGCCAAGCTCCAAAACACCACGACTGGCGACTTTTCAGTCCCATTAATGTATAAGCCAATATTTTTGAAAAGTTTTGTTACTGAGATTCATATTTGCGAGTTGCTGTTTTAGCAAATAATTAACATGGGCTAATTACAACACATGTTCCCATGTGCATTGCAAACTCATTTTTGCATTTTGGTAAATTCGAGACCCTGAGGAATTTCTGAAAATCGAATCCTCGTGAAAAAAACAGCTTATAGAGTAAACTGACGAGAGAGAAAAAAAATTATTTCTTTTTAGCAATACTTCACTTCGTGTTCTTCATGCTGTGCAGAATAATCATGATTGAATTTGTGTCATGACTCTTCAAAAATGTCAATATAATAACTCACATCTCTCCAATCCATCAATATTCTGTGTGTACATCCTGAGAAGTAGTCCCCTTTCATACAGCATGCGTACAAAGTAGTGGACGTAGTTAGGACGGTACTTCCCAGACGGATAGAGCTCCTTGGCCAAGGCGAAGAAGGGCTTGGGGTTCTTCCGGAAGAAGTCGATGTCAAAGATGGCCTCGGGGTACGGGATGCGATACTGCTGGAGATTGTCGTAGAGCCCTGATCCGGGTGACCTGAGATAAACAAAACCAACACTTATATGAATTTATGGGTCTTGCGTTTGGTTATTTCCCCGATAAAATTAAAAGAGCTCCTTTGCCAAGGCGAAAAAGGGTTTGGGGTTCTTTTGGAAGAAGTCGAAGTCAGAGATGGCCTCGGGGTACGGGATGCGATATTGCTGGAGGTTGTCGTAGAGACCAGATCCTGGAGATCTTGGAAAAAAACCCAGAATTATGAAGAAATGGAACTAGAGTAACAGAGGTTTCTCTCAGAAAGAAAAAGCTCCTGGCTAAGAATCAAAGATGGGCTTGGGGTTTTCGGCAAAAATAAGGGTAAAAATGGCTTCAGAGGAAGGAATGCAATTACTGCTGGAGGTTACCATGGAGACCAATATAACCAACACAGTCGGAAATACACAGGGGCGACGGGTGATTTCGCCCTCGTCAGCCCCCATATCGCCCCAATAAATGCTGGAAAACCTGTATTTGGGGGCGACCGTTTTCATATGAGTCGCCCCCATCAATGATTCGAAAGAAAATCACTATTATGCTCAAAAAGCAGCTAAATTCAACCTTTTATCTCGTTCTTGACTCGGAGCTTAGTACATCGCGAATGTGTAGCATCGTGAGCGCTAGACCAAATGACAACAATTACAGTATAGCCAGATATCGCACGGAAACTGAAGACAGCGCTTTTTTCATGCATACTACAGTAACTACCCGCATTCTATATCAGGGTTGTATAAATTCATCGACAGCTTCATTTCACTTAGTCTTTGCGCGACACCTTTTGTGAAAATTTCCTTTCCGAAACGCAATATCACTGTTACAATGATAGGTCTAAAATTACCATCATCCGTGCAATGAGACTATCACTAGATCTACGACCGGATACACCACACGGAGAAATTGTCCCTTACCACATTAAGTCCGTAGTCACCTCAAAATATCAATCTGTAAAGCCAAAGCCTGCCTAAAAAATGCAGAATTAGTGCCATTTCTTCAAAGCACGCGGCGCTTAAGTCGGGTTGTGAGAAACAGAGTCACCGAAAACGCTCTACAAATCAGGAAATCGGTGGATTTATGACGGGGTTTTTTACTTATCGCGCGCGAGATCGATGCTCATCGAGTGTGATGGTATCCGCGAAAAACAAATTGGAAAAGAAAAATCGCCCGGAACTGTGTGCATTCACAGTATATATGTACGTACGTACGTCCAAGCGGATTTAGGAGTATTATGTGCGAGAAAAGAAAAAACACACATCAAGCCCGCCTTTTCACTTAAAATAAACATCTCCATGGGAAATACGCCTAATGACAGCAAATTCGAGTGAAATTGACCTATTTTTGATTTATTCCTTCAAAGTTTTGAAGAAAAAAAAAAAAAAATCTGATGGGGGGGGGGGGGTGAAGTTAAAATTTTAAAAATCTATGTTTTAAAATTAAATTGGGCAGTATGACGTAAAACCTGTGCATGAGATAGTACAATTAGTACCAATGTAACAGCAATCGCAATATCACAAAAAACCCAAATTGATAACCAGTCTGCTCTTTCCATTAAAATGGTAGCCCCAATAATATAAGAAATAGCCCCATAAAATTCAAAAGTAGTCCCAAGGCAAAAAAAAAAGTAGCCCCTAAAAAAAAAAAATTAATTCCTAGGCTGCAACACAATTATGGACATCATGGTAAACAATTTTTTTTTTTTAATCCGTATTGAAATCAGCTATCTACATGTAAATGGTGAAGAACTGTTGTATCCTAAAAAATTCCAACTCTTTAAAGCACTTGTGTGTTCCAAGATAATAGGGTTAGAAAAAAATCATGATTTTTTTTCTTTAAATTTAAAAAAAAAAATCAGATTTATTTGATCTTTTTTTAGTTATAGCCCTAAATGTTGCTCCTATAGAAAAAAGGTCTATCTAATATCATACATTATCCAGAGTACAAAAACTCTCACTTGGATGAATTTTCAAGTCAAAATTCCTTTTAAAATAGAATAATTTTTTGAGTGTTTTTTTTTCAACAAAATTCCTTATGTATTTCTTTATTTTCATTTAAAATCAAGTTAATTTAAATCGTGCCAGCCCTGTAAGATACCACACATAATCACACATTAATTGGCAATTACTGCTTTTCCGCTTTATAAGAGTAGAAACATGGGAGTCCGACATCGCGTTGACCTTGAAAATGATCTCACCTGAAATCTGGGATGCCACTGGGTGTGCTAATCCCTGCTCCGGCCATCACAACAATGTTCTTACTCTTCTTCTGGAGGATACGTCTCGCCACGTCTTCAATGGTCTTGCAGGTTGAACTGTTTCCTGCTGACGTTGATTGCCGTCGGTTTGGAGTCGCACTGTGAAAAAAGAAAACGATGCCACATAGCCTCTCATTGTATATTGTCGATTATGGAATTTAGAACATACTGTAAGCGGGAAAATTTCCGTACGATTAATCTTTCATGCTCAGCCAAGTAAAGTCAATTTCACATGTTTTTAATTTCACCAATGCACTAAGCTCATGGGCAAAAAATTTAATAAAGAACAGAACTTGTGTGTTTTTATTTTCATGCCAGTTGCATGCTGCGCGAAAATTCCCACACTGCGAAATATTCCACGTTTACAGCATCTCAGCATGGTGAAATATGGGTACACTGTATATGCGCGGCTATGCGCCCTAGTTCATCTCTTCAAGCAACCCTCAGAAGCTTTAACTCTGCTATAATAAATAGCAACTTGTTAGTGCTACTCCTGCTGAGGGTTAACTGTTTCTGGGGGTAGTTGCCTGGGGGGCAGGTGTGTGAGGGGTAGTTGTCCCCAACGGTTTTGTTCCAAGGGCTCAGTTGCAGGAGGTGGGATGAAGGATATTGTCCAAAAGTGTAGGTGTGCAAAGGGCAGTTGTCTAAGGGTCAGGTGTCCAGTTGCCTGGGTGGAGGAGATGGAAGTCTAGCAAATACATACATGTAGTTGTCCTACATGTATATACTGGTAGGTCAACTAATATTCACTTTCATACCTCCTCTGTGCCTTCTTGTCATCTATCGACAGCTTCTGAAATGACTTGTTCAAGGATCGTTCTGACGATGCACTTCCCGTCCTCAGGATGTTACGGTTCTTGTTGATATTGCTCGCGCTGTTGGAAGCTGGGGTCTTCCTTGGTCCAGATCCCCTTGTGGTTCCATGTGTTTTTGACGGTAGAGGGGGCGGCTTGTTGGAGTGGGTGCGTACTCTGGTCCGCCCATCGGTGGAGTGGGCATTGGGGGCTGATGAGACACCTTCTGAAGAAAAAAAAATGATCACAATTTTTCAACATAACATTTGACCTTGTCTGATTCTTATGAGATTCATCAAGTTCACTTCAACTTTCAAGAAAGCTCAAGTTTATTTCCATTTCAACAAAAACAAACAATACACAACAACAAAAATAGTCTTAAGACCACATTAAATCTAGATATTATTAGATCTAATCATCTGATCAGGACCCTACATGTAGCAGAAAGTGATGCCAAACAAACCAACAGCAAAAACAGACTATACTAGTCACTAGATCTAGATCTAGTCTGTTTGTGTGTGTAATTGAGTTCTCACCTGACGTATATCAATCAAATATGATTATTTACTTCTGGGACCGACATTTAACGTCACCATCCGAAAGACATGACTGAGATTCGAACCTGGGTCCGATCAGAGTCAGTTTGTGGATGAACTGCCAGTAGACCAACTCCTGATCCCCTGACGATGCTCACTTAATTTCAGTTTGAGTTCTTCCTTTCTTGGGTACAACTGACGTACATGTATGATTGTTAACCCTTTCAGGACAAGAATTATTTAAGGACTAAATTGATCACATTTTGTTCTTCAAATTGGCAACAATAATATTTTTCTTTTAGTGCTACAAGATTGTAATAAGTGGTAATGTCTTTGAAAACAGTATACATGGTTAAAAGAATTTTCGAAAAGTTGAAAAAGTTGCCAATTTCAATGAAAAACCATGATTTTGAACCTCTCAATGTGTTGCCAATTTAAGGATTTTAAAGCTTACATGTATTCTCCTTTTTAAAATTCCTGGGATCAATTGCGGTATGGTCATTTAACAAAAATGGACATAGTGTATGCAGAAATTTTTGCTCTTTCTTCTCATGTATCTGGTATATTTTTCAGGGCTCTGAATCAAAAGTTATTGAGCCAAACCACAAAATGTGGTCAATTGTCTCAAAAGGGTTAACTACACAAGGAGTAGGAGCTTTGTGAGCGGCAACATTTTTAAACGGGGGGACGCATGCATAATCGCTTTCCGGATCATTGTTTCAGAGCATGTTTGAGGAAATAAAATCATTCAAATGAATTTCAGGTAGAAGTAACTCATATATTTATGTAACCTATAGCTACCCACATTCACTCAAACTCTAGTAAACTCCAATTCATACAATAACAGGTTAATCTCCATTTCCAGGTCAATTTTCCAGTTTCCACTCAAAAATATTCAAATTACTCATATGCATGTAGTTTCATATACAATTTTTTTCCTTTTTTGTTTGGCAAGGGGTATAAGATTTATATGGCTACAAAGTACAATAAAGTTCAAATTTCATGCACATTTCGTTGTCTCATACAAGAACACCAGCACTTCTTGCTGATCTCGATGCTAGAAGCAACACCCCCCCCCCCCCCCCCCCCCCCCCCCCCGATTTCTCACTTGCCAGTACCCTTACATAATAGGGGGTCAGGCACTCATAGGCCCTTTCCTATGAGGGACTGTGTAAAACAATCACTGTTGCAGTAATCAAAAACAGACAACAAAATTGCTCTAAGCAAGATTTAATTTTCTTAAATTTGCTAGATTACCTGATTCAGGGACTCTTCAATTCTTACTAGGCTACAAATTTGAGGTTTCAGAGTTGAAAGTGAAATTTTAAACAATTATTTTCCTCTCATGTATGAATGATCTAGAATGGCCCATAGCCTGCTAATACACACAAAACCTATTGAAGCCTATTCACCCGTAAAAGCTATTGTGGAGTAGAAGCTTACATGTATCTTCAGATAAGCTTGTACATGCATACATGTTGGGGTCCGGCTAATTTGGCATTGCATGGCGATGTGGTTTCGAAGGGATGAAATGCAATCAACACACTGGATCACTAAATAGCCATAGATTTTGTGTTTTATAGAATAAGACCTCTTGAAATTTTCAACACTACCGTAATGTCACCAGTCTTGGTGAACCCTTGTAATACAACTTCATTGCTGCAACGCCCTGTGTCAACTGCCCTAGTCTCTGCAGAGCAAAATGAACGAATGCAATTGGCTCGCAGATATTGTACCACAATAAATAAGGAACAACTATGCGGCGTTTCACTCACTGCCGATCGCGCAAAGATTAAGAATGACGACAGGCAAACTTTGTTTCCAAAGAGAATTATCAAAAGGGCTTTTTTAGGTTCTGCTAATTTTTTTGTAAAACAAGAGCTTCCGCTTTAGTAGACTGAAACAAAATAAATAACACGTACCATTTTTTCTGTTTTCGATGTAACAGAGCTTAAATTCCATAGATGTCGGCCAGACAAAGTTTTTGCCAAAAGAAATACTTTGGAAATAAATTATCTTTGTTTAAATTTAATAGCTGTCTTGCCAAGAATGCTATGCTCCAGTTTTGACGTGCCATTCCTACAACACACAAATCATGACGTACAGGCAGCCTGACAAGTGCTTTACACAGTGCACATGTGCAATCCCGCATGTACAATGCGTATGGTTGTGTAGCATGCTGTACTTTATACAACAGAGTGATTTATCTTAGATGAATCCTTCCTTCACAATATTATTTGCGAAGGGTGCGGCAACAATGGAGCAGCAGAAGCCCCGCAGAAGCGCCGCAGTAGTGTTCGCGCCATAGAAGCAACATGCAATATCTTAGGTGGATTTTATTCACAAGCATTTTCAGCATCGAATGGTGGGTGATTCTTCAACAAACATGGTAGTTTCTGAAAATTATTAATCCAAAACTGTCAAACCCCTCCACCACTGGTGACATTACGGCACATCTTCCGTAACTATTTTACACATTTCCATCAAATAACCTTGAAAGTGGGGGTTTAAAATGACATACTTAACGCAAAAATTGACAGAAGTATTTGCAATCGATTCAGCATTCTTGGATAACTCAGCCATGATTTCTGCTGAGTCTGAGTTGGCCCTAGTGCCGAGGTAGCCCGGATCAACATAATAGGAGGTCGGGGTAGCTTGGCGGTAGGGCAGACTCGGCATCGCCGACCTTTTCATGATTTGTAGAATTTCAAAATTTTCACCTCACAAAATCTTATCAATTATCTCCCCAGTAACTTTTCTACACATTCTAATCACCTTATCTTGAAAAATGTTGGTTTTAAAGATCACTCAATACAAAAATTCTTACAAGCAGATCTAGATCTAGATCTATTTTGCGATCATTTCAGCCATGTCAGCTCTCTTGCCCAACTCGATTTTGCGCCGAGTCCAAAATATCCCTCGCGTAGTGTCGGGTTACCCTGGATCTTTCAAAACGGCTCCGCACATGAAGTGAGCAGCATGCAGCACAAACATACGTGAACTGCCTCCTTCAATTCTGAAGATTATTGCAGAGTTGATTACAAGAATGTCAAGTTTCTCTCCAAGTCTAATTTCTAACTTTAATTAATCTTAAGTTCGAACACAGTAACATTAAAATGACTGCAGCGCAGACTCTTTTTTGTTCACTCTTTCACTTTTCATGCTTTTGCCTTTAGGCTTTAATTCTATTAAACTAATAACTAATAATTATGATACTGTGTGAATATCATCCCTTTTTGGTAAAGCTAAAGTAAACATATGAGTTATGACTGATCGCCAGAGTTCACTCATAGGCCCTTGCCTATGTGGGACTGTGTCCAATATTCACTGTTGCAGCAGTCAAAAACAGACAACAAAATTGCTCTAAGCAAGATATAATTTTCTTAAATTTGCTAGATTACCTGATTCAGGGACTCTTCAACTGCAACTCTTACTCTGCCAAAAATTTGGGGATTCAGAGTTGAAAGTGAAATTTTGGCATTATCGTGAAATCTGTCACCAGTCCATTCACTGCCGTTTATTTCATCAGTGCTGGTGACAGCATTCTACTCCCATAGACTTTGTACACAATGCGAGCACACACGCGGGAAGAGAGGAGACAGATTTCACGATTAGGCCGAAATTTTAAATAATTATTTTCCTATAATGTATGGATGATCTAGACTGGAAAAAGGCCCACTGATACACACAAAAGCTATTGAAGCCTGTTCACCCGTAAAAACTAGTCTGGAGTACAAGGTTATCTTCAGATAATCTTGTATACATGTATAAGTGGCCAGAGTTATTACCTCGGGAAACGGCGGCATCTTTATCCTTGAGTTTTGGCTTTGTTTCTCCCCGCAAGTTCGCCGGGAAGTTTCGGCTGCTCGTTGCCATCATCAACCGGCGCAGCATCATTTCTCGAAAAACTTGCACGAACCGAGTCTTCGAAACCACGACATCTCACGAAATTCCGCAGATAATCATGCCACTAAATATGTAGCCAACTGCAGGTAGATGAGAAAATGTGAATCTCATTCAAAATATACAATTTCTCGCATTATTAACTACCAAAAGACAAAAATATCCGTCCTAATATCTCGTTGACATACGTCGGAAACCATCGTAAACTCTACAGCTGGACGATTCATGGACGTAGATGGCGCACATGCACCATCGATGCACTGATCTATGATATTCAAGTTCTAGCTATTTTACGAATGAGGTTAACTTCCTTTTGATATTGCATAGATGGACCGATTGTTGTTTGTTATAACTATGAACATAATCAAACATGATATACCGGGTCACTACCAAGAAAGAATGGACTACTTGAAGTGAGGTATATAAGCGACAAAGCTGGATTGTTGGATCTGAGTAGGGCCTTATCATGGGCGCAAATCCAGGGGGGGGGGGACAGGGGGACATCGGACATGTCCCCCCCCCCCCCACCTTTTTGAAGATAGGGGAATGTCTCCCCCCCCCCCCCACCTTTTTGAATAACCTTTGTTGGTTTTTTTTTTTTTTTTTTTTTGCTTGTCAGAGAATTTTGGAGGCGAATGTCCCCCCCAAAAAAATTTCAAAAAGGATTTGCGCCACTGAGCCTTTTTAGCCTCCCCCCCCCCCCAACACTTTTTTAGTGATAGTGAGATGAAAAATCAATATTTGCAGAAGCCACTTTGTCCCAGACGCCTTGACAGATTCCCCCCCCCCCACCCCACCCCTAAAAATATACAACATTTGTATATACATGTACATCGTAGTAAGGAAATGAGAAAGTCTAGTATAAGCATACATGTAACCACAAGATAAAACAGGGCGGATTTACAATTTTCTAAAAAAGGGGGCGGGGCATGCAGTTTACGCGATTATCTTTTGTTTTCTTTTGTTTTCTTTTGTTTTTGTTTTCTTCTCCTTCTTCCTTTTTAAAGACTTTTCTCTACTGTCAGATAAAGTTCCTCATTGGACCCCTCCCCCCCCCCCCCCCACCTACAAATCATACTCCGCCGATGGAACTAATTTTCGTTCTGCTATGTAGAAAGTGTTTAAAAATGAACAAAACACGAGTGTTATTAGCCTTTCTAGATATTGATCGCTATTTGAATAAAATAAAATTTGAATTACTTCGCCTGCGGCCCAAATTTACAAAAGAATAGATTATAGGTCTTGTCAAGAAAAGAATTCAGAAGAGATTCTTTAAGTGATTAAAGTTGTTAGAATATCATATCATTTCATATGCACGAATAAATTTTGGAATTTAAGAACTATGACAGATATTTAAAAAAAATAATAACTTTGTAGAAATAGCTGTATCAGATGTTGGTGAAAATTCCATAATGTACTCCTGTTATCTTACTCTTACAATTAAGACAATTATAATCATTGTCTTTAGATAACAAATATTCGTTCAGTACACGGAAATTGGGGATGTATATAAAACTGTAGTCAAAGTAGCATAGCGGGGGGGGGGGGGGGGGCGTCCAGGCATTGAAGGGGCACTGGCATTAAGGGGTGTGGGGGTGGTCATCGGTCTTGCTAGCTCATTGCGAATTAACAAGGCCACAAAATAGGGGGAAGCTGGATGGGGGACCTGCCGTCGCTTATTTCAACGTTCCTCTTGAATTCCACTCTCCCTTTCTCCTCCCTATCTATTCCCTTTCTGTTGTTGTTTAAGCTATGTCTAATGGAAGGGGTATTGTGCCCTTGTGCCCATGTGCCCCCCCCCCCCCATACCCCATAGCTACGGCTCTGTATATAGCCTATGAATTATGTATGGCCATGCTTTCTTTTACGTTTTTAGCTCAGAGCATCTTCACATTGTGTAATGCTAGCACAGTGTTGTATATGTAAACTGTAACACTTGCAAGCCAAAGCCTAGAAAACATGATATTGTGACGGTTATCTGTTATGCATTCAGATAAATGGAGGGGGGGGGGGAGGGGGATGAGAGAGATATTTTTGTGAGATGATGATACTATAAATAGGCGGATTAAAATATCTTTGGTATTCACAGTCCCATAGTTTTTATAATTTGAACAATTTAAACAAAATAATTATCTTAACGCAACGTCATTGCTCTCTTCATGCGTTCTAAGTTTTGTAACATAATACAATGTACAACCAAAGAACTTCTTATATTAGATTGCTAATTTTTAAATATCACCTAAATATTTCACATGCATAAGATTTTTAATCTCGAAATAATTAATTAATTTTATTCCCCCTGTTTCATTGCAGAGGCCGCGGCGGAACGTCGGGCTCGGACAACAGAAGTGGGGTCGGGGGGGGGGGGGGGGCGGGGCACCAGTCCTTTTGTCCACCAACTCGCAGTAGGTGCACCCCACTTTCATTGTCCGAGCCCGACGTTCCGCCGCCTCTGTTTTATGACGTAAATTTGGGGCATTGCATCTGAAGATACATGCATCCATAAAGTTGACTTCTTAATTGTTTATATTGTGCGAAGATTCGGAGAAAACGTTAATACTTTGTCTTGTGCATTAATATTTAGGAGTAATATCCACCAACTCGCAGTAGGTGCACCCCACTTTCATTTTCCGAGCCCGACGTTCCGCCGCCTCTGTTTTATGACGTAAATTTGGGGCATTGCATCAGAAGATACATGCATCCATAAAGTTGACTTCTTAATTGTTTATATTGTGCGAAGATTCGGAGAAAACGTTAATACTTTGTCTTGTGCATTAATATTTAGGAGTAATATCAGGGGCCGCGGAGCGTTTTTGAAAGTGTATCGGGGGGGGGGGGGGGCTAATTTAATGACAATTTTCGAACCCCTTTTTCCGAGGTTTTATTAAACATGGCTACTAAAAAAACGTCCCTTGAATATGATTACTATATAATCGTAGTACCATAGTTTAGTGCCGATGTTATACTACTATAATATGTCGGATATATTAATTTCCTAAGCTCTTCTTATTTTCATTTTTTTGATAATCGGAATCTTGTCACGGGCCATGTGCCCTCGCATACCCCTTCATGCATGTGGTCATGGGCGCAAATCCAGGGGGACAGGGGGACATGTCCCCCCCCCCAACCTTTTTGAAGATAGGCGAATGTCCCCCCCCCCCCCCCCCCACCTTTTTGAATAACTTTTTTTTTTTTTTTTTTTTTTTTTTTTTGCTTGCTTGTTGGAGAAATTTGGAGGAAAACTAGACCCCAAAAATGTGATAACCCTTTTTTTTTTTTCAAAATGGATTTGCGCCACTGCATGTGGTGTATAAGTGTTGATGTGAAATGTGAAAATGTGTGTTTTGTAGTACCGTACCAAATACCGTTTATTTCAGAGAAATTTTGTTGTGAGGTTGATATTTGATAACTGAACTACTTCTTGTCAGTTTACTTCAAATTTAAACAACATTCTAAGAAAAAAAAAAATACCTGTCCAATAAGTCAACAAAAGAGGGCGCTATACTGAAAAGCATTTTGTAAAATCATTTTGCCTTTTGTAATGAAAATGGACCTGAAACAGCGCATAGCATAGCGTGCATCCAGACAATGAGGGACACTGGTATCGGGGGGGGGGGGGGGGGGGGGGGGGGGGGGGGGGGGGGGGGAGGGGGAGGGGGAGGGGGTGCACTTCACAGTAACCTTTGTGTCTCTCATTTGCCCGTATAATGTTAAATATAAAACAATGGTAATGTGGATTTTCCCATCATTTAGAAATGTTTGTACTGTGGGAATTTTACTGATGTATAACTTCAGTTTTATAAATTTCTTTTTTGATATAAATAAGTCGTGGTGTGTGTATGCATGGATATACTACGAAGTAGTGGTCCATGGTGTGTGTATTAATTAATTATTTTTAGTTTATCTTAGCCCACATCTAAAATTTTAAGAATAAGCATGCATGCTTGTTAAAAGGGGCAGTGACGTATATGGCGCCAGAGCTGGCAAACAATGACGTTGCACCCCCCCCCTCCCCCACCTTATTTATTGTACAGAGCGAAGCGACCGCGATCGGTAGATTTCTTGCGAACCCCTCAAAACGCAAATGGTCGTGCATCATTTTACCCAGGAAAATTCACAATTGACCACTGCAATCGAGGAGTTGAGATTCGAATTTTGAACATCCATAAGCGGTTTTTTAATTCTCTTACTTCACAAATGAGGCGCAAAATTAAGGCTTGAGAAATATTCCAGGAGTTTAGCAAGGCAACCGAAAGTTCAGATTTTTTTTTTCAAAATTAATATTGAAACTGTGCAAATGCCAGTGGCGGATTTAGGGGGAGGGCCAGGGGGGCACAACCGGCCCATGCCTCCCCCTTTTCGAAGCCATTTTTTTTTTTTTTTTTTTTTTTTGGTTGCTTGTCAGAGAATTATGAATGGACACTGGACCCCCATAACACCCCCCCCCCCCCGAGTGAATTTTGGAGGGCTGGGGAATTTTTTTTATCGACCCCCACCCCACCTCCACCCCTACTGAGCGACTTTTGGTGAGCTGACGAGACAAAAAAAAATACGGATCTCCCTTTTTTTTTCTTGAGATTCAGAGATTTATGGAGAGCAAGTAAACCCGCATACCCCCCCCCCCCCCCCCCCCACTCGGAGCGAATTTTGGAAGGCTGAGAAAAAAAAAATGTTGTCGCCACTTTTCGAGAGCCGCAGTGGCGAGACCAAAAAAGTACGGGTCTCCCTCCAAGGAAAATTGACAAACCTGCATTTGTGTGCCCCCCCCCCTTTACATATATGCAAAATCATGAATCCGCCCTGCAAATGGTATACACTTTATCCTATCATGAATGGAGCTGATGGAAGTTAAAAGAGAATGAAACCCTGGGGAAATATCCATTTTAATGAAAAGAGAGAAAAGAGAGAAGCAATTAAAAAAAAAAGTTCCATCAAAATCTCTAAAGATGCTGCTTGTCTTTTTGTGAACTCAACATATGTTGTGTCTAATAAATTTTCCCATGATATATCTTGAGCTAAGAAAGAGACAAGCTGAACCGGCTTGAGAGATAATGGGGAAAATATAAAATTTTGTGTACAAAACATATAGAGAGTTGTACTACCTAACCTGTCACTTTGAAGCAACATTGCCAGTTTGAGGATCGCCATAGAAAATAAATTGAGACTTTTCAAACTTTCATAACTTACTCATTTCGGAACCGATTTTGGTGAAACTTTTTTTTAAAAATTGCTTCTCTCTATCCTTTCTTTTCATTAAAATTGATTTCCCCCAGGGTTTCATTCTCCTTTAAATGAGACCGAGAAAAGCAACGAAATTTTTTTTCTCAAAATAATGTTAAACCCTTTTAAAACGCTATATATGAAATATATCCTATACTGGGGTGTGAAATGAGATCCTGGAGCTATATGCAAATCAAGGCGACCGAGCTTTAGAAAATGTTCTCATCTTATAACCCCCGCCCCCCATGGATTTCTGATGCGAATTGAATGGGGAGCATGATTCTAAAAATGATAATTTTTCTTCATTTTCTCATCTTTTTATATCTCCCTTATAATTACGTTTTATGCGCCCCCTTCAAGTCTTTTCCAAGACTCCTATATCTCTGACAAGCAAAACTGAAAAGGTGAAGAAAAAAAATTAAACAGACCAAAATCGACGGTAGTAGAAGGGAATATTGCTAAATTATGATGCTCGAAAACACCCCGACATAATAAAAATCTTTAGTATTTGACAGGTGCAAGCTGTATATTTACTTTTCAGAACATACACCTAAGCCTTACACTTTTCAAAAGTTTGATTCTTCAAGTGTAACTCAAGACTTTTGGCTTCTCCTCTTGAGTTTGTTGGCGAGTCTGAAGCCACGTTAATCAGTAAACAGAAAGTGTGAAGGCATTCGAAAAGGAAACGTTTCTCAAATTTTGAAACGCCCGAAGACCACAAACCTGATAATTCTAGTCACAATTTTACATATCTTCGGTTACACCGCTAGTGGGTAAAGGTTGGATATTGACAGAAAAACTGTCAAGTATTTACTTTAAGGCCGAGAAATACTGACATTTTTTTTTCCTTTTCCGTGTTTATTCATTCACTTCTCTTACAGCTAAAGTTTTACTGAAGCACTGCATTAACCTTCCTTTTGCGAATCATTTTTTCCCCCTACACATTTTCCATCCTCTCCGAATCCTTCGTGTTTAGATTGCTTGGGAAAACAAACAAGTCGACTCAGAATTCTTTCCGCTTCGCTAAATTTCTTTTTCACCCTGGCTTAACATCCTTTATGGATTTAGGATCAGAAAAGATTAACAAAAGCTTCAAAACTGTCAATCAAGTTACAGAATTTGGAGCTCCAAATCTTTAATTGACACATGACCCAATTACCTTTAATTCAATAATGCACGTGCGCAAGAAAAAACGAATTTCTTATAATCGATAGATTAATCACAAAAAAAATCACAAAATGCACTATTTCTCCGAGGTATAAATATCGAGGAGCAATATATTCAATAAAATGACAATTTAGGAAAAGCATGGATTTAAGAAGATTAGAAATAGTTAAAAATCAGAATGTCAAGAAAAATACACTGCGCGGATGAATATGTAGTATTTGCTGAAAGTAGTGCGAGAGGAATGATGACCCGAGTTCATCTCTCACGGTGCACGGTCCGAAATATATATACAACACATTACAAGCGAATATATTGTTCGATTATATATATAGTTCGACTGGATAGCACCTATATTTCAGGAATACAAGATCCTAAAAATTCTACAGGCTGTAAGGACTTCGTGCACCATGGTGTGTTGTAGATGATATTCATTCACCGGCAGAAATGGGCTGCCTTGAAACTATTCTGGGAATACTCGGCCTGTTGGCGTTTGTACGCGGTAAGTTTTGGCGAAGCCTTTTCGTTGAAAGATAGTGTTCGATCGGCCCCGCTCTGCGACTGTGAACGTGTATGATGTGTGTGTGTGTGTGTATATGGCAATGCGTGCAATGGGCTACGCTTTGTACACGACCCGTCTGAATTGAGTCATATAGTATAAACCACTTTAGAAAAACAATATTATGATGTGAATTGTGTATTTTTAAGACAGAAAACGTATCTATTTATAAATCACACATATTCATTTATATGTACCTGCGTTGATTTAGCTGTATGAATGAATCGAAATAAAGAATTTGAGCAGTTAATATGATGTGTTTTTGTTTTGATGGTGACGATGTTCAACGGGAAAGATACGGGCGAGAGAATACGGTTGTGGTGGTGGTTTATGTTTGCCCGCTTGCACTTACAATTGCTATACATGTACCGTGTACGTGGGCCATTTGCTTGCATTTTTGCATGCTCTATTTCCAGTGGCTGATGGAATGTATTGTAAAAAGTTAAAAACAAGATTTAAAAAAAAAAAAATCATTCTTGTGACATAAATGTAAGTAATATGGTGAATGAAAGTTTACTTGGTAACATATTTAACAGTACTGCAGTGACTGGTGATATTTAAATTTTGAAAATACATGTTCATGATGTTGAAATATTTTATTGGTCCAAACTGTCATGCATTGCCATTGGAAGCAAAATTTATATTGACCACTACATGTACAATGCTTGTGATATGGAATTCCTTTAAAATTACTGTTAGGCCTATTTACATTGTATGAATGTAGGGGCAATACATATATTTTCTTGTACCGTGGTACAAATGGAATTCTTATACGATAATATTAATAATGACAAATTATTCAATAACCTCTGTGTTTGTGATTTGCACCTGGCATGTGGTTTTCAGCAAGTTTTCAATAATATATTCTTTGTTGGCTGGCCTAAATGTACCACAACTTATTATTATTACCTAATAACAATTCACAATGATTTAAAAAATATTTTTGTGAAGTGAATCATCACTGCGAGTCCTCAAGATTGGCGATAAATGTCTTCTCCATTAGGATGGTGGCAGCGGTGGGATACAATGTACCAACCGGCAGGCTTCTCTCCAGAATTTTTTTTACCATTGGTCCAAATTGAAAAAAAAAATAATTTGTAGCATCCCAAAGGGTGTGATGACAGAAGCCATACATGTAGCAATTTTGCCAATCGATAGAATGTAAGTATGCATTGGAACATTGTTTCAAATTGAGTGAAATATGGCCCAATATGGAATCCCAGGGAGTTGGTTTGGGAATTGGAAGACCAGAACAGTTTTGGAAGTTGAAAATGTGCATTGTCATATTTGACATATTTGTTTCCTTTGTTGGTATGCTTCTTCTACTTCTTCTGGGTTCTCCTACAGTACATTGTATCTCCTTCAGAAACTGATTCTGATTAAAAAAACATAAAGAGACAAACAAACTTATGAACATGGTGCCTGGAGCCATGAAAGTTTGTTTCTTTCAGTTCAGTTCAGTTCATGTCAGATTTATTTTAGAACTCCATAAATAAACAGTTTATATACTACATGTATGTATGTACATGTACATGTACATTTAAGATTTTAAATACATGAAATACAAATACATGTACTGTACGTAGAAAATTACACGTATAAATAATGTGGGAGATGCTTAAAAAAATAAAGGATTAGCTTTCGAATTTGAATTAAGAATTTTTTTTTTTTAAATACATGTGTTATTAATGAGCACAGACATGTAATATATACATGTATATATACATGTATGTACAAATGTTTACATGTAATATATATTTAAACATATATTCTTATCTTCTTTCTCATCTTACTTTCTGAGTAAGTACAGTAATGTTGATCAGTGTTTTATGTTCCTGGTTATGGCTTCACACTTAAATATTACTCTGAATGCACTATAAGATGGTTTCATTGCAGACATTTAATAGAATCAATTAAATCATTCTCTTAAGCTTGTTGAGTTCAGTAGCTCTGCAGTGTACATTTTGTTAGAGCCTGTTTGGAGCCAGAAGGGCGTTAAGTCCCTTCATTTGTGAAGAGTTACATGTAGCTCCCATCTTGCTCCAAACAGACAATACTGTATGAAATGTGCAAAAGTGGAAACTCACAGTAAAGAGCTCCGATATAAAGATTCCTGATATAACAAGATAATTTTGCTGGTCCCCGGGTCCTTGTTATTCCACTGTACATGTACTTGGTAAAGGGAAATATTGTTTTATCAACTCCTTGAAAATGCTTTTGAGACATAATGAAGTATGAAGTTCATAATTGTTTCCTTTCATGAGGGCCGTTGATTATCTTGAATATGTGCAGAGGAGTATCATCTAATGGTGTATTCCAGAAGAGTGATCCTTGAAATAAAATGTACCTGGTACATGTAGCTCACGTCTTCAAATGTTGCTTGCCGATAATTTTTTAATTTGTAGAAGTTGTTTGAGTGGTACTTGTTATCGTGGCGAATTCTGTTGTAAAGAAAGTGTCTTTCAATGATTAAAAGTAGAATCAAGAGCAATATACCGGGTGGCTCCTATGTTAAGCCTATTTAGTAGTCAACGGGTTAAGTGTTAGGATGATCTTTATCAAGATAACTATCAAGGGAAAAGGGCTCCTTCAAAGTTAATATATATACTTGAAACTTAAGTTTAGAAATTATGTCTCAATGATGAACTGTATTGATTTTTTCTTTAACTTCTGTTGCCACTTGACTTCAAACAAAGTGTTTTTGTCTATTGTGTTTTTATTTATCATAAGGAAATGGATTATAATTATATGCATTGTCTTTTCCTACTTTATTCAGGTTTTATAGGCATTTTCTCCTCCGATAATGATGAAACAGAATCCAGTAAAATCTGCACCAGATATTGAAAAATGTATAAAATAATGATTGGTACCTCTTTTACAAATTTGAATACAGCAAAGTATGATGAGGAGTTCAGGGGAGCGTTTCATCACGCGTTTTGTCAGTGATTTTTACCGACAACTGTTATAAGCCACTGAAATCCTTGCATCTGATTGGCTGAGAGCAAATTTTTCAGTCAAAATCACTGACAAAACGCTTGATGAAACGCTCCCCAGGACATTTAGACCAAATTCTGTAGGTTAGCTGTATACTGTATCACATCCAACTACAATGTCTTCATTTCATGTATCAATTTTGACCATACACTGTATAATATAATGTGCTAGCCTAAAGAAAAATATAAATGATTTACGATTCAGAATTGGGCTACTGTCAGATAATTTCTCTTGAAAATACAGATTCATTACCACTTTACCAGGTGTAATAAAAATATTAACACAAAATGGTGTGAAGAGCGATTTAGCTCAGGAAAACTTTAAGATGGATGGCTTTAATTTAAAAAAAAATCACTGCTAAAGTAAAACCACAAAGAGTTCCTGAGAACAACCTTTTTCTTTACTCTGAATTAACCTCAATGTTCATGTACATTTTCATGTTATCTTAAAATAACATTACATAGTCCATACAAGTGTATATAATATACACACTGTATACATGTATAATTGTACATGTATATACCACAATAGAGCCTCCAACCAATAACTCCTTGCTCCAACTGTATGCAATGTCAGTTCAGTATAGAATTCCTGCAGATTATTTATATGCCAATAAAACCTATGAACTTGAAGGATATAACGATCATATAAAGTTATTGCAATTCCATAAAAACCTGGAACTTCTGTGGAAGTATTTTTTTTTAAAGAGAGGTGGCAATAAATATGTTTGCCGCTTAATCCCCACGGTTGTAAATAAAAGTCATCAAACTGGCCTGTGGTCGTTAGAAATGTTCGCAGCCCAGGACATTGGAATGCTTATAGTGACATACAGAATGCTTACATGTGAGAACATCTTTCATAGTCCAGTGTGAGAATCAGCAGTGAAGATATGCTTTAAAGGAGAATGAAACCAGGCTGGGGAAAAATCAATTTTAATGAAAAGAGAGGATAGAGAGAAGCAATTTTAAACAAGTTCCATCAAAATCGGTTCCGAAATGAGAAAGTTATGAAAGTTTGAAAAGTCTCAATTTACTTTCTGTGGCGATCCTCAAATTGGCAATGTTACTTCAAAGTGACAGGTTTAGTAGTACAACTCTCCATATGTATTGTACACAAAATTTCATATTTTCCCCATTTTCTCTCAAGGTGCAGCTTGTCTCCTTCTTAGCTCAAGATATATCATCATCATGGGAAAATTTATTTGACACAACATATGTTGAGTTCACAAAAAGACAAGCAGCATCTTTAGAGAAAATGGAGAAAATATGAAATTTTATGTACAAAACATATTGAGAGTTGTACTACTAATCTTGCCATTTTGAAGCAACATTGCCAATTTGAGGATCATCATAGAAAGTAAATTGAGACTTTTCAAACTTTCAAAGCTTTTTCATTTTGTACCCGATTTTGATGGAACTTTATTGAAATACATGTAATTGCGTACAATGTACATGTAACTCTCTATCCTCTCTTAAATTCATTAAAATGGATATTTCCCAGGATTTCATTCTCCTTTAAGACAGTACTGTAGTAAAGTAATAATGAGGGTACCCTGTGAAGATATGACAACCAACTCTAAATTTCCCTTTCTTGGCAAATTACAATTATTTTACTTTATATACATGTAGGTTTCACTATATCATGAACTGGGGTCTAGTTGACATATATGTCTTTATTCGTAAGTTCGTAACACTCTTCTTTCATCAGATTTCTTCCCTCCTTTTCTTTTCCTGATACCTCAAATGGGAATGGTTTTTGAACTTGTCTGCGACTAATGGAAATTATCAGCACTTTTTCTTGACATCTACACAAAAGGCATGAAATCAATAAGGCTTCGTCAACGCAAGAATTTATTTGGCCCGAGTCAGCGTCAAAGGCGGAAAAGAGAAACATTTGATTTATAGTCACCCCGGGGAGAATGAAGCTCTTTAGGAATATTGTTCTTCGATAACAAAAACTTGAAAATAGAGTTGAGAGAAAGGGGAAGAGGGAGCAAAGTAAAATACAAGAAAGCACAGAGAATTGGATTTTTTTTTTTTTTTGACAGGACATTTTTGTATGGGGCATCTTGATTTATGGTTTTGTTTATAACTTCAGTTGGTTGTGCCATAAGTGGTAGGGACAAGCCTGTAAGGGGAATTTGAAAATATGTGAAGTGGAGTAGCATTCTTAAAGGAAACAGTACAGAAATGTTCAATTTCATGAAATTAATCTTTTTGATTCCCATTACAGACTTGAATTCTTTTTTTCTTTCGAGGGAGTCTATATTAAAGACACCCTGCTGGGGCATTATCATGTGATTGATGATGCTGCAAACTTTGTTGTACCTCAGCAGTCAACAGAATTTGGCTTGGTTAAATGAAAGAATTGTTGAAAACTTGAAAGTACACGCAATCAAAGAATTGTTGAGATTGGCAATGCAAGCCAAGTGCAAAGGCATTATACCCCAGTGACGGGGTAACCTCCCTAGTCATAAACATCGCTATTCATAAGGACCACTTATTCATAAGGACCGCTATCCATAACTACTCAAAAGGACCGCTATTCATAGCGTGTGTTAAATGAAAAGCGGTTTTCTATGAATACTTGAATAGCAGTTCTTATGAATAGCGAGCGGACCCGCCAGTGACAAATTTCCTCGCTATTCATAAGGACATCCATTCATAAGGACCACTATTCATACATGTAACTACTTATAAGGACCGCTATTCATAGCGTGTGTTAAATGAATAGTGGTTTTCTATGAATAGCGGTTCTTATGATTAGCGAGCGGACCCGCCAGTGACATGGCCAGTCCAACTCTGAACTCATCAACGATTGACAAAACATTAGTCATTCATGGTCGTGCTTTCGTGCTTTTTTTTTTTTTTTCTGGTCAGTGTTTTGTCCCTCTGCTGTCGGTCTCATCCCTGTTCCTCGGCCCGGCTGGGCATACATGTACATGTATATTTCTCTAAAAATTTTTAATTTTTTTAGTTATTGCAATTTACATGCACATGTACATGTACGTGTACATGTATGTGATATGTTGTACTTGACACTGTTGTGGTGTGGTGGAATACATGTATGATAACATTGAAGGAAAGTTTTCACCGAGTTGGTACTTTGCGAAAAGGGAAAAGTACGATGACCTACATTTGCCAATTTAAAAAACAAACAAACAAACAAAAGAAGAAATGGATTATCAAATGATGGACATATTTTGAACATGCATTGTACAACATGTACATACGTCACATTTCTTTCCTAGTTTTCAATTAACCTACATGGATTTGATGTGTATCTTGTAATATCCGTGCAAGATGCATTAGACGTTAATGTGAAATAATGAGGAATCCATACAGATAGTGCACCAGACCCCCAGACCTGTTCATCATCATTTCCAGATAGATGGAGACGGAGAGAGAGAGAGGAGAGAGAGAGAGAGAGAGAGAGAGAGAGAGATGGAGATATAAAGAGATTGAGACGGAGAGAGAGAGAGAGAGAGAGAGAGAGAGAGATGGAGATATAAAGAGATTGAGATGGAGAGAGAGAGAGAGAGAGAGAGAGAGAGAGAGATGGAGATATAAAGAGATTGAGATGGAGAGAGAGAGAGAGAGAGAGAGAGAGATGGAGATATAAAGAGATTGAGACGGAGAGAGAGAGAGAGAGAGAGAGAGAGAGAGAGAGAGATGGAGAGAGAGAGGGGGGTAGGATAGAGATAAAGGAGGGGGGGGGGGAGGGATACATGTACATTTCTTGTAAGAAGATGGAGAGATAGAGAGAGAGAGAGAGAGATATGGAGATGGAGAGATAGAGAGAGAATTAGAAGGGGGCAGGATAGAAATAAGGGGAGAGGGAGAAATATATTTCTTGTAAGGAGATGGGAAGATAGAGAGAGAGAGAGAGTGATCAGTGGTGGAAAGATAAAGAAAAGAATAACAGATGGACATCTAGACAAAGAAAATGGGATTTTGAAAAAGGGAGTAGGGAGGAATGAGATGCAGAGAGAGAGAGAGAGAGAGAGAGAAAGAATGACTAACAGGGATAGAGAAGGAGAGAGGAGAGGGAAGGAGAGAGAGAGTCTGTTTTATAAAAACTTACTTGTATATCTTGTTTAAGATACACATGTACTTGCCAAATACATGTATATTCCATATCTGTTTACAATATTAGTCCTTTCAAAAAGTATGGAGGCAATCCAATATCTTTATGCTATCTAGGTGTACATTGTAAGTAGGACTTTTTTGGTGGCTTTCTTGGAGAGGAGATAAGAAAAATATTCAAGCAACATTTTCATGTATTTGTAAGCTCTATTGCTTTGAAATTACTTGTTAAATTATGTAATGTTTATTTTGTAGGAGAACTGTCACTTTCCTTGGTTTATGTATATGTATTTGGCAGAGACCATGCATGTAATGTACATGTATGCAATGCAGAATCTAAAATCCTCATCTTCGTGAAGCAATCCTCAACTTCGTACACATGCAAGTCTTTGGGGGGGAGAGACTACGTGTAGGCACCACGGCTCCTGTCGTCTCGGCTCACGATCTACGCCACACATGTATGTGATGCCCGGCTAAATCATCGCCGGGACCGATCACGCATACATGCATTGTGCATACATGCGGGCCTCGAAAAAAACATGCAGAGTATGACAGGCAGAAGTGACATCCAGGTTCAGCGTACTTTTCAAGGCTGGATTTTTTTTTCTCACTGTATTATACCAGAAGGATGGCGTGCTGTAATGATCGCATTCGAGAAGAGGGGGGGGGGGGGGGTGATCATTAGCAGATGAAGGCAAGTGAAAATCCATTCCAGGCCATTATTCCAGGATATTTTATTTCTGTCTAACCCATAGCAGTTCGGAATTTTCTTAAGGTCTAAACTAATCAGCTTTCACTCCTCAAAATGTCCCTATTTCCTATTTTCCTCTCCTGCATGTAATGTACATACAGGTGTATTTTGAAAAAAATACAAATGTATATATATGAAAGTACATTAAATGAACCAATGTAAATGAAAATTGCAAAAATTTGCACAAGTATGAAAATAGTGGTTATAAATTTTACAAGTGCGTTGCCAGTTTAGGGACTTAAATGATTAGTTACAATTAAAATCGCTCTTATTCATGAATGGCATAACATACTGCATTAGAAAAAAATTTGGTGATTTTTGCTCTTTCTGCTCATACATAAAGTGTAATTCCTTGCCCCTGACTATAGTTCTTGAAATTCTGACAAAACTGATAATCACAGAATCCAGTTTTATCCAACAGCATTTTGGCTGACTGTGTTCACAGCACAAAGCTTTACATACCTGTAGCTGAATGATAATGTTCATTTGCCAATTATGTTCAAATATAAAAAATGTAAAACCTAATACATGTAGGTAGTTGAATAATCAATATCTTCGGTAAACAAAAGATGACAAAATCTGGATTGCTATAAAGATGAAAAGATAATGTGCTTGCATGATCTGTTTAGGTGCTTATTGGTATATGGTTATCTGCAAGTAATCATTCATAATTTTGTTTAGATCTGCATTATATTGACTAAAACATCCCATATGATAAAAAGGATTTTATGCCATGCATTTCAGATCAAGGATTCAGCCCTACTTTTAGCCAGTTTTCTCCCTTCTCTCTCTCTCTCTCTCTCTCTCTCTCCCCCTCCCTCTTTCTTTCTCTCTCTCTTTCTCTTTATTTCACTCTCTCTCTCTTGCTCTCTCATTCTCTATTTGTCTCTTTCTCTCTCTTTATTTCACTGTCTCTCGCTCTCTTTCTCTTTCTCTCAGAAGAGTTTCATTACTAGTACCCTAGATTACCTTTTAGGAGCTGTAGACATGGGGTAATGCAGCGAGGATTTGCGCTGGCGCCCAGAGGGGTAATGTGCGCTATACGGTAGCATTAACTCTCGACGACGGTGGAAGTAGACAAGATAGATGCTTAGCCCCGGGGGGACTTAGCGTCATGTCATTTGTCATGTAATGTCCGTGCATGGCACACACTGCCGTCGTCGTCGCCGCCGCGAACATTTGCTGCTTACGGTGGCCCTGCATCGCCCGGGTCCGCTGTGCATCAGGCACGCTAATGCCCCATCGTCCAAATCAATATTTATGGCAGCCCAAGACGAGGGGGGGGGGGTGGATATTCTGTGAGAGAGAGAGATGGAGAGGGTGAAGAGATGAGATTTTAGGATGTATCATCGTAGCCTTACTGTAAGTGTATGTGTGGGACTAAAAGCATGCTAAGATGTAGCTGTAGTTCACATTTTGGAGAAATTTATGCACAGTCATGAGAATGAGTTTTACTTATAGTTATCGTATGTTCCTGTATGCATTGTCATATGCATCTTTTCCAGGATTATATCGGTTCCCTGTACCCCGCAAGAAGGCTGAACATAAGATTCTTTGTCCTCGTTCTGTAATTAATGCTCTGTGATATTGTCTTTGGATGATCTAAAGGCACAAGTTGCCATTTTAGTAACTATTTCACATTTTTTCACTTCAGTGGTTATTTTATGATTAGAAAGCACTTTTTATAGAAGATTTCATTGTAATGGTATACATGTAGCCAGGATTCATTTATTTCATCTGAATTTAATAATTAGAATACTTCTAGCAATACAGATTTTTAAAAATTTTGTTGTTGTAAAGTTAATCTAGACAGTATGTGCAAAAAGGGGTACAAGTAACTACAGTAATGAATATCATGAACATATCGTCTGCTTAACTACATGTAAGAGCCAGAAGGGTGTTAACTCATATACATTTACGTAGAGTTAACGCCCTTCTGGCTCTTAACTAACGATATGTAGATAAAGCAAAGGGATGTATGGGGGAGGGATAATACATTGTGAGGGGGAATACAGAAGGGAGGGGGAGGGGGGCAATGGGGACTGCAGAAAGATGAAAAGAGAGAGAAAAGAGTGTATAAAGAGGCTATTAATCATTCCCTCTACAAATAATAATATTCCTTAAACTTCTATTCCTCTCAAAAGCTGCTCTTATCATTTATCATTTCATTGCATTTACATGTTGTACATGTTCAATTTCTTTAATTTCTTTTGTCAAAGGCATGTCTCTAAGACACATATTCCAAATCAATCCGTCTTAAAAAGGCTTGTACTCTCATTATAAAGCCATGATTCATTATAAAGCACTATATGTAATTCATAAGTCAGTATGGTTTTCTACTCACAAATGTACAAATGTCAATTGTCCCTTTCCCTCTTTCTTTGTACCATGTACCAATGCAAAATCACAGATGATATCCAAAAATATTACTAATTGCATCTCAAGTTCTCAACCATTAAAGGCATGGCAGAAGTGGAACAAACAAAATGATAATAATATTTTGTGAGCTCTGTCATTAAAAAACAAAAAAATCTATGGAAGATTATCGTAGCGGCAATGTCACATGGAAAGGATTTATGAAAAAAAATGTAGTGTGTACTAGTCCCATGTACCCAAATCTACATTTACATTATGGGCACTGCTTTATACTTTATTTGATTTTCAGCAATAATGAGTTAATTTATTGTCATTTTGATGATCCCAAACATCACAGTAGTTACTCGAATATATTGATGTTGTACATAATCAACCTTAACCAAGGACTTCTTGATAGTTTCTTTCACAATGCAGTCGCATTTGCCCAGTGCTCCACTTTATCTTGAAGGCAGGAGTACATGTATAATCGACTGATTCGACTCCTGTGGAGATTGTATGAAATTAATACGGCTTAATTTGAAGGAGTATCGTCTTACCAAGAACGACTGCGTAATTGATTGATTGCGTAGCAGTCGAGCTGGCAAAATGGGAAGTCCATTTGTGAAGCCCCATTAGGCGTGAGTAATTGAGAAACATTCATCAAGGAGTTGTGTAGTTCCTTTTTGAAGAAGTACATCGAAGTCTACATGTTATGTTTTTGTTCGTTTGGACGTGGGGTTGTCTTGTTTTTTGTTTCTATTTGGACAAATTGCAATGACGAATGTTGATGTTTTTTATGAGCTGTGTGTTCCATTTTGTCTAATGCTATTGATTTTCGTGATGATTATCATTTATCAAGGAATTACTGGTATGTAATAAATATGTGGAATTATACACATGTTTATGTTTTTGTCTGTTTGGACGTTGGGTTGTCTTGTCATTTCTTTCTTAATCATACTGATTAATAGATTTTTTTATGAGGTATGTGTTCTGTTTTGTCTCATGCTAATGATTTTCATGATGATTAAATTCATTATCATTCATAAAGGAGTTACAAAGAAGAATGTGGAAGTCTACATATTATGTTTTTGTTTGTTTGGACGAGGATCAATCTGCCTTGTTTTCTTTCATTTAGACAAATCGTAATGATGAATTTGTTTTAATCAGGTATGTGTTTCTGTTTTTCTTTTTCTGTTTAATTTGTTTTTGTCTTGTGCTAATTAATGATTCTCATGGTGATTATCATTTATCAAGGATCGAGTTATGAAAAAGTATGTGAAAGTTATTGGAAGTCTACAGTTTATATTATGTTTGTTCATACATGTTTTAATGAGGAGCTTAATTGCTTCTTTTTTCCTATGGTGCAAATTTTGAAAGGTAATCTTGAGTTCCTGTAAAGACAGAAATTGAATTAATGATAAAAAAGAAACTTTCATGAGAGAATTGTGTTGTGTAGAAGTAGTAGGTTTACATACATGTACATTTAGTGAAGTATCAGCGACACTTTCATGGTGGAGAAACTGAATTGTAGATTAGTTTTTCAGGGGTAGATTAGTTTTCAGGGTGTAACCCTGAAAAACTAATCTACAATTCATACATGTACATGTTTGTATATTATTTTTTTTTGTTTTTACAAGTAGTTGCCTTGTGATTGTTTGTGTTTTTTAAAAGAAATACAATGCACATGTTTACAGTACTTTTGTAAACATCTTTACAATTACTACATATATGTTTACAGTAATTGTTAGGTTACATACATACATACATACATACATGTACATGTACATCCACATTCATAGTAGTGCAGTTCTTGTTGGCTAATTATGTTATTATGTAATCAACTTTTTTTTCTTCAATTCATAATACATTTAAAGTTGAATTTAATTGAATTCATGAATATTCTTGTACATTTTTTAAACATCATTGTAGGCCCTAATATGTGAAAATGTACTTTTTTACAGTACGTTATTCGATTTCCATCATACAGTGTGACAAACTGTAGGCCTTCAATAGGCTTTATGAAGTTTATCATGGTGTGTAAATGGCAAGTTGGTAATGTTATGTAGCTACATGATGAGGCCTGTAACATTTATAAACAATCATTCAGTTCACTTCATGGGTTATGTATTTCATCAGCTTCATGTTCAGATACGTGCATGTACTGGAGACCTTCATCGTAAATCTAGACCAGCTACATGTAGCACAATGCATTTCCTGCGTATTCTGTAAGAAGGCTATTGTTGCGAAGTATTTTCTTGAGAAAAACTTGAAAGAATAAAAGTTGCTCCATGCAGTGCACAGTAAGCTGTCTTCCCAGTAAGCCCTTACTAATGAGCCTGGGCTATTTGGAAGTGTTCTGTTGCCCTCCTCTTTGGGACCAAGGGGGGCTATTCAGCACCCCTATACCCTATAATCAGGCCCCCATTATGACCCATGTATTGTTGTATGCAAGAAGCCAGTCTGATTTTGTCATACACATAACACTACAGGCACATCAACAAAAAAGGGAGATTGTGTGTATTGGGTCAGTGTTGCAGAGCCTTTGTGATAAAATGGACTCACTATGTATACACACAAATACCACTGTACGCCCAGTATGTTGTAAAGTGTGTGTGTGTGTGTGGTGAAAATGGAATACATCAAGTGCATGTGTGTGATTTGTGTGTACATGTGAAGATTGTTGGAAGATTGGGACTGCCATGTTCACATTTAGCAGGGTTGATGTATTTATTGAGGTCAATGAATGATATTATCTAGAGACTTTGCTGGAATTGCTTGGGGTGTATTATTTATGAAATGCAGGTATTGAACAAGGTTTTGATCAGAAAATAGGCCTATATGGTACACAGATTTGTGAGCATTGACCTCCGGAGTACGCTTTGTAATTTGTGTTCTACTTCTGAATACTTGAAAATAGAAGAAGAAATCAAAATAAAGAATTCTGCGAGAGTAGTATAATATGCATATTATACTACTCTCACAGAATTCTTTATTCATATATATATATATATATATATATATATATATATATATATATATATATGTATATATTTATATATATATATATATATACATGTATAGAGAGACACACACACATACGTGTACATGTACGTACATCAGCCCCCCCCCCACACACACACAGAATAAATCACTCTGTTAGACACAAAAAGTTCAATATTTCGCCTAAAATGCTTTTTGATTTCTGAGTGATTAACTACAGATTGTATGTGTCTCTCTCTCTATTTAAATCTTTGTCATAGAACCTCTTAAACTTAATATGTACACAAACTGGTTATTACATATGTAATTATGAACTTTCAAATTGTGTAGTATTTACGTATATCTGTACATGTACATGTAAACAGAAATAGTGACAACTTTACATGTACATGTAATTTTGTCTTACAATACATGTATTTACGAATGCATGACTTGGGCGTAATTAATCTGTTTGGTTTTGTAAGAAACAATTGGACCTACATACATGTACATGTACTTGTGTCTTACTGGTTGCAACAGTCTCCATAGGTCTAATAATATGCAGGAGATGCATGTAGGATTTAGGCCTTTATGTTGTCTGTCCTGTTATAGACCAGGTGAATATTGCATTGCAGTTTGCAAAAGACAGATAATTCTAAGTAATACATGTACATTTAGGTATATTGCAGATTGTACCAAGGGCACAGGTCCTAAATGTTTTGAATGTTGAATGCCAATTTTTTATAATTTCATGTTAAGAATATATATATGTGCAAATAGGGTACATATTAGATTTACAAATGTAATTATTGGTAAAGTATTTTCGGATGAGGTCTATTTCAATCTATAAAAACCAATCCATTCACCTCAACCTCAAAAAACTGAGAACAGACCCAGAGTGGGACATGTAACCCTGATAACAAAACGTTGATCTGTGGATACGTGCATGTACATGTAGACAGACCCAGATTGCTGCAATGGGATGCATTCATGCATTGTATGCCTAATGGTTGAGGGTTTAGTTTCTCAAGAAATGACCGGTTTTATTACGTTCATTCTCAGAAAATCTACTTGAAGTGCATTCCCTTTGTAGCTGTAGCTTACTACTGCTTGTTATAACTGAAGCCAATAACGTTTTAATGGACACTGTACCTTTAAATTTATTGGTACTTTTGAACGTTGAACTTCTGAAAGTTTTGATAATGATGAGCAACCTTCGATAGGGTGAACTGAAAATCATTGTTAATTTTCAGTGAGAATAATAGGACCCCAACAGATGCAATCTCAGCGAATATATCCTAATAAAATCATATTATCTACTAGTGTCTAGAGTCATTTTAGAGGAATTCCATACCTTCATCACCACCTACATATAATCATGCTTTCCATCTTCTTTGGAACTGATTTTTAAAAAGTTTTTAATCAACAAATAGTAATAGTAAATTATCAATATGGCACTGGTCCCGAGACGAAGACCAGGAGTAAAAATGTTGGTATGATTACGTTCATTACATATTGGGTCTCAGGTCGAGACGAAGACCAGACTGAGCTTGGTCTTAACCCCCTCATTCACTGCAATACAGGTCCACTATGTTAAAACATCAATACTGTTACACTTTTGATAATTTTTTTTTTCTCCTTGTCCCTCTCCAGCAGATACACAACTCATCTTTGCAAACCGCGGCGCAATACGGGTCCATTTAGGGTCCATTATGTTAAAAAATTAAAACTGTTATGCTTTTGATAATCTTTTTTTTCTCTCCTTGTCCCTCTCCAGCAAATACACAACTCATCTTCGCAAACCGGCGCGATGTACAACTCCTCACCGTGCCCCCTTCCAACTTCACACAGGTGTCTTCCGTCACGGTGGCCGACGGACTCCACGACGCAGCGGCGGTCGACTTCCTCTACTCGGAGAAGCTCGTCTTCTGGACGGACGTTAGCCTGGAAGCGATCAAAAGAATGTTTTATAATGGATCTGATATCGTGGAGGACGTTATTACGACGGGGCTCGTTGCCCCGGACGGACTCGCTTGTGATTGGGTGAGCCGAAAGTTATATTGGACTGACGCGGATACAAACCGCATTGAAGTCAGTGAAATTGATGGCAGTTCAAGAACAGTCTTATTTTGGAAAGATTTACATCTGCCACGAGCAATAGCGTTAGATCCAGAGCATGGGTAAGTGAACCATTTTGCATTTACCACTTTCTTTTAAAGTAGTAAATCTAAATATTTTGTGTACCTTGCATATCTCTCATTTTGTTATTATGAACCAAGCAGTTTATTATTTCACATACCTGTATTTTTATTTTCACTACTCTGTTTCTTTAACTTTTATGCTGTGATTTGAATTAAAGGGAGTTCTCCCTTAATAAAACTGTATAAGGCCTACAAGTACATGTATGTACAGTGTAAACTTCATCATATTATAACTGTAAACACTCCAGGCATTTTCTTTTGAGACTGTCCCTAATGCACAAGCAGCATTTTAGATATCTACTCATTTGTACTTTCATTGATTTCTTTCTTTAATTTTTTTTCTTCTTAGATGATTATCATTAGCTTCATATGATAAGGGTTGACCTCCCCTTTAAGTTTAAAGGCTTTAAAAGATTTGATCTTACTGTTGCTGTTAAAGCGCCAAGATGAAATGATGTTTTGTTGAGACCGTCCCTAATGCATGGGCAGCATTTTCCATATTCCTCACACCATGAGCCACACCAGGGTTCAACCCACCTCTCCCTGGGAAGACCGCTGGTGTCTCTTCGTAGAAAAACACTTCCCCATCGGGCCCATACTGGTTCCATCCTGCATAAAGTCGATTGGATCCTTTGCTAACAGTAGAAGTAGAACTGTTCACATTGAAATTTAATAATGCTCCATCCTACATGTACATTTACATGTATGTACATGTAGATTGCATTCTTTCAGAGTAGAAGTAGTAGTAGGGTTGTTCACATTAGAAGTTAATAATTGAGAAAAGGGACACGTGTACATGTAGCTGTAGAACCCAAAACTTTTATGTCCTGAAACTTTTCCAAAAATGATCACGTTTAAAAAAATTCAGGAGAGATAATCTATGCAACAATATTGCAACACTATTGCAACAATAAAATCCTCTTTTTGTATTGTTAAAACAGCCATTTTTGTTGCAAGAAATTTTTGCAATTTGCAGAATTTCAGTGTTGTGATTAGATCAGCTATTAATGTCATGGCATGGAGATTTTGTGACTTTGGACCACTCACATTTATTTTGCAAAGTTTCATGCACGCTAAAGAGTTTGAGTTTACAGGTCTCCAAGTTCTCTAGATGACATCACGCATTACAGCATTGCCATTCATGAGTGATATGAACTGTCAAAGTTAATGTTTTTCCTAACCTCCATCCAATTTTTCTCACACTTTCTCTGATGTGCTTCTCTTACATACGTACGTGTCTTTCTGTTGCACTCAGGGGTTAATTTCCTATTCAAAATTGAGGAGGAATGTATGTTCAATACTCATTTGTTCTAGGTGCATGGGCCTTCTTGTAAGATAATTTGAATAACTTGCAGGTCGTATGATCAATGCTGCCGAATTGCAGATTTCCACTTAATTTTGTCTTGATCTTCTATTATAAGTGTCTCAATTTTTAGTTGTCCCCTAATAATTTTGTGGTTGTAGAGTGCTGTACATGACCCCAGAGGATAGAAGTTATGAAAACCTGGCTGTAAACATATACATGTACAGTGTACAGCCCAGGCAGGGTGCAATAGTTTAGGATGCTTCTAGTCTTTCCCTTCTACACTTTGGCTGTTGCTGTATTTTTTTCTGTTTCTGACATATTTCTGGGACCCAGTTCTCATTACAAAAGATCGCGCCATCTATAAGGTGAGAACGCTGGAGCACCTCTAGGGGGCGCTCCGCGCGCCATGGCTTGCCCCGCGATAACACAATCCACGCTCCAATCTCGCAATGAGAACGGGGTCACAGGCAAAGATTTACACAGCCCGACTTCGGAGTACGGTATTATTGTGCATGTGTAAATGCATGTAAGCCTCAGTATGCAGGATCGCAGACCTGCAGATCTGCATTATTATGAATTTCTATAATTCCAAATCCTTAATGAGTCAGCAAATGATTTTCTAGCTCCAGCATCAAGCTTCAAAACAAGGTATTTGTAGCTTCACGGTTCCAGGTTTAGGAAAGAAAATTTGAGGTTTTACACAGCTAAAAGAACCAAATAAACGTATGGGACGGAGGGGGGGGGGGGGGGAGAACAACATATAGGTTTATATTGTATGTAGGCATATTGATATTTTCAGTAAGGGATTCTCATGAAACTTTAAGTTTATGTGAGCTTGTACAATGTGGTTAACGCCGAAACCACAAGCAACGGGGATCGATCCTCTTCCGTACATGAAGTTATGGACCGTGTGGACAGAACCAACTTTAAGTTTAGCAAACTCGTTGTTATGTTAACCATGACATCCCTGTTCATGTTTAACGATGATTGCTCGACTTCACTTGCAATCTCAGAACAACAAGCATCGTTGTTTCGGGCCAGTGTAAACCCTTGTCGTTGTTAGTGAGTCCTTGTCTTGTGAACTTTAAGTCTCAAAATCCCAAGACCCATATATGAATGTAGCTTAATTCACCGAAAACCTAAAGGTCCCCCATTCCGACTTGCAGTACTCTTGGGGGATCATTGAATAACTACATGTACAAATAACATATGGTATCGAATAGAAAATAATTTTTAAAAAAGGAGTAACAAAATAGAATGGAATGAAATATCAATAGAATATAAAGCTTCACTTGACTCTCTGAGGATTTTCATTGTCATCACTATGTACATGTAGAACACAAGATTCCCTTTTATACCACAGTAAAGCCTTCATGTTGCTTACCTTTAATAATGCACATGTTGTGCTAGTTCAGTACTAGTATCATAACGACTTTATGACAACTAATTGCAAATTGTCCTCGGATGCTTTGCTGGTCGTTCAACCACAGAGCCCTTTCAATTGGACCATTCAACCCTGAGTTTTATGATATTGTCCTAGCAGTGGGGCATATAAAAGGGAATGACAAATTCTATACTTGGTGTACATGTATGTACAGCACCTTTAAAGGGCACATGCAATTACCTAAAAATATTTTGCTCTGTACATGTACTGTATGTTAGAGGTTCCATGTTGTTATGAGCTTCAAATATTACTTCCAATCCATAAAGAGATATTGCAAGTTTAATTACACGCTCTATAAGCGCAAAAGCGACTCATGAGTAGACCATTCAACGCACCCGTAGGCGCTCGCCATGAAACCCAACTTGGAGTTCGGTTCCTAGCATAATTTTTAAAGTTGTAATCGATCAGTCTCAATTTGGCCACTCCATGACATACATGTACATGTATATATATGTAGCATCTCTCCTATTTGTTTTGTGCTGAAATTTTCATAAATTTTCTTTCCTGTGTTGATGAAGGATTAGAGGATTTAGAGCCATGTCATATAATTCACAAAAGTTTTATGTCTCGAACATTTCTGGGCCCCGTTTCATAAAACTTGTTATCAGTAACAACTGCCACATTTCTGTGACAAAATTTGCTTTCAGCCAATCAGATGCAAGGATTTCAGTAGCTTATAAGAACTATCATAACTTGTCATTGATAACAAGTTTTATGAAACGGGACCCTGGTTCAACACTGTACAGCACCCCAAGCTGTCCATCTCATGTGAAATTATGCGTAAAGGTTGCACTGGTCTTAATGGGTAAATGGCTGGAGGGAAGACTAGCATTGACCTTTGACCTTGAGCTTGTCTGGCAGGCCTGTCAATCAAGCATTATTAATCTGTCAACCTTTGTAATGTTGTTCTTGGCACCTTACTCTGCTCTCATTTTTTATGCGCTTTCTTGACTCTGGCATGTTCGCATTGTTTACACGTACATGTACATTGTAGGCGTACATTCAACGTTCCATGTGTTGATTTGATTTGATTTGATGATTCCTTTCATTTTTCTGTTTCAGTACAAAAAAGTATGTCCATATCATTTATACAGTTAAAATATAATAATCAGTGACATCACTATGTAAAGAAGAATAAAAAATTTTTGGGAAAAAGGTTCATGTATTGACCTGAACATGTACACGTACATGTACATGTATGAAGATTGGTAAGGAATTTGTCTGGAAGATATAGCTGTGCATGCATGAAGGCCTATACGTACATGTATGGCATAGTTTATTAAATGTATTTTTGAAATATTGACTGCTGAGCACCAGAAGGGCGGTAACTCATCTCATTTTAACACAAAGATAACGACCTTCTGGTTCTTATCAATTCTTCTGTATCTTTGGCATGCCATGTTCGCATCGATCCAGGCAAACTGTATCGTACGTAGACTGACTTTGCGATCTCTCTGCTCTCTTTTTCATCTTTTTGTTTATATTTAGTCAGGGAAATCAGAAATCTGTTGGGAAGCCTAGTAAACAGTGAAGAAAATTCATGGGAGTGGAGAGCCATTTTGTGTGAAATTCTGTGAAAGGCTAGAAAATGACTATGTTATGACTTATGAAAACCAATCAGGCCTAAATGCGCGAAAATGAAAATGACACTTTTCAAATACACAATCTCAAAATAATAGCTCATATGAAAAGAAAAGTAATTTTTCTGCTTCTTTCATTCTTCATTTAACACATCCCCTGTGCTTATCTTTTTAATAGTGATCCACAGAAACGTCAGGTTTGTTGAGACTGAACGCACCCCAGTCCTTCACTCGTTCCCTCGCTCCCATAACCTTCATAACTGTTGATGTATTTGTAATGTAAGGAATGCCGGAGTGTCACGACTCATTCTCTCCCCCATTCGTCACCATCTCTCCCCAGTCTCAATAAGAACATACCCTTTTAGTGGTTTTTATTGGCACATCACCCAATTCACTCTTCTTTCTTTTCCCTGTCTTGTCTGCTAGCCATTAGCATAACTTCCACTTTTTCTTTTAGCTTGTCAAAAGAAAGTGAGTTTAAAGGCAGGATGAGTTTTGTTACCGTAATGACAGAAAACACTATGGTCCGTATTCTGAAGTCTGTCAGTTTGAGCCCTGACATGTCACTTACATGTATGTCCTTGAGGAAGGCACTTTATCTACAGCATGAAGACATGGTAATTTTGTAGCATCTGATGAAAATTCTGTAACAATTTCTATTTTTGTAACAGCCTTATTTCCATTACACCTAGACCTTGTGTCTATATAGTCCAGTTCATCATTTTGATTATTTTGTGGATATCCATAGTCCAAAGTAATATAGCAGATATAATCCGTCATTGCACACACATCACCTAAAAAAATCATTATATCCTGCACTGAACGACATTTCCGTAGAGCTTGTGAATTAGGATTGGCAGCCCAAGTTCAAATTAATTCTCTCGAATGAAGATGACGTCAGAAAGACATTTATGAATTCATCAGATATTCATCACCATTGCCTTTCAGTTCTCACGGGTATAGTTACAACCCGTAATTGATGCAGTTTTGTTTTTGATTGTGACAATTATAGATGCAGGCCTACATGTGCATGTATGTGTAGGTTGACATAATTTTTACATGTATATGATATTTTAATAATCAGCATGTGACATTTCATGCTTTATTTGTTAATTATTGTCAGTACTAGTACAGTAGGTCTGTAGTCTGTACGTGTAATTGTTATCATTTCATGTAAGCACATGTATGTTCATATGTATATGTACAATAGTACATGTAGGGCTTAGTGTTAACATTCAGGATTCTGGTGGTTTTGTAAAAAAAAAAAGTATGTTGAGTTGAAAACCAAAAGGGCATTGTTATACCCTTCTGCCTCTAAGGAGATAAATCATACAAAAAAATCACAAGGTTACCATGTGAATTTCGGTACACATTACACAGATTGGCCTATACAGCTGTACATGTACATGTACATGTACGGTACTTAACTTTCTCTGAATTCAAGACATTTTTTTTTTCACTACCAAATACATGTAGGTAATTCTTTTGTAAGCATATATTGGGATTCAGTGTTCTAGATACCCTTGCACGATCAGGATGATCTTGATGTTGATGATGACAACGTCGTCGCAAATCCTTGGCGCCAGCTTCTCATCTTCCGCCTCCCTCCTTCCACCTTTAATGTTCACCCAAACTGTCACTCATGCGTAACTCGGTTAAACATAATTCCATTAGGCCAGCAGCCTGATGTGTACCTGGCCCTCCCCCTTGCCGAAAATGGAAGCGTAATTAGATTAGGCGCGGACTGCGCGCTGAAGACTAGCTCCGGTACGGCAGGGTGTTATTCCCCCCTCTCTCTCTCTCTATGTTCAGGGTCTTTTTTTATACCAGGCTTTTTTGTCAAGGTCATTCTCATGAAGGTTGTCTGATTTATGCGGACATAAAATTGAATTTTATCCTCCTTGTCAAAAGGTATTACTTGTCACTTTACTGCATTTTAGATTTTTTTAAGGTGCGGTGTCCATTTCCACATACAGGTACATGTACTCTCGTGAAACAAAGGAGACTTAGGAGTGGAGATCCACTCTTTCAGAGGTCATATTAGAGATCACTTTATTTTGAAGTTGAATCATAGTGGAATCCACTCCAAATCATAGTGGAATCCATTCCAAATCATAGTGGAATCCATTCCAAATCAGTGGAATACACTCCATATCATAGTGGAATCCACTCCAAATCAGTGGAATCCACTCCACATCATAGTGGAATCCACTCCAAATCAGTGGAATCCACACTAAATGGTTGTGGAATCCATTCCATATCACATTGGAATCCACTCCAAATCATAGTGGAATCGAGTCAATCTCCTCAAGAAGTAGTAGTAAGAATTACTCTTTTGAGAGTGGATTCCACTATTTTTAGTGTGGAATTCCACTCCAAAAGAACTCCAAAACTCCATTTAGAGAGTATCCCCTTAAGCTTCCCCCTCTTAGTCATTACCTTTTCCAGGGTTGGTAGCTGGTGTCTTGTGGGGTTGGGGGAAATAAGAATTGGATTTGCTGAACACTGTGTCTGCTGAGACTCCTGAGATCTACTCTATGTGAATGAGTATGAAATATGAATTAATGCCCTTTTGCACTCAGCAGGAGATGTATCCTCTGCAAAGAGCCAGAAGGGTGTTAACACGTAGGGTTGAAGATCTTCTTGCTCTTAGCAGACCATACATTTATATTGTACTAACATAACATCCCATATATATTATATGGAATTGGAAGAGGAAGATTTAAAAAAAAAATCCAAAAAAAAAAACCAAACCTCTCTCTTGTTTCTATTTCCGTCCCTTTCTCACTGTCTTTGTGATTTTATCTTCCTTTCTTGGTCTCCCCTCATCTCTCTCTCTCTCTCTCTCTCTCTGTCAATCTCATTTCATTTCTCATTATTTTTCTAGATCTCTGCCGCATGCTACATGTACCTGTACATGTACATGTCTGTTTCATCTCTTCTCTCTCTACACTGTGTCTGTATATCTTTCACTCCTTGTTTGTTTGTGTGCACTGCAATACTCTCTCTCTCTCTCTCTCTTCCCTCATATATATGTATTGTATATCTCTCTCGTCTATCCTTTTCTCTCTCTTTCTCTCTTCCCTCATATCTCTCTCGTCTATCCTTTTCTCTCTCTCTTTCTCTCTTTCTCTTCCCTCATATCTCTCTCGTCTACCCTTTTTTCTCTCTCTCTCTCTCTTCCCTCATACATGTATCTCTCTCGTCTATCCTTTTCTCTCTTCCATCATATCTCTCTTTCTCTCTCTCTTCCCTCATATATCTCTCTCGTCTACCCTTTTCTCTCTCTCTCACTCTTCCCTCATACATGTATCTCTCTCGTCTATCCTTTTCTTTCTCTCTCTTTCTCTGTCTCTCACTCTCTTCTCTCTCTCGTCTACCCTTCTTTCTTTCCTTCTTTCTTTCCTTCTTTCCTTCTCTTTTCCTTTACAATGTAGGCTTACATGTACATCAGATGCAGCCTTTAACTCTATATAACCCATTGACTACCGAATTCCCCCATTCCCATAGGCTTAATACAGGAATCACCCAGTTCCTGTAGGTAATGGATTAACATGTAACACAGTTCACATGCACTACCATGTACATACTTTTAACTCTTTGTTCGGATACTTCAGGAACTCATATTTATAAGCACTTTATCAAGTAAGGTCTTTCAACATTACCGGTACTTCATAAGTCAATTCTATCAATGGCATTACTTTCGTAATCTACTTATGTGTACAGAAGCACTATGATAACAAAGCAGAATTGGAGAGGTGAAAGAAAAGTGAAGTGAAAAAGAAGTGAAAAAAAAAAGGGAAAAGGATTTGTTATAAAATTTGAGTACCCTCACGAGCCTCACAGGGGTGATAATAAAAATCCTGTATTGCATTGTGAGACCTTGCCGAAATAGAAAACTCAAATTAGATCAGTCAGAAGTAAGTGCTATTTGTGCCGGGGATACATGTACATCCAGCCTTTTCGCCACCAACGCTCCTCCGGCCCCTCCCCCTTCGCCTTCTAATAACATGGCTAATCGGATTAAATCTGCCTGCCATGTTTGTTTAATTCCGCTTTGCAAGTTGGCACCAAATGTATCATCATGACTATTATGATTTTGCTGGCGACAAATGTATACAGTATGATGGTTTTATTGTATGAATTTTTTTGAAAGCCTTTTTTTTTCTTGATCCACTTTTTGTCCTCTGCATGCAACGATATGAGGTACATGTAATGCTATTCAGCAATACGCATTGTTACATGTATGGGCCTACTTGTAGGCTACAGCATACAGTAGTTTTCAGTTATAGACTAAAACAAAATAAACAAGTTTTGATGAGAGATATTTTTTCTGAATTGAATGCATTTTATTGTATGTTTAATGTATAGGAATGGATGTTAATGATTGTTATGGTTAAAAAATATTTGGCACCCATGACCGTGAACTGTATAAAATTGATATTTGTTTCAAGCTTGTCGCAATTTGCAATTTTGCCAGATTTCTTTGTTTTCTTGTGCCAAATAGCATGATTATAAGAGGTTGTAGGCCTGTTATTTTTTTCTTCAATCGAGTGAGAAAGAAGTCAGAGATGAAAAAAGGTTATTTTTATTATTAATGATTATTATTTGTAACATATGATGCAAACAAACATTGGTTTGCAATTACATTGACATTTTAGGCCCTACTAGCATGGTAACATTGAAGGAACTATCCTTGCTTGAAGTAATGAGGAAGAACACGTACGTGTACAGTAGACCTCGAGATTGCTCTTTGATATGTTTAAAAAGCCCTATTTGTTGATAAGAATTGAATTTACATGTAGGGGATATAAATAAATTAATTCTTCCATGTTAAAACACACCCATACTAGAATCTTGTTTACACACAGAATGTAGGCTTCTTGCAGTATATTTACAGTTACATAATTATGCTTTGTGTATAGTGTTAGAAAATTTATGATAACATGCATAATGTGAACGCTACTCCCAGGATGAACACGCTGTCACGCATGTCATAAAAAATACATGCTTGGAGTATGTTGTCACACAGGCATTCCAAGGAGCATACAATGTATGTCTACACATCCTGGCTGGCGTTGACTTTGATTGACAGGGGAGAAGAGAAACTGGAAATGCTTTAAAGGGAATATTTTAACTACTATTTAAAGTTGAGTTTAGGTGATGTGATTACACTGTGATTGATTGAAGTAACAGTCTCCTGGCAATTTGTAAAAGATTGATCATGTCGAATTGGTGTACATGTATACAGTTAGGTTTTGGAATCATCATCAAAATGATAAGAAATTGACCCAACCTTGCACTGCACACGAGACTGCACACACATGTGGCATATACATGTACATGTACATGTACATTCAGCCCGAACACTTCTAGTTTATCAGTTAGTTCTCGTCATATTTCGAATAATTTTGAGGGCGTTTGAAGAGCAATCCTTTTCAGGGGACATTTAAAGTGATGTTCTTCCAACCAGAAATAAAAGGAATAAGAAAGCTCTAAAAATTATTTTTCACCTTTCCCAGAACTCATATCCTTCTCTTTAAATGTACATGTAGGTTATTCCTACACATTGAAAATCTCTCTCAAAAAGCTGATTTGCAAGCAAGATTATAAAAATGGTAAAAGTAATTCAGTAGGCCTACATGTATACATACAGTGGAACGTTGTTGTAAATAACTCTGTGGGAATATTAGGAAATTGCATAATTTCTACATGTATATCAGCACTAAAAAACAATATTATACAAAGATGTGCTATTTATAAGCATAATCAAACAGTGCTCTTTTGTAACCAAGTTCCTTTGTACGGAATTTTATTTGTACCCGTTTGTAAGAAGAAATCTCGTTATTTTTATTTGAAAATTAACATGAATACCCAAGATGTCAGTCGGGAAATTTGGGACCCCAAATGTTAAAAATATACAGAGGCCCGGTGCACAGCACAGGTACATCCCTGATATTCTAAAGACTTAAGTGAAGCCAGAAAACACCCTTTCCTCTCCCCCCTCACGATCTCCTTCCCCTCCCCTCCCCTCCCCTCTCCTCTTCTTCCTCTCCCGTCCCCTCACATGTTCATGTATGTACACAGTACATGTACATTCCTGGGGGATATGCCCACATGCCATGCAGTGCCCTGGTTCTTGCTAGTAAGTCCTTTACCCTCCCCCTCTCCTCCCCTTCCCCTCCCCTTCCCCTCCCCCTCCCCTCCCCTTCCCCCTCCCCTTCCTCTCCCCCTCCCCTCCCCTTCCTCCTCCCCTTCCTCTCCCCCTTCCCTTTCCCCCTTCCCTTGCCCCCTTCTCTTGCCCCCTTCCCTTGCCCCCTTGCCCCCTTGCCCCCATGCCCCCTTGCCCCCTTCCCTTGCCCCCTTCCCTTGCCCCCTTCCCTTGCCCCTTGCCCCCTTGCCCCCTTCCCTTGCCCCCTTCCCTTGCCCCCTTGCCCCCTTGCCCCCTTGCCCCCTTCCTTTGCCCCCTTCCCTTTCCCCCTTCCCTTGCCCCCTTGCCCCCTTGCCCGTCCCCTCCCCCTGTGTACATTCCTAGGGGTCTATACCCACATGCCGGGCCAGACACTGGGTATGATTGACAGGTTTGATTGACGGCTCGTCGGGAGGGAAACCCAGCCAGCAGACGCAAACAACATTAGTCACATTCATGTCTGGGCCGTTTAAACACGTCACACAAAAACATTCGAACAGCTTTCTTCTGATGCGTGAGACTTGTTCATGTTCCGGTAGATGAAAGTCAGAATCTACAGATGTTAGTGTGGTGGCAAGTGTACCCATGTACGATCTCGGGCAGGAGTGTATCCATGTTTTGAAGATAATCGTATATCCAGTATTATATCCAATGTAGGCTTGCCCTTAACAATGTTAATATCATCAAATATATTAGTCATGCAGCGCAAAAAAAAAAATATTTGTTTGTTTTATTCACACGTGAGCTACATGTATACAAGGTTGCCAGAGTTAGCAGAATTCTGCTTTCTGGCAGAATTTTGACTGCTTTAGCATCTAGCATTATGCTAGGCATAATTTGACAAAATCTAGCAGAATTTTAGCATAATTCTGGTGGGGTTTTTTTTGAGTAAAATTTTGATTTAGCAGTAAAATTTTTGATTTTGCAGAATTTTCGCTGCTCCCTAGCAGAATAGTATTTTTTTCCCTGGCCACACTGCATGTATACCAGTAGACACAAATAAAGATGCAAGTCCATGCTCTAGGGCCTAACAGGAGTTTGATCCCGGTCTTAAACAAATGATACATATTCTTGACAATGTTAAAATCATCATAATATACATGTAGTTGTCACATTCATGTCTCGGTTAGTAAACATGATATACACACAAAAAAATAACCTCACTTGAATCACTTCCCTCTGATTTATAAGACTACATGTATGCATAGCCAGAAGTGTAGTATACTTGCCAGTGTAGACCCTCGCATGCTTCGGGCCTGAACAGGAGTGTATCCATCTTCTAAAGATCTTTGTAATGTTGTGTACCGGTAGTGTGTACCCTAAACAATACTTTTCAGTTCAGTTCAGTTCAGTTCATATTTATTCAATTCATTTCCATCTTTAAAAAAAAAAAAAACATTATACAAGACATTGAATAAAAACATGCAATTCCATATATAGTATATATCATATTTCATTTCAAATCGCAAAATAAAACTATATTAAATGGTAAAAACTAAATTGGGCATAGCTGATAAAAAACACTAAAAAAGGTTTTGTCAGGACAGCTTCCCAAAGGATATGTAATTTGGTATTTACTAAATGGCGGAAAACAAATAGCAAGTAAAGTAACAACAAAATAATTTTACGAATTGCACCTTGCACCAACATAAGCCCAGAATACAACATGGTGGGATAGGAAAGGAGATACACAGCAAAACAGAGAAAAGGAAGAGAGGGAGGAAATGGAAGAAAAACTTATATATTCATTCTAATATCACTGTTCATATCATTAAAGGCAGCTAACACTTAAAGCAAAAAAAAAAAAATCTTTTTTTTTTTCTTTTTATTCATGTAACAGTTTGATGCAAGTAGGCCTATATGTACGGTACATGTATATATTAAAGTAAAGGGAAATCCATCCTTAATAGCAAGTTGCTCTGAAAGGAAGGAAAAATCAGAGAAGCAGATTGGTGACAGTTTGAACAAAATCGGACAAGCAATAAGAAAGTTATGAATTTGTGAAAGTTGTAATCACTATGCATATGGGAATTTTGAAGTGGCCGAATAGGTAATGTCACTGTGATGTAGCTTAACTCCCCCATTCGCTCTAACGCATAAAATGACTAAAATGTCACTTTTTTCCAAAATGCATTACTCAGTACGATCTTTTCGTTCATGAGGACCTATAACAATATGCTATCTCCAATATATTTTGAGTACTGCTGCGAGGGTAAAAGCGCCTCGAAGAAAACCGCAAATTAACAATATTTTTGTGTACGTCAAATTGGAGAGTTGTCCACAAAAATGTCATAATTGACTCACCAAATTACCAGTTTGAGATTCGCATCTAGATGTAGTGATCTCATTTTTCAAACATCCATAACTTTCTTAATCCTTGTCCGATTTCTTTTCAACTTTCACCATCCTGTTTTTCTTATTTTTCTGTTTTCACACAAATCATGTTTTTACCAAGGTTGGATTGTCCTTACTGATTCAAGTCTAGAAACTTGTATGCTCTAACAGATGTGTATCCCTGTGCCATACGTAATAATATATATCATATTATTTATGCTTAACAATGTTCCTTACCATATAAAACACACATTTGTATTGTAATCATCTTTTTAATTTATTTTAAAAAATTAGCTCTCAGTAATTTTATCTTTTAGAGCTCTTTAATTAATAAAAGGAAAATTGCCTTTGCATTTGTGTATCTTTGTTTTGGGCTCAAATACCAATTTTCACTTTCATTTTGTCTTTCAGGTACGTTTACTGGACTGACTGGGGGGAAATTCCGAAGATCGAGAGGGCGGGCATGGACGGGAAGGACAGAGTGGCTATCGTGACAGAAGAAATTTACTGGCCCAATGGGCTAACAATCGACTACACCAGCCAACGTCTGTACTGGGTCGACGCCAAGGAAAGTTTTATCAAAAGCAGCGATATGAACGGTTTAAATCAACAGGTAAGAAACTTACAGTTTGAGGTGGGGGGGGAATGATTGGTATTTTATTGAAATGAAGATTTCTGCTTGCCAAATGGGCCAATTATGGACTACACAAGCAAACGTCTGTACTCTGTACTGGAAAATTTTTATATCAGAAGAATTAGTTACATGAATCGCTAACATGAAATGGAAAGGGACTGATACTGATGGTGTTATTACAATTTGAAAGTGGGGGAAAAAAGAAGATTTTGTCAGTGCTCGATTAATATAAAGATTTTTGCGAGCCCCAGGCCATGGGCTGAATATCCATAACACCAGCCAATGTCTGTACTGGATGGATGCCAAAGAAAGTTTTTATCAAAAGCAACAGTAGTCCACCAAAAGGTAAAAGACTAATACTAGAGACACTTGAAAGGAGAAAAATGATATGATTGGTACTGTCTTGAATGGCTTACATATTAAAAAGAATAGGGGATCATTTCAACTTTGTCAGTATTAATAAATGCGTTGATGATGTGACTGAGGTTTTATCGAGGGTACTGAGGTTTTATCGAGGGTGCTGATATGGACGGTTTTCATCAGAAGGTACGGGGATGAGATTATCTGCAGTGTTGGCTATGAAATTGATGAATTGATCAAAGTTCTATCAAGAATAATGACACATGTATAGACTGAGAAGTTAAAAGATAAAAAGAAGTTATGTTTCTTATAATGTTTGAGAATTTCCATTGTCCATTGGTATTATCGACTGCAGCAGAAAATGTCCACACATGGGTATGGACTTTTTTTTCCTGCTTCTATTAAAAGCAAGTTATTCTGAGGGCAGACTTGCCCTTTTTACTGTGTCAGTAACATTAATGACTTCTTTGTAATGTTTTATCAAGGGGAGCATATATAACAAAAGGTAAAGTTCGTCTTTAAATGTATTTTTTTTTAAATTGATAAATCTATTGATACATGTAGATTGTTCAGGTTTTATCATGATATAGAAGGTCTACGGTATATCAAAGCAGGGTTTGGGGATAAGATTTTCTTGAATTTTGTATATGATAAAGCTTTAACAGTAGCAGTGATATATATATGAACATGTTACACTAAAATGTGAAGCTAAGTTCATCTTTAAGTTTAAATGTTTTTTTTTTAAATAATTGATACATTTCTTGAAAGATTTTTGATATTTTATCAAGAGCAGCATATGAAAAGTCTTCACCAAAGGCTTTATACATGTAGGTATAATAGCATATTGAACATAGCCTTTAACATTGATGAATGATAAAGTTTTATCACTAACAATCATACATGCATAAAAATGTTAAATTTAAAGGGTAAAGCTAAGTTCGTCTGTAAAGTTTAAAGGTTTTATTAAAATTGATAAATTCATTGATATATTGATTTTCTGGTTGTATAGCACCTTCTGTTTTTAGGACAAATTTTGAAGAATGATTATTTTTTTTCCTCTTTGAAGGAGTATTATCAAACTTCATGTTTCTTTCTTGTTTCGTCTTGCAGGTTATTTTACAAGGCAAAGGGGAGCTCCAGCACCCGTTTGCGCTCACTGTCCAGGATGAATGGTTATACTGGACTGACTGGCAGACGCAATCCATACACGCATGCAATAAATCCAGCGGTCTGGAGCGATGGGTCATCCACAGGGACCTCTCGCCGATGGACATCCATGTATTCAGTGCGGAGAGACAGCCTTTCGATTGTGAGTACTAATGAAAATGTGACCATGGCCCCCGTTTCATATAACTTGTTATCAGTAATAACTACCGCATTTCTATGACGAATTCGCTTTTAGCCAATCAAATTCAAGGATTTCAGTAGCTTACATGTACATGTATAACGATTATTGTAACTTGTTATTGATAAAAAGTTTTTATGAAACGGGGCCCAGATAATGCCCTTGTGACATACAGTGTATGCTCAGATCCTTACGTACCTGCCTATTCCTATTCCTATTTCTGGGCCTTAAAACTAATGTTTTGAGCCCTACATGTAGATTCCTCTCTTTTTGTATGAAAACTTCTGCGTGAAACCGTGCAGAATACACTCTATCCCTAAGTTTGCCTTGCAAGCTTTCTATTTTTTTCCTGTGGAAGCTTGGCAGGTATGGCCTTATTTCGTCATGTAGATAAAAAAGTTATGGTTAAGGAAATAAGGTTGTAGTTTGGTTTTAGAACAGTTTTGCTAACAGCACGTCGTTTACTCATGGACGTGAACAGACCAAAATATTGTACGGTTCACATCATAGGATTATGATGACTGGGCTCACATATTATGCACACATTATCCCACCGCTGCCACTATGTAAACCCTTTCAGGACCGGAATTATTTAAGGGCTAAATTGATCGTATTTTGTACTTCAAATTGGCAACAATAATACTTCTATTTTAATGCTACATGGTTCTAATAAAATGTAATGCTTTTCAAAACAATATACATCGTTAGGAAATTTGACAAAAAGTTAAAAAACTTGCCAATTTTGATGAAAATAAGTGATTTTGAACTTCTCAATTTGTTGCCAATTTGAAAATTTTGAAGCTTATTTTCCTTTTTAAACTTCCTGGCATCAAACGCAATATGGTCATGCAACAGAAATTTTAGCTCTTTCTACTCATGCATCTGGTATATTTTTTAGGGTTCTGAATCAAAAGAGCCAAACCACAAAATGTGGTCAATTGTCTTGAAAGGGTTAAACCGTGAAGGTTTACCACAGGGTATTTTAAACATTCTGCGCTTCACATCTGTAGAGCTTATAACACACAAGACAATGTGTAGGCGTAAGACCTTTGTTTCACGCAGCTGCCTTTGTTTCGTCCCCTTTTACCATTCATTTACATGTAAAAAAGTGCAGCGGCTGTTTACCACAACATATGTGAACGGGCCTTAAGGGTTCTTTTGATTCTTCCACCAAACCTGAAAAAGTATGAGCAAAGTGGTATTTCACAGTAATAATCATTTTCATCACATCAAGCCCTATAAACCTATGTGCACCATCTCCACTCCCATAGAGAGGAAGCATTGTAATGTTCATTTTTCCAGGATGAAATTACCCCTATTTCAACTAGAAATGAATGTCTAGAGAGATATTATGTAATTTCAAGTCCATTTAACTTCTCTTTTGACCTTTTGTTCTGCTTTAGTTCCCAACCCGTGTGAAGAAGACAATGGGGGCTGTTCACACCTGTGTCTGTTGTCTCCGTCAGAGAGGGGGTACTCCTGCGCTTGTCCTACTGGTGTCAAACTCTTGGAGGATGGATATAACTGTGCAGATGGTAAGACATGGATCACCAAAAAATTTTAAGCCAAGTAAAATTGATTCCTGTATTCTTGTTCAGAGTTTTTAAACATGAGGAGGGGGTTTCATATTATTCAAGACTTGGCACTAACAGGGACACATGGGTGCCAGAAATCTAGACCCTGAAAACTTCAAAATTTTAACTCGCCGCTCATGCATACAGGCCCAAACAATTTCAGTCTGGATCCCCCTACGAAAGAAGCAAGTGTGGAGCCCTGTATTATATGATGTACGATATCTTTCCCTCGCATTGCAAACGCTATGGATGTAATGTTTGACGCAATGTTTCTTCATGAAATGTAATTTGTCCTTGCACTAAAGAGGCTCTTAAAAAACAGAGGCTCAAAACAAGATTAGATTGCAGTGCATCAATGAATTTTGTTACTTTATTGCCAGGTTTTCTCAGATTCCATTTTATTTCATGTCCGAACAAAAATGTCCACAAAAAAAGGGTTAGAAAAAGGGAGTGGAAGAGGACGAGAAACTAGGAATAAATTTTATTTGTCTGACTAGGCCTATATCATCCTCTGTGTTAGGGCTATAAAGCGTATGGTGCTGTGTCAGTGAGGGTGGGATGATGTTCGCATGATGATGATGTTGGTGTCAAGAGATGACAGATAACAATGATATTGATGATCATAATGATCAGTGACAGTAATGCTCATGACAATTGCGATGGTGGATTTTGATGATGATGATGATACTGATGATATGCAATGATATAAATATAGGCCTATTAGCCTATAATTATATACATGTATGATAATCATATTGTTACTATTGGTAGTGTTGATATTATTGGTGGTGATTGTGGTGAAAATTATGACAATGGCAATACTAAATATATGTGTAGACTTAAAACTAGGTCTAATGCATGTTATAAGAAGATATCTTGCCATCACACTCCCCCATCAAGTGAAATGTAACTTACAGTTAGTTACACCTGTATTTTGACCTCGATTTTTACTGCTCAGACATTACACCCAGCACCCCTAAAAACAAGGCAGCCAAGTGATTTGTCATTGTCAGCGGCCAAAGGTCAAAGGTCACGGCACCAGTAGCTGAGTGATGACCTAAACCCCAGTGTGCAGACAGGAGGCCCAATGTGGATTTAACCCTTGACCCCTGCTCTAAACCATAACCTCTCTCCAGAGCCCACACTCTTACTAGTCTGCTGGCTCAGACCTGATCCGATCCTACTTGAAGGATTTGATCAAAAATGGATCACCATTTGCATCACGGTTGCAACATTTTTGCAATATTTTTGCTTTTTACCTTTTAAATTACTTATTACATACTCTCACTTACTCCTGACCCCTATAAGTTCCATACCATTTTTTTTCTTGTAACAATCCGTTTAGATTTATGGACTTTCTTATGTGCAGAATTTAGAAAGGCCTTTGCGAGCAGACTACTAGGATGCCAGCTTTTGGAAGTAGACTTCATAATATTCCACACATTTTGCCCTATGTATTTTTCATTCGGCCCAAATATTACCATGACACACATGTGTCTTGAAGGTAGTATTGAGTGGAACAGAATATCTGGAAGAAATATTTGGAGAGCACACCTGGATATTTATTAACTCATTTGGAAAAGTTGATAGGCATCCCCTGATTTATTGTCAGGGTACTTTGTCCAGCTAGGAAGAAACAAAATGGATTTCTTGATATCATGGCATCATTTGAAACTTTGTATCTTTTGTCCACAGTCCAGTGACTTATCCATGAGGCAATAATTAAATTCTACTTCAAACCTGAAAGATTAAATCCCAACCCTTAAACCCTTATCACGCATCTGAATCTCTACAAAGAAATAAAACCCAGAGCAAATGTTGGATCACCCTCAGACCCTTCGAAGTTATTAATATTACATGTATAAACATGGAATTTCAAATTAAGTAAATTTCAATATTTAGAAAACACATTGTGTACCCTCATCATTATAATGGATGAAAAATACCCTTCAGATTCAGTGGGCCATTAGAATTCAAATGTCTAGTCCAGTGTATTTCTATATCTGATTTGTACTGGATGTAAGTTTCAATTTTCAGCCAGATTGTTTAATTCGTAATAATAGTGCCAGTAGCGTGAAGGTTTGCAATTAACAGGCAGCTTCAAAAGTACATCACCTCATTGTGGAACGTGATTAGTAGTTCACATGTTTACTTGTAAATTGATCATGGTAGTAAAATGTAGAGGTGAATGGGACATGAAGACGTACATAGAATCGTCGTATCATTAATGGTGTGAACGTGCTTTGCGGGCAAGGCTTAATGTTGATGGATGGCACCATAAATCAAGTGGAAAAGTAAATGAAAAGACATTTGTATCCATTAGGTTTGTATGGAGACATTGTGTCCCCATCCGCAGGTGTGCTTCTCCTACTGCTTTTATTAGTTATCATTCACGTATGACAGTCTCTCTATCTCTCTCTTTTCTGTCCCTATCTCTTCCTCTTTCTCTCCCTCTCTCTCTTTTCTCTTCTCTCTCTCTTTTCTGTCTTCTCTCTCTATCTTTCTCTTGCTCTCCCTGTCTCCCTCCCTCTTCCCCCCCTCTCTTCCTCTTCCTCTTCCCCCCATTTCTCTATATCTTTTTCTCTCTATATATCTACCATCTCACTTGATCTCTGTCTCTCTATCTCTGTCTCTGTCTGTCTGTCTGTCTCTCTTTCTCTCTCTCTTTCTCTCTCTATCTCTCTCTCTATATATATATCTTTCACTCTACTCTCTTATTTTATCTCTCTGTCTTCTTTCTGTATCCCTCCCCTCTTTATCTCTTTCTCTCTTCCCCTGTCCACCTCTCTCTCTCTCTCCCCCTTTCTGTCTACTTTCGCCTCTCTCTTTCTCTTTTTTTCTCTATTTTTTCTCTCACTCTTTCCTCTTTATCTCTTGTTACTTCTTCTCTTTCTTTATCTCTCTCTATTCCTGTCATGCTCACATTTTCTCCCCCTCTCTGTCTAGATATCACTCTTTATCAATATGTTGTCTTCTGTTGTTTTATCCCTTCATCTCTCTCTCCTTCTCTATCCTATTCTCTCTCTCTCTTTCAGTAGCATCTTTATATCTCCCCCTCTTTTCCCTTGTTTGTCTGTCTGATTGTCCCTTTCCTCTTTCATTTTCTCTTCTTCTTTTCTTCTCACTCCCTGTTTTATTTTTTTTCTCTCTTGCAGTTGCTTATTCATTCTCTGCCATTCCCTACAGGCTTAATTTCTAATATTTTCCATACCACCTTGCAATTTCACTTCATATGCTTCATATTTTTTTCCTTGAAATGAATACATAAAAGAAAAAAAAATAGCAATTGTTGCCAATTTGAAGATGAAAAGCTCTATGGTCGACTTTGGAATAAAAGAAAACTTAGGAAAGAAAGTGCAAAAGATAGAAACAATGAAAGCTATAAATTGTTGCCAGTATGAATTCGGGAAAACGTTTTGTACCACCCCTCATTTGGCATTTGAAGATGACTAAATACATGTACATGTATGATCCTTACGACTTCCAGACTTCTAAGTTTTACCAAAATGGCATCATTGCGCCACCACTTCATTACAATTCTAAGCAGATTTACATGTACTTCTCATGCCTCAGTTTGTGGAGCGACTAAACCCTATAGACTCATTTAGACATTTCAAATTTTCATTGTATTCCCTTCCATCAAAAACGGATGTGTGAGAGAGAGAGAGAGAGAGAGAGAGAGAGAGATAGAGAGACAGACAGAGAGACAGGGAGATGGAAAGAGAGATGGAGAGAGAGAAAGAAATAGGAAAGAGACCAGTGTATGAAGAACAACATAACAAAGCCAAGTTTTTGAAATCTTATTTACGCTAGGGTGATTTTTATTCAAGAAATCCCCAGCTTTGTCTCTCATTGGAACGGCCATCCATCATTTCAGACAGCAGAGACAATGCCTGCGAAAAATACCGGCTCCACTCTGCTCTCATTTGGTTAAATAAACCAAGGGCATTGTCAGAACTAGACAAATGTTTTGGCTGACAGCTTTATCCTTCCTTTTCAATGTACAAAAGAATAGTTTTGATAATAGTATTTAAGAAAATCCCATCACAACCCATTAATTATGTGTAAAATCACAAACAGTGTTTTCAAAACATGTGACATCTCTGCTGTTGTTTTGTTCAATATTTATATGAGCTGGCCTGTAATATTGATCAGTTGTAAGAGGATCTCTCTTTGAAGAATGATTTTGTTTTTTATTAGAAACGGGGGAAAAACAGGAGAATACAGACATGTGTATGTGAAAGACTGGTGCACTTTTCAAATGTATGCCACTATAAATAGTAATGATTTTTCAAGGCAAGAAATTTTCAGGCAGACAGCTAGATGCTGGCAGGCTTTTAGCAAAAATTATTCATTTGGTTTGGTCTCTCCAATGTTATTAAAAATTTTTGAATTTTCTTTTTATAGAAATCATGAAATGGGTATATTTTGTCTGATTGTGTGAAATTTTGCTTTGTGTCATTTCCGAAACTCAGCACTTTCATTAAAGGTAATATCTTACATTTTAACATAGTCCTGCAAGTAATTGTATTGTTTTTAAATTTGTCATTGAATGTAAGAAAAAGCATTCTGGAAAATTATATATCTTTTTTTTTTCTAATAATGAACTTCTGTTAAATACTTTTGAATGTATTGCAGCATGAATAACTCTGAAATGATGGACATTGTTTGAAATAATTGTTTTAAAAAAAAATAAAGGAAATTTGTAAAATTGTAACCACCAATTTTTGACTGATTTATCAATATACTGTTGTTGTTTTTTTCAAAATTGAGTAATTCCTGAAAGTTTATTTTAAAAAACCGCACTTTCATTGTGTGTGGGATACAGCAGGAAAAGTGCTAAGAGTATGTGAAAAGACTCATGTTTTTATAATGGCTGGGACTGCAATCAAACCGAATGGAAATAACATTTTGGCTTTCGTAATTGATATAATCCATAAAACCTGAACATGAAATATAATGACATTCATGTACAAATGCAGCCTGAAATGTACTCCTACCAAATGCAGAGTGACGTTCAGTATGAGTTTTCCAGACGGTACTTTTTGTGTATTTTTCCTTTGGCCAAATGTGACAGAAAAGATAAAATTTGACGATTGACATTGACATTGTCGTTAGCGATAATGAAATTTGTTTCTCATATAATACATGTACAGTAGAATTGATTCATTTAAAGATTTTTCTTTTTTTCTTTTTTTCTTTTTTTCTTTTTTTCTTTTTTTCTTTTTTTTTTTTTTCTTGGGGGGGGGGGGTTCGTATTTCACTCTTGTGGACTATAACAAATAATGCATTGTCGACTTTTAATCTCTGGCAGCCTTATTCAGCCCAAAGTACATTTCAAGACACAAAACCTACCAAGTACCCACTTACTACACCTGGTCGAGGAGTGGCAGTAGTAGAGAAATACATGTATATATCTTTCTGAAAGGACACGAGTTCCTTACGACTGTATTACATTACATGGCCTATTATAATTGATATTTATGTAGCAAATAGGTCTGTACTTACATCTACCTGTAGGCTTGTGGAATCTGTATTTTTAGTCGTGATTTCATGTAATGTTGTGTGATGCGTGGGCTTGACCTATTTTTTCATTACACATTTAGTTTAAATAGTAATTTTACATGATTTAATTGTTTCAGATGATATGCATTTTCTTTATTTTCATCCAGCAATGAATGCCTAAATACAGACCTCGCGATAAATACTTCCCCCATTTTTTTTTCTTTCCCATGCATTTTTCTTCCAAAAGTTTCCTCCAAAAATACCTTTATCACCTCTCCATGGGTTTAGCTCTCTTCACAGTGTACTCTGTCACCCTGACCTTCGACCCCAGAGCTTTTGTCCGCTGTTTATAAGCATTGTCATCTCCACCTCTATTGTGGGCATTGTCAGAAGGAGTTTGATTGATAGCACCCGAGCTTCTGTCTACTACCATTCATCAGGCAGGGCATCAGCCTGTGAAAACGCACACAGTGGGGATGTGTGTAGGGGTGCGCTGCCCTGCATAGGGCTACTCTGCGTGTGTGTAGGGGTCCATGATAACAGTAGACAGGAGTGCGTGGTGTGTGTGTGTGTGTGTGTGTATTTGTGTTTTTGTATACATGGACTGCATATTTTGTGTGTGTGGCTCCAATGCCTACATGATTAGTCAGGAAAGATTTTGATTTTGGAAGCCAGAAACATATAGATGATTAGGGGACTGTGAATAAAGTGTATTTTTATTTCAAATTTCAAACTTGACTTGATGACTAGCTTGCATATCTAGTGAACTGGAAATATTGATATTTATCAATGCCAGGTCCAGTCATTTCATGGGGAAATGGATGGATGATTACAAAAGATATATGATGAAAATGTAACATAAGTAGGCCTTTTCTTTCATTTGTAAAAAAAAAAAATCTTATTTATTGATTGATTTATTATTATTTCTAAGATTTTATTTTATGTTGTTTTTTTTTAAATGGGGAAAAATTCAGTACGAACATGCCTTTCATGAGTTAATTCAGAACTTCATGAAATTTTATGAAAATCTAGAATCGTAAGTGAAATAATGGATCTTTTACCATTTTGATTATGGATTTATTTATAATCAGACACTCAATGAATTTTAAAATTCTACAACTGCCAAGTATCCTTTGAATGTGTTTGCGATTGTGACACTGTTTTACATAATTTTTATGGGACTAAGATTTTGTGTGTAAACAATGAACATGACACTGATTTGCATGCATGGGACAAAATTTTCTTGGCTACCCTGCACTGAGTTGCATATATGGAACTATATGTATAAGCTCAAGTATAGCCATGCATATCTGGTTTGTTGTTCTACAGGTTCTGAACAATCTTTGAGTTTGATGTGCTTGCAAACATAACACTATTTTACATATTAGGGACTAAGATTTTTTTGTTTAAACATGACATTGAATTGCATGTGTTCTGTTTGCAAACATGACATTGAGTTGCATGTATGGGACTATAAGCTTATGCCTAACCCTGCCTATCTGTTTGGTGTGTCTGCAGGTGCTCAGGAGCTGTTACTTCTGGCTCGTCGTAAGGATATCAGGAGGATATCCCTAGACACGCCCGACTACACTGACATCATCCTGCCCCTCGAAGACATCGAGCACGCCATCGCCATCGACTATGATCCCATCGACGGTTACCTCTACTGGACTGATGACGTGAGGCGATCTATTAGGAGAGCCAAGCTTGATGGATCGGGTAGGTGCCATTGTCTTCAGAAAAATTAAGAACCTCAAGATTGTGACTCGATCTTGGTTTTCTTTCTTTTTATGTTGTATCATATTATATCATCGATCCTATTGCTAATGGTCTGGTACACTCAGACTACATGTACCTCCCATCCCCTAGCTGCCATCCCTCAAAAATGTCAAAGTTTAAAGATGAAGTTGAGTTCTATATGAGATTGAATTGTGAAAGAAACTGTCTCAATGCAATTTGGAATTAAGGTTGATTATATAGCACATAAGAACTGGTGCATGCTGTAAGGTTTCGGAATCACCAAAACGATAAGAAATTGACTCAATCCTTCTGACAGTCACATGCACTGCGCACAGAAATGTGTAAATGGGACTACACACAAATGCTTGGCCCGAGCATTCCAGCTCTCTCTTGTCATATTTTGAATGTGAGGGCATTTGAAGAGCAAGCCTTTTCAAGGGACCTATCTACTATGATAATCTTCCAAACTAACGTAATAAGAATGAGAAAGCTCACAAATTATTTTGTACCTTTTCCAGATCTCAACCTAACTTCCCTTTAAACAGGAGCCTGCATGCTTCCCCCCCCCCCCCATTTTTTTGTGGAGGTGTCGTGGTTTAGTGGTTCAGTCACTTGACTCTCAGTCCAAGGGTTGAGAGTTTGAATCGCTGCCCAGCACTAGTGTCCTTTGGCTAAGCATTAATCCATGTTTGCCACTCTCCACCCAGGTGTAAATGGGTACCCGATATGGTAGAGCGCTACATATTTGGCCACTCGGCTATGACCGGGGTAATAATGTTGGAGCGTCATGAGCGTGACAGCGTGACGGACCTGAGCGCAATACAAGAAGCCACCATTATTATTATTATTATTATTATTATTATTATTTTTGCTGCAGACGCCCTATAAAAGTATTAGTTAATGTGGAGTCCTCCCTTCCTTTTTCTGATAGGGACCCTAACTGTACTTTATGTATGTATTGCTTCCACTGGGAACTATCCCAAACATTATTAGTATACAGTGTACATAGTTGTCGATGATTCCTAGTTGAGAGGAAGGAATCCACTTTTTCGGCCTTGAAACCAATGTTAATAAACCCAAGATTTCTCTATTTATTATTCACTTTTCTGTCTATAAGCATACAAAATACATACACTATATCAGTAATTTTTCTTGTGGAAGGTTGGCAGGTATTGTACTACAGGGCTGGTCTGACCTCACGGTTAATGATTACGATAAGTAATTTCCAATTAACCCTTTCAGGACACAAATTATTTAAGGGGTAAATTGATACATTCTGTTGTTCAAAATGGCAACAATAATATTTTTTCTTTTAGTGCTATATAGTTCTAATAAGGTATAATGTCTTTGAAAACAATATACATGGTTATGAATTTTGTTGGAAAAATTGCAAACTTTGCCCCAAAAAACCCAATGATTTTTAACCTTTCATTGTGTTGCCAATTTAAGGATTTTAAAGTGGACATAGTGTGTTCAGAAATTTGTTCTCTTTCTACTCATGCATCTGGTGTATTTTTTAGAGCTCTGAATCAAAAGTTATTGAACCAAACCACACCACAAAATGCGGTCATTTGTCTTGAAAGTGTTAAAGGCAAAATCTTGTTATTGTTATCCTTATTGGTGAACTCTGACCAGCCTTTAACAGTATTTTTGAAAATGGAAGCAGGACTAGTAGTCATTAAACATTACCAATCATATTTTATCTAACAGAGAGCGAGTACATAATCACCAGCGACATCTTGCACCCCGACGGGATCGCTGTCGACTGGGTGGCCAGGAATCTCTACTGGACGGACACCGGTAACGACCGTATCGAGGTGTCGCGGCTCAACGGGACCTCGCGCAAGATGCTGCTTGCTGAGTACATGGACGAACCACGAGCCATCACTGTAGATCCTGTCAACGGGTATGTTACTGTAATATTTGATTTCTTTTTTTTCTCCATCAGGGTTTTTTTTGTTAATGCATGCATGAGGTTGTTGCAGTTTTGAATATGAGAAACTTCAAGCTATAATCCTGGAGTGCCAGGAGTGTCGAGAGTGACAGACATGAGTGCTATATTATTGACCACATCTAAGAGTTCTAATGACTGTATCAAATTGATAGGGCCTAAGTCCTTCCTGAGCTTGGATCAGCCCAAATATCAAGTTAAGGGGTACCAATCACCACAAAATATTTTACTCTGTATGTTAGAGGTTCCATGTCATTCTACTATATTCCAAATATGAGCTTCGAATATCACTTCCATAAAGAGATATTACAAGTTTAATTATACTCTCTATAAGCATAAAAGTGACTCGTGAGTAGACTACTCAACGCAACCGTACGCACTTGCCAAGATAAGGGCTCGTGCACGAACCCAACTAGGAGGTTCAGTTCTGCGGGAGCACTTTCATGTTATCCTTTATTTCCTTCATACTCCTAAACTGTTGACCTATAGAATTTTAGATAAAGTTATTTGAGGTTAATTTTGTACTTCTTAGCAGTATACAAATTCTTTTTCAGGTGGTTGGTACACTTTAACTGGTTTTGATTTCAATTCTTATTCACCGTTCAATGATATTTGGTAATGCTGTATGGGACAGTATATGAGGAAAGACCGAGGACCTGCTGGTGTATATTTCTTAATTTTATTTTTCATTTTTCTTTATCAAGGGGGTTGTCTGACCAGTGTATCCATCTCTGAGTGAGGACTGTTCGTTGATTTGATTGAGTTGATGAATGAAGGATATTCATCAATATTTTCTTTTCTTTTTAGGAGCAACTACCAACTCAATTATAATATTTTTTTTTAAAGCAAAATGCAAGTATGAAAATACATGTCTGTTATTTCATTGGTGACCTTTTCAAATAAAAGCTTGAAGTCAGTGAAAGCGGTGTTTGTGTCCTCTAAACTAATCAGGTTTGTCTCCCTATAAATCTGAAAGATATAACTGGAAGAAATGTTGAACAGACTTTGTTTATGCCCTACTGCAATGCTAAGGATCCTGACTTCTTGTGCAATCAGCTGAGTCATCATTTATGGTCCTTTTTAACCCCAATTATGGTGAATATGAGTGTTCCTGTTTTCAAATCGTCTGGTTGAGCCAGATAGGTGTTAAATCTGTAATAAATACAGAGTTAACGCTCTTCTTGCTCCAAATGATACAAGACTGACAATTAATCCCATATACACTGTCACCTCAACAGCTACATGTACTGGACAGATTGGGGCATCATATCTAAGATCGAGCGCGCCAACCTTGACGGATCGAACCGTACTGTCCTTGTCAACACCTCCCTTGACTGGCCGAACGGGATTGCTGTGGACTACGCCGAGCAGAAGATATACTGGGGAGACGGTCTGGAGGATAAAATCGAGTCGATAAATGCTGATGGAACAAACAGGCGGGTGTTGGTGTCTGAAGACGTGCCACATATTTTCGGCTTCAGTGTACTTGGTATGTTATCATTTTGCTTCCATTGCCTTATTTTCACTTTTAATCTATTTCTTCTTTCTTTCTTCCTTTAATAGTTCTTACTCTCTTTCCCTTTTCCTTGTTTTGCTGTCTTTTCTTTTTCTTTGCTGAACAAGTTTATCAGGATGGTTTGTATTATTGGAAGTAATTTTTTCTAATAATTTTCTTTCTCTCCCTTTTTCTTTCTCTCCCTTTTTCCTGAGGTTTATCCTTCCTTGTTCCCTTTCTCTTAGTCGTTATAAACTTGTCTTTTTTTCCTTCTTCCATTGCTCATCCTTTCTTTGACTTTTTTATATTCTTTTTCCCTCCCCCTCTCATTATATTGCTTTAATTTCCTCTGGTTGTACTCTCTCTTCTTTTTTCTGCCTTTATTTCTTTTTCTTTATTTCTCTCTTTCTCGATTCATTTCTCATTATCACTCACCCATTGCCTACGGGAACCTGGGGGGAGTTTCATCAAGTGTCTTGTCGGTGTTTTTTACCCCCTAATTTGCTCTCAGCCAATCAGATGCAAGGATTTCAGTAGCTTATAACAGTTATTGTCATTGATGACAAGTTTTATGAAACAGGGCCCAGGGGGGGGGGGGGGCATTTCATCAAGTGTCTAGTCTGTGTTTTTTACCAACTAATTTGCTCTCAGCCAATCAGATGCAAGGATTTCAGTAGCTTATAACAGTTATTGCAACATGTCATTGATGACACGTTTTATGAAACAGGGCCCTGGTGTTCCTGTATAAAAGCCTAAGAGATTGAGATAATAAAGTGGTCAAAAGGTTAATAGTAGATATTGCATTTTTTTCTCTACTATCATCCTTTTTCATTCTAACTTCTTGCTCTTTCAATTCTTCCTTCTTTCTAATTTTTGTATTTCATCTTAATTTCCTTCATTCACAGGGGACTACATCTACTGGACGGACTGGCAGAAAAGAACAATAGAGAGAGTCCACAAAACAGACGGAGGGGGCAGGGAAGTCATCATTGAAGCGCTGCCAGAACTCATGGGCCTCAAAGCAATCAGCATGGAACAACAGGAAGGTGAGATTGAAAAATACATTCCCCTTGTTCTGCAGCAAAATCTAATCCAACTCTAACTGCAGACTATGAAAAGTAAAGGGGAGCTACGTTTAGCTTAGAAGTTAACCCTTTCGAGACAATTGACCACATTTTGTGGTTTGGCTCAATAACTTGTGATTCAGCTAGAGCTCTAAAAAACATACCAGATGCATGAGTAGAAAGAGCAAAAATTTCTGCACATACTATATCTATTTTTGTCGCACTACCATGTTGCGTTTGACACCAGGAATTCTAAAAAACGAGAGTGAGCTTTAAAATCCTTAAATTGGCAACACACTGAGAGGTTCAAAATCATTGTTTTTTTCCAAATTGGCAATTTTTTCAACTTTTCAACGAAATGTCTAATCATGTATATTGTTTTCAAAGACATTACACCTTATTTGAACCATGTACGTAGCACTAAAAGAAAAATTGTATTGTTGCCAATTTGAAGAAGAAAATGTGATCAATTCAGCCCTTAAGTAATTCCTGTCCTGAAAGGGTTAAACTCTCCAGTGGTCGATAGTCTTTACTTTCCTGGTTTGATGAGAGATTGCAGTCAGGAAACACCTTATTTACAGTGAGGAAAATGTACATTTCTATTGCTCCTTAGGAGAAGCAGATCTTGGCAATATCCCAGAGTGCACAGCATGGACTCATTGAGGGTCCGATCTGGGTGCTGTGATTGACTGGTTAGATATTGACCATTTCATGAAAGTAAACTCTGGACATTCTGGACGATGGAGATTTCAGAACTTGATTGTTCAGTCTTTCGTATGTTTATTGTTTGCATGTAGATATTTGCATTCAGTGCATATTTAATAGCACTCTAGGGTACTATTTCTAGGTTTTTGAACTTATTCAATAATCAGAAATGCAAATTTTGTAGTGATGGATAATCCCTTCATTAGGTCGTGTCACTGAACTACCGAAAACAAAGACATCGGAGCAGGATTTCAAAAATTTTTCACACCTCCTATTTTCCACCATGCAGGCACCAACACCTGTGGCACCAACAACGGAGGCTGCAGCCACCTCTGCCTCTACCGGCCTCAGGGTCAGATTTGTGCTTGCCCCATGGGGCACGAGCTCCTTGCCAACGGGAAGACCTGCATCGTCCCTGAAGCCTTCCTCCTCTTCCTCCGCACCGAGGACATCCGGCGGATCTCGCTCGAGACTACTTACAAGGATGTTGAGATTCCATTGAGCGGGATCGAGGAGGCTACAGCTCTGGACTTTGATATCCTGGATAACAGGATATATTGGACTGACTCGAAAGCAAAGGTATGGGACTACAGGAATTTGTGGTTGTCATGTGTAATTCTTTTTCATGGCAAAAATGGCAGTGGAGGTTTAGCAGTGTTGTCAGCTGTCAAAAAAGAGAAAATTTTCACTCTTTTTTTAAAAGATATGGATAGTATAATATAAGGTGCAATTTTTACAGAATGGCTTTTGATTTTCAAGAAATCATGCAATGAGTTTTCATATTTTGGCCCCATGAGACATAGCTTATCTAGGTGAGAGAGAGACATAGCTGATCTAGGTGAGAGAGAGAGAGAGAGAAAGAAAAATCAATTTCAAGAGGAAAAACACTGATTTCACATTTTCAAAATTTACGATAAAATACCTGGAGATTGAAAAGTTCTATGATACCAAACTGGCAACATAAAGTCTTTATGAGTGTAAAAGTGTGCTTGACGCTTTTAAAATTGTTCTTTTTTTAATCTTCTCTTTATATCTTTTTCTTTGGTCCACACAGAAAGTGACCCGTGCCTTCATGAACGGGACGGACCTTCAGGATGTCATTGAGTTTGGCCTCCAGCAGCCGGAAGGGCTAGCTGTGGACTGGCTCGCCCATAACATCTACTTTGCCGACACGGGCAAGAGGCGCATCGAGGTGGCCCGGCTGGACGGGAACTCGCGAAGGGTCATCATCTGGAAGGACATCGTCATGCCCCGGTCACTGGCGCTTGACCCCATGGAAGGGTGAGCGAAGCACTGAATTTTATGTTCAATTTGTTCTTCTTTATTTGTAAAAGAATGTTCAGTGGAGTTCTCTAGAACTTGTGCCACTTGAGTTTCATTTTGTAGAGTGCATTTTCAGTACATTTTGATTTATTCCACTTCATTTCAATTCAGGTCACAAAATTCAATTAATTTTCAGTTCAGTTCAGTTTATTTCAGATATGTTCAATTCACTTCATTGTAATTTATAGCAGTTCATTTGAGTTCAGATCAGATACGTAAATTTTTTTGTAAAAAAAAGGATAATTGTTGTAAAAGAAACACCACAAAGAGGAAACAATACACATTTTATACAAAACTAGTGAGGGTTACATCTAGCTTATTTTTTGTATTCGAAATAAAGCCAATAATATATAGATGGTAGAAAATCATTGTTATTTAGAAATAGAAAAAAATATGAAATATTATTCTCGGTTTCTATTCCTCCAATCCCATCTTCGTGTTCCGTCAGGTACATGTACTGGTGCGAATGGGATGGTGAGTCTCACATAGAGCGGGCCTTCATGGATGGGACTAACCGAGAAATATTATACCAGGGCGGACGAGCCAGCGGTCTAACCATCGATTACGAGGACCGTAGACTCTACTGGGCATCGTACGATACCAACGCAGTTGAATCCACCAATATGATTGGTTAGTATTCGGAATTAGTTTTTAATATGTCGGTTAGATGATGCATGTTTTTAAGGTCTTTGATATGGCCTGCGGTCTAACCATCATTTACAAGAACTGCAGACGGTAATGGGCATCGTATGAGACCAACGCAGTTGAATCCACCAATATGATTGGTTTGTGTTTAGAAATAGTGTGTACTATATCATTTAGGGGTTAGATTTTTCACATTTTTAGCACTTTTTACAATACCAAAAACAGTTGAATCCAGCAAGATGATTGGTTATTAATTGAGTAGTTTTTAGTATGTCATATAAAGGTTAGATAATATGTTGTTTTTTTTAGATGAATTTTCAAAAACATTTTGAAATATCAGTAAAAAACAGACTATGAAAATTCAAGCCAATTGATTAGTGTGTAATACATCACAAGGGGAATCACAAGGGGAATATCACTCCCTTTGCTATCTGTATGCTGTTTGGCAAAAGTTGATGAGATTAAACAAAGAATTGTGGAGTTTTTACCCTTTTATGGCTAAAATGCTAAAGATGAAATATTTTAAATTGTGCTGCAAATGGAGAGCACAGACCATAAAATGCACATATAGCACTAAATATTAATTGGTTCCTACACATAAAAGGTAAAAGACACTTCCAGTTCAGGTTCATATTCCAAGTTGTAGATTTTTTTTCAATGAATCGATTTGATTTAACCCTTTCAGGACAGGAATTATTTAAGGGCTAAATTGATCTCATTTTGTTCTTCAAATTGGCAACAATAATATTTTTCTTTTAGTGCTACATGGTTCTAATAAGGTGTGATGTTTCTGAAAACAATATACATGGTTAAAAAGTTTGTTGATAAGTTGAAAAATTGCCAATTTTGATGAAAAACAATGATTTTGAACCTCTCACTGTGTTGCCAATTTAAGGATTTTAAAGCTTATTGTTGTTTGAAAAATTCCTGACATCAAACGCAATATGGTCATGAAACAAAAATGGACATAGTGTGTGCAGAAATTTTTGCTCTTTCTACTCATGCATCTGGTATATTTTTTAGAGCTCTGAATCAAAAGTTATTTAGCAAAACCACAAAATGTGGTCAATTGTCTTGAAAGGGTTAATTTGATCTATGACATTGTTGTAGAGGTGTCATGGTCTAGTGGATAAGATAGGTTAGCAGACAGTGGAATGAATGATACCTTATTTGAATGCCTGTTGGGGCACTTACGTCCCATGCAAGACCTAAATCTTCATTTGCCACTCTCCACCCAGGTGAGGAAAAGGCTTTAGTGCATGTACCTCTGCTATGGTAGCTTGGCTAAAGCTGTGGTATGATATGATACATGTTCTTTATTAGGTGCATTATAGTATATTTGTATGGTTGCTGCGCTATGTAAATTTATATCTTATTACTTAGAATTACTATTGTCTTTATAATCAGGCGGAGATCATCGTCACCTCTTCACGGACGAGCTGCCCCACCCTTTCGGAGTGACGCAGTTCCGGGACTACGTCTACTGGTCCGACTGGGAGTCCCAGACCATTGAGAGGTGTAACAAGACCAGTGGAGCGAACAGGACCAGGATCCAGGGGGGCTTGGACTATGTCATGGACATCATGGTCTTTCACTCTTCAAGACAGTCTGGTAAGAGCTTTAATAGAATTCAAGAAGGAATTATATTTTCGAGAGGGTATCGATAAAAAAGGTCATCTTTTCTTCTTTCATTTTGGAACACTTTTTATGTCTTAACCCTAAAAAAGCCGGGTTATTTTGGTGCTCTCTCAGCCGGGGGGGGAGTGGAAACTACCCCCTACCCCCCTCCCCCATGGAGTAACAAAAATTTATTCAACTTGGCACACAGATAGAGTATCTTATAAAGAATAACCCTGTAAAGTTTCATATCAACATCTCAAATGGTTTTTGAATTATCGCTAATCGATTATTTACATATTTGTGAATTGACAATTCTGCATTGTGTGCAATATCATATGGAAAAATGACCATTTTGGTCCCGCAGCACGGCGATTTTGGAGGCTGCATGGTACCCGTTGGTGAGAATTTTATAAATTTGGTATTGAAAGATGCGTAAGACTGTAGACGATAATGTCATGAAAGCTCGCAGTGCAAAAGAAAAGTTATCCTCCAACATATCGCGGCGAATGACCCGGGGGGAGGGGGGTGGATTCCAAAGTATTTGTTCAAAAAGCACGTTGAATGAGCTATATTGTGCATTTGATAGCATATGTCTATCCTTTTATTTTTCCCTTTCTTAAAGCTCATAGAGACGCAATTGCAGTGATGCGCTATAAAAGCACCGTTGATTGTTGTATTATTATTATTATTAATATTATTGAATGTGACTGTTTACAGGCTGGAACCCATGTTCTGAGCAGAATGGAGGCTGCGAGCACCTATGCCTCTCACATCCCAACATGACAAGCAATGAGTGGGACTATGTGTGCGGATGCAGTACACACTACACACTCAACCCAGACAACAAGACATGCTCACGTAAGCTTATCTATTTCTGACATGAACAGGCTTGTCAGTGACAATTATACCCTGTATAAACAAGGCCTGTTAATCTCTTACCTTTGTATGCAAGTTTTGAATTCAAAATAATTTCTTCTGAATACAAGTCATGAATTCTAGATAAATTCTTCTGAATTGTAAATATATTTGTACATATACAGTTGATGCTTCCTCCTTTCAATCCGTAGTTATGTCAAGATTTCCAACAGTGATAGGTTACAAGTTTTTTATATTATTTTATTAAACTTTCGATATAAAATTAAATGATGGAAAATATAACAAAAATTTGTATTTGTCCTATTCTTCTGGATACAAAATGCCATTTAGTACTTTGATTATATTTATTACCTGGTCTAGACACCATCAGTCGACTCTTACGAGTCTTTTCATGAATATTTCGTGAATCACAATAAGTTGTCGAAAGGCTGGATTCTAAATCTTATCCAATTTATATCTCCTCTGAACAGCTCCTGAGAAGTTCCTCCTATTCAGTCAGCGCAACTCAATCAGCCGAATGACCTTTGACTTCAAGGAGAGTCCGGACATCGTGCTCCCGATCCACGGCGTGCGGAACATCCGACGAATCGCCTACGACTTTGACGAGAAGCGGGTGTATTGGATAGACAAGAGCAGTAACGATATCAAGAGATCTTACGATAATGGCATTGAGGTATGTCATTGGGTTATTATTTGCACTATTTGTCCTTTAATTATTTTCAAAGGACAAAATACTGATGATAGTGGAAATCAAAGTTCCATGTCTCTTTGGTGATGAGATGGTGCTGTTCATAAAGTATATGAAAATGGGTAGTGGTATGATTTTTTTGCAATCACATACATGTATGCAAATTATCTTCTTAGTCAAGAGTGCATTGTAAGTCACTCCATCCGTCCCCCGTTAACGCGATAACTCGAGAACCATTTGAGGTATGAACTTCAAACTTGGTGCTAGCATGTATCACCATAGGAAAAAGATCTGATTAGATTTTGGGGTAGGTAGGTCAAAGGTCAAAGGTCATAGAGGTCAATTTCTGAAATTTCAGGTATAAGCTTCGCGATATCTCAGGAACCATTTGAGTAATGATTCTACCTGGTATCACCACCTGTAGACATGGTCATATCAAGGAGCTTCAAGAGCTGGAGTCACATGTAGCTCATTCCCTTTGAACCATGTTCAATGCCGCCAAGGAAAAATATGTCAGGCATGTGCTTAACTGGATCTTCCTTGCAGATAAGAAGACAAAAAGATTCCTGCCTGGCTGCAAACTTACACGGGCCACTTTCAAAGGAAAATATGCTTTTGTAATGATAATTACTTTTCGCTATCACTAGTCTGATGATATGAGCAGTTCACAGTGCTTACCTTTACTGGGGGCAAGCAAAAAGAAATTGTACAAAATTCCCAAATATATGAATCAAAATTGCGCGACTGGGCATGTGTGGGCACTAATCTGACATATAACATAATTAACTGTACTTGAACAATTGCAATTTTTATTTTCGTTTGCAGGGAGTAATCGGAAGAGTTTCAAATTGGGGATTTTAGGATCGTAAAATTTTACTTTTTTCCACAAATTGAAACTACTATCATACAATTTAGCCAAATTTCTGGACACAATTAGGCTTTTGTATTCAATTTTATCATATGTGAAAATTACACTTTGTTTATTCAAATAAAAAGTGAAATATTCTCGATATTTCATTTGTGACAAAAATCACTACTCAAGCTTTCCCATGAAGTTGGCGGCTTCGAACATCGGACATCAAAGGCTACAGCGCACCTGTAGATTCTTTTGTGCAACCTTAGAAAGGAGCAGCTGCTTGAGATAATTTGTTGCCAGTTGGAACTCCAGATCTTGATGCTCCTTGGTCATATCAAGAAATTTTTCATTTATAGATGAAATATATTGATAGATGTCATATGTCGTACTGGACACTCTGCATGGAATCCCCCTATTTTGTAATTTAATCGTCCTTACATGTATAAGTAAAGAGAAGGTTGAGTTCTGGGACGGTGAAAAATAATTTTTTAGCTTTCTCATTCCTGTTATGCCTGTTTGAAAGAATGTCAAACAGAAATATCCCTGGAAAACGATGGCTCTTCAAATGCCTTCATATTCAAAATATGACGAAAAATAGCTGAGGTGTTTGAGCTGTACATTCATGCCGCATGTGTGTGCAGTCCCATATACCCATTTCTGTGTACAGTGCATGTGCTTTTCAGCTAGATTGCGTCAATTTCTTATAATTTTGATGATTCCAAAACTTCACAGTATACACCAATTTTTATGCAGACATGATCAACCTTCCCAGTTGCTTTGAGTCAGCTTCTTCCTCACTGTAATCACATGACCAGAACTCAACCGTTTTCTTTGAATTTTTTGTCACTCTTATTTATACCATTTGTTTCTCTGCAGCAACGTACCTTCATAGCCAACCCTGGCGGAGTGACGCCCTTTGAACCCACCGACATGGCCATCGACCCCTACAGCCGTCTTCTCTTCTGGACATGCGCAAATCAGAGCACGATCAACGTCACGCGGCTCAACGGCTCCGCAGTGGGCGTGGTCGTTAGCGACAAGCTGCAGAAGCCACGCCTCCTTGCGCTCATGCCAGAGAAGGGGTAAGACTGAATATATATTATTGGTGACCTCAAAAAATGATTATGTTTTTGAGAAGTCTGAGCAGTTATCCTATGTATTCCATTTCATCAGCAAAAGTCTTGAAGATAAAGTTAAGTTCTGGTCAAGTAGTTTCTCTTTGAAGTGAGCCATTGAGAACTTATTGGGAGATGTTGATTATGTAGTGCATAAGAATAATTGTGCATTGTGAGCGACAAAAAAATACACAGGATCGGTGAGCAATTAAGCTCTGGAAAGCTCCAATAAAGCTCTGGTAAAATGAAAGAGATCTCTGGTAAAAAAAAACAAAAAAACATAAAAATCTCTGTGAGAGATTCAAATTTTTACAACACCAAGGCCCAAAAGAGCTCATGTGAACAAAGAAAGTATTTTTTACACTGTTTGTGAAGTTTTGGAATCATCAATATGATGACAAAGCAACTAAATCTTGGTGAAAATCACTCCACACAGATATAGGTATATGGAACTACACACACACAGACACCACACACCCACATGTGGCATCAGCATTTGAAATATGAGAGCTCATTGAGAGCAATTCTTTTCATGGTACATTCCTCCTGTGACCTTTTTACCACACGGGAATAGAAAGAATGAGAAACCTCCCAAATTACTTTTCGTCTTTACGTGAAATCCACCTTCTCTTAAATCTTGTATTTCATGCCCCTCCCCCCCTCTTAGATTAATGTTCTGGACCAACCACTGCCTGTTGCCAAAGATCGAGCGTGCTGCCCTGGACGGTGAGGATCACATGGTCATCGTGATGGAAGGCCTTGGCCGGCCGCGCACCCTTACTGCCGACTATCGTAGTGAGAGGATCTACTGGATCAGTCAAGAGTTGGACTATGTTATCAGTACTACAATCACAGGTGAGATAATTATAGTCTTAGTCCATTTGATGCTCCTATACAACCTGCAGGGAAACTAGAAAAGTAATTCTTTCTGTGAAAGTTTTTTGGTTAATTTGTAATCACAAGTTGTCACAGAATAATTTCGGTTTTGTTGCCCAATCAACGTTGAGCAGTTTGCATAATTTGCATATTAAAATCCAATGTGTTGTTCAGCTTGTGCAATGCAACCTGTGATACAAAGTAGGGAGGTTGTATTGTATCACATGTATCATTGCACAAGATTAACAACTCTGTTAGCATTGGGTGCAGCGCACACATTGTGCGTAAGTTGTCTTGCGCTGTTTAACCCTTTCAAGACATATGACCACATTTTGTGGTTTGGCTCAATAACTTTTGATCCAGAGCTCTAAAAAATATACCAGATGCATGAATAGAAAGAGCAAAATTTTCTGCACACACTATGTCCATTTTTATTGCATGACAATATTGCGTTTGATGCCAGGAATTTTTAAAACAAGAATAAGCTTTGAGATCCTTAAATTGGCAACACATTGAGAGGTTTAAAATCATTGTTTTTCATCAAAATTGGCAATTTCTTTCAACTATTCAACAAATTTCTAAACATGTTTATTGTTTTCAAAGACATTACACCTTATTTGAACTATGTAGCACTAAAAGAAAAATATTACTGTTGCCAATTTGAAGAACAAAATGTGATCAATTTAGCCCTTAAATAATCCCTGTCCTGAAAGGGTTAATATATCTAGATTCATGTGGCCATTTGGATTTATGCAAATTATGCAATATGGTCAAAGTTGCTGTTTGGGCAACCAAGCTGAAATTGTTCAGAGACAACCTGGGATCACAAACTTGAAAAAAAAAAACCTTAACGGAAAGACCTTTTCTAGGTCCAGAAAATGTCAACTATCTACTGGTGTTGGGGGAAAAAAATTCCAATGAGAAATCAATCTGTCCTCATGCAACCTCAACCATGTATCATTGAAAATGTAAGATGCTGCATAAGGAATATACTCTGAATCAAATCACAGAGTAATCCTGGAGCTGAAAGAAGAGAAATCAGAAAACCTGTGCTTATATCCACGACACATGATCTCCCTATTGTATTTTCATGTGCAAAATAAAGTAAAGTTTATCGTTCCCTGATGGCCTTTTCAGTCATGAGAGATCATATAAAAGATAATCATCCTAAGTCTGTGATAAGAAAGTTCAGCTAACAGAGTTAATCCTGTCAGGACAGGAATTATTTAAGGGCTAAATTTATGACATTTTGTTCTTCAAATTGGCTACAATAATATTTTTCTTTTAGTGCTACACGGTTCTCTAAGGCGTAATGTTTTTGAGAACAGTTAATATGTGTGGTTAAAATTTTTGTCGAAAAGTTGAAAAAATTGTGATGAAAAACAATAATTATGAACTTCTCAATGTGTTGCTAAATTTAAGGATTTCAAAGCTTATTCTCGTTTTTGAAATTCCTGGCATAAAAAACTTTATGGCCATGCACTAAAAATGGACACAGTGTGTGCAGAATATTGTGGGCCATTCTCTTGATCAGCATTTCATTTGAAATATTTCATTCCCATTCTTATTCTCAGTTCAAATTTTGTCTCATTGTTTTAAAGTGAATTCCATTTTCAATTTCAATTTCAATTTCAATTTCAATTTGCAGGCAAGGATGTACTGAGACTGACCGTTGAGCTGGCGAGTCCAGTCGGTCTGACCATCATGGATGACTACCTATACTGGGTTGACCGTAAGGCAGAGGCGGTCAAGCAAGCGGACAAATTGAATGGAAAGAACCAGTACAAGGTTAAAGGTCAAATGATGAGCTTGACTGATGTCCTGGCAGTGGACGGCAACCTTATAGGTGAGAAAATTTTTTTTTAAATTAAATAACAAATAACAAATATACAAATAGTAAAAATGATGCTGATAGCAGATATAGATGTAACACAAATTAAGTTTTGATGTCAATCACAAAGGCTTCTATTCTACTAGTAAACTGAAAGCTGATGTTGTGTTAAAATAAAGTCTAGGTGAAGCATGAAGCATAAGAAATTTACAATGTGTTCCTCAGAATAATTCTACTGATAATGGGTTTTTAACACAGCTCATGCCGAGCATGAGGTTTAGATTTCAGTACAATGTGGGCCTAAGATGTAAGACAACAAATTTTCATGTATCACATAGATAAGTGCAGATTTTGTTGAGCAGATATAAGCAGATGTATATTGTCAAAGACATCATTTTTTTGTGATCTTCTTACTCTTCAGAGGACCATCCATGTCTGATTGACAATGCCGGTTGCTCTCATCTCTGCATCATCACCCCTGATGGCAACGCCCGCTGTTCTTGCCCCCTCAACCTGGTCTTGGACGAGGATGAGTTGACATGCGTTGAACCCCCGACCTGCGCGCCTGATGCGTTCAGCTGCGTCTCGGGGAACATCGCGTGTATTCCCATCGACTGGCGATGCGACGGATTCCCGGAATGCGAGGACGCGAGTGATGAATTGGACTGCGGTGAGTACATGTAACAGAATTCATGTATTTGTACTTAAGAAATATGTTACCAATATAATCAGACCTGTATCAACACAGTCATTCAGGAGGAAAATTCGCATTAAAAAAAAATAAATTGTAGGTTTGTAGGTTTGGGTGCAATTGCCTCCGTCAATCCTGGAGATTCTGTCAGTCCGCTCTACGGTACTACTTCTGGGAGTGGCAGGTGCAATACGTTGAGTTTACACCCTACTCTGACGAAGAATACAGTGCTTTTGAGTTGCATAAGATATGACTCTCCTATAATGTGCAGTATTAATAATTAAAGATTTTTAGCATGATAATGAAATAATTGTAAGAAATCACTCTCTCTACTCATAAAGAAAGCGGAGGGAAGTTGGAAATTCCACAAATATAAACTGTATCTTTTCCTCTTCACTTCAGTTGAATGCGACAAGGAAGAATTCAAATGCAGCGGGATCCAATGCATTGATCTCTCCCTGCGATGTGACGGTAAGCCCGACTGCCTGTACGGTAACAGCGACGAGGAGCAGTGTCCGCAGTGCCCCAATCCCCAGTCGTTCCCCTGCTCGAATGGTCAGTGCGTGGCCAAGCTTAGTGCCGAGTGTGATGGGATCATTGACTGCGTGGACGGGAGCGACGAGTATGCCGACTGCTGTAAGTCCCCCCTCTGCTTTATGTATCAGTAATATCGGGAGAAACATAGTGTAAACTTAGTGAAGTGTTTGCCTGTAGAACTAAAGATTATCACGCACCTGAGGAAGACGGAAGCCTGCATTGTGCTTATGAATTTGAGGTTGAGTTTGTTTCCACGTTAACAGGAATAACATGTATATTAAACAAAAAATGAACACATTGATCAAATTGTACATGATTAAACAAAGACGTAAGTTTCTCACATTATTGTAACAAACATAGCATTTCCTTTCAGATATCCTTTCTCATATCCTATCTGCCATATCTCTTAAATTTTTTCAAAGTTGTAACTCACTATTTTCCCCATGTATCAATACAGACATGTCCCCTAGTGCCATGCCTCCAGGCTACACTGGCCCTAACAGCGGCAGGCGGATGAACACCGCCCTCGTTGGCACGCTTGTTGCGGCATTCTCCCTGGCCATCATGGTCATCGGGACGTTCTTCCTCTGCCGGCGACGATGCATCCAGCAGTCTGGGAGCCAGGAGGATTACAGCACTCCGGCGGACCAGAACTTCTCCACGGTCCTCATGCTGAATCAGCTAGGCAAAGAACATATCACCCACAAATACCTCAGTAAGTTTTGCAAGTTCAAGAAAATAAAATTGAAATTACTCCCCCTAAAGGCTCTTTCAAATATGCCACAATAGACTGCAGCATTTTAAAGAAATACGCCGCTGCTTACAGCAGCATATGTGAACGAACCATATAAAGTGTGACAAAGGATAGATGTCAAGTTTTGCAGATTAGAATTACCTCCTTTTCCAACATCTGTGTCTCTGTGGAATAATGGCAATGTTTCCATGATATACCACATAAATTTTTATTCTGTGTGTGTATAAATCGCAAAACACCACAACAGGGACATGTAGCGTAAGCATGTGCATTTATTTTATCATCAATACGATCTTCCTTTCCTTTCCCCCCCCCCTACAGATTCTGGAAGACCGCATCCCAAAACAACCAATCTCCACTCCTCCTCGTCCAAGGTCTCCCCCAAGAGCGGGAGCGGAGGCGAGAGCAGCACCGGGTTCTACGAGCGCAACCTCCCCACCGGCGCCTCCTCCTGCTCCTCGGAGATGTTCAGCTCGACAGGGACCAGTAACTACCCCAAGGAGACCCTTAACCCCCCTCCAAGTCCTGCCACGGAGCGGTCTCAGTGCACGACCGAGATCTACTATGCCCCCGTCCAAAACCCATCACTCAGTAACTTCAGACCTTATAGGTAAGGGATGGTAGAAGGCCTTTAAGATAAAGTTGAGTTCTGGTCATGCGATTACATCACTGAAAATTTGAAGAAAGTGACTCAATCCCGCTGAAAGTGACATGCACTGCACACAGAAAATGTGTATATGGGACTGCACACACACACTTGTTCGGCCCTAACATTTTAGCCGTTTCTTGTAATATTTTGAATGTGAGGGCACATGAAGAGCAATCCTTTTCAGGGGACATTTCTACTATGATAATCTTCCAAATTGAAATAAAGATAATCGAGAAAGCTCACATATTATTTTTTACCTTTCCCAGAATTCAATCTTCTCTTTAATGTCAAAGCTAATTTTTTTTTTTTTTGCGATTTGGAACCTAGAGGGCGCTCAAATTGTCCAGAACAAATTACATCTCTCACATTAAACGATATCCATTTTACGATAATAGTCATTACTATGTGTTTCTAAATTTATTTTGATGCTCAGGCTTTTAATATTGTCTCTCTCTCTTTGGTATCTTTCTTCCAAATATCATAAATTATAAATGTTATAATATGGATTCTTTTGTGTTTCTCTGTGATCTTAAATTTCTTTAATACTCATGCTTTTTTTTTTTTTGTTGTCTCTCTTTGACCTCCACCTTCTCCAGACATCACAAATTGCGATATATTCCACCTCCGCCGACGCCGTGTTCGACGGACATCTGCGAAGACAGCGAGCCGTACTCCATGGGGGCGGCCGCTGCTGCACCGCCAGTGCCACATCATAAATACACAAACATTTCGAAATCGCGGCGGAAAAAAGGCAAGTACAGCCACTCGAACATTGCCAATCCGGAGGCGGTGAACTATGACTCGGAACCTTACCCGCCTCCGCCAACGCCGCACAGCCAGTACTTGAGCGACAATTTCGACAGTTGTCCGCCGTCGCCGTCAACGGAGCGGAGCTTCTTTAACCCGTACCCACCGCCGCCGTCACCCGCCACGGACTCGACGTAGCGAAGTAACGAAAAGCACAAAAGAGACGTTATATTTTCTTCTTGCACTGGAAAGAGATTTTAATACACGGGTGAACTCATCAAGCGGGGACGTTATCGCATCTGGAAAGTCTTTGAACTATGACCTACTTCGTAAAAGGACGGTGAACTCCAACCTCCTTTGGGGAAGGTCAAAGAACTTTTGTCGGCGATGGAAGGGTATGAGATTTTATTGCACGGACTTGGAGACAGGTCGCGCTAATGACCATTGTTTATATTGAAGTTTATATCAGGGATATACATATATGATATATATATTTTTTTTGTTTTATATATTGTTCGCTATTGGAAATGACCGTTTTTGAAAGCAGATAACCAGTAGTAAACCAAGTATCTCAACTTGCAAGAGTATTTATTTCTTCATCTGTTTTATTTCAATTTCTACTGCACCGACCTCAACCGGAAATGACCCTTGGTGTTATCTTTTCGATCCCGCATTTGAAATGTCGTCTGTCGTTCCCATAATGTTTCTTCAAGTGGATTGTCGCATCTCGTATTAGGTCTCGTCACAGGTTTGGGATACCTATTCGAGTACTTCTTTCAAGCATTTGCGCAAGGATATGAAAATTTGGAGTTGAGCTGCAAAAGAAATCCATTTATCCGTTGCGTGGAGCTACACATATCTTGTTATCTTTATCAGCACAGAACTTTAAAGCATCGATGTCTCAATTACTCGTCAGAAGAATGCAAGTATGGCTTGCCAAAGGTATGAAGGGATGGTACTCTGTTTTTAAATGATGCAAAACTTTGTGGAACAATGTAGCTTAAGTAGTCAAATGCCCACCTGACATGTGAAGGAAAAAAAATCTCACATAGCCCATTTTAAAAATCTGTCTGTAGAATTTCAGTTCTAATAGGTCTCTATTTTCATCCAGTACTTTTATACCACCTTTATCTCACTACTGTGGGTGCACTTTTGTAAAAAGTAATCAAAATTTTTTCCTTAAAGTTACTGCAAATCCTTAATCCTACTGGTACATGTACTTTTGAACTCACTGTTAAATTCCTTGAAAATGACGAAGGATGATCAAATTGCAAAGTCTGTTATCTTTCAATCCAAATAATCACTGTGAAAATCATCATTTCCAGAAGTAATCAAGCTTTGCCCTGAAAGATATATGCAAATGGTGTTGACACTAAAGGTATTCTCTTCAAACCCACTGTTTGATTCCTTCAAAACAAAGTAGATTGACCTTATTGTGCATGGTTATTCTTTCAATCGAAATTCACACCATTAAGGTTTGTTCACACGTGACGTAGAACGAGGGTGGCTTAACGCATCCATGTTCATTCTATGCATACAGGAATGACAAGTAAGAATAAAATTGCTGCGCACAACGACTGTCCTACGTGTCATGTGCTCGCATATCCATGTGTCATATGATACAGAAATATGAAGCGCGTTATGCTTAGGTCATAAAATAACACTGTAGTTTTCTTTGACATAAGTGAACAAGCTTTTAAAGTCATTGTTTCTTTGCCTTGAAAATACTGTAAGAACTAGCAATTGAAAAGTAAAGCCAGAGTATAATTAGCAATCAAAGATTTTATGGTGCTTAAAATTGTTTTGTTTTGTTTTGTTTTTGTTTTTGATAAGGAGATGAGGTTAAGGCAGTATGACAGCAAATTAAATATCACATATTTCAGAACAATACCACCGCATCACTTTTCACGAATAGGTCAGATTCTGCAAAGATGTACCCCCAGCGTCACCTAGTACAAATGTTTTGACCCTCCAGGGCTTTTAAACCCTACATCTGACGTGAATAAATATGAATGTAATGAAGGTCATGCTTTGAGAGCTACATATTTGGGATATAGCGCCATCTTGTGTAGAGATATGTAGCATTTATATTGCTGTCATTTTCCCATTACACTGGTAATTTCTGAGAAGTGCTGGTTATAAATTTTCTTCCCAGTTTTCTTCGCTAAGTTTGTATCAAAACTGCTGACAAACTGCTGAGAGTCAGAAGAGTAGTGACTCCTCTTATAAAATGCTGACAAAGTTCCTGATCAAATGAATGGTTTAGGAGTGGACTTGTGACCAGGCATTTATTTTGCACACTTTGTAACCAGTCATTAGCACTTTCTAATGACTGGTCATTAGCATTTTTTGTGTGTGGCTCACCAGTTAGTTGTCTAGATCTGACTTTGTAAGTTGATTATAGATCTGTTAAATGGTGATCAATCAAATGGCCAGGTCCGGATCCTTGTCACCATTTTAGAAAACAAATGATACACACCGGATATTCGGGCATTAGAATGATTATCCACCATCGTACCTTTTGAAACAGCAAGTGTTGATATTTCTTACTAGCGCCCTCACTAATATGTTTATTATTTATATATTGTTATTACTACATGGAGGTTCCTCCTGCAAATGACATTGGAAATTTTCAAAATATCTCTAATGCCAGTAATTAGTTGCTTAGCTCCTTTCATTTGTTCTTGTTCCTTGAAAAATTATGGTAGATCTTGGTCAGACGATAGGCATATGTGAGAATTGCTCCTCAAATAGTTAATCAGAAAGTGAGGAATATCCACCCGGCAAGATTCGAACCTAAGAAAAGAGTAAAACTCCTTCATAGTAAACTTCTTTTGATCGAAATCTGTTTTGGGCCTTCATCTGTAATACTTAACAAGCACTCCTAAAATTTCAAGTTTGGATCATTACATATGTCAGATGTAGATAACCCTTCATTGTTAGTTGACACTTCATATTGAGGCTATTTGCCCATTTTTTGCATTCATATGATATCTGTTCCTTGAAATATGCTTCCTCTATTTCTGATTTTACTCTATGTTATGCAGGATAGTCATTTGTTTTGCATATATTTTCTGTTGATTTCATTAAATTATATATTTTGAGATTGCCATTTTGATATATTTGAAGTCATATCATGAAGGGTAAAAGCATACTGTATTCTTCCCATTAGCAATTTCCTTAACTCTGTTTTTTTCATTTTGATCATCCAAATTTGAATGTATTCATTTATGTTAAACTGTCATTCTCTTTGTCGTCAAACTCTCTCTCTCTTTGTCTATCTGTGTCTTAAATCAGTGTCTGTTTATTTATCTGTAGTGCTCTCTTGCTTTCTTTCTATCTCCTTTTCTCCCCTTTCTCTTTCAGTCCATCCCCTTCTCCATACCTACCCCCTCCCCTCTCTCTGTCTCTGTCAAGCTATCTATATATGTTACTCTATATCTGTCTTTTATCTTTTCAAAAACTTGTATTCCCTTTCCAATAGCCTCTTTTTTTCTTCCTCTTTCTCTCTCTCTCTTTCTCTTCTCTCTCTCTCTGTCCATTGCATTTTTTTCCAATCTCTTCATTTCTGCCTTTAGTCATTCACTTCCATTATTTTATTTTCTTCTTCTTTCTTTTTCTCTCTCTCTTAGTCTATCTATATCTATATTTATCTCTATCATTTCACCACCTCTGTCTTTTTTCTTCCTCTCTCTCTCTCTCTTCTCTCTCTGTGTCTGTCTATATCTTTATCTCTATCTTTTAAAAACCTCTGTTTATTTCTTCCCCCTCTCTCTCTGTCAGTCTATCTATATCTATATTTATCTCTATCATTTCACCACCTCTGTCTTTTTCTCTTCTTCTTTATCTCTCCTTCTTTCTCCATTGCTTTCTCTCAAATATTTAATTCCCTTCTCTTTTTAGTCATTCACCTACATCTCACATTTTCACTCTATTTCTCCTTCGTATCTCTTTGTCTTTTATTTACCTACCCAATTTGGTGACACGATATTTGCTCCTGCGACATTTTCTCCTCCGTCTTTTTCTCGGAAGGTTAAAGGTTAAGGTCAAGGTCATGATTTGGTTTTTTGTTCAGGACAATGTGAAGATTAGGATTAGGGTTAGGGTTAGGTTTAGGTTTAGGTTTAGGTTTAGGATTAACATGGCAAGGTTAGACCGGAGCAATTGTCGCAGGAGCAAATGTCATGGAACCACCCAATTCATAGGTCTCTTCCAGTCACGAACTTAAACACCGTATTCTTGTTGTACTCTGACAATCAGTCTTATCGTATGTATGTACTGTGAGAAGTTGCTCACCTGAAATTCTGTGTCAAATCCAAGTTTGTAATACTTGTTATAGATTGAACACAGTACTGCCATCTGAACAGTACATTTGTAAAAGCCCTTTCGTCGATCTTTAAATTATCTAAATACTTGTTTTTATTTATTGATTTTCGAACCCTTCTGAGAGGAGATGAGTGCCAGTTATGATATGCATTACTACTTAGATCTAAAATTTCTTAAGGCTTGCCCAATCTTTAGTAGTCTCTAATAATGTGTGAAGAAAGATGAGCCTTTGAAAAGGATACATATGTTCAAAGTTAACAATTGACTACTGCATAAAGGCATTACAAGTCCTTTTGTGATTATATGTACTAGGGGTAATTTTTAAAGATAAAGTTGAGTTCTGGTCATGCGATTACGTTTGGAAGGAACCGTCTCAGAGCAATTGGGAAAGGTTGATCATGTCTACATAAGAAGTGGTGTATAATGTGAGGTTTCGGAATCATCAGAGAAATTGACCCTTGCTGAAAAGCACATGCACTGCACACAGAAAGGGGTATATGGGACTGCACACACATGTGGCATGAATTTTCGGGCCGGAAACTCTTCGAACAAGTTTGGTCATATTTTGAATATGAGGGTATTTGAGGAGCAATCCCTTTCAGGGGACATATCTACTAAAATGTTCTTCCAAGCTGACATGAAAGAGTGGAGAATTCCTACAAATTATTGTCCACCTTTCCCAGAACTCGACTTCTCTTTAAAGAGTATTAAATCTCAGTACTACTTTTATGTACTGAAGATTGAGGGGTTCATTAATAGATCAATGTTTTTGATTTACCCCCAAATTTGCCTACCTCAGAATTTTTCCTTTCTTTTCTGATCACTCTCGCCACTGCTGTAACTGAATCTCCTGGTTTTTGTTAAAGGGAGAATTATATGTATATGACTTATTTGTCATGGGATTCGTTAAGATTATTGGAAATCAGTTATGAGGTAAAAGACGTCGAGTGATCTGGAATTCAGGATTTAATTGATGGATGGGGGAATATCTCACAATCGGGGATCTTCTTTATCTTGTATGTTGTATTCATCTCAAATGTTAGGATCCTCCTTATCCATCTGAGCTGAAGCTGTTACTGATTCATAGGATCAAGCAAATTGTGCTGCATTTTTATATCTTTTATTTTTAAAAACACCATTTTAATTGTGAACTGTGGGATTTTAGGAAGTCCTTCTAGTAATGATAAAGCTAGATATCTAAGAATCATGAAATATGGTATTAAATTGAATAAAATAAGAAAATCTGTGAACTTTTATTATTGAAAATTGTAACACTAAGCAGCTACTTTTTAATCATGTAGAAACAAAGTCTATATTTTGATTGAAGCTTTTAAATATTCACGTATTCATCTATTTGGCTCAGCTTACCTGCCATTTTCCAGCTGTCATAATGCCATGATGGTTATTTCTAGTTTTTATACGTCTTTTATTATAACAAGATTAATTTTGCACTGAAATTTGTACTTAAATTTTTTTTAATATGAATTATGTAAATCCCTTTGAAATTAATGAATCAAAAAAGATTTAATATCTAGAATTCTACTTTATATTTGTGTTTAAATCATACTTTCTCTCTTTCCCTCTTTTTTTGAGGATTGAAATATCTTCAATTTTTGAAACGCATTTTACGGAGAGGAGATGCTTCACAATACACTGTACGTATTCATGTTCCGTTTTTATTTGTGTATTGTTCATTTTGCAATGTGTCTGGCGCCCTCTGTATTCAGTTCATATTCAGTTTTAACAGTACCATTTTGTTTATATCGAGTAAAGCGTCAACTGCCAAACTGTCGATTTTTATGTTTTTTCCGTGAATTATGTTGTAAGATATCGAGACAGATGAATCGTACATCATAATCTGAGTATTATTAATATTATTCTCTTGTACATCGTCTATGTACCTATGTGATTAAAAAAAAAAGAGTTTATACATTTTGTATGAAAGGAAACGGGTACTGGAGTGTGAGGTGTTATTTGTTTTGGTTTTACGTTTTTGGAGAAGGTGAGAACTAGCCCTGGTGATAAATGCTTATATTGTGATGGTAGTGATGATGGTAATCTTGATGATGACGATTATGGTGATGGTGGTGATGATAGTGGTAATGATGATGATGACGATGATGACGGTGGTGGTGGTGGTGGTGATGAATGATGATGATTGATGATATAGTAATGATAGTAGAAATAATGGTGATGACGATGATGATCATGGTGGTGGTGGTTACGATCATGACGATGATTACGGTGATGGTGGTAATGATGATGATGATGGCGGTGGTGGTGATGATGATTGATGATAGTAATGGTAGCAGAAATAATGGTGATGACGATGATGATCATGGTGGTAGTGGTTACGATCATGACGATGATTATGATGATGGTGGTACTGATAGCGGTAATGATTACGATGATGATAAAGATGAGTATGGTAGTCGTGATAATGATAGTGATGATGATGATGATGATGGTGATGGTGTTGCTTATGTCGATGACGATGATTGATGATGGTGATTATGTTGATATGTTGATGGTGATGATGGTGGTGGTGGTAATGGTTCAGATAATCTTGATGCTGCTGATGATAGTGACGGTGCCGCTAGTAGTGATCTTAAAGTGATGAAGAAGAAGAAGAAGAAGAAGAAGAAGAAGAAGAAGAAGAAGAAGAAGAAGAAGAAGAAGAAGAAGAAGAAGAAGAAGAAGAAGAAGAAGAAGAAGAAGAAGAAGAAGAAGAAGAAGAAGAAGAAGAAGAAGAAGAAGAAGAAGAAGAAGAAGAAGAAGAAGAAGAAGAAGAAGAAGAAGAAGAAGAAGAAGAAGAAGAAGAAGAAGAAGAAGAAGAAGAAGAAGAAGAAGAAGAAGAAGAAGAAGAAGAAGAAGAAGAAGAAGAAGAAGAAGAAGAAGAAGAAGAAGAAGAAGAAGAAGAAGAAGAAGAAGAAGAAGAAGAAGAAGAAGAAGAAGAAGAAGAAGAAGAAGAAGAAGAAGAAGAAGAAGAAGAAGAAGAAGAAGCTCTTTATTAGACGCGGGGCCCCAGATCTGTCTATTTTGCAACACAAATTGCTTTCCATCGACATTGTACGTGTTTGTGCGGGTGTGCGTGTGTGTGTGTGTGTTTTCCTTCTTTTCTTTTCTTTTCTTTCTATCATCAGAGATTTCTCGAATCCTAGTTCGGGGAAAATTTTAATTATTAATAAATATCAGTAGGCCTTTAGCATGTTTAGAGAGAGAGTTGTAAAATTTTCCAAGACTGTGGGTCTGTGTATAGCTGCACGTATACAAATCAATTTTGTGATTGCATCGCAAGATAGAAGTGATAATGATGGTGATGATGACGATGATGGTGGTGATGGTGTTGCTTATGTCGATGACGATGATTGATAATGGTGATTATGTTGATATGTTGATGGTGATGATGGTGGTAATAATGGTGATGATGGTGCTGGTGGTAATGGTTCAGATGATCATGATGCTGCTGATGATAGTGGCGGTGTTGCTAGTAGTGATCTTAAAGTAATGATGAAGGAGAAGAAGAAGAAGAAGAAGAAGAAGAAGAGGAGGAGGAGGAGGAAGAAGAAGAAAAAGAAGAAGAAGAAGAAGAAGAAGAAGAAGAAGAAGAAGAAGAAGAAGAAGAAGAAGAAGAAGAAGAAGAAGAAGAAGAAGAAGAAGAAGAAGAAGAAGAAGAAGAAGAAGAAGAAGAAGAAGAAGAAGAAAGGAGATGAAAAGATGAGTGATGATAAAGATAATCATAACGGTGGTGATATGATTGAAATGACCATTGTGATAATGATGATTGCAATGATAATGATGCTGATGATGACGGTGATCGTGGTGGTGATGATATTAGCATTCTTTCAACCCCAGGAAACAGGATTTAGGATCAAAATATTTACCTCTGTTTAAAAGAAACAACAACAATATAAAGTAAGCATAATCAAAAGAGATGCGAAAAATTTGTAATATTCCATCCATGCATCCTGTTAAAACTAATGAGAGGGAAGAGTTCATTTTTCAGCCTCTTCCTTCTATCTCAACAGCAAATTAAAGCATTCTCGCCATAATGCAGCAAAAGTCACGATTTCGTTTATGCCAATTCCTGAATGATATATAATTTTCTGGCAAAACAATTAAGGCGTTACGAAATTTAACTTACTTAATTTCTGGGAAAAGGGGTCACCCTCCTCTTTCACCTCCTTTTACTCTAATACCACAACCACGATACCAAAAGGCGGATACAGGATCATGAGGATAGTGGAGGGAGGGAGGGGTGGGGGTGGGGGTGGGTTGTGGTTTGTGTTGGTGTTCAAAAGTCTACCACCCTTTCGGAGCATGTCGAGAATAGAGACAAACCCTTTGCTCAATAGGGTGCATGGGCGACCGATTCGGGGCCACTCCCTGCATCCTCTTTTGCTACATTCACATTTGCGTAAAATCATAAGAAGGAAACGAAGATTGAGAACGGGCGTCATTCACTGGAAAAAGAATTTTAAAAATTTTACCCAATGTTGAGTAAAAAGGGAAAATGCATGTTCGTTGGGTACTTAGTAAAATGCTACCTGAATGGGGTAACCTCGATAGTCATAAGGACCGCTATTCATAAGGACCATTTATTCATAAGGACCGCTATCCATATCGCGTGACTAAATGAATAGTGGTTTTGTACGATTAGCGGTCCTTCTGAATAGCGAGCAAACCATAGACAAATTTCCTCGCTATTCGTAAGAATATCCATTCATAAGGACCACTCTTCATAACTACTCATAAGGACCCTTATTCATAGCACGTGTTAAATGAATAGCGGTTTTCTATGAATAGCGGTTCCTATGAATAGCGAGCGGACCCGACCTGAATAAGTAGGTTAATTTTATCACAATTTTAAAGTACATTTTACCCACTATTGGGTGACATTTTTCCCCAAACAAAACATGCATGTTCTCTTTTAACACTAAGTTCGAAAAATTGTTACCCAACTTATTTTAGAGTGTTTTAACAGTAATACGATCAATTAAAGAGAAGGTTGAGTTCTGGGAAAGGTGAAAAATAATTTGTGAACTTTCTCCGATTCCTATGTCAGTTTGGGAGAACATCGTATTAGAAATGTCTCCTGAAAAGGGTTGCTCCTCTTTCAAATACCCTCATACTTGAAATAGGACGAGAAATAGCTGAAGTGTTCGGGCCGAACATGCATGTCACATGTGTGTGTGTGTGTGTGTGTGTGTGCAGTCCCATATACCCATTTCTGTGTAATGTACTTTTCAGCAAAATTGGGTCAATTTCTTGTCATTTTGATGATTCCAAAACCTCACAGTACACACCAATTCAATTTCTTATACATGACAAACCTTTCCCAATTTCTTTGAGACAGTTTCTTTCACAATTTGATAGCATGACCAGCACTCAACTGATGAAAAACCAGTTTACCCTAGTACATAAAAGTACAACAGCAAAATATACCAGGAAAGAGTTGTGGATTGATCCGGACTGATCTGTCAACCGCAGCTCTTTATTAGACGCAGGGCCCCAGATCTGTCTATTTTGCAACACAAATTGCTTCCCATCGACATTGTACGTGTTTGTGAGGGGGTGCGGGTGTGCGTGTGTGTGTGTGTGTGTGTGTGTGTGTTATTTTATGTAATGATCTATTTTGAATGAAATCTCTAATAAAATATTTTGAAAAACAAAAAAGTTTCTCTTTTCTTTTCTTTCTATCATCAGAGATTTCTCGAATCCTAGTTCGGGGAAAATTTTAATTATTAATAAATATCAGTAGGCCTTTAGAGAGAGAGTTGTAAAATTTTCCAAGACTGTGGGTCTGTGTATAGCTGCACGTATACAAATCAATTTTGTGATTGCATCGCAAGATAGAATTGTGTAATGCCATTAACAAATTATAAATCTTTTTTTTAACATCTTTTAATTTGTCACTTTGTGAAAGTGATATGTCCTTTCCGAACAAAAAATATGCTGGTTACAATGTGTATTCCATTTCTTTACCGAAGTGAGGCATGTTATACAACACTCATCAAAATGAAAAAAAAAAAAAAAAAGGGGGGGGGGGAGAATCCTTATGACTTTTCTCAGCGTTTTCGTCAAAACGTATTCCATGGTTTCTTCATTTTCTGTGTAAAAATTCAATAAGTCTGAATCAAACTGTTTGGATTTAGACTCAGTCACGGAGCCATTTCGTAATTGTTGTGTAACAATTCATATTTTTTTCATCATTGTTAAACATATTGGGCGGGGAATAACAAAGTTTCAAAGGATTTCAAACTTTAAAACATCTTTTTTTATATCCTTGGTAATATTGCACAGAGCTGTATGAAATTGTCATCAGCTCGAAGTAAACAATTAAAGGCAAAAAGTCAAAATCCTGTTAACTTATCCGTGGTGCAGATGTTAATTGTTAAGAAAGGTTCGAAGCACCCACAAGTATAGTCCCCACCCACGCCTGGCGTAGATACGGGTGGGGGTGGGGGGGGGGGGTCCCCAAATAGAATGAAAAACAAATTAAAGAAGAGAGGGAGTGAGAGAGAGAGAGAGAGAGAGAGAAAGAGCGAGGGAGAAGAAGAAGAAGAAGAAGATAGCATCACCTTTCACTTCTTCGTGCCACTCCCGCGGCCTTGTCGTTTGCAGTTCTTTCACCTACAAAGACCGATGCCCCCTTACATAACAAGTGCCCCCTTAATGACTGGACCCAGGCTACGCCACAGAAATGGAATTCTGTGGAAAATTACAAAGGACGTGTTAAGGACTTGTGCTATATTCTGACTACTGACGACGTACCTTTTGTAAAGTTAAATATAGAGTACGAGATTTAGAAAATCGTCATTATGAAATAAAATGTATAAGATATAGTTTAAAACAATACTATCTTAGTAGGAAAATGAATACATGGGGATTATTAAAGGATTAATTTTGACAAGGTGATGTCATGCATGCTTGATGCTTTCAGGCATGTAATACACGAGGTGAACACATTTGCATAATCCATGTATTTTGGAGATATTAATTTGCTGATTGACATACGGGGAATTCCATTCATTTGTTTTTCGAGGGGACATATTTCCATTTCTCTCCCCCCCCCCTCCCTCTCTCTCTCTGTCTCTCTTCTAGTTACTGTTAACAGAAGGCCCAAAAGACCGACATGTCAGTCTCGTGGACATGGGCTTTCGGTCTCTTTGGATATCGGTCTCGCGGGCTGACTGTCTCGTGGGCTGTAGCTTTTTTCCGATCGCTTTTACAGATTTCATGGGTTAAGCCTAATTGGATTTATATCTCCAATAACTCTCTTCTAGATTTAAAGGTATATTTCAGCATTTTAAGTGAAAAGTAAAGGGGTTGTAATTCTTCTTTTCTTCAGCTCATAGATATTCTTTTCCGGAAAACTTTACGGCAAATTTGGCCCTTCCCCCTCCAACCGCTACTCCAAAATGTTCTAGAAACGCCCCTGATATAGAAAGTAGAAGAACTAATTAGAAGAAGAATAAATTAATGATGTCGATAAAATTTCGAAATAAAGGAAGTGAAAAATTGGATCTAGATTAAAAAGAGGAAAACGAAAATGGAAGTTATGTTTTGATTGATCATTAAAAAAAAGAAAAAAAAAAGGAAGTACACATGGGAGTATTATCATGTGAATTTGACATCATTAATGATGGACAGAGTTAGTTTGCAGGCACAATCCCTTGTTAGTCATAACGCTTATACAGAGGGTCTGAAATGAGAGACAATGGAGACTGCAGACCATTACGTGCTGTACTAATCCTGCTCCTGACACCCCCATAGATTGAGCAAGTTACGCTGAACTCGAGGTATTATGGAATTGTGTTTAACTATCAAAGCAGAGTCTGTGCGTGCAGACTACGATAGAGAGTCGTGAGAACATAAATTTAGTTAAGTTAGTATCGTAATAAAAGGGAACGGAAAATGAAATCAGGGAAAGAGATGGGAAAGGAAGAGGGAATGACCGAAAGGCAGAGAGGGCCAGGGGATAGCGGGAGTGGAGGGGGGGGGGGGGGGGGGTAAATAGAAAAGAGACAGAAAGAGAGAGACATGGAAATATGCTAGACAGAGAAAGATAGATATGGAGAGAGAGAGGGGGGAGGCAGAGGAGAGCGATAGAAAGGTAGGGAGAGGAGGAGATACTAGTAGATAGATAAATAGATAGATAGAGAGAGAGAGAGAGAGAGAGAGAAAGAAAGAGAGAGATGGGGGGGGGGGGAGGTGGGGGAATTCATTTTTGAGAAACGTAGATATAAATAGCAACAATTATTAGTATCCAAAGTGGCTGGCTTTTGTTCTCTGACATTCTATGTGAAGAACAATTACATCATAATTATATTGCGATAATTATACACTGTAATTATATAGGAAAGTATCGAGAACTATAGAAAGAAGTGAAATTATATGTAGTATAGAAAGTTATTGAGCGATAGGATATCTTGTTTAGTCTCTACAGAGTCACGTATAAAGAGGTAAGAGAGAATGACAATGAAGAGAAGGAGAGAGAGAGAGAGAGAGAGAGAGAGAGAGAGAGAGAAGAGAGAGAAGAGAGAGAGAGAGAGAGAGAGAGAGAGAAGAGAGAGAGAAAGAGAGAGAGAGAGCAAATGAAGGGGGAATCTATTTTGAAGAATAAAGCTATAAATAGCACCCAAGTGAAGGACGGTATTGACTTTTTCTGCCACTACAAATCCATTCAGCATGTTCAGGGCCCTGTTTCATAAAACTTGTCATCAATGACAAGTTGCATTAACTGTTATAAGCTACCGAAATCCTTGCATCTGATTGGCTGAGAGCAAATTTGTCGGTAAAAATCACCGACAAGACACTTGATGAAACGCCGCTCAGCACGACAGGGAAGTAGTGTTTAATACGTTCAAGTGGCGAGATCTACAAGAGGAAATCGAAAGAAGAAGAAGAAAAAGAAAAAAAAAAAGAAGTTTTAGAGCTGACTGTGGAATGCCACTTAACAATGCAGAGAGAGAGAGAGAGAGAGAGACAGTGAGAGAGGAGTGAAAGATGAAGAGAGAAAGAGAAAGAGAGGGAGGGAAAGATGAAGAGATAGAGAGAGAGCTAGAAGTGAGGAATAAAGAGAGAGAGAGAGAGAGAGAGTGAGACAGAGGTGGGGGTATAGAAGTTCTCATAACTATTCAATTTGATTCATAGAAAGAAAAAAAAAATAAACTGAAGTAAAATTTAAAATTCCTCACCTCATGCACATTCTGAATGAGTGATTATTATAGTTTATAAGATATCGTAATAGGTTTGATGTAATTATGATTCAAGAATAATTAAAAGGACGTTACGTGATACGAGTTATCTTTTTGCAGGGAAACCCCTATGCACGTTAATACGCTATACACTTCTCGCAAAGAGTAGGGTGTCGAGCCGGGGAGCGTTTCATCAAGTGTCTTGTCAGTGATTTTTACTGACAAATTTGCTCTCAGCCAATCAGATGTAAGGATTTCAGTAGCTTATAACAGTTGTTGGTAAATATCACTGACAAAACACTTGATAAAACGCTCCCCTGGTGATTAGTGTGCCTGCATACACATCGGTGGGGCGTTTTGACATCAAGCGTCTTGTCAGTGATTTTTCTTTTACCGACAAATTTGCTCTCAGCCAATCAGATGCAAGGATTTCAGTAGCTTATAACAGTTATTGCAACTTGTTATTGATGACAAGTTTTTTTTGTGAAACAGGGCCCAGGTATGTCTTCGTACAGATATCTTCTTGAAGATTACCAGAAGAAGAAGAACACTTCTTCAGGCTATATTAAATAGATTATCATAGAATAATTCAGACTAGTTTAATATCTAGCACATGACAGTCCTGATTATTCCCTTTAAAGAATGTTATTTTTGCCACAATGTTATTGAAACAAAGATACAGGAAATAGCAGATTATTTTTGAAGACCAACAGGAAAGAAAAAATGTGACGTCACGAACGAGTAGGACATTAATGACATCAAAATGTACGAAGAGGAGAGCATGAATGTAGTCTGCCGGAACAGACTCTATTTTGTAAATGATAGAATTACATCAAGCCTTGAGCCTATCCTAACTTTATCAATCTCTAGGTGTGTAAAATAAATTTCGAAAATGTGTAAAAGCTAAAACACAGGACATACGAAAGGGGCGCTGTCTATATAGCCTTACAGTTCAGACCCTGTGTTAAGCGTTATGAGGGGGAAATGGTTTGAGTCTGCAAACTAGCATGAACGTGCGCGGGAGGAAATAAGGTTTATGATTACTGAACGTGTAGGAGAGGAAGAGAGAAAACTATACATGTAGAGAAATAGAATAGGATAGAGGGAGATAACGAACAAGATAGAGAAAGAGAGAGGGGGAGAGGGAGAGAGAGAGAAAGAGAGAGAGAGAGAGAGAAAGTGGGAGAGGAGGTATGGTCGGGGAGACATTCAAAGAACATGAAGAAGTGCAGCTGCGAAGGAGGTAATAAACATCTCAGAAAGTGATAGGACGAGATGAAAGAACTAGCAGGAGGAAGCAGGAAATAACATGCTTATTTTCATTTCATTCGTCGATTACAGGGCAGCATTTCATCAAGCGTTTTGTCGGTGATTTTTACCGACAACTGTTATAAGCTACTGAAATCCTTGCATCTGATTGGCTGAGAGCAAATTTGTCAGTAAAAATCACCGACAAAACGCTTCATGAAACGCTCCCCAGAATACATGAAAGCACGAGAAATGTCTGACAACGAAAGGAAATACATTATTTTGACAGGATAAAACAATAGAAATCTGACAATGAACCTAATGAAAGAGAGATGAAAGCAAAATTATATAAGAGAGAATGAAAGATGAGGTAGAGAGTGATATAGAGAGAGGGGGAGGGGTAGAGTGTGTGTGTGTGTGGGGGGGGGTAGAGAGTGATTGGAAGATTAAGAGACAAAGTGGATGAGAGAGAGAGAGAGAGAGAGAGAGAGAGAGAGAGAGATGAAGAGGGGGCAATCTAAAGTGAAGTCGGAGGAGGATCGATGCGGAAGGAAATATATCAAGAGCAAGAAAAACACACACACACAAAAGCGAGGGCTGAAAACAACAACAACAATAACATGATCATCTGAGAACCTAAGCTAAGACTCTGAGAATGATGTTCACAATGTTTAACATCATAACAATTTTTCTTGATTTCTTGAGAGAAACATGAAGACCTAAAAATAGGTCTGAAACACTACCCATCTACATCATAACCATGATAACTTGATTTGATATGGATTATGTAAATACCGTCATGATCATATAGCCTTGAGAATATATTTTGACAAAAATAATGTTTGTCAAAGATATATTCTAAGGAGGCCTACATGGCTTATTTATATTTGATTATTTATATTCAACTTTAAATCTATACACAATAATATTTAAATAAAAAAGGGTGGGATTTTTGAATAAATAACTGTACTAATGATTTCCTGATCTGCTTATTGATGTCCTTTTCGGGGAGGGGGCGTACACTCATTTTTCTCCCCTTCAAACTATTGTTTTCTCGGTTATCCCTTTGCAGTATTTGAATTATTATGGGGGATTATTCCATTTAAAATGTTGACTGTCAGCTTTAAGTTCTGCTTAAGACAAAGAGCAAATTGCAAATTAGTGTTTGATGTTCTCGGCCTATATATTTATATGATTTGGACTGAAAGACTACCGATATACTCTATTCCTTTCCTATAATCGACTCCTTATGTGGATGTAAGAATCATATTCATATAATGATGCTCTTTCAGTAACTTGAGTTTAATTGTTTTGGGCGTTCCCATCAAGAGCTTTCCCATCCGGGTTTTCGCCTCTTTCTATTTTCTAAATTATTTACTAAATTATTTACTCTATGCTCAACACCGTTACACGTGTAGTCCTTGTTTATCATGAATGATGTATCGATGTGAAGGAAAATAATCGTTAATTTCAATTTCAATACGGGGTATTCCCCCATCCACTTATTGGACAGGTATATACGTATGAACTGAGCCTTTTAATTGAAAGGCGGAAAAAATAAGACCACCTGAGGATGTTAATAGGAATCTGAAGTGGTCACGAAGTTACATTTTGTTCAATTATGTGAGTCTTATAAATGCGGAGTAATACAGGGTAATGAAAAAAGAAAGTAAAAATACCCTATTATAAACTATAGAATTTCTTGAATGTTGTGAAATTACATTCTCTTGTGGTGTGTAGACGCACAATTTGAAGATTTTTCAATGTATATGCGTCGTCTAAAATTATGCCTTATGTTACTATTTTGTTTTACCGTGTACATGATTTAGGTCAGCTATCTGGCATTTACATTTGTTTAACCAATCCGTGAGGGGGGGGGGGGGGGAGGGGGCTTCCCGCGTGGGCGCCCCGCAAAGCCAAATGTGGCTTACCTTTAGTACACAAAGGAAAACATAAAATTTTGCACAAACTTGTGTTCGTGGTTGATAGAGGATTTGGTGTCAATGAACCCAGTCGAATGACGAAAAAAAAAAAAGAAGAAAAGGGGGGAATGATTTAAAAAGAGAAAGAGAGAAGGGAAGGAGGGGGGAGGGGTGGGGGGAAGGAAACGTAAAACGCAGTTTAAAGGGACCCGCCCATTCCACCCCCCCCAATCGTCGGTATTGTTTGTGTGCATTATTTTCAGCAACTTTGCAGGACCGGTGCCCCCTCCCCATTGTTCCTAGTGTCTGCCTAATGGCTGGACCCACCCTACACAACTGATTGATGTGATTGGGGGGTGGGGGCTGCTCATATACGAGATGAATACTTGAAAACAAGGCCATCGAGTGAGGGATTGGGGGTGGAGGGGGGGGGGTCGTATCTATGTTTCTTTGCTATGCCTAATTTCACCGAAATTATGAAAGCACAACTGTTTAATATGTGTAATTATATCTCCCCCCCCCCCGCCCTTTTCCTTGTATGTAAAACACTTCTTAATGTAATTTTGTTTGGTATTAACATGTCATATCAATGTATACAATTATTCGTTTGTAAGACATTTGTGGAAAAATAAGCAGACCTTGAAACCTTGAAATCCATTTCGTCTTGCCACTCTCCGCCCCTTCCCTTTATTTCTTTTATGTACTCTCTCTCTCTCTACCATCCACCCTCTCACTCTCTCTTGCCCTATCTCTCTCCTCGTCTGCTGGGAGCCAGAAGGGCGTTAACCCCATATACTTTAACAAAGTGAAACTATTGCCTGCATTTTCTCGGAGATTTCCGAGAATTAGAGTATCTTTCGAGCTCATCTCTTATTTGGACGAGGATTATGACACAGACACCAGAATAACTTTTCTTCTCTCATAAATAATTCCCGTACCTGCCACCCCCCTCTAAAATGATTTGCCCTGGTGCTCCGCTGTCTACGATTGCAACTCATTCCAGTTGAGCAATAAACATGATAAACATATATGAAACAAAGCTGTGGCGGATCCAGGCAGGGGCGCTAAGGGCGCGCGCCCTTTTAATTTTTCTGTTTTGTGATTTTCACCGTGGGAGGGGGATATCACCCTCCCACACCCTCCGCTCCCTCGCCGCTGGCGCCCCCTATTTTAAATTCCTGGATCCGCCACTGCAAAACAGATGTACATACACGTATATTTCTTCAGTTTATGTATCACATTGTGACATTTGTAATTTAATAGTTTCCACTCTCTTATAAGATTATGGGTACTAGCAATTGGTCGAACATTTGAAGTTACTTTTATAATTATATTATACAAATGCAAAGTTTCTTTCTCATTTTGATGTAATTGAATATTGCACACAGATTCACTTTGCTTCTTGAAATAATTAATTTAACTTAACTTGATATTTAACCTTATACAGCGTATCAAGCAATTTTACCACATATTCCAGCTAAGATTTTATTTACATATTTTGTTTACATAATCACCTCTTTTATTCAATACCTTTGCAACCTGACGCTAATTTCTTTATCATTATCATTTCAAGTATTACAATATGAATATAGTTTCATGTAAGTATTTTTATAATAATTTTAACTATAATTTTAGTTATTTAATAATTTTAATTGTATATAATTATTCCTATTTCTGATGCAAATTTAATGTAAACATCGCACTATTAGTCCTTGGACTACTGCATTGTGTATTTTATATTAATAAACCGAAATTGAATTGAAGTGAATTGAATTGAAGTTATATTTTCATCATTAATTTTGTGGGGGAGACCTACCCCTCTCTCAGAGCTGCGCCCCTCTGCGACCTGATCTACATTTCAGAGTTACAATAGGATCGAAAAGATGTGAAAACGAAAACAAAGGGAAAACAAGAAAGGAGATGGAAGATGAGGGAAGAGGAAGTAAAACTGGCATAACAATAACAAATCGGGTTTATGAAGGAGGGGGCGAACATAAATTATTGCGAAATACTTCTCACTTCCTCCGTGTGGGAGGGGTCTGGTATCATCTCTCACGCAATGTGTGAAAGGCCATCAGTCCAGAATATGGTTCCACATTGTCAGATCGGATTTTCAGATAAAAATCCATTTATGTAATCCGCAATTAATGCTTCTGATGTCTTAGTCTACATTTTAATCAAATTTAATATATTTTGCTATTTATTGGAGGAAGCCCCCCCCCCCCTCCCGGCTTTCAAAGACCTCCTCGGGGTAACTGCAGTAGACCGACAGCCCCCTAGACTGACAGCTCATGAGACCGACAAAACAAAGAAATACATCAGAAAATATAGAAAAGAAGAAAGTTCCTATACTTCTACGAGACCAATAGCGCACTAGACCGATAGTCCACGAGACCGACAAAACAAAGAAATGAATACAGGAAGGTATAGAAAAATGCCGGTCTCGTGGGCCATTGGTCTAGTGAACACTCTAAAATGTGCCGAGAAGGGCTACAAGACCAATTTTTGCGGTCTTGCGGTCTAGCCGGCTGTCGGTCTAGTGAACCCTCAAAAAACTTATGAGAAGGCCCTCGAATTCGACAATAGGCTGTCGCTCTCGTGGGCTGTAGCCGACCTCTTCGGCTCTCAAAATTGTCCGTGAATTATAATGAGACAGGAATATGTTTTTTATATTGTTAAATAGTTCGAAATCAATTACATGTTGCCAAGGACATGCTAATGTAGCTGATATATTTTCTCAGTATTGTAATCAAAATAATTGTTTGTATCGCTATGCGCTCTTGACGAGAGGAAGGAGGGGGCAGTCAAGCCCCGACCCCCGCGCACCAGACAAAAACAAAACAAGAAACGCTTAAGATTTACTACATGATTATTTACTTACGAATCCATGATTTTTTCATTTTTATTTTCATTACTGGGAGGGGCACAGGTATAGTTCCAAAATGTTTGATAAGTAGGAAACAAGTGGTTAATTAATCACATTTTCAGAGCCATAATTATTATTATTTTATTTTTAATTTTTTTTACAGAATCTATAGTACTCCCCGCCTCTAAATGAAAATGGGCCGTTAGGTTTTAGCATGGAGCACAATCAGTTGTTTGGCCTGGGAAGAAGGGGGAGGGGGAGGGCTCATACATTGTGTATTTAGCAGAGGCAGATTTGGTGGCGGGAAGCGGGGGGGGGGGGGGGTGCAAGTGCTCACTGGATCCGTCAATCAGTTTTTACAATCTCTCCGATCTGTCTGCAGAATAAACTTATAACATTACAGTCACGCATCTTTAAAAAAAAAAAATAGTGTGAAATTAGATATTGATAATAAAAAAAAAAAACCCGCTGGACTTCTACCCCGGAATATTAGCACGATTGGGAGCGTCTCTGTGGTCCTAAATCACTTTAATTAGTCCTGTTATGGTAATCCTAAATATACTAAGGATTTTACAGGACTAATGGAACGTCGGACTCAAACAAGTTTGGTGTGTGTGTGTGCGTGTGTGTTTATGTGTGTCTTGAGTTTCATTAGGTTTAGGTTTGATGGTTTATTTTACCTGACTATTAAGAAAGCATAATTATGAATGCTTGTAAGTAAGCAACCAGGGGACCGACGGCTTTAAGTCCTCTCCGAGGGACTTGGTAATGAGGATTAATGCCTTACCAAAGGGCACAAGCGCATCCACTTGGTTTCGTACCCGGGTCCTCCCAGTTACGGCACCACTGCTCTACCACTGAGCCATCGCGCCTCTTGTGTCCCAATATAAGATAAGGTGGGTTCTGGTCATGTGATTACATTGTGAAAGAAACTGTCTCAAAGCAATTGGGAAAGGTTGATCATGTCTACATAAGAATTAGTGTAGCTAACTGGCCAGAAGTATTGCAGCATACACGCAATGACTACACTGGGAATAACTTCTCAACAAGCACTTGCAATGCTATTTTAGTCAACTTTTTGTGATGAAGAGAGTGCAAGACATTTCCAAAACATTTTTTTTTTTTTACAGAGTTCTAGTATTTTGTTGGGTAACCGCGGGCCCTGATGATGGCGCGCATTCTCCTCGGCAATGCCTCATACTGACTCACTCTCTTGGGGTGATATTTCCCCAAGCCCTGAAAACAGATCGGATCAGGTCATCCTTGATGGTGAGCCTGCCCCTCACAAGTGCTCTGGCGATGCCCTCAGGTTCTCTATGGGCATGATGGGGATCGCATCTTTCTGGAAAATGAGCTGGCCAACGAATTCTGTTGATACCGTGGTCAGCCATCCACTCGGCCATCGCAGCAGCCCCATGTTCTCAATCGATGGTAGCAAGTGGGTCTCCAGCAGGGGCGGATCCAGGATTCTCTCAAAGAAGAGGCACAGTGCCGTAAAAGTACTCAACAAAGGGGGCAAATTTTTTTCATTGTGTAATTAAGGTATGCCAGTTGGGTTTCAAAAGGGGGAGGGGCAGGGCCGGTTTCCCCCCAAGGAAAATCCGCCACTGGTCTCCAGAATGTCTTGGTACTGGACGTGATCCATGTTTCCGTCCACCGCAACATGGTCGCAGACGCCGTGAATGCAGATGGAAAATGAGTTTCTAATGATAAAGGTCACGTTCTTTGGAATGTAAGCAGTGTTTACCTCTCTTAAAGTTTATTCTGTCCACATGGTCTGAAATTGCGACGGAGGACCTCCGCTGCTCGTGGTTTCGGCGTTAACTTGTTACTACAAGTAAACTTAAAGTTTCGAAACTACAAGCGAAACTTAAAGTCTAGCTTTCTTCATGTGAACCTGACTGTTGTTCGACAGACAGAACCTTGACTCATCGGAGAAGACAAAATGGTGCCAGTTCTTCTCGACTGTCCACTCTCGTGTCCTCGTGTCCCGTGCAATTGTTGACAGGGGAAATGAGTGGTTTCCGTTGATAAATTTGGCTGAAGATTCATTGAGTGAAGACGTCTAGATTCGGGTTGTCTTTGTCGAAATCGTGCGAACCAGGTTTTCACTCCAGCGGAAGGCAAAATTTTGGCAGAATTAAATATAGCCATGAGAGTTTGGCGCCGAAGGCATCTGTCTCCTCTGGGTGTGGTTATCTTCCTGCGTCCTCATCTTGGCAACTTATCTACATTATCTGTCTACAAACCCTGTACACAGTTTGACGCCAGATATTAAATCGTGTCTCGATTTGAGCCACTGAAACACCATCGGCTCTCAGGACGACAATTTTGCTGCCTTTGCCCGTTTTTTTAACTTTGTTCTCTTAGGCATGACGGTGTCCTGTGGTCTACGACCATAATGAAAGAGAATGACTAATATAGCCCTACCTTCCTTTTATACAGAAACGTTCGTCATTATCAAGTGGTTATCAAAGTGAACAACAGAACCTTAATACAAAGATCCCCACTAGTCACAAAAGCAATACTTCTGGCCAGTGAGGGTATACTGTGAGGTTTGACCCATTCTCGCTGAAAACTACATGCTCTGCACACAGAAATGAGTTATTATGGGACTGCACACATATCGTGTGGCATGGATGTTCGGCCCGCCGAACACCGCAACTGTTTCTCATCATATTACGAATATGAGGGCAGTTGAAGCGCAATCCCGCAATCCCCAGGGGACATTTCTGCTATGATGTTCTCCCAAACTGACATAAAAGGAATGAGAAAGCTCACAAATTATTTTCACCTTTTCCAGAACTCAACCTGCTCTTTAAGGGATGGAGTTAGAATTAGGGTTGGTGTAATGATTAGGTCTATACCACTGGCGTAGCTCGAGTCCATCCATTGAGGGAAATCCAATGCGAATTTACGAGGCCACTGATTAGGGGTAGAGTGCGGGAGTGGGTCCAATCGTCTTCTTTTCTCTTTTAATTTCCCCCCTTTTTTTTTTCTCTCTCTCTTTTTCTCTTTTCTTTCCCTCGTACCCTCTTTTTTCGCCATTCGATGGGGGGGGGGGGGGGAAGCACTGCCCTCAGTAGCCTATGTAGCTACGCCACTGGGTTTAGATGCACGATCAGATTTTACAGACCAATGCGAAGTACAAAATCATGTAGGGACGTCTCAGTGGTCCTTAATCATGTTTATGCTAAGTACTGTCCTTATGTACCATTGATCCTAATTCCTATGTTCTAAGTCCTAATCTCATTAGGTCTTAAGTCCAGCTGGACATAGTATTCACGTCCCATTGGTCCTACGTCTTACTGATTTCTGCCTTGAATTATAATAGATCATAGAACCAATGGGATCTGGGACCGGTGATATGGTATATCGGACCGTTCACAAAAATTGGTCAACCTTAGACGACTACTTCACCCGCACGCGCGATTTTTAAACGTTTTAAACAGCGAGGCCAAAGTCTATGGAAGTGAAGTGATAATCCGGTTTCTTCCGTCAGGACTAGTCGGCATGAGTGAATCTTTGAGAAAATACAAGTCTTATACTTGTAGTCTCTTTCAAAGTCTTCAAAACCGGGTTTCTGGCCTCGCCGTGGTACGGGGAAAAAGACGCCACCCGGAAAGTACAGGTGCAAAAAAATAAATAAATAAAAAAAAAAAAAAAAAAAAGAAAGAAAGAAGAAGAAGAAGAAAAAAACCCTAAACCCGGTCAGATGGAACAGCGCGCCGGTTGTGTCCTACACAACTGCACAACCGGCGACAAGTACTGCTCAGGGCCCTGTTTCATAAAACTTGCTATCAATAACAAGTTGCAATAACTGATATAAGCTACTGAAATTCTTGCATCTGAGAGCGAATTTGTCGTAGAAATGAGGTAGTTGTTATTGATAACGAGTTTTATGAAACAGGGCCCTGCAGTCAAGGTGTTCAGACAGATACTCCGGCGACAGTGCTACAGGCTTTATTTCGTCAGAGATAGGCTAAAGGGCTTGGATTAAGGTTGCCATTGGGTTGAATATCAGTCAGGGGGGGGGGGGGGCAAAGGGGCAGACTACCCCCTGACAACTTACTAATAACCTTTTTTTTGTTGTTGTTGCTTGTCAGAGAATCATGGTGGAAAACTGGACCCCATAAAATCCGATACCCCCCCCGAGAGACTTTTGGAAGGCTGGCGAGAAGAAAAAAAATATGAATCTGCCTCCAAGCAGTTCCCCTAAGTTTCCGCTCACCGTTGCCTCCGAAGTTTTGCCCCTCTTGACGCCAAGGTCCAGTTACGCCACTGGTTAGGGATAGGTACGGTGGATGTTTGGTCCAGGGCTGAAGTTTAGAATTCGGTCAGCGTACGAAATTGAGCAATATTGTTGTCGCCGGAGCATGTGTCGTACACAACCGCAGTCAAAATTACCTACACACTAAACGTAACTCCTCTATTCTACCTTGGAACAAACACTGTGTACATAACTCTACCGGCCATTTATTCTTTAACCACGCAGTCCTGACCCTCTACGGGCTTTTCTTCGTCAAAGATATAGGGCTAATGCATTCAAATTTTTGCACATTTCTTCTCTGAGCACCCAGTGACGAGCTATTCCATTAACCTGCTTTTTATAAATGAGCCTCAATGCTTGGAATCCAGTTTACATATATTACTTGTTGCTATGTCCGGCAAGCCTCGGGCAAGCTTTCAGGTTGTCAAGAACAACCTTTGTTTGAAAGGTATGTATAAAATTTGAATACATTACCGAACCGGTCTATTGTCGCAGGAGCGAAAAGGGTGGTCGTTGTCCGGAGGATGGGGCGTGGGTTATACAGAAGATGATCATCATCTAGGGGTAATTGTCATAATACAGAATACGCTTGAGGTCAAAAGAAATTTCCCAAACAGCCACGCATATGCTTTAATCTCGTTCGATTTATGATGAAACGTGGATTTAAAAAACAGGGAGATGGAGGGTAGGAACACCTACAAAATGGTACCAGCTTTCACCAACCGCCATAATCTGACACTCCCTTGTTTCATGAATCCTGGTCCACCCCACTCCAAACAAATTTTGAAATTGTGAGCTGGGTAAACTAATTTGGAGTAACAGTATGTGCAATGGTTTCATGCATAAGTACATGTATCAGGATTTTGCGCTATGCGGCCGGGAACGAGGGTGGGGGAATCCCCCGCCTGCGCATTTCGAAGTTTTGCAATGCCGGCTACATCTCTTCAACCAATTCACACATCAGGGCTTTAGGTTTTTAAGAGTGTAGAGAACGTACAGTGCTCGCTGTACGCTAGGTGTCATGATAATGCTAAAACCCGGCCCACATAAAGCGTCATTTCGAATGCGTCAGTACCTGCGCTGATCGAGCCTGTGAAAGAAAATAACTCATAAGTCAGTTATTAAAGGTATTCTTTGCATTGTTCATTTTGAGATCACTTTTTGAAAGATACTACTTTATCATGACGCCAAAGAGACGGTACAACTCACTGACGCAGTCCTAACGTCACTGAATGACGCCGCGTGTGATCCGGGCTTTAAGTTGGACTGCGTCAGCGACTGACGCAGGCATTGACACGCCATGTGAGTGTGGTGTGACACCGTTATAAAGAAATTGTATCAAAACAACGCAAACATTGCACTGAATTACTGGCGCTTGCACTAATTTAAAAGGCTTGATGAGCTTACTAGGTAATAACGCAATAAAAAAATGACGCCTTTTATATACAACCGGCAAAACGCATAAGTCAATATATAGAGGTGTCGAGGTCTAGTGGATACGTCCCCGGACTGTGCATTACATGGTTCGCTGTTCGAGTCCCGCCGCGGCACTAATGTAATTTGGCAAGACATTAATCTACATTTGCCACTCTCCACCCAGGTGTAGTAACGGGTACCTGGCAGGAATTTATTCCTTGAATGCTTTCAGCGCCTTCTGGCAGCTGGGCTAAAGACAGGGTAATAATAGTACTGTGTAGGACCTGGTGCCTTGAGCATCCCCTGGGATGGATACATGCGCAATATAAATGTAGCTATTATTATCATTACAAGGAGAAAACTCGTGTTACATAAATGATATCTACATATATATATATATATACATAATAGACAAATTCTCGATTTATAACTGAGACGTCTATGCTGAACAATAATAATAATGATAATAATAATATATAAGATTTATAATGCGCCAAATCCACTTGATGATCAAATGCTCAAGGCGCAACTTGTGCCAAAGATGAAATACATAATAAATAAATAAAAGTGCAATAGGAGAGGTACGGACATGAAAGGTAATGTTAATCAATTATAGGCCAAATTAAACAGATACTTTTTCAGATTATTTTTGAACACTTCACCAGAACTGCTATTTCTAATCCCTTGAGGGAGAGTATGCCATAGTGACGGTCCAGCATGAGCGAAGATTCGCTTCCCACTTCGTGTTAAGCCTAGGAATAACAAGAACACGACGAAACAGAGAGCATTTCTTTTTACTATAAAGACATATAAAATACAAGCAAAACTATAAGCGTATTGAATGAATTGAACATGTTGAACAAATGTGTTCATATCAATTAAGCCTCATTGCGTTCCACTTGAATTTACTTTCTAGATATTTTATTTTCGCTAATTTCAGTTTTATGTTTACGAAATTTCCTACAAGATCATTTTCAGCACAAGCATGGCCAAACCACTCGTTTACTCTTCTCCGTGCCGTAATGGCATGGGGAATGTTTGACGCTTCTGCTAAATATACATTTTTTTTTTGGAAGGAATCTTTATTTAGGAACATCCTCACATTCCCAGGGTATTTCTTAATCTTATTTTAAGAAAACCTCGATCCAGGACCTAGAAAGTTTGTTTTACACAAAGCACGCTTATAGCTTTCTTTGTGGTTTCACCGTTAAAGATGAGGTTGAGTTCTGGTAACAGTAAAAAAATAATTTACAACTTTACACACGACTGAGATTTCTCTTTCTTTTTATTCCCATGTACGAGAATATCACAGTAGCTAGCTACATGGCATGAAAAGGATTGCTCTAGAAATACCCTCATATAGTCAAGACATGACTAGACACAGCCAAAGACTTATGACTTGATGCCACATGTAGGTATGTTCAGTCCCATATACTCGTATCTGTGTGTAGGGCATATGCATGTGATTTTTTGCGAGATCGAGTATTTAAAAAAAAAAAAAAAAAAAAAAGAAATTGATGATTAAAACAACCTTACAAATACCTCATGTGAACTACTTTCACACAGCAGGCCAGAACCAGAACTCAACTGAATCTTTAACCATGTTGCCGAAGTTTTGAAATCAATGTCTGTACCTGGTCAGTTTCATAAAGTTGTCATGCGTCCTTTTTTAAAAGCTTATATAAATTTCAGCGGTTTTATTTTTACTCAGGTTTCATTCATGACACTAAAAAAGGAAGATTACCCAACTGAAGGAAAAAGAATAAAGTCAATTCCGCTTAGCATACCACTAAGGATGTATAATAATGAAATAGGACAACACATAAGTATATGAAGCTACGATCACATTTTTTTTTCAAAGATGAAGTTGGTATTCGTCATGCAATATTGCATTGTCAAAGAAACTGTTCTTCCAGTCAGTGGCGCAATTTTGATATTCGGGGGGGGGGGGGGGGGGGGTCACCACATGATTTAACTTTTGTACCCTTCCGAAATGTCTGAAATTTTTTTCTGACAACCCCTTAAAAAAAGGTAATCACATTTTCGGGGTCTAATAGTTTTCCTCCAAAATTCTCTGACAAGCAAAAAAAAAAAAAAAAAAAAAAAAAAAAAAGGTTATTCAAAAAGGTGTGTGTGTGTGTGTGTGTGTCCCCCCTGGATTTGCGCCCATGCTCCCAGTTATGCTTAATGGTTGATTATGGTGTAGATAGGAATAATTTGATAATGTGAGGTTTTTGGAATTATGAAAATTAATAATAACTTGACTAATTATTACAAAGCTGCAAACAAAGCCTTGGACTCATAGAGGCACATGTAACACCTGACTGGCAAGAAAGCATATGTATGCTTGTAAATAAGCAACCAGGGGACCGACGGCTTTAAGTCCCCTCCGATGGACTTGGTAATGAGGATTAATGCCTTACCAAAGGGCACTAGCGCATTCACTTGGTCTCGAACCCGCGTCCTCCCAGTTACCATGGTTACGAGACCACTGCTGTACCACTGAGACTTCGCGCCTCCTCGTGGCATCGGAAATTAGTCTAAAGTTGAAAAATTATGATCATATATGACATATGACATTTCTAGAGCAATGTCTTTCATTGCCCTGCCGGAAAGAACACAGTGTCCCACAGTGTTTTCACAGTGTGTTCACAAATTCGACTCTGTGAAGGTGCACTGTAAAAACTGGGGTGTTAAATCTGACACCAGTCGGTGTTAAGAGAGGACCACACCCTCAGGTGTTAGAATTACACCCTATGAAATATAGAGTTGGAACATAACACCAAAGGGTGTTAAAATAACAACCAAACGTGTTAGAATAACACAACTGGGTGTTGAACTAACACCACAAATTTAACACCGGTGTAAAATGCATGGTGTGGTCCTCTATGTACACCCATTAACACCACAGTTTTTGCTGTGTGTGATTCACAATGTTAAAATGCTCGAATTTAACAGTGTGGTTTAACACAGAGTGTTCACATTAAAGTGATGTTCGATTTCACAGTGTGAATTTACTCGCTCACAATGTGAAGATGATTGTGATTCACAATGTTAAAACGCTCGAATTTAACAGCGTGGAGATGATTTCACACTGTGTTTCACACTGTGAACACACTGTGGGACCCTGTGTTCTTTCCGGCTGGGTGAGTACGCCATATTGCTACCATGACTGCATGATATTAATGCACATGGTCATTAAAAAAATGAGTAAGGTCACAATTTATTATTCTTTACCAATATCAGAACTCCACGCTCTCTTTAAAGCGTCATATCATGAAAGACATGCCAGAGGTAATTATGAAACAGGGAATATCGGAATTTACCAGGATACTGAAAGGTCAGATAAAGGTGTTCCCACTGAAGAATCTGTTTCCCTGTGCCACTCCACACAACTGGTCATAAATTATGAATCAGTCCATTCAAAGAAATTCAAGGGCTATTTGATGATTATTGATATACCCTGTTGTATAAATATGGGATGAAACCAATATCTTGAAAAGAGAGTGAAAGTAATCCTATTTGCCAGGAGGCACGCTTTCTCATGGTTTGTTTTGAAAGTATTGAAATAGCGACTGCATTTTACCTGGTCGTACTCTAAAAGTATCGTTCACCTTTCCTCATTGCAAGTTTTAATTAGGCAAATGGCTTTCCATCTTAGTAATTATTATGAAAATTAGTTTACGTTTCAAATAAAACTATATATATATATATATATATATATATATATATATATATATAGCAAACAATTATGTTGAAATAAAAACACCGCAAGACGTAAAATTTACTGAAGTTTTGGTCACAGACCTTTATCAAAGTAAAAGACTGAACACATTCAAAATAATAATAATCAGATGCATGAATTATGAAGACGCGGGCAGTTGCTTGGATACAAAAAATAGGCGCGAGAATTGAGATTTTGGTCGCAAGTGACGCCACAAAGAAAATTAAAAAAATTTTGTGCGTATTTTGAAAAGAAATTAAAAGACATGATCAAAACAGTAAGAATGACGCAACAAAGAGGCAAGACATGAATTGACGCGCAATTTAAAAAAACTATGCCTGCTGCGCAAAAAAAAAAAAAAAAAAAAAAAAAGGGGGGGGGGGGGAAGCAGATGGTTGCCTGGTAGCAATTGACGCCACAAAGGAAACCAAAAATTGCGCGAATTTGGACAAAGTAAATGAAAAGCCAAGATTAAGGTGGCACCAAAAAGATTAAAAAAAAAAAAAAAAAAAAAAGGGGGGGGGGGGGAGAGAAGAGAGAAGAGAAGAGTAAAGTCCAATAAAGTCCAATCAATTAGAGTTCATACAACTAGAGTTCATTGGCTGATCTTGAATGAACGAAAAGTGGCATTCATGCCAAGCGGCTGGAAAGTTCCCAGTTTGAAGATTATCCTCTCCTCCATGGTCTTCCTCTGTCTCTCGTCCGCGCAGGTTCGCAGAACAGAAACTTTGACGTACTTCGATGAATGATTGGCTAAGTTGAAGTGTCGAGCGACTGGCAACCCAGGAGTGTTGAGGCATATGGATCGCAAGTGTTCTGTCACTCTATCTGCCAGTCTTCTTTTGGTTTCACCAATGTAGACCATACCGCAGACGGTGCAGGTCAGCCCATATATGACGTTACTGGTGACGCAGCTGTACTGTCCTCGTGTACTCCAAGCGCCTTTGGGACCCAAGACGTCATCACAAGAAACAAGGGCGCAGGTCTTGCATCTAGGCCGTGAGCATTTCGTGGTCCCGGGAGAGGCGTCGTCATGGCACTCACGATTGCCTGGCAGTTTAGAGCGGACCAGGAAGTTCTTGAGATTCCTATCTCTTCTGTAGGCAGTGATGAAAGGGTCCGCTCCAAAAAGATGTTTTCCGTTGCTGGGTCGGACTCCAGAAGGTTGAGATTACCACGGATGGCACGGGCGATCCGTTCTGTCGTCCTGCTGTAGGTCAGCACAAGAGGGGTGCGAGAGCTTGCAGCATTGTGCCTCTTGCTGAGAGCTTGTTGTTGGGTGATGGTAGAAACCTTTGCCTTAGCCTCTTCAATAATCTTGACGGGGTAACCTCTGTCGGTAAAGAAATCTACCATTTCGTCGACTCTTCTCTCGAATAGGTTGTCATCGCTGCAGATTCTTCTCAGCCTGAGAAACTGGGAGAAAGGGATCGCCCTTTTACATGTAGGTGGATGACAGGAGTCAAATCTGAGGTATGAGTGTGAGTCTGTTGCCTTGTAATGCACATCGGTGGCTTGGATGCTCACAGAAACGTCCAAAACGTAACACATTCATCAGAGATGTCCTTGGTGAATCTAAGTGAAGGGTGATAGCCGTTGCAGTGCTCGATGAAATTGTCCAAATCATCTCGAGACGAGGTGAAGATGCCGACGTAGTAGTCAATGTAGCGTTTGAGGAGGACAGGCTTGACGTGCTGATAATTCTCCAACATGTCCTCCTCAACATGGCCGACGAAGAGACACGCGTAACTTGGCCCCATCTTCGTGCCCATAGCCACTCCCTTCTTCTGGGCATAGTACTCGTTAGCAAAACTAAAAGATGATAAGGTGAGCACCAATTCCGCCAAACGTAGCAGGGTAACATCGCTCGGTCTTTCTGGACAAGGGTATCTCTCAAGATGATGCTTCAAGGCTCGTAGACCATCTGCGGTGGGGATGTTGGTATATAACGATGCAATGTCCATGGTGAAGAGTAGACGCTGTTCCTCATCACCAACAAACTCAAAGTCTTTGAAGAGTCGGATAGCGTCTGAAGTATCCTTGATGTAGGTGGGCAGCTTGGTGACTAGTGGGGAAAAGATGCCGTCTAAATATTTGCTGATGAGCTCCGTCGGACAGCTGATGGTGGAGACAATTGGACGTCCAGGGTTATTCGCCTTATGGATCTTGGGCAGGAGATAGAAAGTGGCACACTTAGGGCTATCTTGGATAAGGTTGACAGCACTGGCAGGTAATTTCCCTTAATAAGTTCCTTCACGGTTCTGGAGATGATGTCATGTTGATCTGTGGTAGGGTCGGCTTCTAATCTGGAGTAAAACTCATCATTCGACAACTGACGCATGGCCTCCTGCACATACAAATCACGCCTCCACACCACAATCGCACCTCCTTTATCTGCAGATTTAATAACATAGTCTTTGTTTGTTATCAGCCGCTTGATGGTAAGCCGCTCCTGAGGGGTGACATTAGGCTTAGCATATAACATATATATATATATGTTTTATGTTATATATATATATAACATAAAACAAAAAAGAGGCAGTCCAAAATAAGTTGTTGCATCTCATACATTACAAAAGCGAAATATAGCAACATGTAATGTCAAACGTAAATATGGTGGGCTCCTGTTGGTAATCATTATGGATGTAGCGTGCTTTCGCAGGGGCGGATCCAGGATTTCGTATAAGGGGGGGGGGGGCACACAAATGCAGGATTGTCAACTTTGGGAAACTGCTTGGAGGGAGACCCATATTTTTTTGGTCTCGCCAGCCCTCCAAAAGTCGCTCAGTGAAGGGTGGGGGGAGGGGGGGGGGGGGGGGGCGACCAAAATTTTTTTTTCGCCAGTCCTCCAAAAGTCACTCAGTGGGGGGGGGGGGGGGGGTATGGGGTCCAGTTCCCCTCCATAATTCTCTGACAAGCAAAAAAAAAAAAAAAAAAAAAGGCTTTCTGGTCGAAAAAGGGGGGGGGGCACAATGCATTGTTTTCCCTCAAAAGGGGGGGGGGGGCACGGGCCGGGATTGCCCCCCCTAAATCCGCCACTGCTTTCGAACCAAACTCTTCATTTATCCCGAAAAGGGTCATATTTAAATAAACACGTATGAAAGATGAGCAAAATTCATTTTTCACAACAAACGCAATTACAAACATTCAAGTTGTAAACAAATTCAAAACAAACACCATTTAAAAGAAAATTTATCATGTTACGATTATATACTGGTCACTTAGCAGAAGTGGATCTAGAGGGGGGGGGGGGGGGTTGGGGGGGTTGCAAACCCCCCCCCCAAAAAAAAAAAAAATCCGGGGACCATTTTTTTTTTTATCTTATCTTTTTTTTTAAACTTGTAATTTTATTTTATTCTATTTATGTATTTATTTTATTTTTTATTATTATTCTGCCAGTCCATCATATTCGACTGAGATTTGCCAGTGAGTATCAGTGACAAGCTGTTCATAATAAAAGTATTAGGCTGACAGTGCTTATTCCAAGGTCCCCAATTCTTTGTATCTGTGTTGTCAACTGGCCTTACATTGCAGGAAAATGCAACTAAATTTTACAAATTTTCATGGGGGGGTTAATTTGGCAATGACCTCTATACCAAAAATAGTGGTGTTTTAGATGCAAGAAAACGCCATTTTCACACACAGATTTTCAAAAATTCTCCCTACTGTGGGAGGGGGGAACACCCCCCTCCCACACCCTCCCCCCCTCGCTCGCTCCGCTCGCTCGGGCTCGGTCGCTACGCTCCCTCGCATACCGCCCCCAACCCCCCCCTTTATAAAAAGCTAGATCCGCCCCTGCTTAGTATCACCATACTGATGTACCCATTCAGGATGCACGCCTTTAATTAGATCCAGTCATTTAGGGTAATTCCCAGTCTACCCGTACCAAAGATGATGTTATTGTTGAAAAAAAAATCATATAAAATCAATGATACACATTTCAACATTTTTTTTCCATATGTCCATAAAGAGGGATAATTACAGGTTCAGATCAGTCCCATGAGAGAACAGGAGTTGGTCCCAGTGGGACTTTATGGGGACTTTATTAGCAGCCCAATAAAGCTCATAACCACTGTAGCTCAGACCAGGTTTGTGGGTAGTCTAAGTTGCAGCCACTGTAGAGAGAAAAAGATGCTGAAAAACACCCTTCATATTTTCAGGAAGTCAAGGAAATTGTATGAACTAGTCAAGACACAAGTTTGAATGGTAACCATTGCTAGCACTTATTTTTCATGATTTTTTGATTTCTCATTTTTAACACATGAACCTATGCATGTGGAAATAATTTACAGGTGTGCGCCCTTCAGGGACTGCAGAAAATTTTCAAAATAGAGGGCGTTTCCATACCCCCTCCCCCTCTCTCTACACTAACTTATTACCATGAAGCACTTTTGCTTTTTCTCAAAGTCCTTCGTATAGCATAATGAAAATAGCTCATGAATCATAAGAAGGTTACACTAGTGGAAGAGTGGGGTTGTGTTGGTACGAAAATTGTATTATTGAATATTCTATAATAGCCCATTTTTGTACAAGTCAAAGTTGGCTGATAAGGGATCTACCACTATTCCCCCATGTAAGGATTCCATAGTTTAAGTATGGTTGGATTAGTGTGGAATATAAAGAGAGTAAGACATGAGTAGTAAGTAGTAAGCTTTGAGCTCGTGTATCTCTCGATATGAGTTTACTGAAGTTATTTATGTGTGTTTTCCAAGTTGATTTGTTGTCGATGTATATTCCTAAGAATTTGGTTGTTTCAACTTGAACAAGAATTGTGTCGTTTAATAAAATTGGTCCTGGTAGAATTTCAACTGATTTGCTGAATATAAAGTTTGTTTTGTTTATATTAGGTGACAGTTTGTTTGCTTGGATCCAGTTTAATACAATGTTTAATTCGTAATTTAGAGTATTCAGGAGAATTTGGCGATTGCGATTCGAGAGAAAAATGTTGGAGTCATCAGCAAATAAAAGAAAAGAAAGATTAATTTCAAAAATTATTGATGTAGAGCATGAATAACAGTGGACCAAGTAATGATCCCTGCGGCACTCCGCATGTAACACGTTTCATTTGAGATTCATGACCATTTATATAAACATATGACTTACGGTCAGTAAGGTAATTCCTGGACCACTCCAAGGTCTTTCCAGGGATTCCACAGCGGGCGGGAAAGTTTATAGAGAAAAACATTGTGATCGATGGTATCGAAGTCCAGGAATATACCGACCGTGTGGGAAAAATCATCACTAGCTGTAGCTACTTTGTTAATAAACATTAGTATACTATCAATGCATTATGATGCATTGGCGGTTGAGTGTTTTTTCGGAAGCTAAATTGGGACTTAGGCAAAATGTTGTACTTATTTAGGAAGTCAACAGTGCAAGAATATACTAATTTTTTTTCGAGAATCTTAGAAAATGAAGTTAAGAATGAAATAGGGCCATAGTTTCCGGTATCATGCTTGTTACCTTTTTTATAAAGTGGAATTACTTTAGTTTTTCTCATTTTATCTCGAACTATTCCGTTTGTCAAAGACATGACATTGTGAGCTAAAGGACTGGCAATTTCTTTAATATTTTTTTAACATAAAAAAAAAAATTCGAAATACCGTCACAGCCAGAACTCGTTTGGCTATCATATTATTATTGATGTCAATGTGTTCATTAGTAGTAACTGGAGAGAAAAAGCATTGTGTGATGACTGTGATCTTGTGCTTCTTTTAAGAATGAGTGGAAATATGAAATGTTGGAATATCGCGGGCAAGATTTGGGCCGATATTTACAGAGAAAGGGTTAAAGATTTCAGCTATCACTGTGGGGTCCTGTTTGTGTAAATTCACCCATGCGTTAAGTCATTGTCATCTGCTAGGTCAGGAAAGCTGAATGGTTTCTTACTCAACCACACACACACACACACAAACACACGCACACACACGCGCGCACCCACACACACACACACACACACACACACACACACACATATATATATCCACTCATTTGGGCAGAAATCAAGCATGACATGCTTGATTGTTTTCATTTTACCTGTTCTCGGGCATACATCATTCATTGTTTTATGCATGACATGTCATATAAAAGAGAAAATTATGAATTTTTATGAGATGTTTATCTTCTTCAAAATGATTACGTTTACTACCCTGAAAAACTCACTCAAAGTTGCAGTTTGCCCCAGGCCTGCAAATGAAATTTTGGCAGCACCAATATCCATTGTTTTAGTTCAATCAAGCGTGAATCATGTGAATTATGAATATTAGGTTGTGCATCAATTAAAGAAGAGAAGCACAGCCTTACATATCTCATCAAGGAATTATTCATTATGATAGAAAATTTCTGCCATGAAATCCGATTTTACTTTTTCTGGGACATACTGTATTACGCCAAATTCAGCTGTCGAATTCGGGGAAGAAATTCTTTTTGAATAACATTTTTAATTGTACAAAACTAGGTTTTAATTTTCCTTCGATCCACGCCTCCTAGAAACTATGTATAGGCCTATGATAAGTGTAACCTTAAAAACACCTTCAGATAGCTCGTTGATTGATCAAGTGAGCACTTAAAATGATTAAAAATATTATTTTGAGTTTGATGAGGTGATTGCTCACACAATGTATTGTCAAAAACAAAAATCGGGCTATTGACAACACAGTTTCGCTATGGCGAGAAACAAAACCGATAGCATAACCGACCTGAAGCATTCGCGATAACATTGGTTTCGATATCGGCAGCCTTGCAGAATCGACTATAACGATTTCTATTCATGTCGTCTGGTACAAACCTGATACTGATTTTTTAGATATATAATTCAGGCTGCGTAGGCGCATTAAGCATGTAACTGCCAACTGCAGTGCCACGTGGTGGGATTTTGGTTTCAATATTGCGTCATTATTCCCATCAAAATAGATTTTGAAGGAGAATAACATCTTTGAAAAGTGCTATATAGCTTGAAGAAGAAAATTATGACAGTTAAACATGGGCGGACTTGTTTATCGAGAGGTGTAAGAGCTTTTCCGGAAGACATGTTGCTCTTTTTGGCATTAATGGCCGATTAATACACTGCAAAAACCAGGGTGCTAATTCAACACCATCTCGGTATCTATATTGCATGGGCTACACCAGATAAGTGTTAAAACAGCACCAGTTTCGAATCAAACTGGAGGTGTTTTAACACTAACTGGTGTTGTTTTAACACTTATCTGGTGTAGCCCTATATTGATACCGGGATGGTTGAATTAACACCGTGGTTTTTTTCCGTTAGGAGGCCCTTCCATGAAATAGGGGGTACTGGTCATCCCCCAATTTTCGAGACAAGTTTTAATTACATTAAGCCCTTGATAGCTAAAAAATCAATTCAAACTTACATCATGACCTTTGCAAAATTATACCCCCCCCCAAAAAAAAAAAAAAGAAAAGAAAAGAAAAATGAATAAAAATGCAATTCTGGTTTAAATAGCATGGTATCAGTTAAAAGAAATGAGGGCATAAACCTTGACGTATTGAGTAGGGTAAAGTGCATTTAACATATTGCTATGCTTCAAGCTACCAATTAAGCCCCTTCTGCAAATCATTGCTCATAGGATTCTGTCGTAAATGCAGTCAGTCATATCAGGAAATACATTACAAAAGGTAGAAAATAAGACGGAAAATAATTTTCAACATGCTAATTATAATCACTTTGCTTCTCAAAATAACCCATAAAACTCAATTCTTAGAATTTAGTCCAAAATTTGAAACCATTATCCACACATGATTACCGTCACGTAGGTAAAATGAATACAATATTTTTTTACAGCGCATATCTGTATTTGTAGGACTACTGAATAATTTCCCCTGCATGTTATTATCAAACGAAAAATATAACTATGACAAGGAAAAATATAGCGTTGTTTGTATTTGACATGACTTCAATCTAGCAGATCCGTATGTTGATAAAACTCCGTATAGGGGTCAATGACCGAATAATGAACAGTTTCACAAATAAAAAAAAAATCAACAAAACAATTATATTTATAAAAGAAAAGCGGACTGAAGAATCAAGGATACATACTGTTAAATAACCTATGTGTTACATAACTCCAGACATTGCGGGAAAGGTAGTTTTTTTTTCTTCTATTTGTGACATCAATGGTCATACTTTCACTATGATTTGAAATTTCATCTAAGTTCAATTTAAGGTTCCAGAGTAATATCTGTTGTTATAAGCCGGAAGATTGTGTTTCTTCTGGATTCCACAAGTCGTCATTGGTTTTCGTTATATATATTTATAAATTTGTAATGTAAAGTCATTGATCATGTAAGAATGTTGATTGCATTCTACAAAACCCCGAGAGCAAGGGGGGGGGGGGGCTTGATGGGACTAAAATTATGATGATGATGATGATGATGATGACCATGATAATGGTTATTTTCAGATTTGATTTTTATTATAATATCGTTTATATTATTATAATTATCATTATAACTATTATTATTACTATTATTATTATTATTATTATTGTTATTTTTATTATTACTACTGTTATTATTATTATTATTATTATTATTATTATTATTATTATTATCATTATTACTGAAATAATTATCATTTTATTCCAAAATGATCTATAGGCCTATATGCATCGACCATAATTACAGGGGATACAAATTTCAAGTTTAATAAACCAAATAAAAAAAAAGACGAAGAAGAAGAAAAAAAAAACGATTAAAAAAGTTTGAAAACCATAAGTCGGGATCTTTGTTTCTAGCAGACTCTAGCAAACTCCGGATTGGATTTGCAGCGCCCCGTTTCATAAAAATTGTTATCGATAACAACTGCCTAAGTTCGGTACCGAATTTGTTCTCAGCCAATCAAATGCAAGGATTTCAGTAACTTATATCAGTTATTGGAACTTGTTATTGATAACAAGTTTCATGAAACAGGGCCTGGTTCAATCTCACCGTGAGTATGGACCATAAACCCACAAGAGTACATTGACCGGGGATAATTATTGCAACCTTGGTCACCATGGTTACAACTACACATGTAATGCCAAAGGCTAGCGTTTTCTTAGAATGTTGTTTTTGAACTATTTAAAGGCTAGTGTTTTCTTAGAATGTGGTTTGTGAACGATTTTTGTAGTAGATTTCAATTTCACTTCAGTATTCATTTCCAATTCATTAAAAATGATACTAACGAAAACATACAAAAAATACAAGATATACGTGTTTATGCCCGTTGCTCAAGAAGCATTAATTCATTTGCGTCATTACGTGCGCTAATCAAAAGTGACAAAGCAATTAACGATTGGCCCATATGCATACGCTCGTAATTCAACGCAAAGTCCATTTTGCACTGGCTGCGGAACCTGGGGGGGGGGGGGGGGGACGCCCTTCCTCTACTTTTTAAAGTAGTTGCACGTTCCATTCCTCAGCATCATTATGCACGTTCGCACGCTACACTCTAAAAAATAAAGTGTTAAATCACCATTTAAAAGGGCCGAGGAGTGACAACTTTTTCAAAATTGTAGATTAACACTTTTAACATGCTGGATACAACACTATGAAGGCTGAATTCAGCAGTTTAAAAGAGTTAATCTACCATTTTGAAAAAAGTTGTCACTCCTCGGCCCTTTTAAATGGTGATTTAACACTTTAGGTTTTAGAGTGTAAGCCCTCCGCCCCTAACTTCAAAATAATATGTCACCCCCACAACGGTCATGGTGCATCAAGACTACATCAATCGCTCGCTGACGCAGTCCAAAGTCAATCAAGTGGCGCCTCTTATGCAGCGGAGATAAAGGATTGCTTCTCCCCTTCACGAGGTAGAAGAACAAGTGAATCATATTCAAGGGGGGGGGGGGGGGGAATTGAACTTTACTCTGCATAGATTTTGGAGACGTTTAATAGGAATGATAAGTTTAAATCGTTAGCAAAACGAATTACTGCCAATAAATTGAGATGTTGTCCAACGGAATATTTTGGAACGGATGACTCAACTTTTTCCTGAAAAAGCCCTCGATGTTCAAATAAAACCTGCTAAATCGCTGACACGGAACTGGCTAGTTTGCTCTGTGCATCGCGACCACGTTGTCAGCCTGGCTGGTAATTTTGAAAAGGGAAAATCCCCTCTGTCAAGCTTTTGTAGTGTGGGCGTGTGTACGTGCTTTACGGACGCGTGTGCGTTTGCGAGCGTACCGATATTTATCGGAATGATTGAGATGAGAGCAGTGTTGTGATTGCGGGGGGGAGGGGGGGGGGGGGGGGGATTGAAAGAGGTTGTATTTATTTGACCGAAAGTAAACTATATTTAAGCATCAATTGGGTGGAGTTGCGTAAGAAGAAACGGGAAATGAAAATGAAAGAGAGAAAGAGAGAGAGAAAAGAGAGAGAGAGACTAAAAACAAAGATGGACCTGGCGCATGTTTGAATCACGAATAGCATGATGTTATTCCTTATAAATTTGAAGAAAAAAAATAATAAAAAGGAGGGGGGGGGGGTGAATAATGGAGGAAAGAATCATAGGTTAACATGGAGCAGTTACTTACTGGGTAACAAATATAGGGAGAGTTTCAAAGAAAGATGATAAGAAAGAAAGTATAAATGAGATGGAAGAAAGAAAGGGACCGCGCGGCGCGGATGATCGACAAATCACTGGCGGCGAGGGAAAAGAGGTGGGCGGGGCTACAAAAGATGTAGGGAAATAGTCTTGTATAGTGAGGGAAAAAACAGAACAAGGTTGAGGCCGGCAGGAAAATTAAAGTTATTGTAGTGAAAATGAAGCTGAAAACTGAACAGCAAACAAGAGAGTATGCCCATAATATACTCGAAAGAGATCATGAGTGTAGTAAAGAAAGAGAGCGGGAGAGAGAGAGAGAGAGAGAGAGATTGTCATCTTGTGGACATATAATTCTACCAAGTGATATTATCGAGACAACAGTGGACAGTGACAAGATTCTGTTGTTTGCAAATAAAGCAGTGATCATAACAAATATCTTTAATTTTCCCCGTTTCGAAAATGAAATACATCTACATCTCTCTTGTAAGCTCTTCCGATCAATCCACCGTAAACTTGAAGACGATACGCGCACGCCTACGTATAAGGATATTACACACTAATTACCATAAGCATGCAATACACAACGCACTAGGCATGGTAGATATGGAGCTTATATTACCGGCACGTGCGATTAGCATAGGTCTTGCCAAAAGATAATAGACGCCAGAAAAAAATATCTTTCATGGTCGAGGAATGAAATTCCCCGAAAGGATCCGGGTCCAGACAGATTTGTTTGAAAAACATCATCCAAAAATATAAAGTAACCCACAGAACATTTCTAACCAGCCTGAGCAAACGCAGCTACATGACTTCATGTCCTAGAGTTTTTACTAATATTACGCATAACTCTGAGCTACTTTTGTCGAGCGACTGAGCCCGCTAACCGCAAATATTTGTCTTTCACAGAATATCTCCTACCATCTTTTGCCGGTGTCCTATAGGTATTATTTTTTTTAAAACACACGCTCGGGATGGTCTGCAAAGTTTAATTTTTCTGAATTGACCATCGCGCCAAAAAACTTTGAATGATCGGGAGCCGGCGATCGCTATGACGCAATCGTATCGGAAAGGTTTCTGGGAATAAAACTATTCTTCCGAAATTCCGTAGGAGTTCGAAAGGGCGTCACCTGTCCGATTGCATTTTTTCTTTATTTCTATCGTCATTTAAACTGAATCCAGGGAATTTTTCTATCGCATCTTTAGATATTGATTCTTAAATAGGAGAACATTTTTATCGATAGTCTTTCTTCGGGTGAACGTTGCAATCGAACGACTGAAGTTTACGAAGCGAGTTGCTCTGCAAAAACAATCGAAATTTTCAAAACTGGATTATTTTTATGGACGGAATATACGAAATATCTTAATTGACGGAATATGGATCGCAAAGTTAGAAAGTGGAGCCAGTCTTCGGGGCCTGGACAGACTGGACCTCGTGGGGCTAGTCCAGACGAAACTTCCTCCAGTTCTGAGGACCCGATTTCTAGGCTAACTGCAATTGCCACGACGCTATCGAGTGAATTGGTACCCCCTCCAACCGTTCCCCAGCCTCGGTCGGCCGCCCAAACTACCCCGGTGCAGATCAAGCCGGAGCCCATGGACCTAGACGATAAACCCTCGTGCCGGTTTGCCCGAAAGGGCGAAGGTGTCATTCTCACCCTGCCGGGACCTTCAGGCGAAGGAGCTACCTCAGAGTGGCAGCCGAATATGAAGAACACGGATGTCGTTTCAACTAAACTTCCCAGCTACGAGGGTGAGTCACACACCTATATTTTCGTTTCTAAAATATCTCTATTTCGATGAGAGGATATCATTCAGGAATGGAAACTTAATAATGGTCACCATGAATCCGGAATGATTTTTCCAAGTCAATACTAATGTCGTTCTGGAAAATTCACTCGTGTCTCAATGAAGTAAGAATAGCACCATGAACCGTCAAAAATAATTGCCCATCTGGCAGAAAAGCCGCAAAATCCTAAAAAAGTATAATCCTATAAATCTGAAGGAGGAAGGAAGTAAGATCTTGACTCAAAGAAATAAATCCTTTAAGAATGAAGGGAGATATAATTGCCATGAAGGAATTTAGAAAACCCTCTCAATCGGCGTTTTATGAAGATATCTACAGTCCCAACCAAAACTTAAATAATCATGGAGTCTATGTAAAACCTAACTTAAATTTTGATTTGTGAGATGTGATTATTGAAGGGGAAAGAATTTGGAATGAATAATGTGAAATTAATGTAATTGCAAAGTGTGTCAACAGTTCTTTTCATGTTTAAAGGTAACTTCCATGACCATGAACAAGGCATGACCTTATTCATTGGCAATCATAAATCCAATCATTATTGTTTTGTTGAAATAAAGTGGTTTAAAAAATAATAAACATGCTTTTAAGTCTGTTTGAGCAAACAGCAGTTGGTGCAAATATGCATGGATATCCTATCATTTTAGAAATGCTAAACATGAAAACAGAAGTAATTGTGTATAGGCATTTAAAAGGAATGACAGAAATATTTGTAAATACTTTCTGGTAATTTAACCATGCACTTCTGTACTGTATTGTCTAAAATACCAGAGTATATCCCCGGCCTGAAGTGACTTATCTTGTTTGTGGAACTGCTAAGTTTAAACCATTATTGTTCAAGACGCCTAGAATGTTTTTGTTACATGGCCTATAATTCAATTAAAAAATGCCAATACTCTATCAAGGTATTTACAGATTAACCTTCTCTTGCATAATAAGCATAACCAATAACAGCTCTTCTACCCCAAATAAAAGATGATGTTGGTCTTATTATATTTCTGTCTGGAGTAGCAATAGGTTACCCATTATTATTTACAACAAGCATAACGCCATGAAAATGCTCTTTTTCTCCAAAATAAAAAGGCAAAGATATTTACATACATAATCCTCTGATATATAACGAGGAGATGGCAGATACTCTTTTGAACATGAAGCCTAAAAATTAATGCCACTGGTCTTATTATTCTGTCAGTAGAGCTTAACCATTACCATAACCATGATAAGAATCCTAAGTCAATACTTTTGTTATTCTGTCTGTGCACAGTTACAACAGGGTTAATTAAGCCTCTCTTATGCAACAAGTTAAAATGTTCTTGATATCATAAGCATGATCATATGCCTAAAATACCCCTGGCCATGTTCTGCAGGCAGTACCAAACCTTTACCTAAACATGTATAGGCAGCCTACAGCAGTTTTCCTGTTATGGTTATACAGTAACGCTAAAAGTTCATGGTTCTTCTATATAATTATGTCTGCAGTTACAACAGGTAAAGCAACGCTTTCTTCTAAAACAATTCTAGCATATTCTTGTTAAACCCAAGCCTAAAATGCCACTGGTCCTGTAACCACGTGGTTAACCCTAGCACCAATCTCCCATATTTCATTCTTTATGGTACTAGTGATGCCAACAGGATTCCCCATCATTTAAAATGTTCTTGTTATCTAGGCCAGTTTTGTACCGTCCTTCTCTTGTAGGCCTAAACATGCCAAAAATGCTCATGTCTCCTGAGGAAAAATGGTACAGGTATCGCATGATTTCTCTTTCTATGTTTCTTTTGAAAGGGTTAATCCTCTGCTGCCTCTCACAAATCTAATATGCTCTTCTTATATGAAAAAAATCAGTCCTATAAAATGCAGTTGGTCTTTCTGTCTGCATAAGCAAAAGGGCTGACTTTCCTTTGAGTTCTACTGTAAAACCTGAAGTGGTCTTGTCAACCAAACAAGTGGCACTAATTTCAAATAGTATTTCGTTTTAATGCTCATGGAAAATCAGGCCCAGGATTTACTAATGGTTAAAAATAATAATAATAATTACGGTACATATGTCACTGATCATAGTAGGATATCAGACCTGTGTTTCAAGACAGGTCTAAAATGTTTTGAGTTACTCCAAACCTCAAAGGCCACTGGTTTCCTTGTATAAACAGGTAAACACCAAATGAGCCCCTTTTCCTTCCGCCCCGAATGCATGCCAGGGATCCTTTGGAACCACGTGCACATAGCACTCCATTATTGTACATTAGCCTAAAATGATATCATACTAATCCATTTGATTTAATTTCATGCTATATCTGCCTTTGGTAACGATGGGTAAATGCCATAATACTTATGAAGCCTAATATTAAGCCTTATATTATGCTCCTTCCCTCCGCCCCAAATGCAAGTGATCGTTTGGTGATAATATTGTTAGCCCTCTCCTACTATACTGGCAAGGCAAACGTATTTCGTCCCATACGTTACCCACAAGTGCTTGATTCTTGATGATTCAACTATAAAGTGGACGGCTCCAAAAGATATCATTCAGAATGAACCAGCGATGTCCCTGCTTACACGATCAATTAAGAAATAATCATGATTGAAAATTAGTAAGACAAAGAATCGAGGTTGGCACCATGGTTCGATGACGTGTGTTTTGCACTCCACATCTGAACCACGTTCTGAATTTACATAAACACCAGTTCTCTAGAAAAAATCCCAAAATCATAGCCATGTTTCCTGTTGACTTCAGATTATATAAAGAGGTAGTTTCAAAGGAGATTTTTCTCTAATTTATTCTCACTTTTATACAGGAACCCCAGGAAGAACGATATTTCATTATAGCTGGTGGGCCATCCCTGTCAAAAGAATACTAAACTAAATGAAATCTAATAATATTTCAAAATATTTTGTATAAACTTTCTTCCAATATGTCTAATCTGAACGATTCGTTTAGAAATGATATGTGTGGGTGTGTGTGTGTGTGTTTGGGAGAGAGAGAGAGAGAGAGAGAGAGAGAGAGAATATTGTGGTTCATATTAGGTCTAAATTATTATGGATCTTCCAAGCTTAAAAAGAGGTAGGATTTGTCTTAGATTCCTCTCAGTTTCATTTACTTTTTTTGTTAAAGAACACCTTTGAATAGAGAAACGTTTAGATCTTTAGAATCAAACAGAAAGCTACCTTTTCATTTTGATATTCATTCCCCTAAATTTCAATTTCATTTTCATTAAAGAAGACATTTTTATGTACCATGATCCAGGTATGATTTTGCTAAATCTGGTAAATGTAGGAAGTGTCAAATATTACTCATTTGTTATATTTTCTTCCAAGAAAAACATTGATGGCATTATGAAGTCAATCATGTTATTCTTGGAAAGATAGTCCATTGCCATTATCTACATTTCACTACCGTCATTATTTTGTGAACTCTTTCACTTTATAATATGGAAAACACATGATTAGATGGGCGTCTGTAAATAAAACAGGGACTGGATCATATATTCCCCTCCATATTTCCCTGCATGCCTAATTGAAGTAAATATCAATATGACAAATTATCTTGAACCAGAAGAAAAAGATAAAGAGCTCAGGGCATTTGATGTAAAAACTATAATGATTATTTCATAATTTTCTTTTTACAACCATTTAAGAAACAAGTTGTTAAATTCCTGTATTAATTTTTCTTCTCGATTTGTTTGTTGATCTTGTCGTTATGCGCATTTTGAAGCCATTCTTGTTTGAATTAGATTAATATATTCCTCACACTGTTATTAACGGTGTTTTCCTTTGATTGTCGTTGTCGTTTACCGATATACTTTACAGTTTTGAGTTTTAGAATAATTTGAAAGTTTGTTAATTTCCATCGGATTATGCAGTACCAGGTACCGCTTTTTTCGAAATTGAATATTTGCTGGTATTGCAAAAGAACAGAACGCTGTGTGTTTGCTTGCGGTCCATGGAACTAATTCGACCCCGGACGTTCCCCGGGCCCATGCAAGTCAGTGATTCACCCCTTCTTTGAGTATAACCAAACAATCGCCCAGCTATCAACCGCGCTTATACGTGCGACTCCACTGTTGTTTAAAAACAAAATTAATTGTCAGTGTTATCAGATCTTGTTTTACAGGATGAATATTCCTTAGTTTGATCCTATTTGTGACTTAATTTAAGGGTAACCATATCGTAAGTTAAGTCACAATTAGAACCATTCTAAAGCCATATATGATTTTACAATATAGGCGAGGCTCAACTTGACAGGATAGTAAGCGGAGTTGTTTGACGTTCGTTTGATTAACGGCGAGAATTTAGGCCGTAATTAAAAGAAAGTAGCAAAATCCTAGCAATTGCTAGAAAAAAAAAAAGGAAGGACGTTCTTCTTTCAAGAAAATGCGTCCCCATGACTAGCTATACTAGCTTGAATAGTAAGGATTAGGTTAGTTAATATATTTGCAAGCTCCTCTCATAGCAGATTGGAGTTTTACTTGAATTCAATTTATCTGAGAAGATCGGCAGTTATCTTTTGCATCTGTAATTGTTTCATTTTCTCTTTGAATCTATTCATTAGATCATACTTTACTGCACTTAAAGGATTAAGAAACGCATCCATTTAATCAATCCTCAACTCTTTCGTCATAATTTCAGAGCAGTATCATCAAATCACACAATTCCGAAAGTATACTGGAGTTGAAAACCCTTTTTCGACTGTATACGGACGCCTCAAAGTTCAAACGATTGATCAAGTTCTCCACATAAGAGTGCTTTGTAGCACATGATGAATAGAAATATTGATCTCATTTAAGCTTCTGCTTGAGCTTTTGCTTGTTTTCATAGATACGGCCCATTGTCTTTTCAATCATGCTGTGTGCTAGGGTTGTCACAATGACTGAAACTGTAAATTTCCCCAAATAATTATTCATAATAATCGACATTGCACACCGACGGGGTTTTTTTTTGTCATCGAGCCTTCACAATCGCGGGGCTTGTCAACATCAACATCTTCATCAACATTTCCCCCGATATTGTTACAAGCAACAAACAGCGGTATTGACATCAGTGCTTACAGACTTACCTCTCCGTTAGCAAGGTTACAGTCTTGAATAATTCCCATTGTGCGGCACCGCTATCCTTAACCCCAAAACAAAACCCCGACGACGATGACGCCCGCCTCCGCCACCATCATCACCGACATCAATACTACCACAACCATACGGAATAACAACCACCATTTTCAACGCAAGCGCCATAAGCACCATTACCACTGTCACCACCACCACCACCACCGTCACCGCCACCACCACCACCGTCCCCGCCACTATCTGCACCACCAGCACCACCCGTAGTCCACCCTTACCCCATCATACAACCAGTGGTAACACCTTAATAGAACCATTACAACGACAATGTCAACACTAACACCATTAGTGCCAGTAAAATAATTTAAATAATCATCAGCATCATTACCATCATTATCATGACCACCAGACCCTACTAACCTATTAAACCTAAAAGCGCCAGCATTACTCAAATCTAGATCAAATGCAACCAAATTCATTCAACTACTTTTTAAAATTTCCATCAATGAAACACCGACACCATCAGCACCATTAACAACTTTACCATACTATTGGCACCATTAATTCTACCACCAGAATCTTCAACACCAACTCCATCAGAACCAAGAGCATCTCCTCCATGGTCACATGTCGTTCATGATCCCGAAGGTTCGTTACTCCGAAGGTTCGTATTTCCGAAATTTCGTTTACTCAGAAGGTTCGTTACTTCGAAGGTTCTTAATCCTGAAGGTTCGCATTTCCGAAACGGTTCATAATTCCGAAAATGAAATAAGGTTCATAATTCCGAAAATGGAAGAGGGTTTGTAATCCCCAAGGTTCATAATTCCGAAAATATAAGACCTTTGGAATTACGAACCTTCGCAATAATTAACATTCAGAATTATGAACCCCCTGGCATGGAAATATCGTGTTTCGGAATTATGAACCTTTGCAAAAGACGGGTACCCCCACCCCCTCGCCATCACCTCCACCATAGTAATAGGTTTTTTTTTGTTTTTTGTATTTCAACCTATACAGGTTGAAAAGAAGAGGCCTATTTTCATTGAAACCTCAATCTTGGGTGTAATAAAACAATTATACCAGGTAAAACAATTTCACAGTAATCACATACAAATAAAAAAAAAAAAAAAAACAACAACAACAACAAAAACAACAACAACAGATTGTATATCTGTATATGGTATTATAATAAACAATGAATATGTCACTCTAATAGTGCATTCATATTTAGCATCTGCCACTTCCTAAAAAATTTCTCCATGGCGTTGTTTTTTAACGCCACCTGTTTTTCTAAAGAATAATGAAATTTGATTAGATACTCAAAATGACTAAATGATGGGGTGTGTTTTTACCACAGTAATAGTTGCTAGCGTTACTATCGTTTCTTCCACTGGAAAAAACCCGATATCAAACGTGCAAGCAATGTTGGTATGGAAAAATACCACCATATCATCATGAGCACTTGGATAACCTCCTCCAGCATGACTACCAACTCCCATCAACACCACTGTTTGTCTCTGGAACAGATTACTCCAACTTGACATTAGACATGTTAGAGCCATCGCAAGTCCAAGACGACACAACTGACCCCGTTCACTCGCCATCAAATTGTGTACGCATGGCTGATTCAACCAACATGGAGAAAGGGGTTCTTAAAAAAAAAAAAAAATCATCATCACTACACAGCTACACATGATCACAACTACCATCTTGCCATTGTTCATATCTTTAGGGAGATGGGAGTTGGTCTTTGCCTGCAAACCGTCTCTAACGGACCTGGGTTCGAAAATGAGACGCATATCGTTAAGGTCGTTCCCCAGTGGTAATGTCGTAATAATCATCAGAATGATACACACTTCGGTAAAACCCTAAATAAACACACCCACCCACACAACATACACCCACAAAAACGCCCACACACCAAACCTGCCCTCCATGTGGTTATGTTCTGGTCTAGCGGATAGGTCACTGGACTGTTAATCCCAACGAAAAGATATTTCTTTCTCAAGACATCAATCTACATTTGCCACTCTCGATCCAGGTGAGATAAAGTGGTACCTTTTGGGAAGACATTCCTGGGATGCCTGGCACATTGTCAGGTTAGCGCCTCTCACTCCGGTGCTCCGACATTATGTTCCGGCGGCAGTTGCTGAACTTGCCCCGGGCTTTATTTTCTTCAGAGATATGTAGAATTATGGTTCGGGTTGCAATAGGGTTTTAGGTTAGGTTTAAGGTTAGGATTAGGTGCAGTGTTGGGTCCAAAAGTAAAGTTTAGTATCCGGTTATAGTGATCGAAATCGCCGCGGAGCAACTGTCGCCGGAGCATTGTGACGTACACCCTTAAAACCCCGGTTCACACGAGCGTCATTTGCTGACGTAAGAACCGCGTCAGTGACTTTTTGCGGTGTTTTTCGCGTCATTGAAGAGTGATATCGTTTAAAAAGTGATTGCAAAATGAACGCTGCAAACGCTACCGGAATGAGAGGAGTCTTTACGGGTTTCGGCTCCTTGATCCTTTCCACGTATCGGAGGGGACTAAGTCTCATTTTAGACTGAGAAGTCTGGTCAACGCACGGAGCCGGATTGTCCAGAAGATACGACCAAGAAAAAACAAAAACAACAACAAATAAACAAACCTGCGAACTCCTCGACAAAACTAAAATTGAAATCATAAAAAGAAGTACTGTACAGAAACCTGCACGTAGATGGCGTCAATATTCGGTACCAAATCGTACGCCAAAAATCAGAAACAACAACAACAACAACAATAACGCTGCAAAGAATCGTTTTATTAACTGGTGTATGAGTTCATTGCCTTCACAGGCTCCATTAGAGCAAGTACTGACGCAATCGAAATGACGCCTCGCTTGAGCCGGACTTGACGCAAGTTGCACACGACGTGATATATGCTGACGTAGGATTGCGTCAGCGACTCGCGCGGACTTTGACACGCCATGTAAGAGTTGCGTCGTACACAAAGTGAATTCAATATGAACAGCGCAAATTAAGACTCCGGTGAATTATAATGTGCTAATTGCCTTTAACCCTTTCGAGACAATGATTATTGACTACGTTTGGTGGTTTGGCTCAATAACTTTTGATTCAGAGCTCTATACCAGATGCATGAGCAGAAAGAGCAAAACATTTCTGCGCACACCATGTCCATCTTTGTTGTATGACCATATTGCATTTGATGCCAGGAATTTAAAAGAAAAGAATAAGCAATAAAATCATTGAATTGGCAACACATTGAGAGGTTCAAAATCATTATTTTTTGTCATAATTGGCAATTCTTTCAACTTTTCGACAAAATTCCTTACCATGTATAGGCCCATTGTTAAGACATTTCATTTTATTAGAACCGTGTAGCACTAAAAGAAAAATATTATTGTTGCCAGTTTGAAGAACAAAATGTGATCAATTTAGGCATTAAATAATTCCTGTCCTGAAAGGGTTAAAGGGCTTGATTAGCGCAGGTAATAACGCAATTCAACAGGCATAGGTATTACTGGATATACTCTCTCTCTAAAAAAAAAAGAAAAAAAGAATGAATTTTCTCTATGTTTCTCTAAAAAGAAAAGAGTGGAGTTTCACTTTATTTTCACTCTATTTTCATTCCCCCGGGGAGTGACGTCAGTGATCACTCGATGTTTTTATTTTAAGAGAGTATGGTACAATACAAGCAGACAAGTGCATCATATTGCTATCAGTATACTTATACTGGCCTGTTTATAAACTTTACGTGTTTCTAACCTAGCAGTATACAGTGCCATCTGACGCCGTATGGAAAACAAAATATTTGTTTATGAGTACCTAAGCAAGGGGGGGGGGGGGGGTTCAGATTTTCAGAAAGAAGTTGGGGGAGGGGAAGTTTTTTCTTTCGTCACTGATTTTTCTAGGAATACGATTTCGGGAACCCGACTGGCCCTCCCAAGGCTCGCAGTGAAGGGGGGGGGGGAATTAATTATCCTAGGTATATCATATCAGTAATTCCCCCCTTTATCTCTCAATAGCAGGGAGGGGGCAGTTTTGGTTCTTTGGATTTGCCTATAGATGGTGTGATGAAAATCGGAGAGAAGCATCATAAAAAAAACTACCGTAAGAAAGTACTCCTGTGTTCGACACAGATAGTGCAGATAAAATATGTAGATAATCGAACCCTACCTATATATGGAAAGATGCGCTTATGAGGAAAGAAAAAAAAAACCCCATCGCTTTGGGAAAAATAAGAATAAGCAAGAAATAGAAAAGAGAAGAATCCATCGAGGAAAACTTTGATGTATAAATAGGAAATGAAACATGCCGCATTTAGGAGAGGATTTTTTTTTTAATGTACAAAAAATACATAAAAAGCTAGGAGTTTTTCAACATTTTTTTTTTTTTTTTTTTTTTTTTGGGGGGGGGGGGATCTCTGTATGAAGATGAAACTATTTTCTCCACACCTTGTGCAAGAATTCACGTGAATGAGAAAGGGCTAAAACGTAAAATTAATTATTAGAAAATTATGATTTTAGAATTCCCGTTTAAATGTTTACGTTGTGTGTAAGATGTTATCAAACGATAATAGGCTACTCATCATAATAATCAGATGACTCATACTGTGACATGGGCATTGGGAATCAGGATTCACAAATTCTAAATGCAGTATATTTGCAATTTTTACTTGTTTAGGAATCAATTGTGATAAGATATAATCATTTTCAGGAATCAGTTGAAATCGGAAATTGAAACACAGAGTGAACACAAAAGCGGGGAAGAACCTAAATACGACTACCAAAAGAAAAGAATTGTTTATCTAGAACAGTATTTAGAATAATCCTCATTTAGATTATTGAACTTTCTGATTATGAGAAAATAGAGCTCTATTAGCTCTTAATATTAAAGGATGAATTTTCAAAGTGATTTTGATGTCTATACCTTTGTAAGTCATTAGTTATAATCAGTCTAAAGAGGATTAGCCTGATAGTGAAGTATTAATTTATCATTTAACATGTAAGTAATACATCATTCACCAAGGGGTATAAGTAGACTACCAGTAATTAAAGAATTGTTTTTCAGAAATGGGGAAAGGAAAGAGCGATAGTATTACTTATATATTCCAAGAATATGTTAGTGAAGGGGAAAGAAGAAAAAAAAACAGGTGGGCAGGAAAAGGGAAGTTCTTCCTTTTTAATCTTCGCAATAGCAACAATTGTAACGAGTAAATTGACATCGTTTTCATGAAATATTCATTTAGGTTTCCTTTAAATTACGATTGTACAAATATCTCATATTCTATTTTTGTCCCCTTTCAACAATCTATATTGTAAAAAAAATAATTGAGAGTTTTATTTAAAGCTGACGGGGAAACTGTACTTATGATAAACGGAAATTTCAAGTCGTCTTACTTTGCTAATTATGCGCTGTCATAAACTCTTAACTTCTTTCGCTGGTGAAGTGTAAATAAACATGATTTTGCGTCACAGTGCAGTAGATAAATAAAAAAGTATATGATATGAAAAGGATATAGACCATGTAGATTGGAATAAAATGGGAGTGCTGTGGCGATGACGGATCCAGGATTTTGTGAGGGAGGGGGCCCGGGCCCCTATGCCCCCCCCTCCCCCGAGTCCGCCCCTGTACTGTGTTATTTTGATGAAGGCTCTTGACTTTCATGCCAGAAGTCATGGGTTCTGTCCTTGGTCGGGTTCTTTTAACTTTGGACAAGGTAGTTTTACCCGCATTTTTCATCCTTTTTTTTCTATTGCAATCAATTAAAAAACCAAGTCCACACTAATATCAAGAGGATTTGAATAAAAAGAGTAAAATTAAACAAGCATAACAGTGAAAATGTTATTGAAATCGGATGTCAGATAAGAAAGTTACAGCATTTTGAAGTTTTGCATTATTTCTTGAAACAGTGATATGCATAACATGGGCGGTATACAAATGAGTGAACCGATGATGTCACACACTCACTTTTCCTTATAATATTATATGAAATATCATATATTTCAATGTTTTGCTTCAGTAATGCAAAACATGGTTTGACTCCTTATGGAACAGGTAGAACCATCATTATTGTAACTTATTTTGATACGAGGGAGAGATTCTTCATTATCACATCCATAAAAACTGAAATATTTGAAATTTCATATAATAAAGTACATAAGGAAAAGTGAGTGTGTGACATCATCGGTTCACTCATTTGCATACCGCCCATGTTATGCATATCACTGTTTCATGAAATAATGCAAAACTTCATAATGCCGTAACTTTCTTATTTTACATCCGTTTTCAGTGAAATTTTTCACTTTTATGCTTGTTTAATTTCACTCTTTTATTCAAATCAATTTGATATTAATGTGGACCTGGCCTTTAAAATGTTATAGTTTACCTATTTATATTCGGTATTCAATAATGATATCATAAATCATCATATATAGTGTGAAAATGTTGTTTAGGTCTTGAATAAATGCAGCAGTGCATCAGGGAATGCTAAATATCCTTTATTCTTATTTTTTTTTTCTCGAATTGTCTCATATTCTGTGTAACTTTGTTGTGAAAATAATTATGTACGATGATGATAATGCTGACATAAATCAAATCAAATCAAATTTTCTTAATACTTCGAATAAATGATAACAAAAGTATTCCACTTAACAATTCTAGGGGGTTATAAGAGAGAGAGGGAGAGAGAGAGAGAGAGAGAGAAAGGGGGAGAGCAAGAAGTGGGGAGCAAAGGGGGGGGGGGGAATAGAGAAAATTGAAATTAAAAAAATGAGATCATGATGGAGACAGCGAAGGTCGAGAAAGCTGGATATAAATGTGTTTAGCGTGACCAAGAAAGTGGACGAGTTTTCAAAAAAGAACGACAACTTTTTCACACTAGTTTTTTTTAATGGAGAAGAAATAATGCATGCGAAAGCTTGCCCGACATAGCCTAGTTGTTGCATCCCTGTGGTCTCAATACAGGCTTCGAATTTTCGTGAGAAAATTTTATATAATAAAAAATTCCCCCAGCGCAAATGATATGCAGAGTGTTTCAATATATGTTATGGATTGAGAGGAGGTGGGGGGGGGGGGGGGGGGGGACAAGGGGGCTCATACCCTGGTTAGAACATGAAAAATGTACCTATAATTAATATACGTGTGCGCCCTTTCGGTAAATGCGTGTGCCCCTTGAAAATTTAGGGTACCGCTTTGCTACATTTTGTTTGTCAGTGATTTTGACAAGTATCTGCTCATGGAACCCTGGATCCTTCAATTAGCAGAGAACCGCCACCAACATAGCTAAAAATAACAGACTTCTACACTGCAAAAACCAGGGTGTTAATTCAACACCAGCTCGGTAACTGTAATAGGCTACACCTGTTTCGAATCAAACTGGTGTTGTTTTAAACACTTATCTGGTGTAGCCCAATATCAAAGTGGTGTTGTTTTAACACTTATCATCTGGTGTAGCCCAATATTGATACCGAAATGGTGTTTAATGAACACCCTAGTTTTTGCAGTGAATGCTTCTATATAACAACGCACTCATAATATTATAGTATAAAGGTGAAAATTTCAAATTTGAAGCCAATATAGAATAAAACATGTTAGGAAAGTAAATGGACAAGGAAGGCTATAGATTACTTAGCATTTATAAAATAATAATTATAGGATTCAGGGAAGCCTTTAAAAAAAATGAAATTAAAATCAAATTAAAACTTTACGACGTGATGTTTTAGTGAGGGTCATGATTGTGCAATATTTTCAAATTTTTTCAAACTTTGATCACAATGCACGTGCACATCATGCGTGATAATGTCAAATCTGTTGAAAGGCAACTCATCTCTCAGTGCGTGATAATGTCAAATCTGTTGAAAGGCGAACTCATCTCTAAAGAGACAAGTGATACCTTTAAGTAAGTGTCTCTTATTGTCTCTCCCACTGAAGGTGAAGGTGAGATTAAAGCCCAGCTCATAAGAAGCGTCATTTCGATTGCGTCAGTACCTGCGCTAATCGAGCTTGTGAAGGTAGTAAACCCATACGTCAGTTATTGAAAGTTTTATGTGCACTCTTCATTTTCCAGTCACTTTTTGAACGATGTCACCCTTTGTGACGGGCAAAATACCATGCAAGTCACTGACGCTGTCCATACGTCAGCAAATGACAACTCATGTGAGCTGGGCTTAAGGGAGCCAAATGACGTCCGTCTGTCGTCCGTCGTCCGTCGTCTGTCCCAAACGTTAAAAGTGTACCTACAAGACTCTCTTGTGACAAATAACCAGGGGAGCGTTTCATCAAGCGTTTTGTCAGTGATTTTTATCCGACAACTGTTATAAGCTACTGAAATCCTTGCATCTGATTGGCTGAGAGCAAATTTGTCGGATAAAATATCTGACAAGTCCTTTCATGAAACGCCCCCCTGGCAACCGTTGATCCCATTGTGACCAAATTTGGGTCAGAGATGCACTTGGCGGACTTATGAGCCCAGCTCATAAGAGGCGTCATTTCTCTTGCATCAGTACCTGCGCTAGTCGAGCCTGTGAAGGTAATTAACCGCCAGCTATTGAAAGTTTTGTGTACACTCTTCATTTTCCAGTCACTTTTTGAACAATGTCACCCTTTTGTGACGGGCAAAATACCATGCAAGTCACTGACGCGGTCCATACGTCAGCAAATGACAACTCATGTGAGCTGGGCTTTAGGGAGCCAAATGACGTCCGTCCGTCGTCCGTCGTCTGTCACAAACGTTAAAGTGTACCTGCAACACTCTCTTGTGACAAATAACCTGGCAACCGTTTATCCTATATTGTGACCAAATTTGGGTCAGAGATGCACTTGGCGGACCTTCACGTTATAGTGCTGTCGAGGGTCATTTCAGGTGATATCATCGGCCTATATAATTTAGGTTAAATGTAAGTTTTTACACGCAAGACTCTCTTACATAGTAACTTTGCATAAATTGTTCCAAGTGCAACCGAACTTGGGTCAGGGATGCACTTTGGCGACATTCATGTAGTTTGGTCACAGGTGGGCGAGACACAATCTGGCTATTGCATGCCTTGTTTCTTTTAAATCGGGTTAGCTAAACCCTGAAATGATTCTCAGTCAAAAAGGTTCCACACTCTTAAAATGTTGGGTAAATTTAGTTGGGTAACTGCTGGTTGGTTAAAAATATTCCCAATTCTGGGCTATTATTAACCAACTGGACACTCGAGTGGTGTAACCAATATTGGTCAATACTTTTTACCTAAATATTGGGCATATATTTACCAACAGTATTTGGTAATTATGGGTTGGGTACTTGTTGCCCTGTAGTTGTGTAATTTTGTCACATTTCCTTTGCCAGTTGGGTAAATTTTGTTGGGTAACTGATGGTTGGTTAGAAATTCGCTTTTGCCCAACTTGTGGTAAATATTTTTACCCAATATTGGGGAAAACACTTATATGAATATTCATGAATTTTTAGTAGCGTATGGTTTGGGGTGGCCCGATTTACTAACTGTCACCGAATGCATAAAAAAATATAAGGGATATATAAGAGCTTGCACTAGTTTGCACTAACTGGATAGGATAGGACTAGGATAGGATAGGTTAAGATATAGGATAGGATAGCTTAAAATAGGATAGGTTAGGATTGATTAGGTTAAGACCCAGAAGGACGTAACAAGCAGATTTCATTTTTTTTACCTAGGTTGGAGGAAAAAGGAAACAATAAATTGGGCAGCTGAATTTGCCCAACCACATGATATTTGTTACCAAACAGCTGAACAAATAGAGGGTTGGGCAATCCTATTGGGTAAGATTGGTAGGGCAATAATTACCCAACTGAGAATATAACCAACAGTTGGGCAATTGTAGAGTTGGGTAAAATCTAATGGGTCACCAACTGATGGGCAATTTAATTTGCCCAACAACATAGTAAATGGATTGCCCAACATCAGTTGGGCAAATTTTAACCAAAAGTTGTGTGGACAGTATGTTGCCCAGTGTTGGTCAAAAATTGGGCATTTTTTTGCCCAACTTTTTTAAGAGTGCAGGACTTCTTCAGATTATCAAAATTATTCTGGAAATCCCAAGATGGACAAAGGAATACAACTGAGGCACAATCTGGTTATTGCCTTGTTTCTTTTATATCGGGTTAACCATTTTAACCCCTATAATATTCATGTTGGGTAAACCCGAAACTGGCTGTCCAGCAACTAGTTGATTGTCTATAATCAGATTTTTAATGGAATTGAATTGAACTGAAGGCTGAATTGCCAATGATTTACAACATTGATTTAAAAAAAAATACAAATAATGAAAATTTTACATACTTAAAAATTATCAATAAATGCTTTCATGAGTATAAAGTAAATTAAAATAGTTTAGCATTATCCTAAAGAAGAAATTATCATCTTTGATTGTGTAGTTAATTGATAATAATAATCAGACACTTATAACGCGCAAACAAATCCACCCCAAAAGGTTGCTTAAGGCGCTTGATAATCTATTCAAAACAAAATTTTAACAGTAATGTGGTTTTGAATGTAATGTGCTTTTTGCCAAAAATATAAATTCAAATATAAATTTAAATTGACTGAATTGTACAAAAAATGAGAAGTATTGAAATAATCGAAATAACTGTAGAATATATGACACGATTAGGATTTATAGCAACACGTAAGCACTGAAATAACTGGGTGTGCATATCATTTGATGATGTGCATACATAGTAATCACGTGATCCGCTATTTCAACTCTTTATTTTACAGGAAATATTCAAACTTAAATGACAAGCTCCTTTAAAACAAAACAACAACATTAGCGAGGATTGAAACTTCCTGAATTATCACAGAATTCTAACTTGACTTTTGACAATTTGACTTCATCACACTGTACAAAATAGTCAGCAAATTTGATAGAAAAAGAGGTATAATCTTTTGGCAATTTCATTATATCTGTAGTAAAATATTTCATTTTTTTTTTACTATTTATGAGTACAAATAATTTTTTTCGTTTTTAATTGTTGTGAGAATATGCAGTTTCTTTATTTAAGAGAGCCTACTGGTTTTGTCACCTTAAAAGTAACATCAAAATGTTGTGCGGTAATCCTGTATGAGGCAGATGCTATAAAAACACCCGGATAAATGCAAATTATTCCATGAGTTGTGTCATTTTCATTTTAATCTGTACACTTCTTTTGTACATACTGTATTTGCATTGTTTAAGAAACAACCAAAGGCGAATACGTAAAGATGACGGTAAGGACCTTGACATTTTGACCTTTCATGTGAGTACCCGTATGCAAATTTGCACTCGGAAAGAATGAATGCAATGTCAGACAACATGAAATGCGAGGCCTGGGACTAGCAGTGACTAGGTGCTCTGGAAACCGGCTTCTATCGTCCACGGAGCCGGCTATTGTATGTCCGCTTTTCGACTAAGAACTATTGTCGGCATATTGCAACATCCGATCTATTTTACAGTTACTGACCGCTAATCTAATTTTAGTATTTTAGTGATTAATATATATTTGTTATTAACCGGATATTACGTCATGTACATGGACTCGGATACTCTTGGCTCATACCATTTTCCATGTGTGCATATGCCTACAATAATAGTTAAGCGAATTTTCTCTTATCCGCCCGTTATTATACTACGTTTTGACATTGGTAAACAAGGGCGCGGTTAGGTTCTTTATTTGCTTATGATCCCGACAGAAATTTCTAGATCTGCTCGTTGTGTTTATGCGATAATGATGATGCAAATTTATCGGGGAATGTTGCAATATATATGTTCAGGTTCTAGTAATTATTAGTGTACTATTCAAAATATTTTGGGAAATGGCTTGAATATCATTTCGAAGCATGAATAAAACAGTGATAAAAATATCAAATGACAGAAAAGTTTATCTCAAGAGTGATTTGCAGATAAATACGGACAATTTTACTTTTGGATATTTCTTAACGCAGTTTAAAAAAAAAAAAAAAGCTGCGAAATAAAATGAAAGAAAAAAAAGAAAAAAGAAGAAGCTGCGAAATAAAATGAAAGAAAAATAAAATGAAAGAAAAATAAAATAAAAGAAAAGGAAAATAACAAACAATAGTTTTACCATTTTTAAAACTTCCGATCCGTCTTATGTTGTATTTTACTTTATTTTTTTTGTAAAAAACTACTAACGTGCTCCATATTTTGTGATTGCCAAAATGTTTGTTGTAATATTTTGATTCTTCGCCTCTTCATTCTTTTAAGCGAATATGATTAAGCATTTAGCTCTTAACAATTAAATTCAGAGTCATTTTTTAATTAGAAAAGTAAATTTAGATGATGAGAAACTTAAAAAAAAATCTTCTTTATTCCGTTTGTTATTAAACATGTGATAATAATCTAAGATGATGATAATGCTTATCCCATTTACTATATCTCATTCACATGACTATGTCTCATTATGATTTTGAATGCAAATGATAAATCTATACTTATTTGTATTTGTATTCTACGATTGCCGTGGGTCATTATCTTAATTATCAAGTATTTCGCAATGGTGTTTCACAATTTTTGTGCGAAAAGGCGTTTGATGTTCGTATTTGGTGAAGAAAGAATGAGCATTTAAAAAAAATTGTAATTTTATAGATTTGGAATAATTTGGTAGAATGGGAATGGTGCTTCAAAAATTAAAATTAAAAATACGAGGCAAGCCACACTGATAATAAATCAGGATTAGGCGCAAGTTATTCTAAAGACAAGTTTAAACAAGAAATGAAATATGAGTAATAAACTCTGAAATGATTATCAGTCCAAAAGGTTCCAGGACTACTTCAGATTATCAAAATTATTCTGGAAATCCCAAGATGGACAAAGATATACAATCGTTATTTGGAAAGTAAAGAATTAAAAAGAAATATTTAAAAAATATAATTAAGTTGTGGGGAAGTTCCAGGCATAATAAAGGATGGATCCTAAAAAATAATGGGCTGCACGTGAAATATATCTCGTTTGATTGAAGTGATTTTTCATTTTTAACAATTAAAAAAAAAAAAAAAAAAAAAAAAAAAAAAAAAAGCATGCAGGTTGACCGCACAAGGTCCTAAAATAGCTCGCTTGATTTCAGTGTATTTTGCATGGAAAACTGTATGAAACTCGTGCAAGTACTTTGCACACTGTCCTAAAACTCCTCGTTTGAGTGAGAAGTGATTTCTTTTTTTCGTTGAAAAAACTGCAGTTGTAGAAACATGTGCAGATACCCTGCTGCAGCTCATGTGGTCGTGTGGTCTTGAAATTTTTTTTCGTAGGAGAATCATTGTTTCATGGTTGCCTATTAAAAAGGGAAAGCGGAATTGTCAAATTATCAATATTCTTCGGAAAGACTGTTAATAAAATCCCACTGGTACATTTCTAAACCTTTTACAAGAAACATAAACGTAGATAACTTTGCATGGCGCATCAATTAGCTTTAAAGATGGATGGCTGAAGATGGCTGAACTTTTATGGATGGCTTTACGAAACGCACATACCGTCCCACATCCACGCATAGGCTGCTAACACGTAGGCCAACTTGATTTATAAAAGCTGGAATAAATGTTGGCGGAAAATGTTATCACTGGTGACAAATAAAACACTGGTATGGGCTTACTGTTCAAATACCATTTGACAAATAAGACCAACAGGTTCTAAATATAAAAGGGAATGACCAATTATATTGTGAAATTCATTGACCATTTCGCAATTGGAAACCGCGGACGAACCCACAGTGACATTATTTTCTCAAATTCTTTTCGAGCGGGCTTGTTAAGACGTTAGATTTGCATTCATTTTGATTCAAACCTGTGAATACACTTAGTTAAAAATCTGTTTAGTGCATGATTGAATACGCCAATAATAATAATAGTAATAATAGAGAATATTTATTAAGCGCATAACAACTCGGATAGTTCTCTATGCGCTTTACAATTATTTAATATATACATGCATACATAATGAATTACAATAAAATTTCAAATGAGAACATCAAATATGTAAAGAACAATTAAAGCAAAATTAATCAAGGCATCAATCATTAGCTCATGGTAAAAATTACCTGATCTGTATTATGAAAATGAAAAAAATGAATGATGTTGGCGAGATCTTTCAAATATGAAACCACACCTGTATACAGCATTTCAGCATTTTTCGTGGTGTATTTACTCAACAGAATGATCAACATTGAGGTCTGTTATTATGTGCACAGGAAGTAGTTCTAAGCAAACATAAAATGTCATAGTTCAAAGGGCAACATTTGCAATGTCAACAAGACTGTCATGATAACGTAAACGTGTGTAACTCTGGAAGACGCTTCGTATTTACATAAACGTTTTATAGTATGAACATGGTAAATGAATATGATGGAAATGTGTCAAAGTTGATTCTTTGATAGCGGACTGTCATGATGCAAAGAGAGAGAGAGAGAGAGAAAGACATGCGGACATATAGGCCTAAATAACCTAACGATAACAATTAAGAGGATAAAGGGAGACGAAATAGGGGCCCTGTTTCCATAAAACTTGTAATCAATGCCAAGTTCCGATTATTGTTATTCGCTGCTGAAATCATTGAATTTGATTGGCTTAGAGCAAATTTGTCATGGATCTGTAGCTGTCGTTATCGATCAAAAGTTTTATGAAACAGGACCCAGACAGAAGAAAAACACTTGTGCACGTACAAGAGTGGGTGAGTGTGTGCGTGTGCTTGTGTGTGAGTGTGGGCTTGTGTGGATGTGTGTGAAGGCATCAGAGAAATGGTCAATGACGAAAGGACAAAAATCAGTATAATATTGAAAAGAGACGTGAATAATCCAGGAGAATAAAGAAGAGAGAGAGAGAGAGAGAGAGAGAGAGAAGGGGGGGGGGGGTATGTCTATGTATTCGTAAGTTGTGACTTGCGTGCGTGTGTGTTAGAGAGAGTGGATAGATAAGTTTAAAAAAAAAGAAGAAAAATGAGAGTGAAAAAGTGGATATCTTTAGTTTAAGGTGTGATAGGAGCACATAAGTAATTCCTTACTTCCCTTTAAAAAAGATAAAACGTTATTCTTTTTCTCTGGAATTGTGACGGATTTCCCTCCAAAACAGGTAAATAGTCTACAAAGTTTAGAAGCAGAGGGTTATATTTTTTGGAAACGGACAAGGAATGTGTGGCTAAACATATTTTACTGAACTATGCGGCGCCTAGTATATACGTTAAAAAGAACAAGGACATTTTGTAAGGATAATACAAAATGAATAAAGTAACTTCTACAAAAATGGTAAGAACTTATGATTCAATTCAATTCAATTCAATTCAATATTGGTTTCTTAAAAATCGAATTCTTGACCATGATGATTGTTTAAAGTGATTTGGTAACTTTGTAGAGGCTTGATAAAATCTTGAGCTGCCTGGCCTTGCATGCTATCAGTGTATGTAATATGGTGTAAAAATGAAGCCCGGGGGGGGGGGGGGGAAGCACTTCAAACTCATCATGTGCTTCACAAAAGTAAACATATGCAAGTGACCGGAAATGCCAGACTCGTTTTTCCCCCACAGACTCAGTGTTAGACTAAAGCGTATGGCCATACATATACGCTTTCGTAAATGGGAGTATTCAGTCATAGATATCTTAGTAATAGCATTATATATTTGAAAACCTTTCTATGCCTGGCTATTTATTTATCCTTCTGAACATCATTATACGAGACAGATATCAAAATTCAACAATTTATTACATCAAGCCTCCACAAAGTTACCGAATCCCTTTAATAGTTGATATAACGAATTTCCATCCGTAGAGAACACATACCAAGATCAAACAATTATCATGAAGTGACTTTTCATTTCTAGGAGATGTTAGTAGGACTATAGTTTCAATAAGTAGGTTAAACGTTATATAGACATGATAGAGTGGATCTGTATTGTTTTCGGGATAAACTCAAACAAGAAGTCCAATATTCTGAAGCCCTCCAAAACTGAAACAACTTGCCATTTCTTTCGAAGTATAAGATATAACAAATTACCACTCGTAGAGAAAACGTGTTATACCAAGATTAAACAGTTATCATAATACTGACTTTTTAGGCGATGTTAGAAGGACTATAGTTTCAATAAGTAGGTTAAACGTTGTATAGTCTTGATCTGTATCGTTTTCAGGGTAAACTAAAAAAAGAAGTCCAACATTTTGAAGCCCTCCAAAACTGAAACAACTTGCCATTTCTTTCGAAATCGGGCCACGGTTGGATACAGATATACTCCAGTTATTGCTTGAACTTTCATAACATCTCAGTAATGATCTAGGGTTGTGTACAGATTGTGGTTTTACAATCAACTTCCACTCAACTTTCACTCAACTTTCAGTTGAACAAGTATACGGGACTTTTGACCGTTTCAGTGACACTTGGTCTAAATACAAAGGGGACATAGTAATACAAACCAGCCAAATACTTAAGAGTCAAATGGCGCAACTGAAGTTTTGAAACCTCCTGAAAATATTATTGATGTATGTGTATTCAATTTCATACAGGGAAAATTTCCCCTGGAACGTTATATATGTACTTAGTTATCATGCTTTCTGTATAATAGGGTTTATTCTCTGAATGGATGATCAACGTAAAATTTTGACTTTTTTATTGAAAGTTATAAAAGTTCAGTCTATCTTAACTATTTCAAGGGTATTTTGAAAGGTTTTAGCCCTTATACATGTATATTCGTTATTGTTTTGAATGAGAACTTTACTATTTTTTGCAACAATTTGTGTTTTCTGTGCATTTCGTAATCGCACTTGGAGGAAAATTTGCCAAAATGGGAAACAACTTCCACTCTTTGAGAACATTTGTTTTTTTCAGCTGTTGTTTGTTTGCGTATACTCATCCTAACGCCCTGAACTATTTTAGATATTTAATCACCACGGACTGCCATAATGTTTGGAGTGTATGATACATGTTGACATGTACACTGTACGTGTGCCGAAAGGCGACTGTGGCAGTCCCATGCTTGTTCAAAATGGTCGACCAAAGCCGGAAAAAAAGTTAATGGCTAATTCGCAATAAACTTTCACGGCCTATTAATCTATGAATTGTGTAAAGCAAATTGGTCTTAAGCTTATGTATATGTATAATATTGTTAACGTCTTCATGTTTGAATGCACTGCGTCTTAAAAATGACAAAAAACTCTTTCCGTCAAAATTTGATATCGAATTCGGGTCTGTCGGCATGGTTGGCATTGCGATATCTATGCATACATACACAATAACTCGTTCCCTATATCCGTATTTTAACTACGCGCTTTTTCACTGTAAACCAATCATTTGATGAGTATCAATAATGGCATAGAATTACTAGTTTCGGTTTGCGGTTTGCGTAAGCTTGTTTATATTTTGCTGTCCAAACTGCCCCTGGATTGATATTATTTACTATTCGATCAATGGCTGGGAATAACTTACAGACAATAGGACCTATACTAGCTGCTATTCCTGTCACGTCAGTTTTAGCTCCGCTGCAGCAATTCCCTGACATGACTGACAAATCTGGCAATTTTTTTTTTCCCACGACACTTTATGGGGAAATTCCAAATGGATTAGAAATACAAACAAACAAAATTAGAAGTTCTAACAGTTCCTTGAATCTGTCTAAATGACAGGTTTCGTGAATAACAATGTCTTTCATATAAGAAACGGAGTAAATATTTTTAGATCGCCCTATTGGTTGAAATGATTAAGGATGAACTGAACATGGTCCAATCAGTCATGACTAGTAATACTGATTTTAGCAAAAAGTACCAAGTTTTCAAACTCGGATTTCTATTTTTCTTTTACAATAATTATTTCATTGTATTGTGTAATATCTGTTGTTCGCCGCTTGGTGCTTATAAAACATAAGAACGCTGAAAAATGAAAGTGAATGCCAAAAAGGGAAGATTTTGAAATCCCCATTTTGCTATTTTCGTATGACGATTATTATAAGGAATGGTGAAATTGAAAGGTTTTGCTTTTTGTTTTCATAACAAAAGCGGCTCAAACTAGATAATTAATGATGCCTAAAAGTGATAGCACGTCGACGCGATAAACGGCGGGAAGAGAAAAAGAAAAAGAAATACTTAGAAGCGAATGGCATATGGGTGAAAACAACGTAGCTATATACCCGCAACAACGCCCCTATCAAAGCGTATATAGTTATTTAGTTTAATGTTTGTTACGAAACACACAAATGTGAAGCCTCAACTGGCATGTCTTGTTTGTTTGTGTTTTTTTTCCTTTTTTGCCGAGGCGGTCTTTCAAGGCGGTTCACCTAACAACATAAATCATGAGAAACTGTTAAAATTATAACAAAATCAAGCGACGAATTACCTTACATTCGATGATTTTATTAGCTCCATGACGATCTCTGACGTCACCAACAAAACATGAATATTCAAAGTAGAATATATTTGCATACTCTTAACAGTCACAACTTCATTCCATGGCGCTCCATGGAATAATGAATGCTCCTTGGTTAGAGAGACGGAAAATGTCTAGATATAGACAATCCCTAATCATTCATACTCCGTTATTATGAAGAGTTTGAAAAATTAGTGTTGAAATTGAGTTCTGAATTCTGAGAAAAAGGGTGAATTGATTCTCATTTGGAACACCCCGATCCGTTGTTTCGTTCTCTTAAAAAAACAAAGTCAGAGCGTCAATTCACGATTGCTAGTTTTGCATCTATTTTTAGTCCATTCGTGGTTGTGTTTACATCAGTCGAAACTTACAGACCTTCTCGTACTGCTTGGAGTGACAAATGACTTTCGAGAGTCGATGGATCTTGGAGCTGTAATTTCGATATCTAAGTTTCGTATTATAGCGCGTGACAAGACAGTCATGTGCCACATTACCATGTAAGTGTTATACTTTAACATAGAGTTAATGCTCTTCTCTCTCTCAACAGAGGATATTTGGGATTATCTTCCGCGGGGAAGCAAGGCGCTAGGTGGGGGGGGGGGGGGGGGGGGTTGGCAAGGGGCCGCGTATCCCACCATTTGAATGTCCCCCAAAAAGGAAGAAGATAAAGAACCAAAACGAGAAAAAGAGAAAAATGGAAAAGGAGAGGAGAGAGGAATGAGAAGACAAAATCCCCTCTCGCACCCATCAGGGACATTGCTGTTGTTTTACCTTTGTTCCTTTCACAGAGCAAGACCGTTGCCCCCCTCCCCCGGCCGTCCCCCCCCCCCCCATGATGCTAGTGCCTTCTTAATTGTCTTAACCCACGCTACACCACTACACGGATATAAGGCCAAATGAAATCAATTTCTGGTTTCTCGTCCCCTTCACCTTCCTTTTATCTGCCCGCCTCAATTTTCTTGTTATTTGATATTTTTGTACTGAAATTGATTAAGAGGACATCTGGACAAGGTGGAAAGATTATTATTAATGTGATGTAATTTCACCTTGTTTGGACCCTCTGAATAAAGTTTGTATTGAATTTGACCGAATACATTGTTATGTGCGGGAAATATATCAAATATCGAATAACATGGAACCCCATCCTCCCCTCTTCCTCGTTAAACACAAAAACCGGACGAGAAAGTTATAAACGACAGCTACAGCGTAGAAATGGCACAGACAAAATGCGTATACACCCGTACAACTAACTGTATACCTGTATACAGCTAACTGTGCGGATGACTAGACTGTATACCTGCATAAAGCCCCCCCCCCCCAACTTTCCTCTCTCTCTCTCTCTCTCTCTCTCTCTCTCTCTCTCTCTCTTTTCACCCTCTTTTCTGTTCCTTACTGTACATGAAAAACAACGACGATGAATTTTACTTTCTCCACAACAATATCAAATAATTAAGAGAGGGCGATCCCAGATTTGGCCCGGCGAAAATCGCACCGGGTTATATTTCGTCGAACATAATATCGTCTGTTGAGGGCCAGAAAGGCGTTAACTCTGCGTTACAGTATTTGAGTTAGCGCCCTTCAGGCTCCAAACAGACGATATGTGACCGTATTCTGAACTCCGGTTTACTTTAAGTGATTTGGTAACTTTGTGGAGGCTTGATAAAATCTGAGCAGCCTGGTCCTACATGCTATTAGTCTATGTAATATGGTGTGAAAATGAAGCCCAATAAAAAACAAAGCACTTCAGATTCATCATATGTTTCACAAAAGTAAACATATGCAAGTGACCGGAAATGCCAGACTCATTTCCCCCCATTGACTCAGTGTTGGACTAAAGCATATGGCCATACACTTTCGTAAATGGGAGTATTCAGTCATAGATATCTTAATAATAGCATTATATATTTGAAAACAGATATATAAATTCAACAATTTACTAAATCAAGCCTCCACAAAGTTACCGAATCCCTTTAACTTAAACCGCGGTCTAAGTGTGGTTTAAACCCAGTCTATACCTGCCCTTTAAACCCGACGGTGTTTAACATAATCGCATTCTGAACTCTGGGTTAACTTAAACTCCAGTGCAGTCTAGACTCTATGGCCCGTATTCTGAACTCCGGTTTAACTTAAACCGCGGTCTAAGTGTGGTTTTTAAACCCAGTCTAAACCTGCCCTTTAAACCGGAGTGTTAGAAAATCACATTCTGAACTCGGGTTTATCGTAAACTCCAGTCTATTGTGGTTTAACTTAAACTGGAGTTTAAGTTAAACCAGAGTTCATAGGGTTAAGCTTAGGTTTGCAACTGGCTTTTAGGTTAGAGTTACGGTTATAGTTAATGTTAGGTATAGTGCTTGGTCCAGGATTGAAGTTAGGAATTTGATTAGTGAAAGGTATCGATCGAGGAGCAATTATTATTGTTACCGGAGCATAAATTATGCATGTCGTATATAACCGAAGAGATAGATGGAATCTAATATTGTAATGTATTTTAGAATTCACTGAAAATATGTCGAATGCAACATACGTTCTAGTCTATAGTCTAAATTTTTTAGAACGATAACGTATATTATTCTAAAATTCGTCAAACTTATCAGGCATTAGTAAAGTTTGATGAACTCTGAACTAATTTAGTTGATAATGCAAAGAAAACGATGATGAATTTTACCGGCAGTTTTCAATTTCATGGGCGTGGGCCGATTGGTAAATTATTGTCTTAGAAGTACCCTTGAAAGGGTCTCTTTTGAGTGATTTTCCCTATTTTTAAATGTGAGGAAACTTCCATAAGGACTTGAATGATCTTCCCACCCACAGTGACAATACGTTATGCGCTCTCAAGATGCTGTTTCGCAGTTTGACATGTCTTTGAAAGCGGATGATCTGTTTTGGGTGGCGTAGACCTTAGAATAGTAAGTTATAAGAAAAATATATATTTATAGATGCGGAGGTTGCTTTAAATGGATGGTAGGACGAAAAAAAAGACACTTTGACAATCGTCGTTTGAATATCCAAACTGTTATTGATACCCTCAACTAAATCACATGCTGATTATCTTTACTTCCGGTGATTCCAAAAATGTGATATCTCTAATTAGTTGAATGTCACCTACAAACTCAAAGAAGGCATCGAAAACAAAACAAGGGAAGACAGATTTATTTTCGGCAGTCTGTCAGAATAGTGGCCTCGTCTTATTTACCATACTGAAAGAAAATTTGTTTTGGTTATACTTTCCATAGCACCTGATCATTGAATTACAGTATCGGTTTCATATATCACTTTCCACAAATATTAATGTGCAAATATATCACGCGTGAGGTATATAGAGAACAATCTGTTCGTTTTAATGAGCTCCGGAGAAATACCCTATTATTCTTTAAGCATTAATGAAACGATAAGTATTCAAATAACCTGATTTAGGTGAATATGACATTCGTGAGAAATAAGCACTATCATTTTTGGTATTGATGTCTCGAGGCTATAATTATTCTTTTAAGAATACCTGCTTGAGTTTAAGATTGATCAATAGGCTCAAGATAGTTTTAAAATTGGTATAATTAAGAGGAAAGACAGAATTAATTGGTTACCAATAGATTTATTCTCAATCGCCCTAAAAATCCCTTATAGCTGTGTCGCAACGCAAGAATGATTTAAGCAAAATGAATTAAATGTAATGCGTTTAAGAAACCATTTAATATCTCTGAGGCAATGACGAAACATCAATCCCAGGCGAACACCGTTTGAAAAATCTATTTCCTCATAAATCGAATGCGCTGGTGATTTTGGCGCTTCCCCCACCTAATGGTTTACGAAACGAATACAGAAAACAAGTGTGAAAGAGGCAAATTTCTCCTCTAACTGCCTACGAGATAAACTTTTCCCTAAAAATTTCCGTTATGCTATATAAGTTTTGAAGATAGATTTATGTTCAATTTATCAATCCAATTTTTAATGATTACACTCTTTGATATGATATTCTAGTTTAATTCTTGTGTTTTAGATTTATCTCGTGATTTGTAAAATCATTATTCATTCATTCTTTAAGGAAAGTCCGTGCCAAAAGCCAGTTTGTAATTATGATTTGCGCATGTGCAGATAAAGGTCATTTGTACGGAGTAGAATTTACCTCTATATAGTCATGGATTGTATTACCGAACAGCATTGTCTTACCGAACGCGTACAGTTAAGCACCTAAAATGGCTTTCATAGACATACGCGTGGGACTACTCGTATGTTCTCCACACTATTTGACACAGAGAACACAGGGCAGAAGATCATAAAATGAGGCAAAAAAAAAACAACAAACAAACAACAACAAAAAAAAGAAGAACAAAAACAAATCAAAACAAAACAAACAAAAAACAAAACATAAGTAATATCTAATATCCTGCTCTCTCCTCACCCCCCCCCCCCCAGTTGGCCTCGAATCGGGGTAGGTTGTGTATCTTTTCCCCACACGGAGCACATGTTCGGTAATACAATACCTCTTTCAAGGAACCAAAACGCCGAAGGGGTTCGCTCGGAAGTGAATATCGTAATAAATCTAAGTTGCCTCTTTCAAATTCCCCCAACTTCTTTTTCTGTAGGACTTTAAGCATTTATTATGTAAGTTTGACATACATTCATTGGATATTTTATTTGCTATGTTTGATTTTCTAAAAAGTGTTCGGTAATAGGATCCACGTTTATACGCTTTCATAGTGCGCACCCCCATGTGCGCACCCCCATGTGCGCACCAGTATGATTTTACATGTTAAACAAGTAGCGAGTCCACCAAAACAGATGCGTGTGCGCTTACTAATTGTGGTCATTTCAGGGCCTAGGTTATTTGTACCATGTATTAATAACGAACTGGTTTATCCAAAAGAATGTTTGGCTATCTGCAGAATACCCTCCCTCGCATTAGTTAATGTATCAGGGTAAGGGTTGGGATTATGGTTAGGGTTAGGGCTAGGATCAGGATAGAGGTTAGAGGTAGGGTCAGGGTTAGGGTCAGGGTTACTTGTGTGGTGGGGTATTCTGCAGTTGATCCGAATGAAGTAATGAAAACTTGGAAATACCAACAATAGTACCAAATAACTCGATAATTTCAGACAGTGCAAAACTGAAACTGAGTTGGCAATACTAGAGATCAGGGGTGGTATTCTGAAGTTTATTTTATCTTGATTTTAGTGAAAAGATTTTAATTGTCCTAACAAATTTCAAATTGCAACATTTCATTGGTGTTTGCGCAGATGAATTCCGCGTGCGCAGCCAGTTTTACGCAGGCATTAACCAATGATGCGCCATACATTTTGTTATGACAATTAAAATAATTTCACTAACATCAAGATAAAATAAATCTCAGAATACCACCCCAGCTTTTCAAGCGCATCTCTTTCCTCCTGGCCATGTTCCTATTTCATCATAAATTATTGTAATGAAGAAAGAAAGAAAGAAAGAAAGAAAGAACGAAAGAAAGAAGAAGAAGAAAAAAAAAAAGACCCGTTATAGTGACTTCTCTAGAGGCCTTTGAGATTCTGGAGATCAACTACCGGCAAATCAGAAGATATCAAACCAATATGATGTTGATAATTAATCAATATAAAATCTTTATCTTTTTTCTGTGTCTTGGACATGTACGAAACATTAGAACGTGTCGAACATTTAAGGTACAACATGAATATTTAAGCTACTGTCTGCATATCAGTTACCATCTCAAAGAAAGCCTTTCTCAAAGATTTATTTTCCCCTCAGTGAAAGAAGTTTTCTTGAGATTATTCGTAGAATCGTTAAAAATGTATTGTAAAGGCGTAGATGTGTTTGTCATTCGAGGAATGACTACTATAAAATTAATTGTTGTGATTTCTTCTAATTTTCAGAAGCGAAACTACACAACACAAGGCGTCCCTTGTCAACGCCACCAAGTTATCCTTTGAGTGACAGACGCCATCGGTCACCAACCTCAGGGTTTCCCTCTCCTTTCACGTTCTCAAGACATCCTATGTCGCCTTCAGCAGATGGCTCACGACACACCAGGAGCGTATCCGTTGCATCCTCTACTGCCACTCTGACATCTGGAAGCAGCCTGCAAGGTGGTGAGCAGCAGCAGTCATTACAGCAGGACAGGCAACAACTTCTACGTCCTGAACGTTTCCTTCAATCTGGAGCTTCGGCCGCCGAAGCGGGCGCCAGGCGGCAACAACGCGATTATCAACAGCAGGCTCTGCTTTTTATGACGAAACGGTTCCGTCACCTTGGAATCGGGAAAGATATTTTAGGCCGGGGTCAAGAAGCGGGAGCGACGCAATCACAACATAATGTCTTTCACCAACAACGACTTGACCAACAACGCGAGAGCCAATCGGTTCATCGCTCAGGCCAGTCTAGAGAGCACGCCACTGAGGTCGGAAGTGGTAATCAGGTAGGCCAACAAGAAATGACATCTCAAGGAAGCAATACTCGAATCTCCGGAGGACCCGCAACGGTTACTTCAGGCCAATCCCAGGTGCAGAGTCAACAAGTCCATGGCTTCTTTAAGCACCCACCTATTAGACTCCGCAGCAGCCCTTCTGGAACATCCCCGCTGTCAGGTATGTTCGGCCTTCAGACGGCATTGCAACATGGTGGTGCGGTCCGATCCGACACCACCATTCGACAGCTTCTGCAGAGCCGGACGAACCCACCTTACCCAAACCTAGGCACTCCTGTCCACCAACTCCATCACCACCAGCAACGCTATGTACAACAGCAACATCATCACCACCATCAACAGCAGCAAGAGCATCAGCGTCACCCCCAACAATTCCACAAACCTCTCTCACTGCGGTTGAGCGATGGTAGTGCCTGCGTGAAGCCGGTAACAGTGGTGCAACGACGTTACTCTGCGCCGCCTCATACCAACGACGTCGTGATGAAGGAAGAGATTGGTGAGCAGTTCTCAACCCCAAGTGGTGCAACAGCCCAACTCATCGAAGGTACCAGGGCTATGGAGTCGACCGGACCAGAGGGATTAGAACCACCATCGTTTCCACAGAAGGGTAAGTCGGCATGACTTTTTAACATAAATGCTGTTGGCGTTAATGTTGTTTTATGATGCAGGTTTTGTTGTTGTTTGGGTTGTATGGGTTGTTGTTGCAGAGGAGTTGATGTTGGTATTGTTGTTGTTGTTTTATAGTGTTGTTATTGATGTTGCTGTTGATGATATTGCTATAAGCCAATTCGTAATAAGCAAGTTCGTAATTATTTCATGGTACAAATGACCCTGAAAGGTGTTGTTGGTGGTGGTTAATATTTGTTTTGACTGATGAACCTGGTTTTGTTGTGCGATGTTGTAATCATTGTAAACATCATCAGTATTGTTTGTATTTTTGTTTTTTTACATTGTGGTATTGTTTTTCTTGTTATTGTTCAGTAATGTCAATGTCTTTAGTGTTAATGTGAAGATGGATGTAGTAACCAGAGCCCTGTTTCATAAAACTTGCTATCAATAACATGTAACAATGATTGTTATAAGCTACTGAAATCATTAACTTTGATTGGCTTAGAGCTGATAGCAGTCATAGATATGTGGCAGTTGTTATTGATAATTAGTTTTATGAAACAGGACCCAGATTTACAATGCATTTTCCGCACGTTATTCCTCCCAATGATTTTCATTGTAACGTAATTCATATTCATCCAATTTGCGTTTTGGTTTTTTTTTTTAAAGTCGAAACAGGAGCATTTTCTATTGCACATTGCTTTAAAAATTATTTCTTTAAAGTGCAACAGATTTCTTTATGAAGTACATGTATGAACATGAACTGTTTTAAAATACGACTGTATTATATACGAATTTGCAGACAACACAACAGCTGCATTTCATAATCGATATCTTGTTATCTTCATCGAAAATGAAGGGGGATTCGGAAATTGTTATCGCTGGAAAAAATGGAGGTGTTTGAAAGTAAAAATTTTCCTTCATGACTGTGTGTGGTGGTATATCTTATTGGGAAAAAAGAGTATCCTATGAGGAAATATTTTCGTACTGTAAAAGAGAGAGAAAAAGACATTGAATGGATGGGGGTGTGGGCAAGAGGGGGAGTGAGAGCGGGAGAAAAGGAGTGGGTGAAAGGGAAGTGGAGAGAGAGAGAGAGAGACTGAGAGAGAGGGTGAGAGACTGGGAGGGAGGGAGAGAGAGAGAGAGAGAGAGAGAGAGAGAGAGCGGGGGGGGGGGAGATATATATAGAGGAGAGAAGGGGGTGAATAGAGTGAGAGTAATTAAAGGAGGGGGAGAGAAACTTATAATTATTTAGAATGACGAATGATGGGGCAAATGAAAGGAAAAGGAGTGAATAAAGAAGGATAGAGAGAGAGAGAAAGAGATAGAGAGAGAGACTGAGAGAGGGTGTGAGAGAGACTGGGAGAGAGAGCGGGAGGGGGAGATATATAGGGGAGAGAAGGGGGTGAATAGAGAGAGTAATTAAAGGAGGGGGAGAGAAACTTATAATTATTTAGAATGACGAATGATGGGGCAAATGAAAGGAAAAGGAGTGAATCAAGAAGGAGAGAGAGAGAAAGAGAGAGAGAGAGAGAGTGGGGAAGGGGGAGGGGCAATAGAGTGAGAGGAATTAAAAGGAGGGGGAGGGAAACTTATAGAATAATGAATGATAGGGGCAAATGGAAGGAATAGGAGTGAATAGAGGAAGAGAGAGAGAGAGAGAGAGAGAGAGAGAGTGGGGAAGGGGGAGGGGCAATAGAGTGAGAGGAATGAAAAGGAGGGGGAGAGAAACTCATAATTTAGAATGACGAATGATGGGGCAAATGAAAGAAAAAGTTACGAGAGAGGGAGAGAGAGAGAGAGAGAGAGAGAGAGAGAGAGAGAGAGAGAGTAGAGACATAATTTCCTAGAGAAAGAGAGAGAGATAGAGATAAAAAAGAAATACAGAAGGGGGGGGGGGTGGTGGATGAGGCAGTGATTGAGAAAGAAGGGAGGGGTGAAATGAGGGGGGGGGGGGAGGGGACGTATCGACGATTGAGGGCAAATGAGAGAGAGAGAGAGATAGAATGAGATATGAAAAGACGAAAGGAGAGACGAATTAAAACATGATTTCGAACCCGTGTTTGGGATGAAGTTAAAGGAAAATAAGGATAAAGAGAGAGAGAGAGAGAGAGAGAGAGAGAGAGAGAGAGAGAGAGAAGAGTCGAGAACGGAAGGGGGGGTGGAAGATGAGGGAATGGAAAACTGATAGACGAATAAGGTGGAAATGAAGAAGGAATGATTAAAGAGAAAGGAGTGACGAGTTTCCTTAAATGTTTTAGAGTCTTAGAAAAGGTAAAAAGGAGATATGAATATATTGAGAATGACATAGACAGGGTGAGAACGAATCGCGGGGAAGGGGAGATAAACCATGTAAACTGACAGACGAGTGTGGAGCAATTTTACAGAGAAAAGTGGAGAGTCGAGTTAAATGTGAGTTAAAAGAAAGAGAGAGAGAGAGATAGAGAGAGATGGAGGGGGGGGGGGGGTGGAACATGAGTGGACAGAATAGACAGTGAATAATGCTGAGAAGACATTATTAAGATATAAGACACAAACATGGGAATGGATAGGGTAAGACAAGTACTGCAATTTAACATAGCGTGAGTGTATGAGATCGAAGGTGGGAACAAAAGATTATCAAACGATTTTTCGATTAAAGTATTTATTTTCTTGAAACACTCAATGTAATCATAGTACCGTCATTTCATCCGAATGTATTTTTGACAACTATCTTGAATTGTCGGAAATTCAACACTGTTACCATGTGAACATTAATTAATAACATTAAATAGGGACAACCCCTAACTCAGTCCTTCCTCTCTGATTTCTCAAAAACGCTTTCTTTGCACAACGGATAATAACCCAACCCTGTACCCCGCTTTCAATTGTTTTATATACATGTACTATGCATCTTGGTTGCAATTTGTCAATTCCGTGGTTATCTTTCTAAAATATTGACATTGCTGGCTTGGACTGAGGTATTTGATGTATCATTATGCGTTTACCCGGTAAATGCCTTCTGTTACCGGGAAATATCCCGAACACGTGATCATTTCACGTTGGAGCGCTCAAGAAGGGTTTTCCCCCCAAACCCGGCTTACAGCAGTATAATCGCTGAGCAAAGTGCGAAGTTCAGGGCGCCCTCTTGCGTTGACTGTAAGCATAGATCATGAATGCGGCCTTGCGATGGAGGGCTTATTTCGCAATGACAAGATGAATACATTCTTCCTAAATTGTTTAGTTAGTCATGGTCGAATTATGACGATTGCATCATTCCTCTTAAAAATAGTCAACAAGATAATCATTTTCTTTATTTCATATAATATGCTGACCAATTGTTTTATATTATTTGTAGCCTATTGGTTGGTGAAACAGAAGCTATGGTATTAACTTGATGCGAATCGTATACGAGTGAACGCCCTTTTGGCTTTAAACTTAGATGTTGTGTCATTGCTGCTGGTATGATGCAATCATGGACATTTTTCAATCTTTACTGAACTAAGTTGAGCTACATCTTCTGATAGTTGTTCGCATAAGATTATTTTTATGTTACATTTGTAACACTACACCAACCCCTATATTTTCTTCTGTTGCTTCTGCTACTACTAGGTGTTAAAACACAGTGGACACTTTTGATCGTTAATTAACTCAAAAATATGATTGTACCTCGTATCAGACTGAGGTTTTTACATTGTAAAGTTGAAGGATGTAAATTTTAATTGGGGGAGGGGGGGGGGGGAGTTTTATTGTATTTTTCTGATGACTTTTCTTCTGTGTTGCAGCTGTCATTTCTGCCAACCTTTTGCTGTCCAGTGTCATGAATGATTGTCCAGGGGGTAGTGTTCCTGGGGGGGGGGGGGGGGGCTAAAATTTTGTTAGGGGAGGGTGGTATCATGCAGGGTAATTGTCATTTTATTGGGGGGTTATTTTCCTGGGGGTAGTTGTACTGAGGGGTAGTTGTCTGGGGGGGGGGGGGGGTAATTGTCCTTGGGGTAATTGTCCTAGCGGGGTACTTGTCCAGGGGGTAGTTGCCCGGGGGGGGGGGGTAGTTGTTCGGGGGTAGTTTTCCAGGGAATTGTTGTCCTAGAATCGTTTGAAAAATTTATGGCGTCTTTTGGAAGATATCAACCAAGTACTACCAAGTACCATGCTTCTCAGCTATCCGTTAATGAGTAAGAAAAAGATTACCTTAGGATACCGTGCTTTTGTTAGCGCTGCATCCAATCTTTGGAACGATCTCCCACCCACAATTAGTAACATGTATGCATCTTCAACTGACATATTCAAGAACCTTCTAAAAACTCACCTGTTTCAAGAACCCTTGAAACATAGACATGTTTTGCTGTATAACCCGGTCTGATTATCCTTCTCCATAAACATAGTTTCACTTTCTGCTTTTTTCTTTAATGTCATGCGCAGCTGAGTGTACTTGTATAGCAATTGATGAGTGTAAATATACAATTATTGTCATATTTATTATAATGGAATGATAATGTCTATTTTTATGGTTTGTCTGTGACGCACATTCGTAATATATTCTCTGCTGCATCCCTGGGTGCTCCAACTTATTCTTTTTTTGGAGTTCGATTGGTGTGAGAAAATTGACCGAGGAGCAAATGTCATCGGAGCATATTATGTCGTACATCATGTATTAACAATCCGGCTACGACTATAATAACTTTTGACCCCCAGTATAAAATAATAATTATAACAACAAGAAAGCGTAAAATAAATACATAGATGAACATTGAAATGTGTTAGCTATTTCTGTCGTGATCTTCAATATATACATATAATAGTATACTAGTAATGCCAAAAAAGTAAATTCAAATAAAAAAAATGAAGGTACTCTTAGCCTTCGAGGTGAAGGAATTAGCAATTTCGTGGCTAATCAGCCTCAAACATGAAGGCTTATAATGCTATTTATACTATTCTGGACCTCAAACAGGAGAAAATACAGTTTGAAATAATAAAAGTATATATCTTTTAATCACCAAACCGTCAACATGGTCAAGGAAGCTTTCATTTTCTTTTTTGTTTTAAATAATGTTTTATTTCCTTCCTCTTGTCATACATTCACAATACATGAAATTATTACATTAAATCATATAGAACGTGATCATCGATATAAGATACATTCATAAACACTTAATCATCTGCTTCATTAATTATATCACTCAATGATCTTAGAAAAATCTCAAATTATACATGATTATACATTTTTTTCTCAAATAAAACAGCTTATAATAAAAATAGAGGAAGGTATGAAATTATATTACCCCACCCCATCACACACCCAGGGAGGTGTACGACTCTCACTCCTCCCTCACCTCAACTCAACATTCATAACCATGCCCAACATACTCATGACGACCCCCCCCCCCACCCCCGACACGCACGCACATACACACACACAAACTGCTTGCACCCTGTTCCGGTTCATCTGTCTGTACATAAGAGAGAGTCCCATTTACCTCCTGCCATAATCGTTTCACTTTTGGGCAATCTAAAAATAAATGTTGGTATGTTTCTACTTCTTTTTTACAAAAGGAACAAAAGTGATCCGACTCAAAACCAAATTTAAAGAGGTCCTGTTTCGTATATACAGCCCCTTGTAATAGTTTGTATTGAAACTCTCTTTGTTTACTACATAACATTGCATTTTTCACTCTTGTGAATGTTTCTTTCAATTCCCCCATTCCAAGATCATATTGACAATGCCTGTCTGTAACATGTAATGTGTAATCTTTTTGAAATTGTTCAATGAAGTAATCATATAACCGTCTAGACTTTAAATCACACAATTTCTGTAAACTTCCAAATATCATCAGTTCTATTTCAAAATTTTCAGTATCCACTTCCATAAAATCACTTTGCATCCACTCCTGTCTAATAACAGAAAATATTTTTTGAATCCTGAGCAGAAATTCAGTGGTAAAGCCCAAATTATAGAAATGTGATACTGGTTTTAAATGACCTCCTACAATTATATCTGATGCCTGAAATATACCTTTCTGAAATAGTTCAACATCAAAAATAATTTTATTACTGATACATATACACCTATTATTGAAAATAACAGGATTAATCTTATTTTCTCCAAAATGTCTGCATTTGTCTAATTCTTGCCATGCTTTCAACATATCTTTATAAAACATTGGTATACCATTCAGATTCATTTTATTTATATCATAATTACATAGAAATATAATTCGACCGCCCAATAATCTGAAAAAGTAGTCAAACGTTACTTTCCAACCTGAATATTTTTCACCATAAAGCAACCGTTTAATCCACATTATTCTCTGAGTTTTAATGAATACTTCGAAGTTCGTTACTCTAAGTCCCCCAACACAGTAATCTTGATATAATATTTTCCGTTTTATTCTGTCTTTCCCTCCCCAAATGAAATTAAAAGAAATCTTTTCGATTTCTTCAAAGATCCTATGGGGGACTGACATAAGAGAAGAAACATAATTCAGTTTTGATAATGCATACATTTTCAACAATTTGATTTTACCAAACATTGTCAAATCTCGTTGTTTCCACCAACCGATTAATCTTTTGATTTTACTAAGAATTTCCTTATAGTTCAAATCATCTTTTATCTTGGAGTTACGTGAGAAATAGACCCCTAGGATTTTTATGTCTTGTACCCAATGTCCGAACAGAGGTAAACCCGGCCTATCACTTTCCTCTCCTAACCACATAAAATTTGTCTTATCCATATTTATCTTTAATCCACTCAATTTCTCAAAGTCTTTGAAAACTTTCTTCACTCTACAAATTGAATCCATATCTTTTAAAAACAATGTAATGTCATCTGCATACAGCACCTGTTTTATTTCTCTCGTCCCAAACCCTACTCCTTTAATACTACCATCCTTCCGAATATAATGAGCTAGTAATTCAATAGCTATTATGAACAAATATGGCGAAAGGGGGTCACCTTGTCTTACTCCTCTTTTAACCTCAAAATATCCAGTTGAGTGTCCCCCGTTCATCACACAACTACTAACATTATTGTAAAGAATTTTAACCCAAGAACATAATACTTTACCATACCCAAATAATTCTAATGCTTTCAATAAAAGCCTATGTGAAATACAGTCAAATGCTTTTTCAAAATCTACAGCAATTAAAAAACCTACTGGTTGATACAAGGATTGAAAGAACATGTCATCTATTAACCGCACCGCTTCCCCAATATTCCTATCTTTAACATAGCCCACCTGATCGTAATGAATAATATCCCCTTACACCTCTTTTACCCTTTTAGCTAATACTTTAGACAATATTTTGTAATCTACATTTAAAAGAGTTATTGGCCTATAGTTTTTCATATACAAAGGGTCTTTGCCATCTTTTTCAATAAGTGTAATTACTCCCTGTCTCTGTGAGCTTGATAATATCTCTATATCAAAACCTTCATTAAAAGCCTCCACTATGATTTTTCCTAAAACTGGCCAGAACGTAAAATAAAATTCAGCGGTGAAGCCATCATTGCCTGGTGACTTGTTCCATTTCATTTCCTTTACTGCTTGATAACATTCTTCCAATGATATTTGCCCTTCACAAAATTCTTTATTTTCTTCGTTTAATTTAGGCAATTCATGTAAAAACATATTTTCGATATCCTCTGTAATTTCACCATCTTTAAATGCATATAAATTCTCATAAAACTCCCCGATAATCTTCAAAATCCCTTTGCTATCTTCTACTCTCGAACACACCTTTAAGCCCTGACGAGAATAGTCGAAAAGCTTCTCCAGTTCCATTTTTTTCAAGTCAATTTCGTCCTGAATACTATTATGAAAATTAATCGTCAATCGATATTCTAAGTCTTTAATTTCTTTTTCCAATTTTTCAATGTGAGCTCTTCTAAGTTTTGCTTTTTCACGAGAGAATTCCATTATATGTTCTCTTAATTTCATTTTCATAAATTCCCAAAATTTCATTTTCACTAGTTATTTGACCCCGCCAAGTTTCCTCTATTTCAGAAATTTTCTTTTTAACCCCTTCTACAAAATCTTTATCATTGCACAAACTACTGTTTTGTTTTGTTTTGTTTTTTTTTGTTGTTGATAACACACATGCACACGCTGGTATCAATATGCCTATAGCACTTCATTTATTTGATGTACGATAAAAGAGCAATGTAGATAAAATGCCTTGCTCAAGGGCATAAGTGCCATGCCGGGGATCGAACGCCCGATCCTCGCATCTTCAGTCAAGCGCCTTAGACCACTGGACCACGGCACCTCCACTGTTGAACTTCCAATACGATTTCCCATAAATAAAACTATCGATTAAATTAAGGAATTCTACTCTAACTCCAGCATGATCAGGTGTAATAGAGGGCAAAATTTCGGAATTTCTTACCACCTTCTCTAATTTTGAGGAAATGAAGATATAATCTAATCTACTCTGAACTAATGGCTGCTTCTGTCTGAAAGTGAATTCCTTTTTATTAGGATGACGTTTACGCCAGATGTCAATTAAATCAAACTTATCAAGAAAATCTATCAGTGAGTCCCTATATTTGCTTTTTGAAATATTACTTGCACCCATGTAATCCATATCCAAATATCAGGGAATACTCTTGACTAGATACAGAAGATCATTCTATCCAGATAAGACAGAGAATCACATTGCATTTTTTCCTTATCCCTTGTGGGAAAATACACACTTCCCTTCATTTTCTTCCATAACTCGTGATATGCTCTGCCGCCATCTATTGAGCTATTTGGGAAAGGAAACGCGCAGCAGTATAATTGTAGCCGTAGAAATAGTTTATTTCGGTTTCTGTGTGAGTGAGTGCTTTGTATACAAAAAAATAAAATAAAATAAAATAATAATAAAAAAAGGATTGAGTGTGTGTGTGTGTGTGTGTGAGAGAGAGAGAGAGAGAGAGAGAGAGAGAGAGAGAGAGAGAGAGAGAGACAGACAGACAGATAGAGGATACAAGAATAAGAGGCAGAGGAAAATGGTTTGGGATAATAACCATTTTTGTTTAGAAAATGGTAAAAGATAAGTCACAAAATGAATAGATGTTTGGTACTACAGAATCGGAAAATAGCGTTGAAGAGAGGCATACTAAAGCTTTTCGCCTTTCTCTGCATTCTTGCAGTATACTCTGATGAGTGCAAGACGAAAATCATTAGTATGTCTCTCTCTTCAACGCCATCTTCCAAGTCACAAAATATTTTAACAAATCAAATAGGTGTGTATTTTTTTGGCAGGGGTATTCATAACAATAGTTTAGGGATAAAGCTGCTGCAGTGGCAGGATGATTATGGTGATGATGAATGATGATGATGATGATGACTCACTTCATTTATATTATGTGGAGGTGTTGTGGTCTAGTGGATAAGTCACCGGACTGTAGATCACAAGGTACGGGGTTCGAATCCCAGCCTGGCACGAACCTCCTTTGGCAAGACTCTAATCTACATTGGCCACTCTCGACCCAGGTGAAGTAAATGGATACTGGTAGGAATTTATTCCTTGAGGATTCAGCAGCTAGGCGGAGCCGGGGTAATAATCCAAAGCTCTTTGGAAGCGCATAGAGACATTGATAATATATTATACGCTATACAAGAACTGAGTATCATTACTATTATAATATGGCGCCATATATCAGTTAAAAATCACAGTTAAAGACGCAGGAAGTAGTGCAGCAGCAAGAGCAGATGAGGTAGTTAGTTGGTTTGGTGGTTTTGTTTTCCGTATAAAATACGCATTTCGTATAAATTCCGTATAAAATAAAAATCGAATACATACTTGTAAATGTAAAAATATATAATTAAGAATGAACAAAAACTACAGCTGGAAAGCTCTATTCAGAACCGTTGCCATAATTACCACAGAGATCTAGTAATACCGCTAGTAATGATATGATAATAATATAATGATGGAAAAGTAGTATAAAATAGTTCAGTTACAGTGCTTTTGGTGGTACCCGTGTTTTTTGGGGAAAACAAAATACGCTTATCTTTAACATGTTTAATACACAAAGTTGTGTAAACAAACCGTAAGATAATTTTTACATCCACATTGTTTTATCATATTTCACAACACGCTGGACTTAACAAAAAAAAAAAAAAAAAAATCGGATTGTGTGAATATCCAGTGGAGTTCTCGGAAATGACTCAAAAGAAAATATTCCATTTACGTCATTGCTAATGCCTGTATTGTTCAATACAGAAGTGATTATATATCCTCAAAACAAACTTCACTGACTTGAGACACTGAACCAAAATAATATTAAAGGTTAAAGGTGCTATGTCACTTTTGAAAGTATATTTTGAAAAATCTGTGCCAAAGTCCATAGAGAGTGAGATTATAATATGCTGTGGAATAATTATGAATATATATATATATATATATATATATATATATATATATAAAAACCTTTTGAAAATGAATGATTTTAGACTGATCTGTACACTGTAGAAGAAATAAAGATTCAAATTTACACCCAAACAAGTACAATATAGCAGTATTTAAAAAAAATATGGTGCAAAATTTTATGTATTGGGGTTCTTCAATATTATGCACCCATAATGCACCTCAGTCATGGGAGAGGTTCGTTTGTGTACCTTTTATGCGGGTCCGCTCGCTATTCATACGGAACGCTATTCATAGAAAACAGCTATTCATAGAAAACAGCTATTCATTTAACACGCGTTATGAATAGTGGTCCTTGTGAATGAAAGTCCTTATGAATAGCGAGGTAATTTGTGTATGGTTTGCTCGCTATTTAGAAGGACCGCTATTCATACAAAACCGCCATTCATTTAGTCACGCGTTATGGATAGCGGTCCTTATGAATAGCGGTCCTTATGACTACCGAGGTTACCCCCTTTTATGTACCATTGGTAATTCAGAGTGCAACGCGTAGGAATCGAACAATGAAGGGCCTTATGTGCAGGGGCGGCGCCAGGGTAAATAAAGGGGGGGGGGGGCAAAATGACGCGTATAGCAATGTCGCACGTCGAGGGTCTTGAAATAACAAATAGGACTATAACAGTTATGTCATAATTGCATGGCCTAGCCTTCTCTTCTCCATTTCCCCTTCTCTTTCTCCTTCCCCCCCCCCTTCTTCCTCTTTTTTTTTTGGTTTTTTTTTTGCTCGCTTGAAAAATGATAGGGGGGCGGCCGCCCCCTGCCCTCCTGTAGCGCCGCCCCTGCTTATGTGCACCCTCTTTGAAGTGTGCCGTAATGTACCGTTTGGGTGCAAATTTGAACATTCATTTCTGAGTGTGTATGGTAAGAATAAAATCCTTATGATGGAAATCAACATTAATTTTCACGTTGTGTTAATACTAAACTTTAATTTCCTTTTCTTCAAAACACTCAGGGACATTTTTCACGAACATGCCCAAATGTACAATTGTACCTTTCGGAGAGTCCAATGTTGTGGCCACACTTTAGATAATCACCACACCAATCGAAAATACAATCTTCAGTTTCAGTTTCAGTTTCAGTTTTATTTTCATTTCCAACAAAACAGTGATTTTGACAAGAAATCAAATATACAATTCATTATTCAATAACAAAATACATTTTACATGGTTTAAAATTATAAAATAGAAAGTATACATAGACATCCAGTATAATAGTATTTTTGTTGCTATTTTGTTTTTTGTTTTTTTGTTTTTGTTTTTGTTTTAAGTTAAACCTGTGGAAATGGAGGGATCCACTAAAAAGCAGAGCTTGTAGAATGTGGATCCCTCGAAATAATGACAAACGTATTTTTTTAACATGTAAATCTTCAGCGAGCAGAAAAAAAAGAAGAATGAAGACTTTTGAAATATTTTGGTACGTCATTATTTCCCAATCTCTGATACAATGCCCATAAAGATAAGAAAACGAACCCTTAATTCGCTCTGAGCAAACAAGAATTGCTGGAAAAATCAACCGCGGTACAATAATTGACAAGGGCATTACACCTCATCCGAGTTTCATCACATCTGAGAAATCGATTGGATGATTTGATGAGGAATACGAATAAATTGCATTGTACCTTTTCTGACTCCTTCGGTGTAGTGGTTCACGTTGTCATGGTGACAATAATGACAACTGTCTTATTCAGAAAGCATGTGTCACGCTTTAAAGTGATTCTACGTTTAAGACAGGGTGTTGGGACACATACAAATATTGTGGATGAACGATTACGAAGTCTAGAATAGGGGGGGGGGAGGGGAGAGGGCGAAGATATTCAGTATACCTATAAAGAGATTGAGAGAGAAAGAGGAGAGATGAGAGAGAGAGAGAGAGTGAGATTAAGAGAGAGAGAAAGAGAGAGAGAGAGGGAGAAAGAGAGAGAGATAAAAAAGGGGGAGAGGAAGGGGGAAGGGGAAGGGGTGGCAGAGTGGGAACAAAGTGAGACGGAGAGGGTAGGGGTCTAGAAGACGTCGGGAGATGGGTAAGAGAGAGAGAGAGAGAGAGAGAGAGAGAGAGAGAGAGGGTGGATACGAGAGAAAATATTGGGAGCAACGGTCCAAGACACAAAATCAAGAGAGTGGAAATTTATCCAGTGACCAAAGTTTAAAAGCAATCGTAGTTTTCCAAGTAGCAATCGCGGAAGGAAGGGCACGAGAGGACAGAAACACAGTCAATTTTTCTAATCACTAAATACAAATATCATAATTCATAAACACACATAATTATCTGAACCACTTTATCCAGGCAGGGCAGGGTCCATGGTATAAACAAACGAGATGAAGTTGCAACGCCAATAAGCATGCTTAAAGTCAAGTCGGGTCAAAGCAAACTTTTTTTTTAGTCTGAAGATCGGGGCCCTGCTTTATAAAACGTGTTATAGCAATAACAAGTTAAAACAACAGTCCTAAGCTACTGAAATACTTGCATCTGATTGGCTGGGAGCAAATTTGTCATAGAAATGGGGCAGTTGTTACTGATAATAAGCTTTATGAAATGGAGCCCTGCAGGACCGTTTCCTCTATTTCATCTGCCCCCTCCCCCCTGTATACCCGCTGAAAAAAAACATGAGGAAAAAGGGGGAAAATTAAGGAATTCGTAAACAAAAGGTCTTTTTGTGATCAGTCACTTACCCTTTATTTGTGGGGGAGGGGGTATAACCGCTGACCTTCCTTAAAAATTGTCAAATGCACTCATCCTCGACGTGGAACAAGTGAATTGAATGACTTCATTCTTAAAATCGGCCAAAATAATTTAAAAAGTACAATGAAATTTCTGTTTTTTTTGTATAATATCAGAAAAATAGACAACATCATAGAAGTTCTAAAGGAATATAGGCCCTTGAAATGAGCTGATGCCAGTAAGCTGTTTGGTTAAAAATCATGAATATGTTACACTTTTGTACTTGAGAAACTTTGTGAACGCTTCGCGTATATATCAACGAAGGAATCGCTTTCCCACTGTCTGCGATCAAGTCTATACGCAGCGGTGGATGATGCACCCCAGTTGAGTTAGCATTATTGTTCCCATTTCATCTCGACAATACAGAAGTGGTGGTGGTGTCCCATTCTTGCTCCCTGAAGTTGGACTTGGGTCAAAAAGAGTGGCCCTCTGACGTCACATTGACGTCACCTTCCAAGTACTGGTATTCATTAAAATGCTTGATAACACGGGTGCGTTCCAGTTTGCAACCTGTTTTTTTTTTCAGTGACATCTAAACGTGCACTAACTGTTTATGAATGGAGAAGTATTTGATGACTTATTTCATGACACAGGTTTTTGCACTTTGGAACCATCATCCATTAAAAAAAAAAGTTTATTTTATCAACATCGTTTGGACGTGAACTTACACTGGAGATGGCTTGTTTATGATATTTTGGGGCTGTTTTTTTTTTAAATAGTGCTTTTTATAGAAGTACATAATGATAATGATGATGTTGGTGTAATGTACATAAAATAACCGTGAGAATACTGAAATTTGTAAGACATGCTGGAGAATAGATATTCTCCCTAAATTTTCCCTTCGATATGAAACTTGCAGAAAATTATGAAAAGGTTTCGTAGGGTTAAACTACATAAAATTACGTAATGAAGCGTGTGAATTTCTTTTATTCTGAGACAAAACTGGAATTATTCTCTTTTAACATAAAATTATTCTGAGATAAATTGGAATTATTCTTCTTTCTTTTTGGGGGTAATTAACTAACTTCTTAATGGACATTCTTGACTATTTTACAATTCTCTTCTGGTTCAAGTTTGTCGAAAGATCGGGACAGTTAAAATGTCAAGTTTTCTGAGTGTAGTCACGATGTACTTTTACACACATTATTTTAGCGTTCGCTAATCTGAAGAAAAAAACAACAAAACAACTTTTTGGGTCTTTCCGAAAAAGTCGGAGCTAAAGCTGGAAGTTCATAATTTTTATCATTTATAAAGATGGTGTAACTTTCTTGTACAGTACATCAACTTGACTTAACACCAGTAAGAGCACTGACACTCAGTAATACCATTTGGTGTCAGTTATTAATACGGTATAGAGTGTTGCACCGTTTGATTACAACGTCAAACACCATACGTGTTCCAATTAATAAAACGTTAAGGTACTATTTTATTTTTAAATATAGTACAAGAGGTATGTTAAGTACGAAAGGCGAGGTGGATAGTACATTGTTAAGTGCCAGAGGCATATATAGGCCTACAATATTAAGTCCCAAGGTTATACCATAGCAAGGAGTTCTGTGATAACTCCTTGGTTATACTATGAAGACCAGACGCTTTCTTTGATAGTACCGTGTTAAGTACAAGAGGCAAGTTAAATAGTACCGTGCTATTATACCAGAGGCTTGTTAAGTACATTGTAATATCTTACCATTAAAACTGTACCTTACCAACAGTACGTTAGAGAACTTGAATGTTTACATCTCAGGAAATAACTTTGAACTTTGGTAGCGTAATGTGATCAACATCTGTTCGACCTTGTCCTTGGCTAAAACATGATCGGTATATCATCTATCATTGGTTTTGTTTTCCTTTTTTCTTTGTCTCCTGTCTAGTTGCACATATAACTACTAATGTACTTTTCTCTTTTGCGGTCTCTCTTCCTCTCTCTACAGTCTCTCTCTCTCTCACTCTCTCACCCTCTCTTTCCACCCTCTCTTTCCCCTTCCCCCCTTTCCATCTCTTCCTACCTTTGTTTATCTTCATCTCCATTTCAGCTTCTCGCCTTCTCTATACCCCTCTTTCAGTGTCTTTCATTTTCTGTATTTTCTCATGCTGGTCCAGAGCGCGTTGATAGAGAGAGTTGTGACACGCGCATAATAAGCATGCGCGTACGCGGTCTTTGTTTAAAACATGGCGGATTATGGAGCTTCCAATAGTTCCCTTTCACGTACATTCTCTATGAGAGGGAACTTTTTGAAGCTCCATGAAATGACTGACCAATCAGAAGCGACCTCCAGTGTCAGGACTCTCTGTATGGATCGCTCTGTGCTGGTCTGTCTAGCCCCCTCTCTCACCATCCTCCCCCATTTTCTCTCTCTTGATCTTCCTCTCCCCCCCCCCTCCCCTCTTCCTCTCCTTTTCCCCTCTCCCACACGCCTTTCCCTCACTTTTTCCCACTTTCTTTCTCTTTACTCTCTCTCTCTCTCTCCCCCCATGTTTTGCAATTCTCAATGCGTCTCTCCTTTTCCAATCTCCCTCTCTTTCAACTCCCCACGCACCCCCCTCTTTCTTTCTTTCTTTCTTTCTTTCTTTCTTTCTTTCTTTCTCTAATTTATCTCTTTCCCTCGTCATGCTCAAGTAGTTTTCAACTGGGACTGCAACTCAAACCTCACTCTTTAGAAAATTCTGTCCTTTCTTAGGATTTAGGGTCAGTTTGGGGCTCAGTGGTGACAATATCAAACACTCTTCATTTTGATCATATGAACCATACCCTATCCCAAATCACTGGTTGTTGGCAGTTTGCCGATATATTATGTTTGCCGTTTGGCACAGATCATACATTCTACAATGTTCCAATTATCAAAACATTGCGAATCATACATGAGAAAACAAAAATCGAGTTATTCATATCTGTGCCCGACCATGAAAACTATGTATGATTTAACATGAAAAACAAATACATGTATGCACGCAATATTATGATTTGCGGTAGAATGCGTAGGAAGTTTCTAACCCAAATCAAACTTACTTGTTATTACAGTGTTTATCATTGGCTAAAATGATAATAATAATAATAGTAATAGTAATAATAATAATAATAATAATAATAATAATAATAATAATAATAATAATAATAGTAATAATAACAGTAATAATAATAACAATAGCAATAGCAATGATAATATTTGTAATAATGATAATAATAATAGTAATAATAACGATAATGATAATAGTAACAATAATAATAATAATGATAATAATAATAATGATAATAATAATGATGATAATAGTAACAATAATAATAATAATGATAATAATAATGATGATAATAATAATAATAATAATAATAATGATGATGATGATGATGATGATAATAATAATAATAATAATGATGATAATAATAATAATAATAATAATAATAACAATAATAATAATAATAATAATAATAATGATAGAACTTCTTATCTGGCGCTTATACTATGCGCTTTTATGATAGGCTCCTGTGCATGTTTTATGGAATTATATAGAAGCTATAGTCTACATGATCGAATTTCTTTTTGCTTGTCAGAGATTTTTCGGACGCGTGCCCCCCCCCCCCCCCCCCTCCCTCCGTCAGAGAATCCTGGATACACCACTGCTTATCACCAAGTGAAAAAATAGCGGTTTCATGTATATTACTTTGAACACAGCAATCTTACTATTTGGTAAGCAACATTTTGATAAACTAATTTGCAATTCCCTATAAATGTATAATATTGGTGAAAATTAGTTTGGATTTGAAAGAACAAGATGAAAGCTACTTTCGAAATATCAATTTAAGGCAATTTCAATAGCCCTGTCTATCACCTCTAGACATGTTAGAAATGTGCGAACACTGCAATGGCGAATTACGTAATCCGAACATGATTTCTGTGGGCGGTACAATAGGCTTTTGAAAATGCCCTTGAGTTGAGTTATCGAAAGCACTTTTTATCGTTTTATATTAGATGGCAGATGCGATTTCATTGAAGATCTCCAATATAATAATTCGTTTAATCTGCTCTTCACAGAATCTTTGCAGAACGGAGGGAGCGGTAATTAAAAGTGCCTGAGCATCTACCAATGAAAATGATAATGATGATAATAACAGTAATAATGATGCATGGTCATACTCTAGAAAGTGAAGGCCACACTGCTTTATCTATTAGAAAAATGAGCAGGAAATTACAAAAAAGTACGACATAATCTCGTCTCCAATGTCATATTACAACTTCCTTCCTTCACTGAAAGAGAAGAGACAAAAGTTACAGGAAAAGGCATTGGGTATTTCAGCGAAATAGATACGAATCTAATCCCTACAGATGACTATTTTCATCTGTTCAGTTTCGATTTTATATACATGTAGGCCGTGACTGCAATATTAAGGATTATCCACTTGAAAAGGGGTCGTTTTTACCTCAAAAGTACATCTCGAGGACATTTTCCAGGAGGATTACACTCGGACCAGTGTACCCCCGGACAGCTAAACCATGATTACCTCCCCGGACTATATATTACCTGGACAACTATACATTTTGTACAGGATAATTATACCCCTAGAAAACGGAGAAACGCTACTCCTAAGAAAATGGATCCCAGAACTCCAGCTATTTCCCTCCCCCCCTCCCCCCCTCTCTCTCTCTCTCTCTCTCTCAATCTCTGTCTGTCTCACTATGTGTCTGTCTGTCTGTCTGTCTGTCTGTCTCTACTGATGTCCTTGCCCCTCCTTTCTTCCTTCACGATGGTGATATTTAATGAGAACATACATACTCGAACATGAGATACTATTACCCACCATTATCAGCAACAAAACATTATCGTAATAAAATACCCACTTCGGGTGTTAAGCCAACATTCAACGTTTCCAAGTACACGTACTCTATCTTAACTGACCTGGTACAGATTGTTGTTTTGATTTTTTAGAAATTTAGAGGAAGGTCGCGAGGAAGCAAAGATTTTGCCAGAAACATCTTCCGTTGCGGCCCTCGATTTGAAGGATTATTCTAGCAAAACAACGCTATACCCTTCCAATGGTAATTGTTGTATCACCTTTGACCTTGACTTGTGGACCACAGTTATGCCTAAAAACAAAACAAAGCAAAAACAAAACAAAGCAAAAACCAAAACAAAAGAATGCAGAACAACACCAAGCAAACAAATAGAATGAATCGTCTTGGTCATGTTGGTTGTGGCTTGTTGGTTTACGCGATGAGTTATTTTTATTACAAAGTCATGGTCTGAAACTGAGGAGGTCCAAGGTTCGTAACGAAGTCATATATTGATATATAGGCGTAAAATAATGATCACAAAACCTAGCCCTTCGATTAGGAATCGAAACTGTTGGTATAAGCTCATTCGCTGCTCAACTTCAACTAGTATTCTGTCTTATTTTCGGAGAAAGTTTTAGCCCGACAGTATAAATTACGAAGTTTCCTTAAAATTCAAAGGAATTGCCTAGCGTGGGTCCTGCCGTTGAGGGGGGCAGTGATGGTATGGGATGGGGGGGGGGGGGGGGGGGGGGAGATCTTCTCCTCTTCACGTTACCTTCTTCTCACTTTTCTCTTCTCCTTTTTTGGGGTTTCATTTTCGCCATTCAACTGAGGGGGGGAGGGGGGAGGGGCACGTACCCAGATACTGATTTGGGGTTGCTATTATCGAAAACAATATACGATTCAAATCTTCACATACTTGTACAAGTCCTTCCTTTTACCAAGGAGATGCTAGGCAAGCAATGAGGTACTAGACAAGCTAGCCTAGTACCTCCTTGCTTATATAGAATTTTGCACTATCTACTGTGCAACGCTGTACTTTGATAATATTATGATATTGTATGGATGTCAGGAAAATATGTTTTCCTCCTGACATATTCGCCCCTTGAAAAAAGAAAGAAATCCTTTTAAAACCCTCCTTTCATTCGGAGTACTTAGCCCAGTTCCATCCGTGAAACCCCCTATGACTAACATATATTTTTTGTTCATTATTTTGTCCTGCGACTGCACCCGCCTTGTACGTGCTGTATGTAAATCTAAACATTTTATTTAAAAAAAAAGAGAGAAATATCGGGGTTACCCCCAATCATTTACTCGTTTTGCAATTGCATTGTACCGTTGTGGAGCTATTCATAACCATTCTTGTAATTTGGTCCATATTCTTCGAACTATTTTGCCCATATAGAGCCTTATTATTCATAGCGTCGTTCGATTCAAACCCATCAACTGACGTGACTGAAGCCCACTATACCGTTTGTAAAGGATATAGACCGTGACTTTAAAGCGGAGGTTGAGTTCTGCGAAAGGTGAAAAATAATTTATAAACTTTTTCATTCCTTTTATATCAGTTTGGAAGAATATCATAACAGAAATGTCCCCTGAAAAAGGATTGCTCTTCAAGTGCCCTCATATTCGAAATATGACAACAAATAGCTGAAATGTTAGGACAGAACATTCATGCCACATGTGTGTGCAGCCCCATATAGCCATTTATGTGTACAGTGCATGTGCTTTTCAGCGAGATTTAGTCAGTTTCTTATCATTTTGATGATTCTAAAACCTCATAGTATATACACTAATTCTTATTTAGACATGATAAACCTTTCCCGATTGCCTTGAGACACTTTCTTTAACATAACCAGGGGCCCGTTGCACAAAACTTGCGTTTAATCGCACCTCCTAATGCGCACTTCTGACTGGCTGAAAATAAAGTTGCGTTTGATTTTCCTGAGTTGCGTTCAAACGCAAGTTCTGTGCAACGGGCCCCAGAACTCAACTTTATTTTTAAAGTAAAATGTGAGTTCTCGTAATGGAACCGAATTTTGAGTGAAACCGGGTTAAAGTAATTCTAAGTTGTTTCTTATCATGCTTATGCAGGAGCTGGGTTGTCTGGATCAGCAAAACTTGAACAAACCAGCAGAAACTCGCTCGAAACATGATGGAAATCACGTTATTTTAAAGGTCATGTAAAGTTTTGGTAAGCCCTCAAAAACTGTTTGTCAGATTTCTTCAATTTTTGTTGATAAATAGCAAGATACTAGCAATACTAAGACACTGTGAAGATTTCGCCTCCTAAAGTTTTAATATTAAACAAATAAGAGGCAAAAACTAATTTATGTGCCGGGACAGGCACGTAAAATCCCAACAAACGCAGTATGTGCTATACACAGTACACACACGTATAAAACCAATGATGAGTAGCTACACACAGTGCACACACGCTGTCTCTTTGCGAAGCCCCAAGATTGCTGTGCGGGGAGCCGTCGGGGTGGAAGGGTCCTAGCATGATGGCAGTGATCAAGCATTCCTTACAGATATTTACACTGAAATTCACCAGAAATCATAGATGGAATACCAAATGATATCTTACAGACATCTTTTGATACAAGGAGAACAACATGAGACTATATTTAACATGTTTCTTTCCAATTTCCTTTTTGCTACCAATACTCTACTTGAGCTTTAAAAGCCCAATTCTAATTTGCACATAAAGACTTCGTGTTGCGCATTATACATGTTCTGATGTTATGGGGAAGGACTACTAGCTAAATATCCTTAAATTTCTGTGCCAAACACTAAGCAATTATACATTTTCTACTATATAAATGTGTTCGACATTTATTTGTAGTCTTTAATAGACATTCAGTGCTCCTAGCACTAGATTATACGAGAACTTATACGACTCAATATTTTACCTTTAATTGCGATAATGATTGGAATTTCATTCATGTCGTAGGCTTTTATGATATTCATTTTTCATTCGGCTGACTATGCCTCAGGCATGCAGTCATGCTAATGCAGAGAATAATGCTACTGATCTGAATGCCAAAAAATTCGAAGTATACGACCAATATTAATGCGGTGATCCAACTTTTCTCTAACAATCATTATTTCACAGTATACCTTTCATTATCAAACAAGGTTTAATCAAAACCTTAATTTCAACTTTAATTAAGTGTAGAATGTTTCATGGGGTACACAGACCTGAAAAGCAATAGAATGTGGGACAAAATTTGCCTCCCCCTCTCCCTACCTTCCTTTCGGGTCTTTTACATTTCTTTCCCATTTTTTCCGGGGGGGGGGGGGGGCGGCACATGCCCCCTAATCCTCAGAGCTTCGCCACTGATTTAGCAATCAGGTACTAGGATACATAGAAGAAAAAAAGAAGAAATGGAACAAGAAAAAGGAAGAAGAAGAAGAAAAAGAAAAAAAAGAAGAAGAAGAAGAAGAAGAAGAAGAAAAAGAAGAAAAAGAAGAAGAAAAAGAAGAAGAAAAAGAAGAAGAAGAAGAAGAAGAAGAAGAAAAAGAAGAAGAAAGAAGAAGAAGAAGAAGAAGAAGAAAGAAGAAGAAGAAGAAGAAAAAGAAAAGAAAAAGAAAAAGAAAAAGAAAAAAGAAAAGAAAAGAAAAGAAGAAGAAGAAGAAGAAGAAGAAGAAGAAGAAGA
>CM046843.1:17511929-17516929 GCA_025618425.1 Heliocidaris tuberculata
CGGGGTTAACCAGCTGCATTATCCTCCTCTCCGTCTCTTTATAATTTTCCATCTCTTTCCTCTCCCCACTCCCCCCCCCCCCCATCTCTCTCTCTCTCTCTCTCTCTCTCCTCTCCTTGCTCCTTTTCTCTGTAGATTCTCGCTTTGTTTATTGATTGTACTTCCGATTTCATTCGGTCATTCATATCGGAAACCCTGATACAATCATGACACAAACCCGCATGTACTCTTGCAGTGGAATGATTGTGGAAATTCTGATGCACAATATTGGCAGGGTCATGTTGAATAACGGACAGTAATGCAAAGTATATTTGTAACCACCGATTGATTGCCCAATAACACAAACTGAGTTTAAAAGATTAATGACGTCACAGAGGTAAATGGCCTATAATTTATCGTCGAAGGAAACGATGATTAAACTTGGAATCTTCCGACGGAATGATTCGTGTGTGCGTGTTTACGACATTCATCAACCAGAAAACAAAAAATCGAATTCACATTTCAAATTCAAATAGTTCTTTGAAATAAAATCCTGACATAATAGGAATTATCGGATAAACGAAACATAATCTTATGTTGAATAAAGACACGCGCGGCAGCTTGAAAGGGTTCGATCGAGAGAGGCGTAGCGCAGGTCTCATATTTTTAAATTTTTTTTCTTCATTTATTTATTTATTTTATTTATTTATTTTATTTATTTTTTATTTTTTAATTTATTATTTATATGTATATTATATATTATTTTTTTTTTTTTTTTTTTTTTTTTTTTTTTTGGGGGGGGGCTCTTGTTTTACTTCCTCATCAAGTGGTATCAACAGTTACCTCATCGGAATGGTACTATGGTTTTTTTTTTGTTTTGTTTTTCTATTAAGCAGGTTAAAGAATGATCTAACATGTCGTATTCTTCTCACGATATTTTCTTTCTCCCTATTTCTTATACATCTACATTTCTTTATTTCTTTTGAGCGACAAGTGTCCCCGTGCCCCTCACTCACGCCATCCGCTACTGGTAACTGGTATTGGTTGGGGGGGGGGGGGGGGCAATATTGACTACACGTCAGTCGAGAAGTGATGTTATCTAGACTTTCAGTTTATTTTTTTCTCTTAAAAAACAACAACAAAAAACTGGTTAAAGCAAAAATACAAAAATGGGTTGATGGGCCGGCTCAGCTGTTTTACCTGTTCCCCGCCTGACTCCGAGAGGTCAAAGACTTTCAAAAGTGCGATGTCGCTTTAAAGCACAGACAGGGGGGGGGGGGGGGGGGAGGGAAGCCAAGACGGTTTTGGACCTCCAATATTCCCGCTGTACAAATTCACCAATATACCTGTTAACTAATCTTATGCACAATAATTCTTGAACAAAAGTTTCTCTTGACGACTCTAAAGCTTGCAAGTGGCTTGCCCGACATAGCAACAACTAATGTATGCAAAATGGATTCCACCCAAAGAGAGATGCCATTAAGCATTGCAGTTGCACTAAATAGTTGGTAACTAAGGGTTCCGGAGAGCAGTGGCGTATCTAGGTATTGTGGCGCCCTGGGCAAACTATCAAATCTGCACCCCCCCCCCCCCCCCTCATGCTCAAACTCAGATCAATGAGCATTTTTAATTTAGAAATGATGGCACTACGTGAAAATTAGTTTTAATGCACATATTAACTATGTGTTGTTAGCCTAAATTTGATGAATTATAGTATAAGCGAGGAAACAACGTGACCGACCGGGAGGGTTTTTTTTCACCCCTCAAATTGCAATTTCTTCAATATCCCGCTGTACAAATTCACCAATATACTGTTCTAATCTTATGCACAATAATTCTGAACAAAAGTTTCTCTTGACGACTCTAAAGCTTGCAAGTGGCTTGCCCGACATAGCAACAACTAATGTATGCAAAATGGATTCCACCCAAAGAGAGATGCCATTAAGCATTGCAGTTGCACTAAATAGTTGGTAACTAAGGGTTCCGGAGAGCAGTGGCGTATCTAGGTATTGTGGCGCCCTGGGCAAACTATCAAATCTGCACCCCCCCCCCCCCCTCATGCTCAAACTCAGATCAATGAGCATTTTTAATTTAGAAATGATGGCACTACGTGAAAATTAGTTTTAATGCACATATTAACTATGTGTTGTTAGCCTAAATTTGATGAATTATAGTATAAGCGAGGAAACAACGTGACCGACCGGGAGGGTTTTTTTTTCACCCCTCAAATTGCAATTTCTTTTCTCTTTTACCCTTAGAAAAAAATCCAACAGAATAAAAAACCATTGCTTAAGCATTTTGTCCTTGAATGGGGCGCCAATAACCCTCAAAGACCATAAATTTTCTTGTATTTATTCTCCTTTTCTTTCTCTCTTTTGCTTTTTTTTTTTGCGCCCCCTTCAAGTGCCGCCCGGAGCATGTGCCCCTCTGCCCCCCCCTTAGACACGCAACTGCCGGAGAGAACCATAACTTGAAATAAATTGAAACTCATTATATAGTTAACAGGTATATTGTTTGAATTAATTATGATTATGAGAGAACAAAGTTAAAGAGTGTGGGCGAGGTTTGCCGTAGAGCAATTAACCAAAACTATATCTATATTTGCACAAGCCTCCTCTTAAACTCATTCAGATTCATACCATGGATGACTTGGATGAGATCCATTGAAATTAATTTTGGAGACGAAACAATGGAAAGTGTAAATATCGCGGTCACACTTTGATTTCTATTATCAAAAATGTCCGGAAACTGTAATTAATAATAATACCTGCATTTATATGGCGCCTTTCCAGTTAGCAACTGATCAAAGCGCTTTACAATGTATTGTTACCCCGGTCATTGGATCCAGTTACGATTCTGCACTTATACTAGTGCAGAATCGCGATGTCCCAGGAATTTTTGTCTTTCTTTTTTTTAAATCTGAAAACAAGAACCCGTTAACATGGTTAATTCGAGATAGAGAGAGAGAGAAGTTAAACCATTACTTTGTCAAGGTTATGCATGCATTAAAACCCCGCCAAATAATTGATGACAAGATAATTGTTATTTCAAATTAGGGGTCATTCACCGTCATTGCACTCTTATAGTTCCACCAAATGAAGGTGTTTAAGTAGAATAGTTCATACGAAATGCAAACAAATGTGTGTGTATATATATTTATACTAACATTGACGTAGTCTTGGGTGGTTGGTTGTCATAGTATTTTCGTCGAAGACTTCATTCAGTGAATTCCATTTAGCGCAGGCGAAAGCAACCGCCATGAAGATGTTTACTGTAGCATGATTAATACGCGGTTACACAAAACCGGGGGGGGGGGGGGGGATTCGTTTTCATAATTCCGAAGGTTCGTAATGACACAAATTTCCCATAGCAGGGGGTTCATAATTCTGAAAATGAAATAGGGTTCATAATTCCGAACATTTGATGCAACAGAGCTATAACTTTTCGGAATTGCGAACCTTCGCAACTAAATCCTTTTTCATTTTAGGAATTATGAACCTTGTTTCATTTTCGGAATTACGAACCGTCGGGGTAAACGATCCTTCGGAAAAACGAACCTTCGGAAAAACGACATGTAACTGTTACAAGAGTCACAAATCGCTATCTTTCCTATACGTACATCATAAAACCTATTCTTTAAGATAAATTATAGTTTAGACATAATCACTTTTCAAGTTTATTTTGTCGACTCAGCCTATATAGGCATAGGAGAGGAGAAGAAACTCACTAGCAAGTGCACGAATAAAGCAATTACCCCGTGTTCAAATAGCCCCTGGCACTTCAGATTAATAACCACTGATAACCATTTCCAAAATACTATCATCAATATACCATTTTTAATTATTATATTATGACATAATAACCACAATGTTATGGTATCTTGAACTTTTCTGACAAAGAGTGAATCATATCAATATTATTTTCGGTACAACCTACTTTTTATGTTTTTGTTTTGTTGATCTTGTCACGTTCGTGACGTTGAAAGAACCGACGATGATTTTTGAGGTTAAAAGATCATTTTTCCCGGGAAACTGTGCCTGGTACGACTATTTACTGAGGTCTGCATAGTCTTTCCATTTCCAGACCCACTCATTTAATCAAAGTGTCTATCAATGATAACTGTTACTATGCACAATAGATTGTTATCAAACTTCGTTCAATTCATTTTTTAAATTGGAACTTTCAGTTTATTGTACAGGGCCTTTCATATTGACAGAGCTTCTCTGCTTAAATAAAACAAAAGTAAATAAATTAATAAAGAAGCTGTGTTTGATCGTAACAAAGTGATTCATAATCTAAACGTAATTACTTTACGACTTACACAAACTAGGGGGGGGGGGAGCCACGTTGTGTTTTTTAAAAAAGAAAAAAAAATAGTTATTTTCATTACCTCCCTACCCCCCCCCCCCCCCCCCCGGCACCGAACATTTCTTTTACCCGGTTTTACCCGGCTTTACCCCTCAGATAAAGATGAGTAAATAGCAGTCTGGATTTACAAGACTGCAATCATCTTTATGGTGTACGTATGGAATGAGAGGGGTTAGTCTACATCGTTCCAGACGCCATTAAATTCCCGTTTGATGAGAAAGGAATAATACTTACTTCCTTCTCGAAACCATGCGAGAGATTTTATGACCGGCACATTGGAGGATAATTTTTCAAAATCCTTCTCCAGGATATAAGGGCATTTTCTTTCCAAATTTCCAAGAAACATGTTATCTCATGAGCTAATCTCTAATTTTGCTGGCAAATTAAATTCAAAACTCATATTTACCGGAGAGAGAGAGAAGGGGGGGGGGGGGGGGGGAAAGGGGGTACTGCTTATACCATGCAGGGCCATGAAGTTTATGAGCGCCCCATGGGCAGATAAGGGATAATACTTATAGATCTGGAGAACAAAGTGAAACTATTACCTGCATTTTCTCGGAGATTTCCAAGAATTAGAGTATCTTTCGAGCTCATCTCTTATTTGGACGAGGGTTATGACACAGACACCAGAATAACTTTTCTTCTCTCATAAA
>CM046843.1:17521929-17574429 GCA_025618425.1 Heliocidaris tuberculata
TAATTTGAAAGAGGGCGGGGGGGGGGGGGGGGGTGATGGCTCTAAATAATCGTATTCTCTTTCTCAAGGTGACTTGCAACGTTTGTTATAAGTACCTCCGTATCCGGACAACTACCCCCTGGACAATTACCCCCCGGACAACCACCCCCGGGAAAACCACCCCCTGGACGACTACCCCCCTAGGACAACTACCCCCAGGACAACTACCCCCTAGGACAACTACCCCCCAGGACAACTACCCCCAGGACAATTACCCCCCAGGACAACTACCCCCCAGGACAATTACCCCCCGGACAACTACCCCCCGAACAACTACCCCCTGGACAGCTACCCCCGGAAAAATTGTCCTGGGGGTAATTGTCCTGGGGGGTAGTTGTCCTGGGGGTAGTTGTCCTGGGGGGTAGTTGTCCTGGGGGGGTAATTGTCCTAGAATCAAGTACCTCATGGCATTCGTAGAGAATACCATAGAGAGAACTGCAGCCATCATTTGAATAAAAGAAGAAAACAGTGTCAAATTGAATATAGATAACGCATTTCCTAGCATGCTGCTGTAGTCAAACGGTGGAACGCATAGATTCGCCCCAATTTCCCCCTTAGTTTATCCAACATAAAAGCGAAGGAAGAAACAATAAATCATTAAATGTAAAGTCAATATTATATTTCCAGAGAAATGCCCTTTTAAAGCTGTGTTTGTGCAAGGGGGGGGGGGGGAGGGGCATATTATTTATTTGAAATTATCTCCAGTAGACCTGTCAGCATTTTTATGTGTAGATCGGAATGATGAATGAGGGACACAATTTCAAAGTCGTGATTCTATTTTATCCATTTTATCATAATATTCGGGCGCGCGACGGTTGAACCCTGCGCAGCGACGAGGGTCGATTTCCAGGTAATGCCTCCACGGAAGATTCCGCGGAAGAAGCCGGTGGGGAGACAGTAGAGCCCCGGACAGGGGTTCTCCCTTCCTTTCTTATCACTCTACGTTTCGCCGAGGCGAGCAAACAAAACGTGGATATTTGTATGGAACGAGAATGTTTGCACAAGACGATAATGTTTGAACAAAATGAGAATAGTTGAATGGGGCAGGTAAGTGACTGTAGAGTGCACAGTCTTTTGTTTGCTCAAATTTGTTTAATCAAATACCAGTGAATTAGCGAAGGTCATAACAATATACGAGCTTCATGCTTGGGAAAATGTATACATTTCATAATTTTCACATTCAGGTGTGGTTTTATTTCCCGCCTGTAAACTGATACACAAAATTAAGAATAATAATTAAAAAAAAGGTTTGGTTGTTCTTTGCAGAGCGATTAATAAAAGGACTCTAGACTTTCCTGAAGTCTGGTGATAATCATGCTTATAAATGGTCATAATTATATTAACTGTTTCTTTTAATACGCCTTTTTGCTTAAACTTAAAGTAACCGATTCGGACGCTTTGCACTGTATTACCGCAACGAGACATTTACATTTCTGCACTTCATGTGCGCAGTCTCCCCTCCACTGGGGAACATTCCAGTCAGTCGCCACAATGTATTTCACAGGTGCATGGGCATGCACTTCCCAACCACAATTTGTTAACGACGTTCGCATCCTACCCCGGATCCTGGGTGGAGAGAGGCGATGTGATTAAAAATGCTTCCTTGCTTCCTACTCGGACCAAATTGGTATAAAAAGGTTAATTCCCCTTTCAAGTCCTATCAAGATTACATGGGAGAAAACCTGTATTAAGCGATTCCCATACTCGTCAGATGATTCTAGTACAACTACCCCTTGGACAACTACCCCCGGACAACTACCCCCGGACAACTACCCCTTGGACAACTACCCCAGGACAACTGCCCCCAGGATTACTACCGCGAAGACAACTACTACCAGGACAATTACCCCCTCGAAAACTACTACCCCTAGGATTACTACCCCTAGGACAACTACCCCCAGGACATTTACCCCCGGACAATTACCCCCAGGAAAATTATCCCCCTCCCCCTGCAATGACGATTACCCCCAAGGATGATACCCCCGACATCTGATCCCCACGGAAACTCCTCCTTGAACAACTACCCCCGGAATCCTGAGGGGGGGGGGGGGGGTAGTTGTCCGGGGGTAGTTGTCCAGGGGGTATATTGTTCGGGGGTAGTTGTCCAGGGGTTAGTTGTCCGGGTGTAGTTGTCCGGGAGGTAATTGTCCTAGAATCATCTGAATGGATTGCTTGGAATAGTCTTCTCTTCTCCATCTCTCAGTCTTTTTTCCTCTCCTGCTCCTACTCCTCTTCCTTCTTCTTCTTCTTCTTCTCCTTCTTCTTCTTCTTCTCCTTCTTCTTCTTCTTCTCCTTCTTCTCTTTCCTCTTCTCCTTCGTTCTCTCCTCGTTTTCTTTTTCGTTCTCCTCCTTTTTTATGCTTGTTGTTGTACTTCTCTTTTTCCTCCTCTTCCTTCTTCCTTCTCCTTCTTCTTTTTATGTTTCTTCTTCTTTTTCTTCTTCTTTTTATGTTTTTTCTTCTTTTTCTCCATCTCCTTTCTCTCCTTTTCACTTTCTTTATCCCCCCTCTCTCTACCCGACTCTCCAAATCCGCATTATCATGATTATCTTCACCCTCCTTCCCCTCTTTCTATTCCCTCCTGAACTCGACATATGTGGTGTAAAATATATTTTCCCATTATATATGTTGAGCTCAGAAGAAGGAGCCATTTTGAAGCAATTTTGCCAATTTGAGGATCCCCATAGAAAGTAAAACGAGACTTTTCAAACTTCCATAACTCTCTCATTTTTTAACCAATTTTAATGAAACTTTTTGTAAAGTGCTTCTCTGAATTCTCACTTTCCAATAACACTGATTCTCTCTTTGGGTTTTGGTTTCCTTTAACAACTCCGACCCATTCTCTATATCTATCTCTTACCCATCTTCGTATGAAGAATTAAGATGAAATTAAAGACCAATAAGAGGATGTAAAAGCATAATTGTATTTTATTTATATAATGAGTCCATGATGTTAATGTATTTCAATCACTTTAAGATTTCCCACCTATATATTAATGCATGTTAATTGTTAAAGCATAAAAGCTTAGGACTATGTGAAACATTATAGCCCTTTCATTAATTCCTATAAAGGTAATCCTATATCTAGCAATGAAAAGAGAATGACAGAGTGTATATAATGACCAATTTACCTATATCCCCTATCAAAATGTCCCTATTTAGCTATCGTCTTTTTGCAAAAAACACTACCTCACAAAATAGTATCGTTTATTTTCAACAACAACAAAAAAATATGCCCCTAAATTGCTAAAAAGCTAGACAATGACCGTGGGAACCAACTACGATTATTATACAAATATTAAAAGCATGCTCGTCTTGAATGGGTCTTGTATATAATTATATTCCTTGATATATTTGTCATCTTTGCAATATAGGAGGTCTCCATGGAGATGATAATTTTCATTTTCTTTGTAGTTCATCTAATCGGAGGTCAAATTGACCGCACATACTTCAGGCGGGGAATCCCCGATGATTTTTAAAATGATATCATTCAGGCAGTAATCTTGAACATTGCATCACCGGCATACAGTCAAACCCTTTGATTAAACAACGTTATCTTTCACAGGCACCTGCTGTTAAGTTGACCGTAGAGCGTTATGTAATGTTATCTAACGGATAAACCAGCATTACAATGGAGAATTATGAAATAGAGAGAAAAAGAGAGAGAGAGAGAGAGAGAGAGAGAGAGAGGCGGGTATGAATGTTTGTTTCCTAATTTCTTGCAAAATAGAACTGTAGTGCCCTATTTTCAGCTCCTCCTGACGGGGAAGGCGGCGGGGGGGGGGGGGGGTTAGGGAGGGGCTCCAAGACCACTTCCTGCACCTACCCCCCCCCCCATCTCGGCTGTGACTTTTCGAAAAATCGCTGCATCTTGTATAATGGACCGTGAATGGCGTAAAGAGCACTATCTGCATTGTCATTTTTGTGGGAAATCACCCTTTTTTCATCCAAATCACTGACATAAACTTAAATAAAATGCAATAATGTATTTGTAAACTTTGCAGTCATTTGTACAAAATTGTACAAAAAGAAGAACAAGGAAAAAGAACAAAATTATCAGTTATTATTGTCGTAAACTTTTGATGTGTTTTACGAACACTGGCAGATTAAACACAAGATAAATCCAGAAATCCTCTTTAAAGACGAACTAAATTATTTAATGACGGACTGCTATCAGTTAACATTTACTTTTGAATTGAATGGGGTTAACAATTATATTTGGGAGGACTTAAATTTCGGACAAAGTAATCCCTTTTCCAAACATTTCCGAAAAGCAATATAATGGAATTTTACTCGATAACCTTATCTTAGAATCACGATGTTGATATCTATTAACAGATTATACTGCGAGGACAATTAAAAAAAAAACTGAACTGATGTCTGTTATGGGGGGACATCCTAATAGATTGACATCCCCATGAGACCGACAACCCACGAAACCGATACCCTAATAGGCCACGAGAACGACATCAACAAAAGGTTCACTAGACCGACAGCCCACGTCAGGGGCGGATCCAGGATTTTGTATAAGGGGGGGGGGGGGGGGGCACACAAATGCAGGCTTGTCAATTTTGCTTGGAGGGAGACCCGTATTTTTTGGTCTTGCCAGCTCGCGAAAAGTCGCTCAGTGGGGGGGGGGGGGGGGGGGGTCTACTTCCCCTCCATAAATCTCTGACAAACAACAACAACAACAACAACAACAAAAAGTTTGGGGTTCCAAAAGGGGGGGGGGGGCACGGGCCAGATGTGTCCCCCTAAATCCACCACTGACTGTAGGATTTCACTATTATTTCATCGTTATCATGGTTATGGTGTAATACTGATTCATCTCAAATAATTTCATGATGTTTGGAAAACATCGCAAAAGGGATATAAGAGAGAGGAAGAGAGAGAGAGAGAAAGAGAGGGAGAGAGAGAGGCAAAATGATAAGGGAGATTACTTTTCTGCTGTCCATGCGGTCTATTAATCTCTCTAGATTAACATCGTGATTTAAAGGGGAATTCCACCCTAATATCAACTTGGTTTTAAAAGAAGCAGAAAAATTAAAGAAAAAGATCAATGAAAGTTTTAGCAAAATCCGATAAGAAATAAGAAAGTTATGACTTTTGAGGTTGTAATCAATCAAACACAAATTGACAACTCCGTGACGTATCTTGCGAGCTCCTCTTCCATCAGCCCTGTACTGATAAAATCATAAATTTCAATTTTCTATAAAGGAAATATTTTATCATGCCTGCACCCTAGATATAATCATTTCACTTATGCTTTTACCCAAAACCTGTGTGATACAAATCTATTCCCTCATCAAAAACAAAGAAAATAAAAATTTATGAATTTTTGTGTGCAGAGCAAATGGGAGAGGAGCTCGCCAATTTGTGTTTGATTGATTAAGTTTGAAAAAAAAAAATCATAACTTTCTTATTCCTTATCGGATTTTGCTCATACTTACATTTATCTGTTTCTTGAATTGTTCTGCTTTATTAAAAAACAACTTAATATCAGGGTGGACTTCCTCTTTAAGAGACCCGTTGATACCTATGGAGACACGGTTCGTTGTTATAGGAAGTGAATTTCCGGACGATCGTGCATGCATGAGATGACAGGATGTGATAAAAGTAGGCTACGAAAGTAGAACGTATACAATATATTATCGTGGTTAAACAAAGAGAAGATTGGTATTTATCATGAAAAAGTGAAAATTCATCAACGCTGTATACTTTGTTTTTACAATACAAAGCATAAGTATAAAAAACATTAACAATCATTTGAAAAATATATGTAAAAAGAATTTGTGTTGGCACTGCTTCAACAGTCTACAAATATAGTGAGCATGAAATTGCTTCAGATTTTTTTATAAGATTTTTTTTTCAGATTTAAATTTTATTTCATTTCATTTTCATTTTTCAAAGTGTATAATACAATATCTAGTGTGCAATGAACACTATACAAAATGATTGACAACACAACTAAGTGGAGAAACATTTTTGATTATTACAAGCAAAATAAAGATCATTAACGTTTGAATTCATTCAGGGGCGGCGCTACAGGGGGGGCAGAGGGGGCGACCGCCCCCCTATGATTTTTCAAGCAGTGAAAAAAAGAAAAAAAAAGAAGAAAACAGAAGAAAAGGAGGAAGAAAAGGGAAGAAAAGGGAAGAAAGAAGAAAGAGGAGTATTAAAAAGAGAGGTCTTAAACATATAACTCTATATTACCCCTGTTATTTAATGGAGAAAAAATATGACGTCATCTTTAGGTCGTCTTGCCCCTCCTATCAAAATACCCTGGCGCCGCCCTTGAATTCATTTATACCCAAAGCTGTGTGCAGTGCTTTTCATTGTTTGAGATTTTCAAGAAGAATGAGTATATATGCTATAATTGTGATGATTCTTAATAATCACATTACACAATCATTTAATCATTAAATTGTTACTTTTACAGTGCAGTCACATGACCAGTACTCAAATTCTCTTTAAACTTTTCGATTTACATTCTAAAATTTTCTTGTATAAAATGAAATATATCTTTAAGATCAATATCAGCTTGATACATTGATATTTTATGCAAAACAGTAATGGTTAAATGTGTTATCCGATAATTTTCACCTCATTTGTACCCCCCCCCCCCCGTCCGGTGTGCTTTTCATAACTTCTGAAGGGGAAAATGTTATATCTAAAATTTTGCTTTTCTTGAGAGCATAGAGTTTTCATCCGATGTTTGTTTTGCATTGGTTATCTTTATGTCACAGACACTGTCATGCATGGACATTGCATGGATTCCGTGAATGTTAAATAGTACATTTTGGTTTAGCATGCGTTAAATAATGCCCCCCCCCCCCCCTCTCTCTCTCTCTCTCTTCAATTCTCCTTTTCTATTCCAAGTCGCATTTGGAATCTTTAATATTTACCAAAATAATCAGAAGGCTATACATCAAGCATGATAATGTACATATAGGGTATATAGACACGCCGAGATGTTACACCAAAAAGAACAAAAACCTTTTTTTTTTTAAATGTTCGCCAGTCGAAATTTAGAGGTTTTTCTCAAAAGGCTACGGTAGTACCGAGAATGGTTATGCCGGGAGAGCAAAAGGGAAATCCCCGATTTCGTCATTGGTAATCAGGCCGTGTATGGAATGCGAGCATGCGGTTTTGCTCGCCCGCTCCGTGTCAGGGTCAATGTCGTCTCAGTGAACCCCCCCCCCCCCCCCCCCCTCCCTCTCGCTCGCTCTCTCTCTCTCTCTCTCTCTCTCTCTCTCTCTCTCTCTCTCTCTCTCTTCTACTCCTTTCCTTTCGTCCGCCTGGGTTCGAGAGGTGATCGTTAACCAGCGAGGGAGATCGGAATTTTACTCTAGAACTGTACACGGTACATGACTGTATATAATTTTCAGAATGTCAAAGAATAATGAAATATCCGCGGTGTGATGTGTAGAATATCAGAAGATTTTTCATCTCCCCCTCTCTCTCTCCCTCTCGCTCTCTCATTAATTCTCTTTGGAATTCATTTTCTGCTGTTTGAAGACTTTTCTCGGATATACATGATTATGCATGATTTATAGAGTAACATGAACCGTCTGTAAATAAGAATGATTTGGAATTTCGTCCTCCCCCTCCGTGTTTATCTCAAATTCGGCTGACACAATAATTATGTACATTAATTAAAAAGAAAAGGAAGAAGCAAAAGAAGAAGAAGAGGGAGGAGAAGAAGAAGAAAAAGAAGAAGAAGAAGAAGAAGAAGAAGAAGAAGAAGAAGAAGAAGAAGAAGAAGAAGAAGAAGGAGGAGGAGGAGGAGGAGGAGGAGGAGGAGGAGGAGGAGAAGAAGAAGAAGAAGAAGAAGAAGAAGAAGAAGATGAAGAAGAAGAAGAAGAAGAAGGAGAAGAAGAAGAGAAGGAGAAGGAGAAGGAGGAGGAGGAGGAGGAGGAGGAGGAGGAGGAGGAGAGAAAAAGAAGAAGAAGAAGAAGAAGAAGAAGAAGAAGAAGAAGAAGAAGAAGAAGAAGAAGGAGGAGGAGGAGGAGGAGGAGAAGAAGAAGAAGAAGAAGAAGAAGAAGAAGAAGGAGGAGGAGGAGGAGGAGGAGGAGAGGAGAAGAAGAAGAAGAAGAAGGAGGAAGAGGAGGAGGAGGAGGAGGAGAAGAAGAAGAAAAAGATGATGAAGGAGGAGGAGGAGGAGGAGGAGGAGGAGGAGAAGAAGAAGAAGAAGAAGAAGAAGAAGAAGAAGAAGATGAAGAAGAAGAAGAAGAAGAAGAAGAAGAAGGAGGAGGAGGAGGAGGAGGAGAAGAAGAAGAAGAAGAAGAAGAAGAAGAAGAGAAGAAGGAGGAGGAGGAGGAGAAGAAGAAGAAGAAGGAGGAAGAGGAGGAGGAGGAGGAGGAGGAGGAGAAGAAGAAGAAGAAGAAGAAGAAGAAGAAAGGAGAAGAAGAAAGGAGAAGAAGAAAGAAGTTAAGCAAGAACCCGTCAAGAATAGAAATAAATACAATTCCACCCTTATCTCTCGTCGTTACCTCCCTCTTCTCATCACATCTTCTTGTCAGTGTCATCTGGGGAGCGTTTCATCAAGCGTTTTGTCAGTGATTTTTACCGACAACTGTTATAAGCTACTGAAATCCTTGCATCTGATTGGCTGAGAGCAAATTTGTCAGTAAAAATCACTGACAAGACGCTTGATGAAACGCTCCCCTGATTAGTCCACATCATCATAATCTGTCGGGTATCATATAGAACCCGAAATTGTTACATAATCTTCGGTCAGTATTCTACTAATTCAACGCTTGGTCAAAGCTCATCTTTGACTAAAGGAAAACTTAGACATTGGTCTAACTTCCTTGGTTATGTAAACTCGACTTAGGACCCACGGTCGGGTTCAAATTTTAGCAGAATACGTGCCAATGATTTTCCAATGTTATCAATGAAGGCACCGGCGGCACAACTCGACCAGAATTACTTATATGAGTTTCTCTCAAACTAAAGTTCCAATATTACCAGAATAAAGATAATGTTGTAAGAATGAAAAGGAACGCGTTGATGTTGAGGGGAGGGGGGGGGGGGGACCCGCAAGAGGAAAAGGAGGAGAAAAATAAGCCTCACAGATGTTAGGGAAACGGCATAAAGGGATGTTTTTCTTAGAAAATGCTGAAATAAAATAATGATATAAACTAATAAAAAGAAAATTAATGGCAATATATTCAATCGTTGATACAAGAGAGCTTCCTCGAAAGATATGTATATATCAGCCTCTGGGAATTCGAACTATTTGTGAATGGATGATTGTATTATGTTGTGTTTTTTTACACCACTGCTTCAAACTTTCAGCCACCCGCAGTATCGTGAATGGATTCTCCTTCAAACGTGTTCGTGCATGTGAAAATGAAAAGAGCAGTTCAATGATGTATTGCCTGAAATAAATTCTAACAATACTCGCTGTCACTTCTGCAGATTATGATATTTCATTGTCGTCGAAATGAAAATTGTGTATTATGTACCGGTATATGACATTCAAAGGCAATGGCCCTAATTATTTTCACTCTATCGGCGGATGTTTAACTTAAAGTGAATGAAAATCATATCGTGTAGCTCATTTCCACGTAAAGTATTACTGTATTCCTCAATAGAAGTATACGATGCTGTCTTTTTAAAAAAGTTATTTGTTGGGAACAAAAATATATTTCTCAGATTAGCAAGGATAGTCGAAGCTTTTAGAAAAAATGCAAGCTGTGATTTTGAAGCCAGATTGAATATATCTCTAAAATGGCTACACACCACGAGACTGACTGCCCAGACCGACAGCCCACTAGACCGACAGCCTATAAGAGACCAACAGCCTACTACGAGACCGACAATGTCGTTCTGTTCTGAAAAGTATTTCAGAACGCCAAAGAGAAGGACAGCCCCCGAGACTACTTGTTGGCCCCTTCGGACAACTTTCCTCATGTTCTTAGGGTTCCCCTTGATCGACATTCTGTTGGGCTGTCGATCTGATGGGCAGTCGGCTTAAGCGGGGTGTCCAGTCTCCAAATATGCTCCGTGAGGGCCAGCGATGGATCCAGGATAATCTGTCGGGGGGGGGGGGGGGGGGGAGAAGTGGCTTTAAACAGGCCAAATATATTTCACAAACCGTTTTAAAAAAACCCAGAAAGAAATTCTTAAGGGTCCTGTATATATATATATATATATATATATATATATATATATATATATATATATATAATATAATATCATTATTTACGGGATTTATGAGATTTCCCCTCCCCCTTTTTACCAGATTAAACTACGTTAAATCAGTGCCCGAAAAATCACGAGCTAATGCTTACTGAGGTAACTTTGGCCCCCAGCCCCCCCCCCCAACATAATGAATAAACATGGTGCTACAAAACACTTCATAACTACATGACAAATAAAAACCTCAAATCTGATAATTACTATGCGATGCGAAAAAAACAAACAAAAAACAAAAGGTGATGAAAAACGTTTCGGAGTAATAGTATTGACTTTATACGTTGTATTTGTAATGAGTTATCTCTGTCAATATTTGTCACCCGTGCTTGTAGACATAGTAGTTAATAGGAATATCAATATTTTCTTCTAGCAATATTTAATGGAGATATGGTCAATAACCTCTAATTAACAGTCTATAGGAAATGTATTACATATTGGCCTATAGGCGGAGTAATATTTTGTTTATTTCCATAGCACGTCGACCTATAAAACTTTTAGGTTTGAATAGCAGTGATGATAATAAATCTTTGATTTGAAATTTTAATAGTGCCTTTTCAGTTCCAGGAAACTGATCAAAACACTTTACTGTCAAGCAATGTCTTAAACATTAGTACTGGCTAACGCCCACAAGTCGGCCTGGTGGGCTGTCTGAAAAGTTATCAGAGGCCCGTATTCTCGAAAGGGGCCCAAGTATTAGGCCTGGCTTAACTTAGGCCGCTGATTTATGGAAGGCCATTTGTCATTTCCATAAGTCTCGTATGAATGACTATATTCATGTAACAAAATAAAGAAACAAATTTATTTCCTGGCATGAAATTAGCATCAGAAATCAGTTTTATCGAGAGGTTTTTATATTTGCATTTAGTTCCAGGACTAGACGGAGTCTATGGTGATTTTTAGGATTAAAAGAGGGTGAAATCTGGCTCTCCATAATTCAGTGGCCTAAAACTACTCACTACGGCGGGGGCTTAAAGTTGGGCATCTTTCTAGAATACGTCATGAGATCGATGACCCACGAGGCCGGTAGCCCGCGAGACCAACATGTTGGTACCGAGGGCCGTTTTGACAATTTTCCGAGGGTTCACAAGACCGACAAGAACACCTGTCGGAGATAAGCAACCAGGGGACCTACGGCTTAACTCTTGCAGGACAGGATTTTTTAAAGGGATAAATTGATCACATTTTCTTCTTCAAATTGGCAACAATAATATTTTTCTTTTTGTGCTTCATGGTTCTAATGAGGTGTAATATCTTTGAAAATAATATACATAGTAAGGAATTTTGTCGAAAAGTTGAAAAAAATTGCAAATTTTTATTTACCCCCCAGAGATTTTGAACTTCCCAATGCATTGCCAAGTTGAGGATTTTAAAGCTTAATCTCGTTTTTTTTTAATTACTGTCATCAAACGCAGTATGGTCATGCAACAGGAATGGACATAGTGTGTTCACAAAACTTTTTCTCTTTCTACTCATGCATCTGATATATATATTTTTTAGAGCTCTGAATCAAAAGCTATTGAGCCAAACCACAAAATGTGATCAATTATTGTCTTGAAAGGGTCCATTCCTGGCTTGAGACATTGTCGTTTCCATCGCACCGTATAGGACTGTTTCATTGTAAGTCCATCCCCCAACAAGCTGATTTGATTTATATAAAAAGGGATAAAAATGGTTGGAGGAATAGACTATACTCAATGTTTTTTTTTTACCGAGGTCATCCTCGCTGACCCTACATGCGTTGTCAGAGGGCCCCGGCCCACAAAGTATATATACCTGTAAGTTTCGTATACAAATTCGTAAGTTAGCAATGTGAAGTGAATGAATTGATGGGACCATCTGGGTCATCCCCAGGCACTGCAATATGAGGAAAACGAAAGGAAAAACGATAAAGGTAGAGACTGAGAGTGGTGTCAATAAATCCCGAGCAGTCACTGAAAATAATGATAGAAATCGTCCAAATGAATCGACGTTCTTGGAAAAGCTACGTACGTTTTTGTCTTGGGGGAAAAGATATGAAAAAGAAGTATTTTGCATCTCAGTAGTTCCTCGTCGAAGCCTACATGAGGAAAATAGCAATGTTTCATTTCATGTTATCACTAAAAACCACAGAGGGGACTCGCAAAAGCATGAAGTTTGTTGACAAGAGAGCTTCCTCTTCTATACTAAAGAAAAAACAAAACCTCAACAGCAATGCCAACAAAAAGAAAGGAAAGAAAGGACAAAGAAAGAAGAAGAAGAAGAAAAAAAAAGGTCAATTTTCAACGCAATCTTGTACACCGAATAACAAATTTCATGAAGTTTTAAACCGATTGTGATAATCTTATCTTTCAAATAATCACGTGATTGGCGAGATAGGACTTATTTGTCTTACCAGTACCGAGAAATCATTAAAAAAAGTCATAAAATGTTAGATTATACGCTTAAAATGTGGATTCGCGTCGAGGGGGCTATAAAAAAAAAAAAAAAAAAAAAAAAAAAACTGAACCAGAAGTTGGGTGCTTTAGGGATGGAGGTGTGTGCGTGTGTGTGTGTGTGGGGGGGGGGGGCACAGACTCCCTATTTTCATTCAATGAACAGACATATTCTTGAGATAACTTATTTTCTTCCCAGTATAAATATTTGCCTGAAAAGTCAAGCCATTCAGTTGTCGGCAAATTATAATTCTGAAGAATTCGAAATGTATAAAGAAATATATAAATAAATGATAAAATAACTAGTCGCTGAACGTTTGTCGGCATATATATGTTGCTATGGTCTGCCCACTATGAAAAATATATTCTAGCAATGTACCTATGCCATTTTCTTGACAGACCTCTTGCAGATTATTACAAAACCCTTTTTTTTTTTTTTTAATTGTGATGAATATTTTTAAATTCATTACCACTCGTTTCATTTTATAAATTCAAAGTGATTTCTAAATAAACTTCGTCTATATTTATGATACCATAGTAATGATGCTTCCAAAATATCGTATGAATGCTATATTATATGAAAAAGGCTATTCTGGACACATAAATTGTATTCGTAATTTCCACTTTTTTATTTTCCTCATATCAAAACTTATGATGTTGCATTATGATAAGACATTGGGGACATCGACTTATATCAAAGAATGTTGTTATTTCTTGCGTTTACATCCCAATGATGTAATGAGGGCTTGAATTCGACTGCCTGGCACCAATTTCCTTCCTTGGCGTCGCGCCAGGAAGAATGTATTGTAACAGCTCGGGCCAAGTTCGTTGTCTCCGTTTTTTCTTGGAAGTACCCGGTCACGTGATCGAGGTAGGTTTTTGAACTTGACATTCTGCAGGTCTGGAAACATCCACAGCTGACTGGGAGAGACTCGTGCGGATAAGGAGACCACGCCCACTTTCCGCAACAGGTCATACTGCATGACCCGACCCAGCTTCATCATGTTTATGTTTCTGCGGTTTGGGCTTCGAAATCGTTGTTTTTTTTTCACTGGATAGAGGGGAATTGCAGGCACACACAGCCAGAAGGGTGTAAATGTGTCTAGTTTAATGAGTTAATGCCCTTTTTGCTCTTATCGGTTGTATACTTAAACAGGCGGGAAATGATACACAGAATGGTATCTGGTGGTAGAATTTTTGTTGCGAAAGAGTTCATTCAGTTGTCTTTGCATTTAACTATATTTCAATGGCAATGAATCACATTTCCATTGTGGATTTCTCCCCACTGCCATGTGTGCCCTGTAAATCAAAGTAATTTCTTCCTCTCAGTACCCACTGACATCAACTATATGTCGTTGCCAAAGGACGCTAGTGCAGTGGCAGGGAATTCGAACCCCAAGCCTTGTGACCAGCTTGTGACCCACTGCCCGGTGACTTGTCACGACTCCCCTACAATATATCGCATTACAATAATGGATGTGTGGAAGATAATGATATATCAATCAAAGCTGTTGTATCCATGTCGCGTCTATTTTTTTCCCCTCATGAAAACAAATAAATCATTTCACCATCTGTTTCTCTTTGAACTTTCATCTCTTTGGTGGACCTTTTTTAAGTCGAGTCATGCAGTTTATTACCAACCACACAAGGTTTCAATCTAAACATCTGATAACTTTTTATTGATGATTATATACGTATATAGTAATCCTTTCTCAATATATTGCGGTCAGTTGAATTATAGGACCATTGCCCTAATAATTGACAAGTAGTCTTTATTCAACGCTTCAACCATTTGATCAATAACGAGGGCGGGGGGGGGGGGGGGTAAGGTTGTCATATTTTTTGTTTTCTTAATGTTTCAATTTTTAATGTAACTTTGTGTGTGTGTGTATCAGGGTTCCCACAGTATCAGGGTTCCCACATGGCGCGGCCATGATACTGCATTGTGATTTATGATGTTATAATGATTATGACTTGTGCTTGTGTGATTAGTAGTTTAAGTTTCATATTAACCATGTTATGTAATATGTTATGTAATATAATAATTAAATTAAATAAATGGAAGTTATGTAACCGTGCAGTTGATATTTCCAACTTGAATTACAATGGATTTACCATGGTTTCCGCCGGAACTTTACTGTGGTAAAACCATTGTAATACCAAGGTTTTACTGTGGTTTTAATTAAAAAAAAAAAAAAAAAAAAGTAATGGAAAAAACCTGGAAAGTCGTAGAAGAAGAAAATAAATCTCCCCAAGTCGTGGAAAGTCATGGAAAGTCATTGAAATTAATGGTGGGTGAGGACCGTGTGTGGCTATGGCAGCCTTCCATCACAAACATGAAATAATATATATCACTGCGTGGTATTCGTACGCCGCTTGAATGATGCAACCCATATATATATATATATATATATATATATATATATATATATATATATATATATATACCAAATGGTACTTACATGTTCGACAATGTATAAAAGAAAGATAACCTTGTGTAATTCCAAATATTCTGTCATTATTGTACACTTTTCTGCAAAATTAATTTATGAAAATTAAAATAATTCTTTCCTCTTTCCCCCTCAATTTTCGCCGTTCGATTGGAGGAGGGGGCACGTGCCCTCTCCCCCCGTAGCTACGCCGCTGTATGTAGCTATTCTATAACCCCTCTTTAAGTTCTAATTAAAATAAAACAAATTCATGAAGATGGGAAGATGATATGATAACTTCCTTATTTATGTGATTCTCTTGTGTTGTGTTGACTTAGGATCGTTCAGTGTTTTTATTTTATATTATTTCCCGATCATATTTAAATTCTTTGGTATTATTTACTGTTTTGACCATGATTATGAAAGTTTGTTGGATTGTTTATCGATTTATCCTATATCGTAAGAAAAAAAAAACACTTTCCTGAGTGTTTTAAAGAAAGAGATCACCGTTTAGCAAGGCGAAAATGAACAAATGAATGTTCATTTTCAGTAAGAAGAGTTTTAATTGTACTGCGGGGAAATGATCATAAAATGACGGATAACATAACTACAGAGGAGTAATTTCAAAAGGATTCCTTTCCATTTTTACCAAACCATATGGCCTTCTTTTAATCACTCTTTGAACCGGGGTTTGCTTGTTTTTAAATCTGCAATCTTATATGAAAAACAATACATTTAGAAGTGATGTAAGTAGTAGTGCAGTAGATTCTCAAGCTATAAAGTTCATGAGACCGACAGCCCAAGAAACCGACACTCTTCTATCTTCTCTCATGTATTTCTTTGATCTGTCGGTCTTTACGGCCGTCAGTCTCATGGGCCTTGTGGAACTTTCTTCTTTTCTATATTTTCTTCCGATTTATTTGTTTTGTCGGTCTCTTGGGATGTCGGTCTAGGAGATGTCGTCTAGGAGATGTCGGTCTCGTAGGCTGTCGATCTCGTACGCTGTCGGTCTCGTGGGCTGACGGTCTCGTGGGCTGTTGATCTCGTGGGCTGTCGGTCTCGTGGGCTGTTGATCTCGTGGGCTGTCGGTCTCGTGGGCTGACGGTCTCGTGGGCTGTTGATCTCGTGGGCTGACGGTCTTGTGGGCTGTTGATCTCGTGGGCTGACGGTCTCGTGGGCTGTTGATCCCGTGGGCTGTCGGTCTCGTGGGCTGTTGATCTCGTGGGCTGTTGATCTCGTGGGCTGACGGTCTCGTGGGCTGTTAATCTCGTGGGCTGTCGGTCTCGTGGGATGTCGGTCTATAGTGGGCTGCCGGTCTAGTGAGCTGTCGGACTACGGGATGACCCCGACTCTCATTTCAAGACCTAGACCTACATTTTGAAAGGCTGTTGACAAATCTTATATAAGAAAGATTTTCGTTTTTTAAATCAACACCAGTACATTTTGATATCACAAAATCCATGATGATAATTTTTAAAAAAGAAGAAGAAGAAGAAAAAAACCCACAAAACACAAAACAAAACAAAACAAACAAACAACAAAAACAAGCAAAAATTACCCCCACCACTGCTGGCACATGAGAAAATGTGTTGCCAAGGGGGCAAATTATATGGGGGTAGTTGCTATAATGGAATGTTTGTCCGGGCAATCTTGTCTGGGGTAGATGTGCGAGGGTATTTATTGTTAGGGAATTAGAGTGAGAGGTGAATTTATCCGGGGTAGTTTTTCATGTGGAAAGTAGGCTATATTTTGTCCGATGTATATACTGTTGTCATAGGTAGCAATTAGTCCGGAAATATTTTTGCCAGGGGTATTTTTTATTCTACTGAGGTTCGTTAATTTGTCATGGGTTAGGCCCACTTGTTCTCTATTTTGCCCTAGCTACTTGTTCTAAAAGACAAGCAATTTTGTCCGGGGTAAGTTTCTTGGAGTAATTTGTCCGGCATGCCTGCATGGACGCATTGCCCTATAAAACAAGGCCTAAGACATTTGCTCCATCTTCCGGTTCTTTCTGACTTTGACGTTGGAACGAGGCCAGGTCTCAAACTCTCGTTCAACGACTGTAAATTACCAGAAAACCTATCAACCATCATTTCTCCTTAATTTCGGGAAAAAATGGAACGTAATACAGATATACGGGAGTCGCATCACCCCATGGTCATGACTCGTAACCTTAGAAGCTTTTACTGCCAGCAGATCCCCAGTGAGCGCTCTTGAATGTCTCGCTCAGGTTACACGGGCTTTACCGATAAACAACAGTAACTGTGCTTCACGCTTCTCATATGTGCATGTGATGTTAAAAGACACCGTATGCTGTCATTGTACACCCCTTCAAAATGCTCAAATTCGTAAAATCATAATAATAAAATAAGAGCGAGATATTTTCCAAAAAACAATCTTGGCATGATTGACAAATGGGCTTGAATCTGATCACTTACAAAAAACAAAAAACAAAAAAATCATATTGACGAATATGGCCTCGATAATTATGATGGTAGGAAAGTGAAGTGATCAATAAAACTTGTCACATTTTTTAAACCGAGTTTTGCCGAGACCTTACTGTTCTACAACAACCACCCATGATTGATGCTGTCCACAGCGGCGTTGCTAAGGCGGGGTGAAAAATGGGAGGGGGCGCAGTGCCTCAATCGAAAGTTTGGAAAAGGGGGGAAAGAGAGGGGGCCAAAATATATAGGGAGTGAAGGGGAAAGGAAGAAATATGAAAAGAATATGATAACATCAACACCCTCCACCTAATCACGATAATAATACCGGTTCCTCCTCCTCCTCCTCCTCCTCCTCCTCCTCCTCCTCCTCCTCCTCCTCCTCCCCCCTCCTCCTTCTTGTCCCCTTCCGTGAAGTCTTGAAGTATCTTATTATTCCGGCGTAGAATAAAATTAATGTATTATCATGATTATCTTTTTTTTTTTTTTTAAAGACGTTAAAAAAAGTGGATGTAAGATTACTTTAAAAAAAAATTTCTTCTATCTGTCTATATATAATCTTACATTTGGCTGATATTTGTGTACATTGATACAAAACGCTTTGTGTTTTCATTGTTTTCTTAAAATAAAGGCCCATATGCTGGTGTGCCACTATCAAGAAATTGACAAGCAGGGGCGGAATTCTCCCCCACATAGGCGGGAGGGGTGGGGTGCTGTAGAGTCATTGCGAGTTCTCTTGATTTTCCTGGGCCTTCAAACATGGGGAAGGGGTAAGTTGGGGCGTCAAAAAAAAAAAAAAAAAACTGAAATGGAATGGAAATCTGAACTGCATGTATTCATGGACATGATGGACGTTTACATGGTTAAGTTGCACTTTATTTTAGTGCAAGAAGGAAGTAAAATGTTGTTTTATGTCTATAACCTTGAATAACGTGTGTTCTCTAAAAATAAGAAATATTAAAATTGGACGTGAACTCTGTAAAGTACGACTATCTGAAGGCGTATAATAACAACACATATTTATGACATCATTTTTACTCGGTTTGATGGTTAAGCTGAGGCGCAGGAAATCGTGCAGCCGACAACGAATACATACCAAGTTTATAACAAATTATATAAACTTTATTTTCGTGATCATCGACCAAATTCCGTTTGTCAGATTATATAATTCCTTTTCAGTGAATCGCTTTCCTGCCGCATTTTCCTATTGGCTCGCCTACGATGGCAATGTCCATGTGTGTTTAAGTATTGCATCAGTGATCCTCGAAATACTGTATAGTCGACATGGTTGATGAAATACTTTTTAGAAAAGCGGTTCGTGGCGGAAACCGAATCAGGAGTTTGAGAGGAATTAAACATAAGAAATGGCGCAGTTTGGACACCGCATATACATATCATGATAGAGGGGACAGATAGCTTGAAATAGAGGGAGGGAGGGAGGGAGGGAGGGAGGGAGAGAGGGAGAGAGAGAGAGAGAGAGAGAGAGAGAAGTGAGGATTAAGGGGAGAGATGGGGTTGGGGATGGATAAGGGGCGGATATGACGAGAGAGGGGACAGAGGATAGAGAGTTAGGGAGGGAGGGGAAAAGAAGGTGACCAAGAGAGAAAGAAGGGGGAGAGAGAGAGAGAGAGAGAGAGAGTAGGGATAGTACAGATTCTAATTGTAACTGAAATGGAGATTTCAGTTTAAAGGTCATGTAAAGTTTTGGTAAGCCCTCAAAAACTGTTCGTCAGATTTCTTCAATTTTTGTCGATAAATAGCAAGATACTAGCAATACTAAGACACTGTGAAGATTTCGCCTCCTAAAGTTTAATATTAAACAAATAAGAGGCAAAACTAATTTATGTGCCGGGACAGGCACGTAAAATCACAACAAAGGCAGCATGTGCTATACACTGTAAACACACGTGTAAAACCAATGATGAGTAGCTATACACACAGTGCACACACGCTGTCTCTATGCGAAGCCCCAAGATTGCTGTGCGGGGAGCCGTCGGGGATGGAAGGGTCCTAGCATAATGGCAGTGATCAAGCATTCCTTACAGATATTTGCACTGAAATTCACCAGAAATCATAGATGGAATACCAAATGATCTCTTACAGATATCTTTTGGTACAAGGAGAACAACATGAGACTATATTTGACATGTTTCTCTCCAATTTCCTTTTTGCTACCAATACTGTAAATGAGCTTTAATAGCATTTAGATGAAACTACTCCGTTTTCATTATCACCCCCCCCCCTCCACGAATTTATTAAAATGGTACTCCTCATTTTTCCTTATTCTAAATCTTCGAAGACCATACCGAAGTTCAAAATCCATACCGAAGTTCAATATCAAAGAAGACATACCAATAAGACATTAATGCATATACAGCTTCAAAGAAACATGAATTTGTGTTATCATGTATATGGACTGAAAACTGTTTCCTCTCTCTTAAAAAAAAAAAAAATCGAATCGCCCATTAATTAAACAGGTGTTAAAATTGTTTCAATACTCCTCTTAATATTTTATTATAGCTTCTTGTATTTTTTTCAATGACATATACAGTCCCATCTCCCCATGGCCTGTGGTCACTTTTCTTTGGGTTATCGACACGGGGAAAGAAATAGATAATTTTTCGGTTTCTCTTTAAATTAGCATGATTAAAAGGAAGTGTAACGGGTTTAGGTCCTGTTCGATATGTTATTGATATCATCAGCGCAAAGAATACCAGCCCTTGACCTTCCTCTCTTAAAAAAAAAATAAAAAAATAAAAAAAAAATGGTAAGACATGTGCCGCAGACTCCCCCCCCCCCCTCTCCCGTGGTGAAAGAACTATTAACACTAATCTTCGGGTAAGCAGTGTCTAGCATCAAGTGTTAACACCAGTAATTTCGTGTATATACCACCTGCCATTCCATAACACTTCCAGCAGGTTTATCGGAGCACAGGTGTCACGGGTATACTGTATTGATTAGCACAAGTTAGTTATTGTCATGATTGTTGTGTATATGGTAGTATATACCGCCTGTCACTTAAACCTTGCGATAAAACTTCGAATATGTCGATGCTTTGGTGTTACAAGCACCCATATAAAATATTCCTTAGCAACTATCGTCAATTTGGTCAATGCCTTATTGTGTGATAAATGACATTCTTTCAGTGTTTTGGTTTTACAAGCACCTGTCCTTAACACCAAGGGTTACACAACATTTTTTTTCCAGTATAATCAAGTATAATCTAATAATTATGTACAACTTTGTTTTAATATAATGTACCTTTGCTTTGTTGTATTCTGTCCCTATATATATTCAACATGCCTCTGCTGAGTTTTGTTTTGTTTTGTTTCTTATGATAATCCTATTATGTCAGGATTTTATATCAATAAATTTGAATTTGAATTTGAATCTGAATGACATACACCCTACATATCCATGATTTCTTAGAGGAAACATTGAATCTAAAGGAGTTTTGTTGTCTTTGTGTTTGGTGTTACAAACACTTTTCAAATATATCCCTTAACATAAAGGCTTACATTTTGATTACGAATAATATATCGCTGCCCTTCCATAAACTTTCAGAGGGAACACTGAAATCCACTGGTGTTTTGGTGTCACAAGCACCCATCAAAACATTCCTTAACACCAAGTCTTACACCACGTGAATGACATACATGATGAAAGTCCATAAACTTTTAGAGGAAATATTGAATCTATCTGTGCATGGGTACAACCCACCACCGACCTTCCGGCAATCGGTATACCTTTCCATAAACTTTACCCGTCTTGACCAAATATGGAGAGGCATCGACAATTTCCTGGAAGGGTTTTTCGTAGAAAATTGGTGAAAATCTGGATGGGTTTCAGTAGGGGTGATACATGTATATCCATACATGGTATGAAGAATTCGATATTTCACAATCTATGGAAATGTCATGAATATCTTATATTTTTTTTACTGAACGCGGAGCTACCCGGTCGGGATGTGAAATGAGGGTTTTTGATTTCCGAAAGACACTCAAAATTTTGTCGAAATGATGATCGGATGACAGACCACTGGCACCAACAGAAGGTTTTGTAAAACCTGTTATGAGAAACAGGTTAATAATGATCAGACTATACGATTGGCGTAGCGTGTGGGCATTTCTGTGAGTGCACCTTCCATGCATGGAATTGAAGAAAAATACTTAAAAGTAAGAGTGAACTTCACTCTATCCCCCCCCCCCCCCCCGGAGTCACGTCATGCAGGGATCAAAGTCATGTTTAGGAGTGAATATCGATTTATTTCAGAATGCCTAAACAGAAGAGAGTGAATTTTCATTCTAACTTCATATAATTCCGCCGAGAGTCACCGTAAATGATCACTCATTAAAAAAAAATAAAAATAAATGAATAAATAATTTAAAAACAAAAATAAGAGAGAGGGAGAGATGCGAAGAGTAAAAGAGAACGTAACCTAAAATGGATAAGGGGATACAGACCTCCCCCATCAATTCCTCCGGTTCTCGCATTTCGTCCAACTAATTTCATTTCATTTTATTTCATTTCGTTTATTTCCACTTCCAACAAAATAAAATAAACGAAACGAAATGAAATGAAATGAAATGTAAATACATAGAGCAAAATAATGAAACTTAACAATATTGCATAATAATAATTGGTTTACAGCGTACAATAGATTAACAGCACTAGCCCCCTTCCCCTCCTCCCCAATGACTTGGATCCTCGATACGCCACAGTGTATACTACTACTACTATTACTACTACTACTATACTACTACTACTATTACTACTACTACTATACTACTACTACTATACCATTACTACTACTACTACTACTACTACTACTACTACTACTACTACTACTACTACTTCTTCTACTACTACTACTACTACTACTACTACTACTACTTCTACTACTACTACTACTACTACTACTACTACTACTATACTACTACTACTACTACTACTACTACTACTATACTACTACTACTACTATACTACTCCTACTACTATTATAATAGTAGTAGTAAAAAAAAAAAGCGAATTTTCACTATGTTTTCACTCCCCCGGGAGTCACGTCAGTGATCACTTGTTTAGCAGTGAATATAGAGTGACTATCGAGTGCTCTCTCAAAGGAAAAGAGTGGAGTTTTATTCTATTTTCACTCTATTTTCATTCCCCCGGGGAGTGACGTCAGTGAGCACTCGATTTTTTATTTAGAGAGAGTACTACTACTATACTACTATGGTGGCTTCTCGTATCAGTGTGTATAACGCTCATGTCCGTCACGTCGTCATGGTCGTGACACTCGCTCCTGGCGGTCATAGCTTGGCGGGCAAATATGAAGCGCTCTGGCATCTCGGGTACCCATTTACACCTGGGTGGAGCGTGGTAAAATAATGTGGATTTATATCTTTCCAAAGGACGTTAGAGCCGGGCTGGGATTCGAACCCTCAGCCTTTGATTAAGCGTCAAGTGAATAACCCACTATACCTCCACGTCTATACTTTAGTAGAAAAGAATAGTATTTATGAAATTAAGAAGGTATAGATGGTGAGAGGAAAATATAGGATTGATTGATGGAGAGAAAGAAGAGAAGGAAATGAAATGAAGGCTAAAGAGGAGAGGTGGTTTTGAGAAAGGAGGGAGTAAGAATATGGCTCAGTGGTAATGCAGTGCAATCAGAGTTTGATAATCATGTACTCCACCCTATTTCCCCGTTTTGGATTTTGAATTTCTAAAATCATTTTCGAAATAAACTTTAAGTAAAACAGATTTGTTTTCTTCTTCCTCTTCTTCTTTTAAAAATGGGTAAATTTCTCTTGGATTCGTGATTCTGATTTCGTTCCAGCGAATTTAGACTAAATGACAACAATATGGAGGAAAACAATAGTTAAATCAAGCAAGTTGGCCACACCATCTTGATTAAACAATTTTCAGTATTATTAAGATAGAAGGCTTTCCGGTTGAGAATTGGGGCAAGAACGCTCTTCTCATGTGTCTTTTAAACGTGTTAAGAAAAAAAAAAGTTCTACAAAGGTAAGAAAGAAGTATTGTACTGTTACGTATTGTGACGTAAGAGCGGCCACGCACTCTGATTGGTTAATGACTCTTGATTGCTCCATAATGGTGGGAAACAATGAGTGAGCGACTTGGGGCTTGAACTGCCAATCTGTTTCTATTGTACATTAACCACAGGTGCGCGGGTATTAGGGTCCTTTTCAAAAAGAAAGAATAGACCGAGATAGGGCGTGAATAGGGTAAAGTGGAGGTTCTAACTGAACAATGGATAATGAGTTTCACCGTGTGAGGGACATTAGGAGTACAACTTTGGGCTTGAACTGCTAATCTGTTTCTATTGTACACCAACCACAGGTGCGCGGGCTATTGTAATGTATATTGGCCATTGAGAAAGCGTGAGTAAAGAAGGTTTGGGGTTCTAAAGAAACAATGGGGAAGAAATTTCACCTCCGAGAAATGGATGAATAGGGAGCTAGGCTATTGGCCATGACATTGGTAAATAGGAATGTAGAACCATTGTTGATGGAATGCTGGAATCACAATGAGAAACACAAACAGGACAAAGGGGAGGGGGGGGGGGGGGATAGTTACACTACTTTGACCAAGAAATACCAAAACATGCCAAATTAAAAATGCGCAAATAATAATTGTTACGTTATTCATTATTCATTGTTGCTTGTATTCAGTTTCAATCCATTATCAATCAAGATAAATAAGTTAGATATTGAACGATGCATGTATGCGACCCTTATATGGAATGAACATATAATATATATATATTATATATGTATATATATATATATATATATATATATATATATATATATATATATATATATTCCTGGATAATAGTATTGTCATCTTTTCGTATGATACTTTTAATTTTGTCTTGTGAAAAGCAGATTCAATTTGAACAGATAAAATAGCTGGATAGCTTAAGCCATTCTTAAGCTATTCCTCACGATATATATTAAGCACAATGTTGATAATTCAGTTTTCTTTTTTTTAAAGCTGAATCTAATAATTTTCTTACTTATTACCTATAAAAAGACAGCAAAAAACGTCATAGCATCTCATTAGCATAATGAATATGTTGCTAATTTCATTTAGCGATTTTAGGTTTTTAAAATCTTCATAAATTTTTAAAAATTCTTTATCAGTTTTTCCTCAAACTTTCAGTGATGATGTGCTTCTAAGATTTTTTCTGCTTTTGTGAAAGTGCATCCAAGTTTGGGGTTTCATTCTCTTTTAAGTGATGACAATATTTCTCCCAAGTAAACAAAAATTATATATAGGCCTATACTGCGAGAGTACATTTATGGTAACTTTACACGAACAAAACAAAGCAATCTTTTTAAAATTAATTAAAAAATGCTAAGTGCGTTTAATTTTCGTGAATTTTGAACACTTGTTTTGTGCCAGATGATTTTGACAATTTGTATGATCGACAAATTCCCAATTTCCAAGTAAATTTATAGGAAGGGATGTAATTTGAATGATCGAGGGTAACCAAAATTATTTATAGTAAAATTAAGCCAGGAAATTTGAGTCCTGTTCTGAGGTTAAACTCTTTAATGATATCTAGAGTATATATTTCTTAAAGTTAAACTATATAGGAAACTGATTATTGATGGAATGAAAATCCATTCACTTCATCTTATACATACTGCAAAAAGCGATATTTGAGGTCAAGTAGGAGTGGAAATTATTTCAATAATCATCAAATCCACCCTTTTAGCATTTTTTGTGGTTAAAAAGGGGTGTGATTTGAATGATTGATTGATATCGAAGGTGTAGGTTTTCTTCAAATTTTAACCAGGGAGTTGACTATTAATTTATTAAAAATATCTTGTAAATTCGTGAATTAATTTGAAGTTGAACCAAGAAAATGACTGTTACGTTCAATGGAATAAAACCCCACTCAGTTCATCGAACTCTTAAAAACGAATAATGTTTGAGGTCAATAAACATGATAAAAGTGGACATTACTTCATCAGCAAAAGCCACCTTTCACCTTGTTTTTTCTTGTCAGTTTCAGAATGGATTGTTTGATATCGAGGTTATGATATATGTTTTAATTCTATTAAAGGTGAACCAGGAAATTGACAATTATTTTGTTCATAAACTATTGATGGCATGAACATCTATTCAGTTTTTTTCTGACACCGAAAAGAAAGCGAGGGCGTATTGATGCATCGTTACCTCTTTGATTTTGTTTACTTTTGTTACTGTTCTTATTCATTATAAGGATAATTTTCGGAAATAATATTTCCCCCCCTTTTTTTAGTGCAACATCTGAATAGCAAAAAAAATCAAAAAAAAAAAAAAAAATCTGTAGAATGAAGTACTTTTTTAATATCCTCATTACAAATGAAATAATTAATATAGATCGAACAGAAAATTTTATCTGTCCGCGAGGTTAATTACTGGATATTGCTGAACAAATATTTTACTTAATTTCATCCGTGATATCTGTATTATTTTATTATATCCAAGATAGATTTAAATTACATAAGATAAATTATTCATATTTTTAGTTGAGTACAATCGCGAATTTTGAAAGGAAAGGAAAAAAAAATATTGGATATTGGGCGACTTCTGTAATTATGCAGAGTGCAACCATGAGAGTACACAGTAGAGGAAGGAATAGAAATCTTTGAGAAAACAGGAGAGAGACAGATAAACAGATAGCCAGACAAATGAGAAATAAACGAAGAATGGTGCGAAAAACAGAGAATAACAAGGAAAAATATGAGAGAGAGAGAGAGAGAGAGATAAACAGCGACAGGAAAAAAAAAAGGCTGAGAAAAGGAGAGAATGAAACCAGAAATATAGTGAAACGGAGAGAAAAAGTGATTTTAATAGACTAAACAAAGAGGTAGAAATTACAAAATACAAAAATCTCTCTCGAGAGAGAGAGGGGGGGGGGGTGGTGAGGGGGATACGAAAGGAAAAACCAAGAGACGGCGGAGAAAATTAGAGACTGAAACAAGAAAGAGTACAACGTTGAGAGAGAGAGAGAGAGAGAGAGAGAGAGTGAGAGAGGGAGAAGGGGGAGGGGGGGGGTTGTGATGTTAAAATATTTGTGACAAGATATCCTTCAAGAAACTTGCGAAGTATTGCATAATCCTGTTCCTGTATAAGTTGCATTCAAATGTTTTATTCACGTTCGATTATACGACATCATGACTTCATTTCTTGCCCAAGATGTTGAAATACCATTTATTTCTTCTTCATTTACTACCTAAGATACTCAAACGTACAATGATTAAATATCAAAATTTATAATATGCTTATTTCTAAAGTAATCTATTAATATTAATGCACGTAACCCACAAGGTATCACGAATAATGTTAACTCATGATGTCATTTAAGTATATTATTTTGTGTCTAAACTCAGTTACTTACATGAATATTGAGCAGTGAGGTTATATAATTATGATAAGCATGATTTGATCAAAATTTAGGGGAAATTTGTACTTTTGCACTATTTTGTAAATATAGAAAGTTCGTATGTGGTTCATAAAAGGGTCCCTGAATTTAAGTGAAATCACATGAAGCTATATAGATCAAGAAGAAGAAGAAGAACAGTAAAAAGAAGAAGAAGGAAAAAAAAAAAAAACATTTCCCTTTCCCTGGCAAACTTGTTTTGTAGAATATTAATTTCCACCCACACGAATTGAACCTCTTCAGCGCTGTCACTGGCTTATAAAATTATGTTCTTAATTCTACGCGTGGTATACGTAGTCCTTCCTTGTGTTTGCCTATGCCTCCTCCCCGTAATATCTATTTTCATTTCATGGGTGGCAAATTTGCTGGAAGGGGACTTTAAATAATCAATTTGATTTAGAAATACCATCACGGGTGGGTTAATATCAATGGTCATTTTATTTGAAATCTGCATGTATAATTGCTTAAAAGTATAGCATGCAAGCATGCATGTGGTTTTGAAAATTAAGAGGGTATAACTGATGGCATAAGTGATATACCTGTATGCAAAAGGTCGATCAAAATATTGATAGAATTATAATGAATGGTATTCCAGAAAATTGATTGTTTGATATATTATGGTTACATTATTATCATAATTATCTGTCGCTGGTCTTTATCTGTCTTTCTATACTGTAATATAGTGTCTATTTAAACACATATAAATTATCTTCCTGTTAACTCAAGTTTTATTGTGTTAGTTATTTCAATAAGAGTGTAAAATGATGAATTCCTTAGTTATCTTTTTTTCATGAATAATCCTCTTCACTTTGTTGTCCATGCTCTTGCTATCTCTTTTTCTTAATATTGATGATGAAAAATAAGTTAGCTGGGGGGGGGGGGGGAATAAAAACATGCATTGAACATGTTTTAAAACCCCGACAATTTCCGTTCGTCTTGCACTCTGACTGTCGAAAAATAACAGATCATTCTGGTGAGTTATTGTGTGTGTTACTTGTAAATATGCGTAAACATTGATCAAAGTGTAATTCTTGGGAAAGTGAGATCATCGGTGTAATGAAACTTTACTTGTTTACAGTTTAGCGACAATATAATTTCCGTTCTTCCTGTACCAGTTCTTAACTATCGAAAACATCAGATCATTCTGGTAGCTTTTACAGAGTCAAAGGTCATGATCTTCATTATGGGTAAATATTGATCCAAAATGTATCAGGGGCGGCTCCAGGATTTAAAAAAAAAGAGGAGGAAGAGGGCACAGTGTTCCTGTAATTTCTAACATGTAAACGATTTTTTCTTAAAGATGCTAATATACTCAACAAAAAATGATTATCAGGTTTTCAGGTTCTGTTTGTCTCTAAAATTAAAAAAAGCGCACAAGAACACAATTAGGGGCACACTTTTCTTTTATGTGCTAAACAAGTTATCCAATAAAGTCTATTACTACTACTACTACTACTATTACTACTCAGACACACTGTTGCCTCATAGAATAAAACATGCTTGGGGCGACAGGGCTTTCTCAGCTATGGGCCGAAACTCTGGAATAAACCCCCTCTACAATTACGTCAACTGTCGTCAACAGAAACATTCAAATCACAACTGAAAACTGATTAATTTGTTCTTTTCATTGTAATTATTGTAATATTCTAATTTACTTTGTTTAGGAGAATTCTGTATTTATTTTTTTCTCTAAGCGCCATGAGCACCGAAAGGTGGTGGACCTGTGCGCTATAAAAGTAGCCACTATTATTATTACTACTACTATTATATAACACTAGAGTAGACTTTAAAAAAAAGAGGCACGGGTTATTGTGCCCTCCCCCTATAAAGATTAGTCTATTTGATTCGCATGAAGTCCAGTCATGCACAAATTAATTTGTATACCACAGTCACTGGGTGGTTTTATACCATTCAATTAATTCATCACGATATACCTCGTGCAAATTCATTAATCGTATTGCCGAATGATGCTGCAACATTAAAGGTTCCCTTTTATGAAATTCTAATTTTTGTTATTTTGTACATGATACTCATCTAAATTGAAAAATGACATCCGTTTGCAATGAATACGTATCTGAATATTTTTAAAATAATATTTTCCCCACGTATTCAGGCCTAAACGAGTCTGCTAAGCTCCGCCCCCTTTTAAACCCCGAATTCTCGTTCTTCGAGCATGATTGACGTGTGACGTCACAAACCGACATCGCCGGTGCTTGTTTACAATATCTTGCATATATCACGCGTGCAAACTAACTTGCAGTTATATATCACCTCGAAAACCACCTCTAAATCGAAGTATGCCGCAACGCTGTGTCTTTGCAGGTTGCAGCAACATCACAAAGGAGGGTGTAAGTCTACATTTATTCCTCAAAGACCCAAATATTAGAAGAAAATGGACCTCAAAAGTGAAACTAACTCGCGTCAATTGGAAGGGGCCGAGTGACCGCAGTGTCCGTGTGTTCCGAGCACATTTGTGCGGAGGACTTCCTCGATAGTACGGGGCTGCATGCGGCGTTTGGCATCAAGAAGATGCCATCCCAAAATCAAACTTGATCTACGGTATCTATTGATCATATATCTATTGATCAACTATCACTGTACCTACACTAACTTAGTCTACCGGTACTTATTATTCATAGCAGCACAATGAAAACATGCAAGGTAACAGGAGAGCTAAGGGTTTTCTGGATATCAATGTTAGAATTTACTAGAAACACAACGCTACCACCCCATGCACCAGTAAAACCCTACCCAAGCCCAGGCCAGGCAGGGTCAGCAGGCGAACGACCGAACGGCACGGCGTGTACACCTGCGCACGTCGAGCTCACTGCCTCGATCAGCTTTCAGCTCAGCCTCATCAGGACTGGGGCATTTTGCAAGCGCAAACAAGATTAATAATTGGTGGATATCCGTAAATTAAAATTTAATCGGCAATCTAATTATCAAAAGGAATTACTAGTTATAATTCCCAAGTCTCCCGTCGATATCTTCTCCGTTATTGAAATCAGGGACGTCTCTGTCATATAATCAGAATCCGACATGTCTGGTTCAAACAAATACGGCCGTGCCCCTAATTCCTCTTTTATTTCTTCTGTCTGAAGAAGATGTTATCGTTCGTTGATATAGGATTAAAAAAAAAACTAAAATGAAGGGCTGTAGTGGCACGAAGTCGAAGCTAGGATCTACACGAAGTTCAATAGCCTACACACACACTTTCAGCCTGCGTGGAGTCAAGCATTCTGAGTGTGACGTCACATGACGTCATCGATCGCTGGACCGATTTTCCAAAATTTTTAGGGGCGTTCCCAATTAATTTTTTATTTTCAAATTTACAGATTAATGAATGGAATTCAGGTAAAATGGTTGACAGATCTGGATTCACTGTAGAAAAGTCTACTATTTAAAGTTCATTTGTAATTCCATAAAAGGGAACCTTTAAAGGGGGAAATATCACTATCGTGAGCTAAAGGAGTCCAAGCTGTCCTATAAATATATCCGTATCACATGTGCTTGTCAAGCTCTGGATATTGTACAATAAGTTTCTGCACCGTATGAATAGAAGTCTCATATTGATGTAAGATGTTGTAGTTTTCAACATAATATAACAATCGTTTTCAAAATAATAGAAATGGGGGATACTATAGTTGTATGATCACGTTTGAAGAATTTCCCCCTTATGACTTGTTTTTGATGACTGTTCATACAGATGTGCCTTGAGTGCAGTGAATTAGTATGATCATGGAATGATATTGGATGAAAGTAATGATTATACAATATTTGTTACAGAGGGATAGCAGGACTGACGATATAAATGATGATGATAATAATAATGTTTTATTTACCCAAGGTAGTTACTTCAGTTATCAAACTGCTCTTCCAGCGGGCCCTGCGTAACATAATGTGTTAGTATTACCCTTCTCCATTCTAATACGCCGAGCGCCTGGCTAGGAGGGAGAAGGTCCCATTTTTTAAGTCTTTGGTATGACTCTACCGGGGTTCGAACCCACGACCTCCTGTTCATGAGGCAGGCGGTCTAACCAACTGAGCCAGCATGCCCGGTAAAAAAAAAAGAGATAAAAGAAGGAGAAGTGAAAATGTAATTGATGAAAGTCAGATTTTTTTTTTTTTTTTTTTTGAGGCGGGGTATTTATATATCTTTTCATACAATGTCATATCTACTCGATTCATTCATTCCCCCGTGCCTTACCCAGCGCAAAATGTTTTGTCAACACATCGTATTACGGTAATTTCATCAGATTTCAGTTTCGAGTTGTGGTAGTAGCAAGTCACTCTCAGTGAGCTCATGTACTCCCCCCCCCCCCAAATAGTGATATTCTTTTCTTTTTATAATGTGTTTATTGAATCAAACAATCATATCATTTACATATTATTAAAATAGAGTGATATTCTGATAAGCAATACTGAGAGCTAGGTGGGCAAAATATTTCAGATATCCCCGTCATTCTGTTAATATTTGATGGAAAATAAGATTAACATTTGGGGAAGATTTCTACTCCTGAAAATGAAGATTATCACATTTTGTGGTTCTTGTTGTATATATACCTAGTACACGCTGCACTTTGCACTGCTTCAAGTCCATCAATTTTGTTGACAAAATCTGTTTACCTAGCTCTCTGTTTTTTTTATGAGGTCATCTACTACACATCTTACGTACTTGACATGCTTAATCAACTTTCTTTAGAAGAAGTTATTTAAAACACAATAGAGAGAAAAAGTCGATAGACTCCGAAATGAACAAGAAACTGACGCAGGGCCTAGGCGACCCCCAAGATTAATCCCATTCATCTGATGCCATCCCGTACCCCATCCTGAGCCAAGCGATCTATTGTTATGACCCCAATGCTTCACCCGTGAATCGTGCGAATCGGATCGTCCGTTCCCCTCTAAGCGCCCCATTGCCCAATCACAAAAGTCATTTACGAAACCACGCCTACTAAACCCAGGCGCACAAATGAATTATTCATGATTCTGTGAAAGCCCATGATGTCATTGTTCGGGAAAATGATCGGGAAGCAATTTACCAGCGCCTGGCGCTTGTTGTCTTTAGTTTACCCGTATAAAACCAGTTTCAGTTCAAGTTTGGAAACATTTACTGTTTGGTCTCAGCTTCGTTAACAGCTTATATTCGAAGCTAAGGAATTATAATACAAGAACACTGCCACAGCAAGTGTAGTCCTCACTTGAATCCCACCTTGTTTATTTGTAAGTCTGCATTTTGTATATTTTTGTTCTTTTGTTCTTAGGTTTTTTGTGTGCTACAATTTGTATGTGTAAATATATATTTTCCATGTCATTTCATGCTTTATAACTTATTATGCCTGTTTGTGGAATGTTCTTTGCTCAAATCGAGGTAGAATTTTACCAGTTAATCCTTGTTATTAGTATTTATTCAGCTGGGAAATTTGTGATGATATAATACCGTATATTTTGCATAATTATTTATCTGTCATATTCAGGATCTGCCAAATAGATTTGGGAATGTTACCTAGATCATTTCGACATGTTTTGAAACTGGGAACCGAAAACCAGGATTACTTTTCTCAAGTTTTACTTGCAGGTTTCGATTCAGGAATCAGTACTGGTTTCGAAATGGACCCCTCAATTTCACAGTATCTGGCACCCCAGTTTCAAAACTCGAAAGTTAAAATCATAGCTCTTCCAATTATATCCCATCTTTGTAGTACACGTGTTATAAATAGACTGTGCTGTACGTATTTACTTGTGCATAATACACTTGTTGCTTGTGTAAGCGTTGTGCAGTGTACAATGGAGTCTCGTGTGTGCTGTGTGTATGTGAACGGCTTTGGGCTGCACACAGAGTAAAGCTGGGGGTACGGTTGGAGGCGGAAATAGTAAATTTGCTCTCGCAGAGCTTCGGCATGCGAAGGGGGAAATAAGAACTCTCAACCGCAAAGTGTTTTCGATCTAGGCTTCTAACTTCCTTGTAGTACCGTACATGATCTGTTGTTATATGCACTTCATCAAATTGATTCCCTTATTTTTTTGTCGTCATAGTCTTGTGATTATGACGATGCATGTATTGAAAGTTGATGCCTTGATGCTTCGGTTTTTTCCCTTCAAGTGCAGAGCTGCTAAAAATAGTCCAGTCAAATATGTCAAAAGAAATTCCTCTATTTAAAGTTCTCTCTTACTACTTTTATACTCAGTTATTCAAAGCCAAAATTCTTACAGCTTGTCCACTAGCTACTCCACAGTTGGTTTTACCACAGAACTCTATATATGTTAGTGTAAGCAACATTGTTTTTAATTACAGGTCTTGATTTAACCTGAAATGTTATTTCTGAAATTACAGTCCTAAGTCTATATGCCTATATGTCTAGTTTGTGAGTTTTCCCCCTGGCATCGCTCACTTTTTCAATTTCAGTATTCCAACCGAATAGCGTTGAATCGTACAATGTTTGTTTTTCTTTTTTCTTATATACAGTTTTGTTTTAGTAACAAAATGTTTGTAATTGATAAGAATGGCTAACATGTTTGATCTCTTTTATTTCTTTTTGCTTCTTCTTGCAGATTTAAACCAAAACATCCCGACAACGTCTAACAGTATGTACTCAACAGGCGAAATATGCGTTGTACCCCCAACGCCCATCAATGACCCAGTAAGTACACACACACATATATAAATAAATAAATAAATATATATATATATATATATATATATATATATATATATATATATATATATATATATATATACACACACACACACACACACATTTATATATATTTAACTCATTTTGAATATATTCTTTTCATTCTTCCGTATGGGCAGGCCTATTATCAATTTGGAGATAGGTAGCCTATTAGTAAAACACCCAAATCATATTGTGCAAAATTGTTTGATCTAACCAGTAGGCCCTATGTCTGTAATTCATTTTTATTCTGTGCATATTCCATGTATCCTTCGATTTCCAACTCAGTTAAGTCTGATGTTGCATTCTTTTGTCTTTTTTAAGCACTTCAAATTCTGTAATTAATATGTCTGTTTCTCTGTTGGAACTATATTTAAGTGTGTAACTATATTTGCTAGCATATGCTGGTGTATTCGTGTACCGTGTGCGTGATAATGAGTTGGAAGAATATTTTTAGTATAGTGTTTATTACATCCAAGTAGGCCTATTCAGTTTCGATTGTGTAGGCCAGCATGTACTCGTGCACTACGACATCCATATATTCCAGACTTTAACCGGCCGTCTATTGTGCAGTTTGCTTAGCCAGTTCAAAGTCTAAGCAATCAGCATGCACTGTACATAAAAAAGATATGTAGTACTTTTCTTACTGTCCTCGTCGTGCCATATACTAAAAGGGAACTCATTTTGAATGGGTCGCTACTACCGAGACCGCTCTCGAGATTTATTTATTGTGACGTCATTGCTGTATAGGGCAATGTGCCAAGACCGGCTAGGTTGGCATCAGTACACTTGCAGCCATAACGGGGAATTCCCGTTCCATCTCCCTAGCTCGTTTATGAGCTCAAGTTCTCGGTAGAGGATGTATGGAGGCCATGTGTGATTTGGGAGCTGAAAACATGCCATATTTTTGTGACATCAATCTCACTGTGAGAATTTGGACACAAGTGTCATGTTTTTGGATCAAGTTACCGGTGTGAAGTTGCAGAGAGAAAACAACTCGACTCAGGGGGAAATAGATACTTATTATATGGATACTTGTTTAGAGAGATGTTATTAGTAAGCTCTTGTGCAGTTGAGCACTTTTAAAGGAAATAGTTGTTAATTTGAATGCACTGATTTAAAGAGTAAGCCAAAAACAAATATGTTGAATACTGAAATGCACAGTTAATTAATCTACTTTATCTCCAGTGAAAGGACATGAATATAATTTAGTGCATGAAATTATTTATAAGGGCCTAAATGAAAAATCAGTTAATACATGAAACTGTGTTTGGTCAAAGGCATTTATTTTGTCAGTACCTGAGATGCTTATTATTTTTTCCCCTTTGTTTCTTCTTCAGGATGCAATTCGTCTAGAAGAAATCAGTATGGGCAGTACGCTCTTAGACCTGGATGGCATCCAACAACAACAAAGGCAAGCCAGGTACGACGGCCCTTCCCCCAGCCCCTCCTTCAGCGGTGGCTATGGGCTCCCCCCTTCGCCGGACATGCAGGGGTCCTTCTACCCAGAGCAGGTGCACTTCTTTCAAGCACAGCAGATGGGACCCACCATTCAGCAGGCGGGGGGAGATCAGATGTCTGAGATCGATGAAAACGAGATGATGCGACTTCTGATGAGAGAGATGATTCCAGATATCCTTGCCGATTGCCACAAACTCAACTTGGTGCCCAGTAAGTATACACAGATAGATACATTGTTAATTTGCTGAGACTGAGGATGGTGTTAATTCTAAGGAAAGATGTTCTTATGTCCTTCTGTCTCTCAACAACTTGACATGTTTTGACCATGTTGTATGTCTTTACCTAAGAATTTATTAGATAGTGTCCTCAATGATTTATATCCTGCCCCCCCCTAAATTATGGTGCACTCAATAAAGTATAGATTTCTCATTTTCCATCTAGTTCACGAACATTGTTATCTGTCGTATTTGATCCTTTTTCATATGATAACACCTAAAAATGTCTCTTTGCTCCTGACATTAACTTTATGAAACTCGGGAATGTTCATATGATGACATCTGAAAGGAATACATTTTGGGCCCTTTCTAAATACTGGTACTTTTCTTTCCTTTCGGCAGATCTTTACTACTGGTCACCCGAAGATGTCCAGAAATGGCTTCAGTGCGTCATCAGTCGTTTCGACCTCGAAGCAATCGAGATGGGCAACTTCTACTTTGACGGAACAACGCTTGCGTCTCTCCAGGACTCCGACTTCCGACAGAGGGCGCCAAAATGCGGTGACATCCTTTACAGCGTTGTATGTCTTCTTAAAACAAGTGAGTTACCGGTTGTTTCTTTGGCATTTAAATGGATTTCCGTTATTTCGTTAAGTGAACAATGCTAAATGAAATGGAAAATATCTCAGTCTATTTTGAAAATAGATTAATTAATCAGCTGTAATTTAATCAACAAAAGTCATTTGTGTACAAAACTGCTGTGAACTTATGTTTTTTTTCCATAAGTTGCTAGAACAAGCTCAGGTTTATAATACAATTTGGAAATTATCGTCAAAATGATTTTTTTCAATTATTTGCGATTCAGATTCAGAAATCCTTTAGAATACCGTATGCATGTACAGTAAGAGCACAATTTTTTAAATTTTTTTTTAATGGGAACAGAATCATTGTTCAAACTTCCAAATAAAGAAAAAAATATGGTACAGGGATGTCTAATTGATTTTCCCCTTCTTTCTCTTTCCCCAGCTATTCATTTTGATCCTGCACCACAGGTTGTTCCTCAGTCACAGATGGTCCACCACCTTCCGCAGCCATCGCAGTTCCATACCGGAGCACCCACCACAGACATGGTTATGCCTGCGAGGTACGTCGGCACTCCCGTCTCTCCAGGAGCCAAGCCAGGAGACGAGAGTGGAAGCACAGGATCTCCCAGCGATGGTGAGCTTTTAAAAAAATCCTTTTATAGTCTGTGCTATAAACAGGGAAGTGTTTTGAGCAAAGATCAATTTCAAGATGTTGCGAGATGAAGAAGTGTTAGAGAAAAAAAAAACCATTGCATAATTATAACATCGTCACTTGTCTGAATGTACTCTGAAGCTATAACATAATCATCAGCCCTTTTGATGCTCCACAGGTAATTGAATGTAAATCATGTAAATGACTATTGATAACTGGTTGGGGCTTTGTGATATCTGTTTGATACTCATTCACTTCAACCTTGGTAATTGACAAGTCACCTTTATTTACAAGTTATACAACATAGATCTGTTTGTGTTTATTGAAATAGATATATTGATATCATGCAGTTTTCCTTCTTTCCTTTGATTCATCTCTATATTAAATGTACTCAAGATGGACAAATGTATTTAATTTCCATATGTTTCATTTTCTTCTCCAGATGAGATTTCTCTCCCATCACCCCCTGCCCCTAGTGGACCGAACACGTCCATGACTCCTAACCACACAGGAGGAATCCAACTCTGGCAGTTCTTGAAGGAGCTCCTCCTCCAGCCCAACTCCTACAGCTACTGCATTAGGTGGATGGACAGAACGCAAGGTGGGTTACTTTTCATCATCCGCATCTATGCAGATGACATGTAAATGAGATGCAAATGAAATGGCACATGATGTGTAAGATGGTGCAAGTGATATGAAATCTGGGGAGTGCTAGAGTTTTATTCAGTATGTTGAGTTCGTCGCATCCGTGGAAAAAGAGGATGACGCCAAAGAAATTGGTGAATTGGTGGTTCCTAACCAGGTACAGGGATTGTGGATTATGCTTGAGTGCCCTTTGTGAATGGTGTGATCCTCTTGCCTTGTAAGGGCATGCCAGGAATAGCACGGTGGTAATGCATGATGTCATGGGTCATACCATTGTCAGGTTAGGGGGGGGGGGGGTAGGTGTACGAGGTAACAGGATGCAGCAGGTCAGGAAGTTAAAAGGGAAGTGAAACCATTTTGTTGCAGCCTGACCCTGTGTGTTGGTGGTGTCTCCAGCCATATTGCTTCCCAGCGGAAGGAAGCAGTGGTAGACGGGTGCTTACACCAGGTGGCACAAGCATTATACCAAAAAAATCTAATGATTTATCCCCATATTTGGTCAAGCCTTTTGTTCTTCAAGAAATACAGAGGTTAGTTGGAAACTAGTTGAACAAGTGTAAAACAACTTTGGAATGATTTGAAAAACATAATTAATTGCCAATAGACCAACATTTGAACAAAACTTATTTTTCATCTAAATGCCCAACAAATATACAGCAATCTGGGGGATGGTTGAGAGACAATTCTGATTGATCACTTATAGGCTAATCAATTTGAAATTTGATATACATGTACCTCTTCAAGCTACCAGTATCTTATCTAGAACCAAAACTTACCAGATACGGCAGGCGTAATAAAAGTGATTAAGCGGGTCTTCAGAAATGATATACTTGATGAAAAACAATGAAGGGTGGAATGAAAAACAACAAGGGTTTAGGTTTCTTAGGCCTACGTGCGGTTTGTGCTATATATACACGGATGATTGACATGTTTCTGAGTATCGATTACTGATGGGTTTCAATCAGTTTTAAGTTCTAGGTCAATCTTATTCATGGGGTACCAGTAAATTGCTCCGCAGCTGTATTATATTGAGGTCTTGGAACCTTAAAAATCATCGTGACCTCAATATACAAAATTCAGAACTGATGATTATTGCCATCCTTTCTAAAAATTTACGAAGGACTAAAGTGGGACGAAGTTTAAAATGGTTATCCTCTGGTTACTTTTTTTCTTGGCAAATTGTTTAACCTTTGTCGAACTCTTTAAGACAAATAGGAGACGAATGTGCTGTTGAGGAAAAAGTGATGAAAAGCTAACTGTTGCTATAATGAATATGTAAAGTTGTGTTATGTTTGTTGAATATGCATGAAGCTTGTGAAGTGTGATTAGCTAAAGATGATGTCATGGGCGTGATCATGTGCCTTTGTTGGTTTATCTAGATGTTATTGCACTTTTTGCTGATTACCATCCTTTTAGAATCTGCCACAAAGATTTATGACGTAAAAAAAAGGAATGATCATTATAGCAGAGAATTTCTGCTTAATCCATCACAGAAGAAACTCGTGTAAAAATTTCCTGCAAGGATATAATAGATCCTGGTTTATTGTCTTGTCATTCAAAAGTTGCAAGGTCAACCCTGGAGGGCAAAGTTAAGACATGTTTATATGCTTTTTTTAGATTTAATCCTCCGACTGCTGACTTTCCTTAATTTCCTGATCTGTATTCAGTAACCCACTGGATTAATAAAAGTATCACACATATGTAATTAACTATTCTCTCTTTCCTTTTCTTTACTGTTGCCAATTTAGGTATCTTCAAGATCGAGGACTCTGTCGAGGTAGCCAGACTGTGGGGTCTTAGAAAGAACAGGCCTGCCATGAACTACGACAAGCTCTCGCGCTCCATCAGGCAGTACTACCGAAAAGGGATCATGAAGAAGACCGAAGTCTCGCAGCGCCTGGTCTACCAGTTTGTCCACCCCTGCTAGGGAATTTTATAATCTATAGACTCTCCGAAAATCTGACTGAAGATAGAGAGATGAGCTGAACCTATTTTGCGAAATAACATTGCCTCTTTATATTGCCACATGGCATTGTGAATAGTTTTCAAATGTGAAGGGAAACATGGATTTTTACTTGTCTTGTTGATAATGATGATTTTATGTGTATTTAATGATTTTTTCCTGAATTCTCTTTCTTGCCCATCTGTGACATTGTTTCCATGGTAACTAATTAATTGCAGTACTAGGGTCGAATGACATGTAGTATTTTGAACTCTGATTGCGTTGTAATCACCAATATTGTAGCAAATATCTTGCATTTTTATAATAATTAAGTCGAGTTGAGAGCTAAGGTGAAAATGAGGTTGGGAGAAAAGCGGAGTTGTTGCCAATATGGCGTTTTTGAAGAAAGATTTGTAACTACTGATTTGTTTTCTGATGATATTGATTGATATTTCATGTGATTTCTCTTGTAAATATTTTGTATTCTTCTGTCATGATTTTCAAGAGGAAGAAGACATTTTAAAAAACCCTGAAGCATGTGTTTCAGCCAAATAAGGTATGTTCTGTGAACACGATGGCACATTTACGAAAATATTTGATCATCAATTTTAGATTAGGTAACCCTTTCAGGACAAATGCACACATTTTTGTGGTTTGGCTCTGTAACTTTTGATTGAGAGCTCTACAAGTTATACCAGATGTACGAGTAGAAAGAGCAAACCTTTTCCACTAATGAAATCCTTTTTTTTTTTTTTTTTTTGCATTACCATTATTGTATTTGACACCCGGGGTTTCAAAAAGAAAAATAAGGAATCTCTAAATTGGCAACATGTTGATAAGTTAACCAACGCTGTTTTTTTTCTCATACAATTTGGTATTATTTCTCTTTGTGTATGTTCTTTTTGAGATACATGTACATGTACGCAACCTGTTTTTAGTCAAAATGTAGCAGTGAAAGAAAAGCCACAGCGTTGCCAATTTGAGGAGTAACTGATCAATTGTAGGGATTCAAAATTCTTGTCCTGAATGGATTTATTACAGTCTATCTATGTACTCAGATTATGTTGGATCTCTGCACAGTTGAATAAGGTCTGATTCTAGGCACCTTGCACAAATAAATCTAATTTTCATTCAGATAAGGTTTCACTAACATCAATGGGTAAACTTGGATTGGTGTAGCGACATTTTTACTTTTCTACCAAACACACAAAATTAGTAAGAGCAGCAAGGATGATAATTATTTTAATCACATATTTTAAAGAAATAAGACACTTCTGTGTTAGTTTCAAGAGGTAAATGCAGTAACTTCAAATGATGGGAGAGGCACAGGGGTATGTGGGCATTTTTGCAATTTTTAAAATTATTTTTAAACACAATAAAATTAAACATGTTTTATGTACATGTATGTAAATATCTGGGCTTAGAGGGCCTGTATTTATTACCTGTAAACATTCCGTTTGTCAGTCGTTACTTAATATTTTTTTTTTTTTTTTTTTTGTTCTTTAAAAAATCTGTCAGTAACCGACTTTGAATGAATTGAATGACCTTTTTGGAGCAAAATGATGAATGCATGTACAAGTGCAGCTTAATGATTAAGTGGGTGCTAGTCGGAATTTTATTTTAATGTTTTACATATTATTTTTTTTTATAATTTTGTAATAAAATTGCTGCTTGCCTTTGAAACAGAATGATTGTTTGTTGCATGACTTTTATTATTTTTTTTATTATTGTCAACCCTAACTAACCCTAACATGTATTAGAGTGTATGAGAGAGATGAAGTTCAGGAAAGTAAAGCCAGACATGGGGATGGAGAAAGAGATGGAGAGAGAGAGAGAGAGAGAGCGAGAGAGAGGAGATGAAGGAAGAGCGAGAAGGAAAGAGGGTGAGACAGAGAGAGAGAGAGAGAGAGAGAGAGAGAGGGGGGGGGGGGGAGGTAGGGGACTTTGGAGGAGATATAAAGAGGGGCAAGTTTTGTGTTTATTTAAAAAAAAATCATTATTACTTCCATACTTCAAATCAAAATGTACGTTGAAGAAAATAAAGAAGTATATGATGATGAAGGGGGGGGGGCACAAAAGAAAAGGAAATGACGAGAATAGTAGTAATTAATACTTTCTCTGTCATTTTCATCATTCTCTTTTCTTTCTGTCCTCCATCATCATCATGATGATTACTGACGATTGTTTTCCATGCATCATTCTCCTAAAAAGTATGTATACTATATGAAATATATCTTGCATGTAGAAAATAAATCATAAAAACTCCAAAGCAATATCAAAAACAAAATAAACAAACATCAACTATAATGAAAGTATTTTCAGTCAATTTCGGGATGAAACACTAATTTATTACTCTTTACCCTAGTGTTAAACCAGTCGTTTAAGCACACACAAACAATGACCGCTTATTTAACACGGTCGTGACTTCGCAAATATTGTCATCCCCCAAATCACTGAACTCGACAATAATTCTGAAGATAAATGCATGTCATAAAAGTCAACGGAAGCCATAGCAGCGGTGGTTTAATGCGAGTGCGCACGTAGCTTCCTTTCGTTTACAATAAGTGACGTCACAATGCTTTGTCCCTTTTCATGACGACTTTTTCCATAATATAACTGAAGGAGAGCATGCACAAAAGCTGAAAACTTTTCATTGGATGCGGTGTTTTGGGCGTGAGTGCGCCATCGCGTTTCAATTCAATACAATATCAATCCAACGAAATCTGGTTCGATCGGGTTCATTTTGTTCGGAGCCTGGTACCAAAAGAACATGACGTTAGTGAAATACCGATGTTCTGATGTATTCTGTAGATGATATGCCAGCAGTTGAAAAGGGGATAATTACTTTTTAGATTGAATGCACGATAAGAATTATATTAAGCTATTTCACTCAAAAGTGCTAGTAGTTTCAGGAGTGAAATATTCTCTCTATTTTGTTCATGACGGCAATTCTTCAGAAATTAAGGGACACAAAAGGCCAAATAATAATAGATAGGAATATGAAATACAGAAGATTTGAAGAGAGAGAGAGAGAGAGAGAGAGAGAGAGAAAAGAACTATTTTTTAAATAAATAGCGTAAGGTTAATGATTTAATTTGCTTGAAACTTACAAAAGATAGTCATTTCAACCATTTTAAAATAGAAGTTAAACCATGCAAATTCATGAGCTTGAATATCTCAGTCATATACATGACATTGTTAAAATTGTATTTCATATGTGTGTGTGTGTGTGGGTGTGTGTGTGTGTAATTTAGTTTTATGACAGACGTGTTTAAATCTTATACATGTATGATCATGTATGGAATAATTTCAATTCAGTTACAACATTGGAAACGGACATTCATCAGTTTGATTTTACATTCCAGAGGAAGAATATTTTGCATGATAATTATATAAGTGATGATAAAGCATTTTATTTGTTCATTTTGTTAAAACATTAAAAGAGAATATGTTGATTGTATAATTTGTATTTCATGGAATCATTGATATAGATCATTGAAAAAAAAAAAGGTGTATCAATCAAAATACAATCATGTATGACCTTTAACGTCACCATCCGAAAGACGTGAATGAGATTCGAACTTGAGTCCTGTCAGAGTCAGTCTGTAGGCGCTGCCCGTAGACGTTACCGCTAGACCAACTCCTGAAGCACTCTGTCATAGTCTTCATCCCAAAGATGAAAACAAAACCTCAGAGGCGTATCCAAAAAAGGGCGGGGTGGGGGTAAACCTCCGTTAGCAGACCCAGGAAAGAGATTTACAAATAGTGAAAAAATACATCCTTTTGGACGGGTAGGTAGCGGCTCAAATAGTATCAGCGGCTGATTGGGGGGGGGGGGGGGGGAATGATGGAGGGGCACTTACCCCCCCCCCCCCCTCCCCCGGCAGAGCCTAGTGTGACAAACCTCAAGTACACATTAAGTAAAAAAAATAAGCTTTGCCACCTAACTGTACCCTTGGGCAGCACTTTCAGGCATTCAAATGGACCGTAAATATGCGATGACTTTCGGGTCCCGCTGGTCAGAGAATCTTAGGATTGGTAATAGATAGATAGATAGACTAATAAATAATTAATGAATAATAAATAAATTAATGAATGAATAAATCAACAAACCAATGAATGGATAAATAAGCAAATAAATAAATAGATGAAAAATAAATATGTAAATTAGAAATAAATGAATAAATGAATGAATAAATAGTATAAATGAATATATAGATAAATAAATCAAATAATCAATAAATGAATAAATAAATAAATAACTCGACCAATACTCTGCAAAAAAAAAAAAGAGTGAATTTTCACTGTTTTCACTCCCCCGGGAGTCACGTTAGTGATCACTTGTTTAGGAGTGAATATCGAGTGACAATAGAGTGGTCTCTAAAAGAAAAAGAGTGGAGTTTCACTCTCTTTTCATTCCCCTTGGAGTGACGTCAGTGACCACTCGTTTTTTTTTTTTAGAGTAAGATTCTCATTGGTGTGCCTGGCAAATGCAGCCCGGGTATATCCCCCTTTTATCCATTTCTGGATACGCCAATGAGGATCTCGTTCTATTTCCTTATTAATTATGGCGACACTTTCCATTCCAGAATGGGAAAATTCCCTAAGTGGATTCCTTTTCAGCGATATATACAACAAACATTTTCCTATAGTGGGGTGGGACTCGTACGATTGTGACATGAAAAAATGTCCAGAAATAAAAAAAAATGGGCCTATTTTGTGAACTATTTCTACAATACAACACTTGTGAAACCAAAAGGTTGGCCAGAGTCTGAAATATTTTCCTCTATTGATGACAGATTTTGTCTCTTCATTTTGAAGTCTCGCTTCCCATTGTACTCTCCGCAATGTCCTTTTATTTCGTCATAATGAAGCTGCACTTTTGCCCATGTTGACTTTGGTACAACTTTCTGTGTTGCTCAATACTTCTCGTATAAGAGTAAAACATAATTATGTATGAATTGACTGTATTTTTCATAACATAAAAACATGAATATGATTCATAGCATGTATATAGTGTATATGAGTGAAATTGTGTTTTTGACACGAGTTTCCCTCCGGCCGCCTACACACAAAGATTCCCGTCCGAGGCCATTTATCTCTTCACATGCTATTGTTGCTTAATGACCACGTTGTGTGAGCCCCCGGTAATATTTCATCCCAGAATATTTCCGCATTTGCATGTCTCCGTTCCTCTCACGGTTTTCAAATCATAAAGATTGTAAAATCATACAGTGTTGGTGTATTTTTTCAAGCATTATTTTCTCCCTTCCCCTGTATCTTTTATTCGTTCACCATAACGATGCGGGATTTTCTTTTCCCTATATCCTCTTTTGTTACAAGAAAATATTTTGAAGACACTACGCCTCTTTATCTTTTTGGAGGTGGTGGCAGTGGCAGTGGGGGTGGGGTGGGGGTGGGGGAGGGGTTGAGAAACCTATATCGTAGCATAATGGGCCCCATTTTTTTATTGGTGGTGGTGGCAATGGTAGAGAGGGGTGGAGCCGGGGGCCGGGAGCCGGGGCCGGACAATATTGTGGCATAATGCTTTAAGTCTAGGAAGACACCACGTCACCCTTCTCTCTCTCTCTCTCTCTTTGGCCTGTGGGGGTGGAGGTCGGAGATAAATGTGGCATGATTTGGGAAGACACCGAATACCCCTTTCTCCCTTATCATGTTCTTTATATACTTCTCCTTGTTTTCTGTGAGGTATATATAGATGCTATCTTTATCAGTTGGCGTTCTCCTCATTGCAACATATCAAATGATGTGACTCTGACGAATATTATTATTTCATTTTTTAAAAACTTGATTCTTTAAATATTTTGACTATAAATTTAATAATGTGAAGCTGTATTAGACATGACATTGGAAGGGGGGGGGCAGAGGAAAAACACCACTTTTGCATTAAAACTAGTATAATACAGACAATATACATGTAATAGCAGATAGCAGACTATGTGGAACAAAACAGAAACCAATAAAGTGAATTATGATATTTCTGTAGGGTGGGGGTCGGAGGGGGGGGGGGAGGGGGCTGGTTATAAGCAACTTGGCTGAAGCATTGATTTGCAAATTTATTGAGCTCGACAGATCGATGAAGCAAATGTATTTGCTACATCGACCTGTATAAAAGACGTCATTTGAATGAGGTTTAAAGGGCAGTCCAATCTTTGTAATACTAGACGATTTGTGTGAAAGCAGAAAAAAAAAGAGAAACCAGATGGTGAAAGTTAGAATGTAAGATTGTTATGAATGTTTGAAAAATGCGATCATTACATCACTGCGAATCTCAAATTGGAAATTTGGACAATCGATTGTGACGTATTCACGGTCAACTCTCCCATTTGCCGTACACTAAAATATCATTAAATTCCCGTTTTCGCCTAAGCGCTTTTCCCTTGGGACAGTACTGAAAATATTTTGTAGATAGCATATTGTTATAGATCCTCCAAAAATAAAAAGATCACACAAAGTTATACATTTTGAACAATTGATATTTTAGTCATTTTGTGTGTTGGAGCAAATGGGAGAGTTGTCCGCCGCTACATCACAGTGACCATACCGATTCGGCCAATTTGAAATTCAATGTGAAGTGACTACAACTTTCAAAAATTCATAACTTTTTTATTGTTATTTCACCAATCTAACTATCTAATTTTTCATATCGTTTCTTTCCCTTTAATAATGTATATGAACAGTAATCGAATTCACTGACAAAACAAATTGATAATTATTACTTCCCTATAATGTAGATGCTTGTTTTCATTTTTCAATTGCTCTTATTTAATTGCTAAAAACGTCAATTTCCTGTGGATATTTCCTTGTTTATTTCTCGTTTCGCAAGTCAGTTGTAATGTAACACGGGCTTTGATTTGATTTTTTCTTTTCGTTACTGAAATTGAAGTTATCATTTGGACGTGTTTTGATATCAAATTGCCATTGAGACCAGAGGCGTAGCGTGAGCTTATCTATTGCAAGTTTTCAAAAAAATTCTGGTGGGACGAGCCCCCCTCCCTCCTCCCCCGCCCATGCCGCCAATGCATGATATGTATAGGGGTGGTGTGGGATGAACAAACACTGGACTCTATAAATAAAGCAATCAATGTGCCGTGGGCCTTTAAACAGTGATGGGTAGAAAAATAATAACATGTGTATTCCGTTCTTGTACAGCGCATATCGCATTATTTTAAAGGGAAATCCGACCTTAATAGCAAGTTGCTTTGAAAAGAAGTGGAAAAATCAGAGAAGCAGATTGGTGAAAGTTTGAACGAAATCGGACAAGCAATAAGAAAGTTATGAATTTTTGAAAGTTGTAATCACTACGCATATGGGAATTTCAAATTGGCCGAATAGGTAATGTCACTGTGAGGTAGCTGTGGACAACTCCCCCATACGCTCTAACACACAAAATGACTAAAATGTCACTTTTTTTCAAAATGCACTACTTAGTAGGATCTTTTCGTTCATGAAGACCTATAACGATATGCTATCTCAAATATATTTTGAGTACTGCCTCAGGGTTAAAAGCGCCTCGAAGAAAACCGCAAATTAATGACATTTTTGTGTACGACAAATGGGAGAGTTGTCCACAAAAATGTCACAATTGACTCACCAAATTGCCAATTTGAGATTCGCATAGATGTAGTGATCTCATTTTTCAAACATCCATAACTTTCTTAATCCTTGTCCGATTTCTTTCAAACTTTCACCATCCTGTTTTTCTTATTTTTCTGCTTTCACACAAATCGTCTCATTACCAAGGTTGGATTGCCCTTTAACGTCTGTATATGCGCTTCCAAAGGACTTCGGATATTTATTACACCGGCTAGCTCCGGCAACCGCAGCGCTCAGTGCATTCAAGGGGTACACTGTCGCTTGGTCTACCACCACTTGGTCTAATTATCAGTTCGTCGAACTCCACGTGGTCTAACTTCATTTTGTCTACAACCATTTCGTCTAATTTCCATTTGGTCTAATAACCAATTCGTCTAATATTCAGTTTGGTTAACCGCATTTAGGCTAAAACCCATTTGGGCTAATTTTCACTTCGGCTGACTTTCATTTCGTCTATCATATCCAACAGTCATTTTGTCTACAAGCCACATATAGTCTAATATCCATTTGGGCTACACCTACTTTGGCTATGACCATATGGTCTACCTATCATTTGGTCCAATTCCATTTAGTCTCATAACCAGTTTGGCTACTTATCATTTAGTCTGTCATATGGTCTAATGACCATTTGGTCTAATGACCATTTGGTCTAATATCCCGTCCGTCTAATAATTAGGCTACTTATCATTTTGGCCTAATTTTTATATAGTCTAATGACCATTTGGTCTAATTACCATTCATTCTTCTGGCCATTTAGTAGCAAGTTGAGAAAGGACAGGGAAATGAAACTTAAAAATGAAACTTCAAAGAAGTCGTCTACGTAAATGTGCATTAAAAGAGTTATTCACCTTGCTGCTGCTTATATCAAGATCAATCAATATCCCTACATTTTATATATTAATTATTTAATTTATTAAAATCAATTATAATTTAGTATTATTTTTTAGTAAATAAAACATTCATAGGTCTCTTCTTCCTTTCAAGACTTAAGTAGAAGAACCTGATTTTGTATTGCACTTCAAATTATGTTTGTTGGGTTGATAATCTGTTATTCATGTTTCTTATTTGATATCCGATGTACAAATGTTTGTGCAAGTAGTCAATAAAAGCTAAGGGCGGTGCCAGGGTATTTTCATAGGAGGGGCAAGACGACCCACAGACTTGGGGTTTCAACGAACTGGGTACCTTTTTTTGGAAAAGGGGGAACTTAATTAGAAAGGGTGAAGACAAGAATGGAAAATGGCGTTTTGATACGTTGCTTTACCCCTACATTGTATTTAACACACATTAAATTTTAAGGATATATTTTCTAATCTTTGCATAATATGCAATTCTGCTCTACTCCTAACTTGCAAGCGAGCGACCAAAAATACTATGTTCTTGTTGAAGGTCATGCATGGTGCTTGCATTATACAGTGCTTTCATGACGAAGATGACGCAAAAGCGTTTAATTTCAAGCACATAGGACTTTATGATATACTGCCATGAGTTACAATAAGTGAGTGCGAGCGAGCGTAGCGAGCAAGCTTCGGGCGGGGGATATCTTAATTGCTGCAATATTATTACACTTTTGGGCAGTGTCCCCAGCTCTCGCTAAGTTCCTGCTCAAAGGTGTCACACTGTTGTCTTATCAAGAACTAAATGTTCTCCCATCAAGCTATGCAAACTGCTATTTTCAGGGGCGACGCTACAGGGGGCGGTTGCCCCCTATGATTTTTCAAGTCACCAAAAAAGAGAGAGATAGAGAGAAAGAAAAGAAAAACGTAAAAAGGAGAAGAAAGAAGAAATAAGAGTATGAAACTATCACTATTATTATTACTATTATTATTATTATCATCATTATTATTATCACTGCTATTATTACTATTATTATTTATTCATCTAAAATTAACTCGCTCGTTGGCAGGGGGACATTGCCCCCCCCCCATCACCTTTCCAAGCACCCAAAAAGTCCTGCTCCTGCCCCCCCCCCCCCCCCCCCCCATGCCGCTTTTTATACTTGTTCACTGCCTTCTTTTTCTTCTTTTAAGGCAGTGGCATATCTAGGTATTATGACACCTTGGGCAAAAAGTGAATTTGCGCTCCCCCCCCCCCCCCCCCAGAGTCAAATTATGTTATGCGAGGAAGCGAAGCGACCGAGGAGCAATTTTTCAAAGATTTAACTCTTTTACCCATCCACAGGGTTCCTTTATTCATCATCAACATGACAATTTCTACAAAAGATCGTACATATATAGGCCTATGTTTTAAAGGGATTGATTAACTTTGTGAAAAATTGTGAAATCAGCTCAAATGCCAGTGAATTGTGTGCATTCCTCTAACTACATATATAATTAAGGATATGTGAAAGTATGAGAGAAAATGGAACCCGTTTACTATCCTAAAAAAGAGAAAAAAGCTAGTTATGCGAAAGGTATCGCGATCGATCGCTATAGCGCAAGTCTCTCGGTTTCTTCGCTGCGCTGCAGTCACAAAAACCAAGCACCAGCGCTTGGCAATTTCAGAGCGGGTTTCCAGCCCGTGAAGAAATAGGAATTCGTTCATTGTACGGTATTCTGTGATAGAACCGTAAGAGTTCTTTAGGGTTCGGTGGTACTCTATCCCGACATCAGTGTTCCATCATAAATATCTTGATATATAAACGACCGATCAGCTTATAAAACTCAGGCGATTCCTGTCTGACCTAAAGGTTTGCAATTATGATTACAGAATTAGCTGGAACAGTGATTTTTTTCTTTCAATCCTGGGCAAAGTTAATCAATCCCTTTAAGGTACATTTTACAGATTACAGAAAAAGTAAATATTTAGTCTAGCAAAAATACAAGTTATGAACAAGCCCGGTATACAAGACATATTACAGATATCGGTATTCTTTTATTTTTGTTTTTGACCTCAGCTCAGGATAGAGTTGAGTCAGGACAGCAATCCACCCCCCCCCCCCCCCCCCCGCCCCCCTCTCGGCCCCTAGGCTCTTTCAAAAAGCTCTGGCCACAACACATCCAGGGATGGCCAATAAAATGACGCAAAGTGTTGTTGGTAGATGCGTAGACGAAAAGGGAATAGCCAAACAGGCAATTAGCCTTAATGATAATTAGACAAAGTGATGTTTAGACAAATTGGCATTTAGACCAACTGACAATTAGACTAAATGGAAAATGGACAAAATGAAAGTTAGACCAACTGCACATTAGACCATATAAATGCCAGGTAGACCAAATGCATGGATACTAGACCAAGTGGATTTTAGATGAAATGCCTGTAGACCAACTAGTTTTAGACTGACTGGGAATTAGACAAATTGGTAGTAGACCAAGTGACAACAAAATAAAGTAGACGAAATGGTAATTAGATCAAATGGTAATTAGACCAAGTGATAATTAGCCCAGTGGTCATTAGACCTTCTGGTTATTAGACCAAGTGTAAATTAGACTAAATGAAGAGTGGACCAAAAGGGTTTAGCCTGAATGAAGGTGACCCATCTGGAAATTAGACCAAGTGGTTTTAGCCCAAGCGTGCATAAATCATTCAGGAAAAAAACCCTACCAGATACCCATTTACTACAACTGGGTCGAGTGTGGCAAATCTAGATTACTGTCTTGCCAAAGGACGTTAGTGCTGCGGCAGGGATTTGAACCCCGTACCTTGTGGTTCACAGCCCGAAGACTTATCCACTAGACCACCAAAAAAGAAAAGGAAAAAAAAATCAAAGGACAAAAAAAAAAAAAAAAAAAAAAAAAAAAAAAAAGAAAGAGGCGAGAAAGGGTGCTTTCGTGTTGTTGTTGCCATGATCAGATGATAAGGTATGTATCCATTGCTACTGATACAGCCAATAAAAAGAACATCAAATACAATGCACTTTATGCATGTCTTTTTGTCTCTTTCCCCGAAACGTTCACCAAACGCACACAACAGAAAACAAAGAAGCGATAAATTGTTTATCTTTTTTAAACATACTAAACAATGATAAGCATGAAACACTCCAATATTCTTTTCAAAGCAGGTTAAGATTCATGCCCATTTAAACTAGTTGATTCTTTTGTAACTCGAAAAGTATATACTATCTCTATCTCTGCAAAGCAAAACAAATGACATCAAATTGTTTAACATTTTCATGTAGAATATCTTCAGTTTATTGCGTAAAAACACACAATTTTACAAGATACATGCACACCAATATATTTGGCTTTGGAAATTAAAAAAACGTTGTTGGATTGAATCTAAACATGTTATTCTGATATTATATAAGAGAAACATTTATGCAAAGAACCCTTGCAATATTTCGGCACTTGCTAAGTTCTGGCAAAACACTCTCAAATCTTGTCTCGATGCAGTGGAACCTCGTTATAACAAACTCCTTGGGACCAAGGAAATTACCTTGTTATATTGAAACCCTGTTACAGTATATCAGGAATTTAAAAAAACACAAAAACACTCCTCCAATAGAATACAAAGAGTTGGGACAGGGAAATTCTCCTTTATTATTATCATTAAGTATTTGGCGTCACCTGTGCCTGGGAGAGGAAAAGCGAACTGAATCACTGTATCCTCCCGATATAACTGATTGGGATGTGCAGCGCAGGTATATCACTACACCGGGGATTCCCCTACACTTATTCGAATAGTGCAATGGGTTCTTAACGTGCAAAGGTGGTGACGGTCCTCTACACGGGGCCTCCAGTTAACGTCCTATCCGAGGGACGGAGTGTTTTCCGCTGTAACATAGCCTGCGTCTATAAAACGAGGGAGGGGCACGTTAACACACAACGCAGGCTTCAGTCATCCGCCCGGGGTGGATTCGAACCCAGATCTTTGGTTGGACAGGCAGACGCTTTACCGACTGAGCCAACTCGCCTCATAATGAGAATTTGTTATCAGAGTGTTCTTTATAACGAGGTTTCCCTGTAGTACATATCTATTTACAGGCTAAATTAGCAATAATCAAATAGTACAAGTCATGTAATTGGTTCCCAAATCGAAATACGAAACTATGAAGCAGATCGCTTTCCCTGAATAAAGAAACATCGGAAAATCTAACATTATAAACGCTATGAACTCCATTCCAAAGTAATATACAATGCATCAATGAATTACATGTATGTACATCAATCTTTCACATTCAAAACCAGGTAATATATAAATAGTAGTACCTCCGCATATAAATATAGGTGAAAAGTAATTGTAGCAAATAAAGCACCTGAAATAAAAATTCAGCACAATTTTTCATATCGGCCTCGCACCACGGTGCAACCGGGCAAGATAACATTTCAGAGGTTACATATCAAGTTGTTTGGCACAAATCATAATTCATATTTCAGATCATAATTGGTAAAAAAAAATAAAAATAAAATCGTAAATCATAGAAATAAATCATTTTGCAGGGCACATCTTATGATACTTTCGTCATTATGCTACATTAATTACACGACAAAGAATGTCTATTCGTTTTCTGTAATCCCCTCGGAAGGGATGTGATTATGCCATTTATGAAATGTACATGTACATATTTTTTTAAAATACCAGATGACCCAAAGGCATATTCGAAATGTATTCTGGTGTCCAGGCAAAACATATTTTCCTAATCCATTAAGTGAGGATGATTGAAGAAAGTTCAATACCCTGTATTCCGTCCTTTTTGTCCTGTATCTCTCTCTCTCTTCCTACTTTCTCTTCTTCACTTCTCTCTCTCTCTCTCAATTGCCATATGACTATATTCTGTTCTATATATCTAC
>CM046843.1:17576929-17716514 GCA_025618425.1 Heliocidaris tuberculata
TTTTGTAACTTAAATTCCTCAAAGTATCCCATTTCTCAATCTTTTATAGTGGAACAGACAGTACTTTTTCAAAAAAAAAATTTAAAAAAATTCATTTACATATCTATTTCAACCACCAACTTTTTGTGGGTCAATTGCATCATGTTTATGGGGATCAAACAGACCTATTATACAAGACTAGCACTTGAACACAAGGACTTTATTCATTGCTCTTGATGTAATATAATTTACACTCATCATTGGTACCAGATTGCTTTTTTTTGGAATAAATCTAAGTTATGCAACTTTTCTAGAAGACCGATAGGTATTTTCTGGTCAATTTCAGACTTATTCAGAAAACTATCACCAGTGTTCCTTTTCTAGCAGAGTGAATAAAAAACACCTGTTTTTTTGTGACAATATGTTTAGTATTACCTAATGTTCAACATAATGTTTAAGCAAACATGCTAGATGACTAGGTTTTAGCTCCATCATTAGTGCACAGCACTTAAACACTTTAATACGCTTTTGTAAGAAACAAATCAGTAGCAATCCATTGAACAATGCCATTCTGATAAATAAATGAAATCCACATTAGCACTAATTGACCACAGCTTTTGTAAACTTGAAAAAAAAAATAACACCACAGCTCCAATGAACAATGTTATTCAGATGCGGGAATGAAGTCAATACACAAGCACTTATTGAGCACCAGTGCTTTAATAAGAACGAAAACACCAAACGCCAAAGCTATATTTTAAAATGCAATTCATATGAGAGTATTAAACACATATACACAAGCACTTATTGAGCACCAGTGCTTTAATGCGAATGAAAACACCAAATGCCAAAACTATGTTTTACAATGTAATTCAGACGAGAGTGTCAAACATATACACAAGCACTTATTGAGCACCAGTGCTTTCATGAGAGCTAAAGACCAGAGCTTAATTGTACACTGTAAATATTAAACTCAATAGGTAAATTCTAAATGAAATAAAAAACAAAACAAAACAAACAAACCTTCTACTGTATTTTTATAAATATGGTATATGTCATTCTCAGCATTTAATTCATTTGACTGCCAATGTGAATGAATTCAACGTGTTTGTTTTTTTTAATGTGAAATAATTAAAAGAGAAACAAACACTAAAATCCATTACTACACACTGTAGGCAAGATGCAGACATGTAAAAAAAAGGAACCCTTTTTCACCAAACTTGATATTAAAAAAAAACAAAAAAAACCCCAACTTTTGGACAACTTCTGTCCATTCACATTCTTTTCAGATACATGACATCATTACAAAAACGAGACAAAACAAAGAACACAGCAATAAAAATGAAAAATACCAGTGTTGCAAATGTGAATAAAAGCTGACCAATTAGCTCTTGACATCGCATCATGGAAGAGTAAATAAAGCCAATTCAATAGGTTTCTAGACATCGGTTTTACAATATTAGCCAAGTGAATAGAGTAAGCTTACATGTATCACCTTTCCAATAATGAGCTCTTGAGATGAATATCGGGGCCTTTGTGAGGCAATTCAATCATTAAGTGACACTACCTATATTTAGAACTGATCTCCACTGAAACTTTTGTGAGGTAATTTGGATAGGTCTATTGTCAAAGTCAATTAGAAGTGAATGCTTCAGGTATCAATGACACAAGAGACCTTGTAGTGTTTTGATTGACAAGACCAAGTCTAGCTGGCCTAGTATTAGATTGTCTATAGTTCTAATAAAATACAATGGATCTTATCCAGAATTCTGCAAGAAAAAAAAGAAAAGAAAAGAAAAGAAAAGAAAAGAAGAAGAAAAAAAAAACCAGGGGGGGGGGAGGGGCAAAGTACAAAATAATAATTGCAAGCAAAATTTGAAAATCAAAACAAAAACAACTCAAAACACACACAAAACAAACTAGAAGGTTTCTTGTGTATTTAATAAAGGACTGCTAGATTGGGTTTAAAAGGGGGGGGGGGGGGGGGGGGTCATGAGCCTGGTGTGTCCTGCTAAATCCGCCAGCAACCTTATATGGAGTAGAACATACATTTCAGCTTAAACTGATACAGGTTTTATATGACGTCTAAGTCCTAACAACACGTTATTAAATCAGCACTATGATTAAGTAGGCTTGAAAATGGTGTCAAAGTTGCTTTTCCCCTAACATAGCATCATCCTAACATGTCTTTTTAGTCAGGCTTGACTTCTTTCTAAATGAATATGTCATCTAAAAAATTCTCAGCAAAGCTGATGCAACTATAGGTATTCTTTCACGGTGTTAACAGGTACTACTATTCTAAATAACGTTAAATTAATGACAGTCTGTCACAGTCATATGTTTGACAAAGCAACGTTTCCTCTTACTAATATGGAGTTCTCGAGGTTTGCAACATCTCATACAATTTATTTTAATCTTGGTTTATGTCAAGGAAATAAAGAAGCACATGATTTGTATTTGGGGTGCCTGAAACACAATGTGTGATCATAGGGTAATTACCCAGGTAATTTAAATGAAAGGATCGAAATATTAATTGCATCACAATAAACATTAAGGATTTAAATGCAAAAATCACTGACAATCAGTTTCTCTTCTCTTCAGGGAAGTCCACCCTGAATTTAGGATATTAATACGAGTGAATGAGTAAATTACGCAATGCGTAATAAATGTCCCCGCCGGAAGTGCAGATTTGTGGAAATTAACTAGCCTGAACCTTAAAACTTCAGTGAAAAACTTTAGTGAATAAAATAATAATGTTACTGCATGCAAAAGAAGAGAATACCAACAATGCATGTATACAACTGAAATATAAAACATGAAAACATTATGAACCTTCAGCCATTTTGAATAAATTTGCATAAATTTGCATGAATAATGAATTTCAAAATTCTGTGTAGAAGTTTGGAAGCCCCCACCCAGCCCTATCAGATAAAACAATCGGAATCAAAATCCGATGTGAAATAGAGGAGAAGTAGCATTTTTCGTCAATTTTGAATAAATTTGCATAAATTTGCATAATTATTTAATTTCAAAATTCTGTGTAGATGTTTGGAAGCCCCCACCCAGCCCTATCAGATAAAACAATCGGAATCAAAATCCGATGTGAAATAGAGGAGAAGTAGCATTTTTCGTCAATTTTGAATAAATTTGCATAAATTTGCATAATTCATGAATTTCAAAATTCTGTGTAGAAGTTTGAAAGCCCCCACCCAGCCCTATCAGATAAAACAATCGGAATCAAAATCCAATGTGAAATAGAGAAGAAGTAGCATTTTTCGTCAATTTTGAATAAATTTGAATAAATTTGCATAATTAATGAATTTCAAAATTCTGTGTAGAAGTTTGGAAGCCCCCACCCAGCCCTATCAGATAAAACAATCGGAATCAAAATCCGATGTGAAATAGAGAAGTAGCATTTTTCGTCAATTTTGAATAAATTTGCATAAATTTGCATAATTAATGAATTTCAAAATTCTGTGTAGAAGTTTGATAGCCCCCACCAAGCCCTATCAGATAAAACAATCGGAATCAAAATCCGATGTGAAATAGAGGAGAAGTAGCATTTTTCGTCAATTTTGAATAAATTTGCATAATTAATGAATTTCAAAATTCTGTGTAGAAGTTTGGAAGCCCCCACCCAGCCCTATCAGATAAAACAATCAGAATCAAAATCGGCCAAGAAATGACGGAGAAGTAGCATTTTCTAACATTTGAGCACACACGGACAGACGGACGGACGGACGGACGGACACACACACACACACACACACACACACAAACACACACGCACACACGAACGGAGCCCGTTTCATAGTCCCCTCGCGAACTTCGTTCGGCGGGGACAACAAAAAGCAGAAAAGGAGAGAAACATACATGTATCGGTGAAAGTTCAAGGAAAATCTGATAAAAGAATAAAGTTATGAAGTTTTTGTTGTTGTAATAAATCAAAGACAAATGGGCAAGTAACTCGGTGAATTTTTTTGAGGTCCTGGGATCCGTCTCTCCCATTTTTTCCTGTACTGAGAACTTTAGAAATCCACTTTCTCTCAAGAAAATATGAAATTATTCATGCACCCTAGACAGAATAATTGCATATGTTGTCACACAATTCCTTCATCAAGAACCAAGACCATGGAAATCATCAACTTTCCTGCATGAAGCTATTGGGGAAAGTGCTCTAAAGTTATTTGGGGTTAAGACTTACTATTTCTTGCTCAAAGAAGAAATACAAAGAATCAAAGTGAGAAAATACCACAAATGTACTACTATGACACAGAAATAAGACTTGAATGTACATTCTGGGATTTCCCCAAATCATACCATTTGGATTAGCACAATGTTATTTTAAATCTTTAAAAAAAGAAAATATTAATTTTGTTAATAAGAAGCCCCTTCAAATTTTGGAGTTACAAAAATCAGGATGAAAAATTGTGATTTAGCTATGTACACTTGTCCAAACATACCCATTTAATTTACTGATCTATTTAGCTATCAAGTCATAAGATTTATGCATATTAAACATCACTGGACTGAAGTCAATGTACATGTACATGTAGGGCTCCCTCTTTATACTATTTTGATCTTTCAATAATTGAGTGACCCCATAGGTCCTTTTCTTCAATAAAATTAAAAGCAGAAATACAATATGAAAGAACGGAGCCTTGGTCGTTCAAATTTGTAATGAAAGAGCTCACAAGCAGAGAAATAAAAACATGTTGTCTCTTAAATGATGTTATTTGGTTGTAAAAACAAGTCTTTATTAGGTCATATCTCTTGTTTTCATTTCAAAGCACTGATGCAGATTTCATTGTCGGGAAAAATCTGACCAGCAACTTTGAGGAGATATCTGTAAAGTCAATTTTGTGGTGTGCTCTTGAGAGTAAATAGGTTAACTTTCATACCATCTCTCATGGTATATTGAATTACTATCGTTAAACTACTTGCCTATAGATACGAGGCAATAATATGTAGGGCATAGTAATTTCCAGTTTGTCATGGGGGTAGTTATTCACTACTTTGGCATGGTTATGAAATTGGTCATATTATCAACTTTTATTCAAATTAGTCTTAGTCTTCCAATATAAGAAATATGTGGCTGAAAATTCTTTAAAAGTTACTGATGTACAGTAAAAAATAAGAAAGGTGCTTTTCAGCGAGCTACGCATTTTGTCGTTTTCATTCATACAGGGGCTTGAGAATGTGAGGGTGAAAAAAAAATGTGATTGGTGCCCAACCGAGGAAGCACAGCTGATTTATTCAAGATATTGAAATCTGTTTCTCTGCGGAAAACAAAAGTTGACGATCTTGTCAATCATCACTCTTAGCCCAATAACGTAAAATACACAATAACTCGTAAAAAAATTAAAAAGATTAAATTTAGCAGTGCTTAGTGGGCGTTATAATCACTATTTTCATATACAAATTGACTTTTTTGTGAGGGGTATATTTTGTGTTTTTCATCCTGACAGAGTTTTAAGAATGCAAGGGTGAAAGAAAAAAGAATAGGTGCCAATTTGAGGATGCACAGCTCATTCATTGTTTCTCTAAGGGATAACAGAACTTTATGATCATGTCAATCATCACCCTTGACCCAATAACATAAAATATAATATAATCACTCGTAAAAAGTAAGTTGTACATCTGTTTACGGACCTAAGACATAATGAAAAGATTTGTTGGGATGATGATTTATCAGACCTTTAATTGGTCGTAAAGTTTTGCAGTGAATTTATTGTTTAAACCACACACAAGAGTGCCAGGCTGCCCCTTTCCCCTTTAAAGTTTTTATTCAATACATAAAACTGAAAACAAAAGTGCATAAATCTAATTAAAGGGGACAATCACAAAAAAGTATTTTTGCTTGGTATAAATGTATCTTTGAGGTTCATTCAATGATTAACCAAAAGCAGTTCACAGTTTTCTTATGCCAGGTCTAGATAAATCAGCCTTTTCTCCTAAAATTGGCTCCAATTATTCTTATTTTCCACTCCCACATAATTCAAACAAAATGAAAATGTGTCAAATGGACCAATGTGAATGAAATGAAAATCACTAAATTCAACAAAAAAGTGTTGATTTGTGCACGAAAATAGTGAGGATAAATTGCACACCACGTTTAGAGACTTTAATGATTAACATCGTTCACGAGTAATGAACGGCACAATGTACTGCATTAGAAATGCACTAAAAAGATTTATTTCTGCTCTTCCTCCTCATGCATAATGTCCAGTTCCTAGCATTTTGGATCTAAAGATAACAAAAAAACAAACCATCTCTGAAAGGAGACACTGAACTAAGGGATTGTAGGACCACGTTTCGGAAAAAAAATGCAAATCATAAAAATCAACATAAAACAGTAAAACAATTACTTAATTCGTAAATAATTATTTTTACAAAAAAAGAGATGTTAAACACCCCAACATTCCGAGAAAAAGGTTTATTACGAAGTGAGATAATACGTTATAAAATTCCAATATGTACAACCATAATCTATGGGTCTGCACAGAAGATGAAGAAAAATTAAACGAAAGAAATTGAAAAGGCAGAAACAGGAGATCACTATAGCAGGATGGAGATGACGATGACGATGATGGAGTGCCCAGGAAACACGATTTTTAAGTTTTACGTGACCCCTGTTTTACGAATTGTGTCTTTTTTGGCAAAAACATTTGTTTATGAAAAGCATAAATGTATTACTTTTCGCGTCGATTTTTATGCTTTGCATTGTTTTTTACGAAACATGGTCCTCCAGGGTTAAAGGTAACAGATAGTTTTGGGAAGCCCTCAAAAACTTTTCGCCAGATTTCTTTGATTTTACTTAATAAATAGCAGGGTATTATCATAACTAAGATGCTGTGAAGTTTTTGCCTCCTCAAGTGAAATATTTATTGAATGACAGGTGAAAAGTAATAAAAATCCCTGGCCCAAAAAAGAGGGGATGTAAATTCAAACAATGGCCACACACACTACTCGCATGAGGATTTCTGTGTGTATAGAATACGCTACACCTAGTGCGAAGCGCTGGGTTTATTGTGCCGGGAACCGTCGGGTGGATAAGGTATTAGCGTGAGGCAGTGAAAAGCCGTTTCCAAGCGTTTCTCACAGATATTTACACTAAAATTTGTTCGAAATCGCGAATGGAATGCTAAATAATCTTGTACATGTGTCTTATGATAAAAGGAGAATAGTATGTGACTATGTTAGTCAAGTTTCTTGCCAGTATGATTTTTGCTACCGAGACTATCTATGAGCTTTAAGGGTTAGTGTTAGTGGTGCCAATTCTGGCCCTAAAGCCTTACCCCACTCCTACATGTTATGATGTAGGTCCACAGCTACATGTCTGGGGCTGTGGATAAAATTCACTATTGCACTAGTAAAAAGACAAACACCAAAATCAATTAAAGTGGAACCTCATTATAATGAACACTATTTATAACAAACTCTAGTTATAACAAGGTGATTTTACTGGTCCCACTTCTTTGTATTCGATTGCTTTTTAGCCCTGATAATATAACAAGATTTGGATATACAGAGGTAATTCTTTGGTCCCAAGGAGTTTGTTATAATGAGGTTCCACTGTATAGGATTTGATTTATTATATCAGCCAGATGATGTCCATTTGGGGGCCTTCCAAATATATATATGCACCTTCCAAATATACTATGAGCCCTCCAAATATACTATGCACCTTCCAAATATACTATGAGCCCTCCAAATATACTATGAGCCCTCCAAATATATACTATGCACCTTCCAAATATACTATGCGCTTTCCAAATATACTATGAGCCCTCCAAAATACTATGCGCCCTCCAAATATACCATGTGCCTTCCAAATATACCATGTGCCTTCCAAATATACTATGTGCCTTCCAAATATACTATATGTGCCTTCCAAATATACTATGCGCCTTCCAAATATACTATGCGCCTTCCAAATATACTATGCGCCTTCCAAATATACTTTGTGCCTTCCAAATATACTATGAGCCCTCCAAATATACTATGCGCCTTCCAAATACACTTTGCGCCTTCCAAATATACTATGTGCCTTCCAAATATACTATGCGCCTTCCAAATATACTATGCGCCTTCCAAATATACTAAGCAACAAATTTGGTGTTTACAAGATGAAAATCTAAGAGCTCAACCCTCCTCAAGTATGATATACCGGTAACCAATCCTTGTTAATGCACACAAATCCCATATACAAAGGATACACCTAAATTTGAGCTATGTCTATGAGGTTATCCCAGGAAACTTGCAATACTAGTGCCCTATTTCAATCACTATAAATAGGACTGAACATGCAATAGGATATCACAAGTTTTGTATCATAGTAAATGTGAAGTTTAAAAGAAGCTTTGAAATCCAATTATAATCTGAGTAAAATTCAGTGTTGAATCTTATGTCATTTTCATCAATGATTTAAATGGCACAAATAAAGTACCATTGAATAAAAAATTGCCAACTTATTAAAAGTACCAGATCTTTTATAAATGGTAAATATGAAACATTTGGACACTTACTATTGTATTCATAACACTGACTTTTAATATGGAATAAAATAGAAGGAGATTGTGGACATGATAGCCCAAAACTCATAATGCAATACATGGATAAGTAGATACACAAACAGTAGAGAATGATCTGTTATAACTGGATGTTAATTTGTCAAGAGAGGGCGCTAGTCTTGCAATCTTTACAGTACATCTTCTGATTCCTATACATATAATGTGTCTCATTTGAAGGGAAATTGTTTTCACTTTTTTTTTCTTCAAATCCTGCTTGAGATTCTGTAGGTACATGTATGTACTGCATGAAGAAGGACGAGCTTTACATGTACAGTACATATGAATGTGTTCTGACCCAAGAAAATCTTATGAGATTATTGCATGGTGCCATATATGCTTCTGCTGAAAAGAAATCAAAATGAATTTAAAGCACTTAGATCACTTCATTCATCTCCAATTTTTTTCCTTCCTATTATATATTCTGTCAGGAGTCCTACCGATACTTTGATATTATTGCATCATTAACAATTACAAACACACTATGAGTAATGTAATAATGGTATAAATAAACTATTCACATACTGAGCTAAATACATGTATGTCCTCCAAACTACAATAACAAGGTTACAAATGGGTAGGTGTGTACCTAAAGCACAAACTGAAACTAAAAACAAGATAAATAATGATTGCATCATGAACTATTTGTATGATGTTGGTGACAAGATATATAGCTACTCCACAACAAAAGCAGGCATATATGAGTTTGAAAGATGTTATTCATGCTTAGGTTTTTTTCAGTCCTATGAAAGGTGTGTTAGGCCCACTGTGCATCATTTATCATCTTGATGACATAAAGGGCTAGAATAGAAACCGGGGCCAGTTTCTCGAAACCGTCATAAGTCCAAGTCCTTGGACATCCCACAGAAACGTGTGTTATAATTAGCATGCGTTCCCGTGGGATTTCCATGAACTCAAGACTTTTGACGGTTTTGAGAAACTGGCCCCTGGTTACAAGTTTTAAATGATCATGTCTATCCCTCGCTTGGCCGAAGTTCAACTTTGGTTGTCACTATGAAACAAGCCCATTTATCTTGTTTTGTTTCCAAAATCTGTTTTATTATCATTTTATTAATTTGTTATTCATATTATCATAATTATCCTTATTTTTTTTTTTGGGGGGGGAAGGGGCAGTTTACAAAATATATATGCATGAATGTTCTCACGTTCGATGCCACTATTTTCACAAATCTATATCCTTAGTGCACTTCACTGTTTTTATAGCATAAATATTTTGTATCTACACATATCATAAATGTCAACTCTATCACTGATTCAAGGCTTGCGTTTTGACATCTTTGTAAAAAGTTACATCAGAATATTTAACAATTTTTAAATGCTGTACTCAATTTTTATTAACCCATACGATGCCACAACCTTGTATAGTAGCCTCTGTAGACGTGCCATGTACATGTTTAGTTTCATTGTTTGTTCACGCTTGAGCACCCCAAAACTAAACCTGGCACAGGGGTGGATTAGATGAGTGACTGGCACAATAGGGATTAGCACTGTGGCACTGGGGTTAGTACATGTGGGCAGATTAATGGTTACATACTGTATTTTTAGCAACATTTGATTGATGCTGTATACATATAGGATGCTACCCTGTTTTTTTCCTTTAGAGGCAGAATGTCACACAATATCCCCTGTTGAAAGTCAGAAGGACATTCACTCTGTGTCAGCATTCTCACTGCGCTGGGCAGGGCACCTGGGTCTTGTGGTCAAAAGAGACTCCAAGCAAATATTTTGCTCAGAATAAGCTGAAATGTTGCTAATAACTTCATTTTTAGAATGAAAAATAAAAATGTTGTATGAAAAGGCAGGCATAGTATAAATACCCACCACTGCAATGAATTGACGTCTTATTACCTTTAAAAGAATACATCACTTGCAGCAGCCCGAAATCCTAGCGTGATACTACATACAGTGTACCAGTACCTCGTACCTGGGCATATTGCACACAGAGCTGGAGGAGTGGAGCCCAGCACTCAAACTTGGTTAGCTAGAACACCGTTATGTGTTAAAGTCTAAGCAGATGATGGTGTTTGTATATATTACTCACCGTATCCATGAGGATCTTCTTGTGTAGGAGGCTGAGCTCTTTCTTGAGTTCTCCTTGAACATTGGTCTGCTGGCCCTGGTGACACTGCTCTAGCTCTCCCATCGTCTACAGATACAGAGAAAGAGAGAGAGAGAGAGAGAGAGAGAAAGAGTGAAAGAATCATAAAGACATACATGTCCACAGAGAGAGACAGAGAGAGAAGGGAGATGCAGAGAGACACAAGGACATACATACAAACACAGATAAAGAATGAAGTAGAGAAACAAAAAGAGAGAGAGGGGGAGAGGGAGAGATGGAGGAAGAGAGAGAGAGAGAGAGAGAGAGAGAGAGAGGGGGGGGGGCAAGGGAGAGGGACGGAAAAAGAAAGGTATAGATTCTTTGCTAATAAGCATATTGGCAAGTGTCCCATTCTTAAATAAGAACTAGGTAAGAATTGCTAGCTTCTTTTCAGAAACCTGGAAAAAAGAAGATCAGAAACTCAACACAAAGTTTATTCCTATGAAGGCATTTGATACCCAATGTAAAAAGACGAAGAAAAAATAAAAAAAGCATTCAAATCAAAATTTTATCCCTTAATTGAAGATCTGTAAGCACGACTGTTTGTAAATCTGGTACCAGAGATGGAGTTAAATGTCTCAAATTGTTATTTTTAACTCTGGAAATACCTTGTTGTACTGTTCAAAGAGCTGCCTGACATTCTTGAGTCTTTGGTTCATGGCTATGCAGGATTGCTGTACCACCCTCTGTTGCTGCTTCAACATGGTCTAAAATAAAATCCAAAGAAATACATGGTATAGTGCTCAATACTGTGACAAAAGATAGTAAGGTATTGTATCTACAGGATATCGCATATCGTATGAGTCAACTAGGACTGGATTTTGATAGAAATAATAATCATAATAATAGCTCTTTTTTTTATATAGCACCTTACCAGTTACAATTTAACCGACCATAGCGCTTAGAGCATTATTACCCCGGTCACTGGATTCAATTGCGATTCTGCACATTACAGTGCATATTCTCCACTCCTCTGGGGAGCATTCCAGCCAGTCACCCGTTTCCGAGCGTGCACATGCTATGATGCTAATCCAACCACAATGACGTTCGCAGGCTATTAAATTTGAGAAATGCTCATTACTAAATTGTCATATTAAGAGCAATATCAAAATTGAAGGGTGTTGTGTGACTTCCATTTGGAAAAAAAAAAATGCCTGATCGGCTGTGAACCGTTAGAATGTCGTACCAGTCGCAAGAGTAGACGATCAACTGGTAGCCAATTCGTCTCTTTTTTTTTCTTCAACATACATGTATTTTCTATGATAGATACTGAATTCATTCTCGAGGGGTGAGGTGACTGGAATTCATATTTTAGTGAACTACAAAAGTGAGACCTGTCGCCAATTTCGTCAAAGTCGATCAGACGTGAATCTGCCAATTTGAGATTTTCATACATTTAGTGCTGGTGATCGATTTCACCTGTATCACAATCACAACTTTCTTCTCATTTTTCTAAATTTGTTCAACTTTTCACAAACCTGTTTCTCAGATTTTTTTTCTGTTTTCAAACAATTCAACTTTAGAAAGGTTGGATGGACCTAAAGCTTCATTCGCATATCAACAGAAACCGCAAGAGCAAATTACTGTCAAACCAGAAACTTTCGCGTCATAAAACTTTCGCAAATTGATAAAGACAGCAAATTTTGCAGCAAGAAATTTTCACGAATTACAATAAACTCATGTTCTTTCAATTACGATTTTATTATTTAGAAGCATGAAACATTCGCAAATTGCTAATGACAGCCAATTTTGCAGAAAGGAATTTTCACGAATTACAATAGTTTTAATTGTGATTTTATTATTTAGAAGCATGAAACTTTCGCAAATTGCTAATGACAGCCAATTTTGCAGCAAGGAATTTTCACGAATTACAATAAATTTATGTTGTTTCAATTACCATTTTATTATTTAGAAGCATGTAACTTTCGCAAATTGCTAATGACAGCCAATTTTGCAGCAAGAAATTTTCACGAATTACAATAAACTCACGTTCTTTCAATTACGATTTTATTATTTAGAAACATGAAATTTTCGCAAATTGCTAATGACAGCCAATTTTGCAGCAAGGAATTTTCACGAATTACAATAATTTTATGTTGTTTCAATTATGATTTTATTATTTGGAAGCATGAAACTTTCGCAAATTGCTAATGACAGCCAATTTTGCAGCAAGGAATTTTCACGAATTACAATAAATTTATGTTGTTTCAATTACCATTTTATTATTTAGAAGCATGTAACTTTCGCAAATTGCTAATGACAGCCAATTTTGCAGCAAGAAATTTTTATGAATTACAATAAATTTATGTTGTTTCAATTACGATTTTATTATTTAGAAGCATGTAACTTTCGCAAATTGCTAATGACAGCCAATTTTGCAGCAAGAAATTTTCATGAATTACAATAAATTTATGTTGTTTCAATTACGATTTTATTATTTAGAAGCATGAAACTTTCGCAAATTGCTAATGACAGCCAATTTTGCAGCAAGAATTTTTTCACGAATTACAATAATTTTATGTTGTTTCAATTGTAATTTTTATTATTTAGAAGCATGAAACGTTCGCAAATTGCTAATGACAGCCAATTTTGCAGCAAGGAATTTTCACGAATTACAATAAATTTATGTTGTTTCAATTACCATTTTATTATTTAGAAACATGTAACTTTCGCAAATTGCTAATGACAGCCAATTTTGCAGCAAGGAATTTTCACGAATTACAATAATTTTAATTGTGATTTTATTATTTAGAAGCATGAAACTTTCGCAAATTGCTAATGACAGCCAATTTTGCAGCAAGGAATTTTCACGAATTACAATAATTTTAATTGTGATTTTATTATTTAGAAGCATGAAACTTTCGCAAATTGCTAATGACAGCCAATTTTGCAGCAAGGAATTTTCATGAATTACAATAAACTCATGTTCTTTCAATTACGATTTTATTATTTAGAAGCATGAAATTTTCGCATTTTGCTAATGACAGCCAATTTTGCGGCAAGGAATTTTCACGAATTACAATAATTTTATGTTGTTTCAATTATGATTTTATTATTTAGAAGCATGAAACTTTCGCAAATTGCTAAAGACAGCCAATTTTGCAGCAAGGAATTTTCACGAATTACAATAAATTTATTATGTTGTTTCAATTACCATTTTATTATTTAGAAGCATGTAACTTTCGCAAATTGCTAATGACAGCCAATTTTGCATGTTCTTTCAATTACGATTTTATTATTTAGAAGTATGAAATTTTCGCAAATTGCTAATGACAGCCAATTTTGCAGAAAGGAATTTTCACGAATTACAATAGTTTTAATTGTGATTTTATTATTTAGAAGCATGAAACTTTCGCAAATTGCTAATGACAGCCAATTTTGCAGCAAGGAATTTTCACGAATTACAATAAATTTATGTTGTTTCAATTACCATTTTATTATTTAGAAGCATGTAACTTTCGCAAATTGCTAATGACAGCCAATTTTGCATGTTCTTTCAATTACGATTTTATTATTTAGAAGTATGAAATTTTCGCAAATTGCTAATGACAGCCAATTTTGCAGCAAGGAATTTTCACGAATTACAATAATTTTATGTTGTTTCAATTATGATTTTATTATTTGGAAGCATGAAACTTTCGCAAATTGCTAATGACAGCCAATTTTGCAGCAAGGAATTTTCACGAATTACAATAAATTTATGTTGTTTCAATTACCATTTTATTATTTAGAAGCATGTAACTTTCGCAAATTGCTAATGACAGCCAATTTTGCATGTTCTTTCAATTACGATTTTATTATTTAGAAGCATGAAATTTTCGCAAATTGCTAATGACAGCCAATTTTGCAGCAAGGAATTTTCACGAATTACAATAATTTTATGTTGTTTCAATTACCATTTTATTATTTGGAAGCATGAAACTTTCGCAAATTGCTAATGACAGCCAATTTTGCAGCAAGGAATTTTCACGAATTACAATAAATTTATGTTGTTTCAATTACCATTTTATTATTTAGAAGCATGTAACTTTCGCAAATTGCTAATGACAGCCAATTTTGCAGCAAGAAATTTTCATGAATTACAATAAATTTATGTTGTTTCAATTACGATTTTATTATTTAGAAGCATGTAACTTTCGCAAATTGCTAATGACAGCCAATTTTGCAGCAAGAAATTTTCATGAATTACAATAAATTTATGTTGTTTCAATTACGATTTTATTATTTAGAAGCATGAAACTTTCGCAAATTGCTAATGACAGCCAATTTTGCAGCAAGGAATTTTCACGAATTACAATAATTTTATGTTGTTTCAATTATGATTTTATTATTTGGAAGCATGAAACTTTCGCAAATTGCTAATGACAGCCTATTTTGCAGCAAGGAATTTTCACGAATTACAATAAATTTATGTTGTTTCAATTACCATTTTATTATTTAGAAGTATATAACTTTCGCAAATTGCTAATGACAGCCAATTTTGCAGCAAGAAATTTTCATGAATTACAATAAATTTATGTTGATTCAATTACGATTTTATTATTTAGAAGCATGTAACTTTCGCAAATTGCTAATGACAGCCAATTTTGCAGCAAGAAATTTTCATGAATTACAATAAATTTATGTTGTTTCAATTACGATTTTATTATTTAGAAGCATGAAACTTTCGCAAATTGCTAATGACAGCCAATTTTGCAGCAAGAATTTTTTCACGAATTACAATAATTTTATGTTGTTTCAATTGTAATTTTTATTATTTAGAAGCATGAAACATTCGCAAATTGCTAATGACAGCCAATTTTGCAGCAAGGAATTTTCACGAATTACAATAATTTTATGTTGTTTCAATTACCATTTTATTATTTAGAAGCATGAAACTTTCGCAAATTGCTAATGACAGCCAATTTTGCAGCAAGGAATTTTCACGAATTACAATAAATTTATGTTGTTTCAATTACCATTTTATTATTTAGAAGCATGTAACTTTCGCAAATTGCTAATGACAGCCAATTTTGCAGCAAGGAATTTTCACGAATTACAATAATTTTAATTGTGATTTTATTATTTTGCTAATGACAGCCAATTTTGCAGCAAGAATTTTTTCACGAATTACAATAATTTTATGTTGTTTCAATTGTAATTTTTATTATTTAGAAGCATGAAACATTCGCAAATTGCTAATGACAGCCAATTTTGCAGCAAGGAATTTTCACGAATTACAATAAATTTATGTTGTTTCAATTACCATTTTATTATTTAGAAGCATGTAACTTTCGCAAATTGCTAATGACAGCCAATTTTGCAGCAAGGAATTTTCACGAATTACAATAATTTTAATTGTGATTTTATTATTTAGAAGCATGAAACTTTCGCAAATTGCTAATGACAGCCAATTTTGCAGCAAGGAATTTTCACGAATTACAATAAATTTATGTTGTTTCAATTACCATTTTATTATTTAGAAGCATGTAACTTTCGCAAATTGCTAATGACAGCCAATTTTGCATGTTCTTTCAATTACGATTTTATTATTTAGAAGCATGAAACTTTCGCAAATTGCTAATGACAGCCAATTTTGCAGCAAGGAATTTTCACGAATTACAATAAATTTATGTTGTTTCAATTATGATTTTATTATTTAGAAGCATGAAACTTTCGCAAATTGCTAATGACAGCCAATTTTGCAGCAAGGAATTTTCACGAATTACAATAAATTTATGTTGTTTCAATTACCATTTTATTATTTAGAAGCATGTAACTTTCGCAAATTGCTAATGACAGCCAATTTTGCATGTTCTTTCAATTACGATTTTATTATTTAGAAGCATGAAATTTTCGCAAATTGCTAATGACAGCCAATTTTGCAGCAAGGAATTTTCACGAATTACAATAATTTTATGTTGTTTCAATTATGATTTTATTATTTGGAAGCATGAAACTTTCGCAAATTGCTAATGACAGCCAATTTTGCAGCAAGGAATTTTCACGAATTACAATAAATTTATGTTGTTTCAATTACCATTTTATTATTTAGAAGCATGTAACTTTCGCAAATTGCTAATGACAGCCAATTTTGCAGCAAGAAATTTTCATGAATTACAATAAATTTATGTTGTTTCAATTACGATTTTATTATTTAGAAGCATGAAACTTTCGCAAATTGCTAATGACAGCCAATTTTGCAGCAAGAATTTTTTCACGAATTACAATAATTTTATGTTGTTTCAATTGTGATTTTATTATTTAGAAGCATGAAACGCTCGCAAATTGCTAATGACAGCCAATTTTGCAGCAAGGAATTTTCACGAATTACAATAATTTTATGTTGTTTCAATTATGATTTTATTATTTGGAAGCATGAAACTTTCGCAAATTGCTAATGACAGCCAATTTTGCAGCAAGGAATTTTCACGAATTACAATAAATTTATGTTGTTTCAATTATGATTTTATTATTTGGAAGCATGAAACTTTCGCAAATTGCTAATGACAGCCAATTTTGCAGCAAGGAATTTTCACGAATTACAATAAATTTATGTTGTTTCAATTACCATTTTATTATTTAGAAGCATGTAACTTTCGCAAATTGCTAATGACAGCCAATTTTGCAGCAAGGAATTTTCACGAATTACAATAATTTTAATTGTGATTTTATTATTTAGAAGCATGAAACTTTCGCAAATTGCTAATGACAGCCAATTTTGCAGCAAGGAATTTTCACGAATTACAATAATTTTAATTGTGATTTTATTATTTAGAAGCATGAAACTTTCGCAAATTGCTAATGACAGCCAATTTTGCAGCAAGGAATTTTCATGAATTACAATAATTTTATGTTGTTTCAATTACGATTTTATTATTTAGAAGCATGAAACTTTCGCAAATTGCTAATGACAGCCAATTTTGCAGCAAGGAATTTTCATGAATTACAATAATTTTATGTTGTTTCAATTACGATTTTATTATTTAGCAGCATGAAACTTTCGCACATTTCGCGAGTGGTTGAGATTCGCGAAATTTTCATGCCGCGAAAATTTCTGGTTTTACAGTATAACGTAATGCGCTTGATGTTTCTGTATCTCTTAGCACACTAAGTGAGTAAGCGTAGGACCCATAAAAAACTAAAAAACTGCAGTGGTAAAACATTGTGATTAACCACGTCATATGTGAAACAAGCCATAAGCCTTTCAGGACAGGAATTATTTAAGGGCTAAATTGATCTGATTTTGTTCTTCAAATTGGCAACAATAATGTTTTTCTTTTAGTGCTACATGGTTCTAATAAGGTGTATATGTCTTTGAAAAAAATATATACATGTACATGGTTACAAAATTTGTTGAAATGACGAAAAATTTGCCAATTTTGATGAGAAACAATGATTTTGAACCTCTCAATGTGTTGCCAATTTAAGGATTTTAGAGCATATTCTTGTTTTTAAAATTCCTGGCATCAAATGCAATATGGTCATGCAACAAAAATGGATATAATTGTGCAGAAACTTTTGCTCTTTCTACTCATGCATCTGGTATATTTTTCAGACCTCTGAATCAAAAGTTATTGAGCCAAACCACAAAATGTAGTCAATTGTCTCGAAAGGGTTAATGAAGCATATGTACATGTACAAGTAGACCTCTTTTAGATTCAGATCACACCAAGCTCAAATCTGAATACAAAATTTTGATGAGAAATAAAATTCAAGTGAACATGAACCATGAAAGATTCATTTATCATAGATACAGTGGGTGATTTCAAGTTTGGTGTTGGTGTTGGTGTTGGTGTTGAGAGCGTGAATTGGGCTGCTGATTCTAGCCCCAACACCGAATTCGGGTTTATAAAAATAATACCAAAGACATTATTGATAGCTCAACACCTAGTGAAGTCAATCTCAGCACCAGCTTCATTTCAGGTTCCGTGTTGTGGCTGGTGCTAGTTTTGCCCCAACACCAACACCAGCTTTCAACACCGAACTTGAATTCACCCAGTGATTATGAAAGATGAGAAAATGCAGACGGAAAGTGGCAAACCTGAAGTTTTTCCTCATTTTCTTTCATCTTCTTCATATCTGTGTCCCACTGATCGAGTACTGTGGTGAGTTGCTTGGTGTATTCAGCATGCAGTCTCTGCCTGTAGGAAATACAAAAGAAAAACGTCCATTAAGGACGGGGTTGAAAAGTACCAAAATACAAATAAAATTCTAATCCCCCCCCCCCCCCCCCCTCCTCCACTTCCCACTCAAATTTCTGTAGGCAAAGTACCAAATACAAAAAAAAATAAAAAAATATACATTTCTACTCTGCCCCCCTCCAAATCAAACAAATTTCTGTAGACAAAAGGACTTAGTTATTGACAATTCTATGATCTTGGGACATTTTCTTCAATTTTTGAACTCTTGATAGCAAATTTGGAAAGAAATTTTTTACCATTTTTCCCCCAGTTTTTCTACAATTTTTTGAAAATTATTTGCCAGTAAATTTCAAAATAATTTTGAGAATTTTTTTTTGCCATTTTGCACATTTACTTGTTCACAAGTTTGATTCCCACTGGTAAATGTGTTGCAAATTTTATGTGGCATTACATACAAAACATTCTAATAAGGGACGACAACATGGATCTATTATTACATTACTATTTTACCTCCGTTACTAAATTTGATCTTGAGAACATGGAACCATTTCAATTCAAGTCTTCGAAATCTGGGAATTAAAGCATAACATTTCATCGAGACTTCTGCGCCATTTTCATAACAAGTTTTATGTCGAGTTACATGTACATGTATATCATCAAATACATCTAAAAGTGGAAATCACCCTGACCCCTAATTCTTACCTCTCTGTCTGTTGCATTTTCCAAATCTTCTCAACTTTGACGTTGGTTGACTTCAGGGTCTGCTGTGTCAATGTCTCCAAACGTTTCTTTTTCCCGCTCATCGATTTCCTCATATCAGCTGCAATCAAATGACAGAAATAAAAAAAAATAGAAAATTACGTACTGCCTTAGATGTAGCCAGGGGGAAGGGACACAAAGGGGCCATGGCCCCACCCCTCCCTGCTCATCCGTTAAAAGAAAAAGAAGAAAAAAAGAAGGTCATCCACAAACTTAGGGGTCAAGACCTACCCTGTTCAACAAACTTGCCTGGATATATGCCAATGCATACTACAGCCAATTAGTGACTCGACTCCCAACACTTCATCTGTTAGGAGGGTGTTGACAAGGAGTTAACCCTTTCAAGACAATTAGCCACATTTTGTGGTTTGGCTCAATAAGTTCTGATTGAGAGCTCTAAAAAATATACCAGATGCATGAGTAGAAAGAGCAAAAATTTCTGACATAGTCAATTTTGTTGCATGACCAAATTGTGTTTGATACCACCGTAAATTTTAAAAACAAGAAAAAGCTTTAAAATCCTTAAATTGGCAACGTATTGGGAGGTTCAAACTCCTTGTTTTTCATCAAAATTGGCAATTTTTTTCAACTATTTGACAAAATGTTTAGCCATGTACATGTATATTGTTTTCAAAGATATTACACCTTATCAAAACCATGTAGAACTAAAATAAAAAATTATTGTTGCCAATTTGAAGAACAAGATGTGATCAATTTAGCCCTTAAATAATTCCTGTCCTGAAAGGGTTAAATGATATGAGGTAATGCCCTTCTGGCTTTCAGTGGACGACAATTAAAAATGTCAGGAATAAAAAATAACTGAACAATAAGGAGTACATGTATGTTCAAGCTCTGGAAAGATTCTGTTATATAAATGCCACACTGGCCTTCTATTTCTTGAAAAAAAAAAGTATGTAGCTATACGAACTAATGAAGAACATGCATACATGTGCACTATTCTGTGCTTGCAGTAAGTACAAACTGCTCATTCATAAATTCAAATTTTTTTACCAGTTATATAGTGACATGTGCAAATCAGGATCAAATTACATGCTTTGTAATCATCCTCTTAGATCGTTTGATATGAAGGGGTTTGAATGGGTCGTCATCTAGGGTTGTACATTATACAACACAAGCTCCGGCAACTATCTATGATGCTCTGGGGTCAACAGGTAAATTCTTCTGTCCAATCCTGGACCAAACACTATTCCTAACTGTAACCCTAAACCTATTAATAGAAAACCTATTAACAACCCAACCCTAGCTAACCCTCTGTCTTTCACAAAACAGGGGAGCGTTTCATCAACTGTCTTATCGGTGATTTTTACCGACAAATTTGCTCTCAGCCAATCAGATGCACTGATTTCAGTAGCTTATAACAGCTATTGCAACTTGTCATTGATGACAAGTTTTATGAAACAGGGCCCTGATCCTGCATCAATCGCATACAAGTAGCTCAGAAAACTGCAACTTGTCATTGATGACAAGTTTTATCAATGACAAGTTTTATGAAACAGGGACCAAGGGGGCGCTTCATCAAGTGTCTTGTCGGTGATTTTTACTGACAAATGTGCTCTCAGCCAATCAGATGCAAGGATTTCAGTAGCTTGTACAGCTATTGCAGGCCCTGATCCCGCATCAATCGCATACAAGTATGTTGTAAAGACAAATTTCACTTACCACCAAATGTCTGAAGAACAGTCTGCATCTCTCCACTTCAAATAAAAGGAGAAATAATACTAGTCCAACAATAATAAGTTTAATGAGTGAAGTATCAGAGATACTTTTCATGGAGGAAAAAAATGCAGTTGCTGGGAAAGTATTCAGGGCTCTTAGACCTTTGAAAGAATACGACTTAAAAAATTCATATTTCTTTATCTGATAATATTTGTACGTAAGCAATATTTCTCTTTCTTTAACCCCTACAGGGGAATTTTATTTTAAACAATTTAAATCACAGATATAAAGATAATACTGAATCACAACCTTATAATATTCACTACAGTCTCCACTCGCATGTCATTTCTCACTTTTCTTATAAAATACAAAATATTAATTCATATTTCATGTTTATCAAAAAACAAACTCTACCGCTTGTTTTGCAACTCCTACATGTTTATATGAATATGACACATTTAAGGAAATTAATTGAAACATTTGCCTACAGATATAATGTGGATTTATATCCAATTACCATACTTACTCAATATTGACTCCCGGATTGCACTCCAAATCTTCTTCATCGCTTTCATCGTAGGATCGTTTCTTTCCTATCTTCTTGGGTCCTGCATCATCCTCATCTGTAATAAAAAAAAATAGACTGAGAAAAATGTTCAACATGAAATAAATTGGTGATTTCGTTCAATGTGTCCCTTACAACATATGATTTTATTCACATATTTCATCCAGAAGTGAAGAAATCTTTTGATATAACCATTGAATAATGGTTCTTTCAGGTACATGTATATCACTAACATCAGTCAAGGTCTTATCATAACATTTTTCACTTATGAATGAAGTATACCAGTGTTGGGTCCAAGACCAGAGGGTCCGAGATCAAGATCAAGATCAAGATCAGACAGTCCGAGATCCAGATCAAGATCAAGATCTGCAGCTCAAGATCGAGATTAGAACATTTGAGATCAAGATCAGATGTGTCCGAGATCAAGATCAAGATCGAGGTTACTGATGCCGATCTCGAGGTACCCAACACCCGAGTCGTGTTTTCGCCGATTGGTGAATGATTTTAAAAGCTTTTTCGTTTGATAATTTACTTAATAACAAAGTTAATCTCGAGCGATCACGAGCGAAAATTCTGAGAACAGAAGCTCCGAGATCAAGATCAAGATCAAGACCAACACCTTCGAGATCAAGGACAAGATCGAGGTTACTGATGCCGATCTCTCGAGATCAAGAACAAGATCGAGGTTACTGATGCCGATCTCGAGACTGGTCTCGAGATCAAGATCGATCTCGAGGTACCCAACACTGAAGTGTATGTCGTACGGGACACATTGCGCGGGATCGCCCAAATGAAAAGTTCATGACACATTTTTTATTCAAGTGTTTTATGAAATCAAACAATCACAGCATCTACAATTATAAAGGTAATTAAATGCAGTATTTTATTACATTAAAAAAAAAAGAAGAAATAAATGATGTTATTGAAATTGAAAGGAACTGTAAATCAAATACGAGAGAAAAAAAAATGCGAGAGAGAGAGAGGGGGAGAGAAAGTAGAAAGATGGAAATAAAAAGAAAATGAAAATAGAAGTAGGAGGGAGAAAATAAATCTACAGACAAGGAAAAGAGATGGGTGAGAAAATGGGGAAAGAAGAGATAATTGAGAAAATAGGAAAAGAGGCCCAAGAAACAAAAAGATAAAAAGAAAGAACAAGACTTTATAACAGAAAGAGGAAATAAAACCAACATGAGAAAAATACATTTAGATCTACTATGATGGTTTTACTATCTAGATAAATTAAAGTGATTGATTAACTTTGCGAAAAATTGTAAAATCAGCTCAAATGCCAGTGAATTGTGTGCAGTCCTCTAACTACATATATAATTAAGGATATGTGAAAGTATGAGAGAAAATGGAACCCGTTTACTATCCTAAAAAAGAGAAAATCGCGATCAATCGCTAGCGCAAGTCGCTCGGCTTCTTCGCTGCGCTGCAGTCACAAAAACCAAGCACCAGCGCTTGGCGATTTGAGAGCGGGTTTCCAGCCCGTACGGTATTCTGTGATAGAGCGAGGTATGCCAACCGTAAGAGTTCTTTAGGGTTCGGTGGTACTCTATCCCGACATCAATGTTCAATCGTAAATATCTTGATATATAAACGACCGATCAGCTTATAAAACTCAGGCGATTCCTGTCTGAGCTAAAGGTTTGCAATAATGATTACAGCATTAGCTGGAACAGTGATTTTTTTTTTCAATCCTGGGCAAAGTTAATCAATGCCTTTAAGAAAAAATAAAATTAAAAAATAAGGCCAAGTAAAATTGATTCCTTGTTTCTCGTCTGGATTTTTCGAAAATGAGGAGGGGGTTCCATGTTCCATGTACATGTATATATTTGATATTTTTCCCACACATAAATATGCTATTGGGTTGATTTCAACACTTTTTAAAAAAAGAATTTGATTTCATTTGTTCATCCACCCCAGAGGCTCAAAACAAATTAAGTGAATTTCATTTTATTAATGATTTTTGTTAATTCACCGTCTAATGTAGATGTTCTCAAATTCTTATTTATTTCATTTTAGAACAAACAATATCAAATAACAAAAAATTGAGGCAGCCCCCAAGAATTTGAAGAAATGAAGAGGGGACAAAAAATGAGGAAAAAGTATGTAATTTCATTTGGCCTTACAGAAAGAAGAGAGTTCTACATGTAAGTCGAAAAAGACTAACCTTTGTCATTCTCTATAGGATCGATGCTGCTGGCATCATCTTCAAAATCCATCTTGCTCGTACTTGCTCCTTCGACCGACGACTTCTTCTTTCCACCTCCACCAGATTGCTTCCGTGCATTGGATGGAGCTCTTGGCATGGTGATACTGATTCTATGGACAGTCTGCAAATATAATACGGACATACAGATTAAGATCTAAAATTAAGAATAATGTTCAAATCTCATTTCACTTTTTATGTTTTTTGTAGATCTTGGGTCTACATAGTGCATGTACATTAAATATCAGGGTGTACATGTAGGGGTCTAGATTCTAGTCCTAGACCGAAAGCTTCAGTCTCTTAGTCTTAGTCTATGAGTATGGGTGTCTGGAGAAAAAATTATTTCTCTTATTTCAAAATGATATTAACTTTTCTTTCTGGATTTGAAAAAATAATAACCATCAAACTGACAGAAATATATTTCATGAAAAATTCCAGTTAATTACTGTAAAATAAGAGAATGAAATCGGACCATTTTTCAGCTTTTTCCTGCCATAGGCTATGTAGTTAAGAAATGGGACACACACAAATCCAAATTTTGAGCTTCCGAGACCTGTTACGACTTTATACTTAATGTCAAAAAATTGTCCTTTACATGACCAGATAGGAAATTTTACAATCTTTCTGATGGTATGAATTTTTTCAAGGTTTGAATATCAGATCACAGTGCAAAATTGCGAAAAAGTGACAAAATTTGTGTAAAACAGAAATTTCAGTTTCCCATAGGAAACGCATGGGGAAATGGCAATCTGAATACACACAAATATAAGGGTTTGCAATTTATCTCTTATTCTAATTTTCTAGTGAGCCTAAAAACTTGTCCTTAGTGTCAAAAGAATGGCCAAGATTTTCTCTTTCCATACATTCCAAATATGCGATAAAAATTAATTCAGATCACATTGTAATAACAGGATGAATTTGCCCCCAAAATTGTGCCATTTTTTCCCCTGAATCAGCACATTTTTAAGCTGACACTTTTCAGTGTGACTTAATTCAGTATCGTCGGTTGTTCCACTGAGACTAAGAGTCTGCATGGCTCCAATGACTGTCGTACACATGAGGTAGGTTGACAAATGTCCGTTATAATAATTTCCCATTTATCAGATGGTTATTTCTTTCTAGTCTGTTAGTCCTTGATCAATCAATCATGTGAATTAGCTTTCTAACTACGTACTATTCTAGGTTCTCTCACCCCCCCCAATCTTTTCTCAATTTTTTGTTCCAACACTAACTGTAGTCTAACTTCTAGACTCTACTTAACATTACTTGTAATAAGACTCTAGATCAGATCTAATTTAACTGTTAAGTTAGATCTAAGTTAGTCTAGATCCAACTAGATTAGTACTATGGTGGTTGATCCAGTGTCCGAACACTTTTCAGAAAATCAACGATAGCAAATAAAATATCAAACGAATATCTGTCAAAACTTACATAATGAATGCTCAAAGTCCTACAGAAAAAGAAGTTGATGGAATTTTAGAAAGACAACGTAGATTTAATACGATATTCCCTTCCGAGTGAACCCCTTCCCAACGACGCGGCGTTTTGGTCCCTTGAAAAAGGTACTGTATTTCCGAACGTGTGAAACCTATGGGAAAAAGACACAACCTTTGTTTCAATAGTGTGGTTTTCATACGCGTAATCCCACGCGTATGAAAACCCATTTTAGGCGCTTAACTGTACACGTTCGGTAATACAGTCTGTTCGGAATTACAATCCTTGACTATACTAGTACTAGATCTATGACTAGGTCTATGACTATGTCCTTCTTCTTTCCCTTTCTCCTTCTCGTGCAACTCCTGACCTTGGTTAGAACCCAAGTTAGAACTAGTTAGATCTAGAGGTCTAAGACTAAGTTAACATTACTCGTTACTAGATCTAGAAAAGATATTAGTCTACACCTTATTATTGGAACCACATGACATAGCCATAGGCTAGCACTAACAGAAAATATAGTCTAGACTCTAGACTATATTGTTGTCGTCAATTTGAAGAACAAAATGTGATCAATTTAGCCCTTAAATAATTCCTGTCCTGAAAAAGGGTTGGGCCCAAATGATAAGAAAGTTATGAAATTTTTTATTTGTCATCAAAATGATCATGCAGCCGCTCGAACGACCCCCATGGCCATGCATGTTTAAAGCCATAAAGCCTAAACTAAAACCAGCATTTTGGAGATGGACACCACTACTGTCTGTGCAACATGGATAGAGTAGACTAGAGATAAACAAATATCAGCAGTAGATCTAGATCTAGATCTAGATTAGATCTAATATAAGATTCCCCCCATACCAGACGGTTATTTCTGTCTAGACTAAGTTAAGTTAAAGTTAGCAATGACATTATACCATGGCCAGTCACTGCACTGTCAATTCATTAGACACACATAGGTCTAGTCTACACACATACGGTACGGTACATGTAGCGGTACATGTGCGTAGGTCACAGTCCAAGTTCCAACTACGGTATTTGGTCTTTGTTACATCGAACTTCTAAGAAATAAGAACACAACTTTTTAGCATTCATTCATCCCATTCAGAAACCATCCATCTCCCATGACTCTACAAAAAACTGATGCTAATAACGTGTACGTACCTGCTATGTTCTGTAATAGTTCTGTTGACACTGTTATAAGTCTAGTTTTTAATCTGATAAGTGATATCTTGAAATTCTCGTCATCAATTTCTGGCTAGCTGGCTAGTACATAGTAGTAATAGTACGTACATCGAAAATATCAAAATTATTTTGCATTTTCGATCGCGATTCGCGCGCTGGCGCATGGCCGGAGCGCGCGCGAGCTCGAGCTAGTATAGCTAGCTAGCTAGCGCATAGCTGCGCTGGCGGTGCGCGATCGATGGCGCGCACCCACTGAAAGTGCGCATTTTGACCAACAGAAATGAGCGCACTGTAGATGCACGCTTATCAATTATGCATTCAAATTACTTTGGATCTGATGAATATATACCGTATATCTTAGAATTTTCTTCTTTTTCTTCTTTTTCCAGATCGAAAATAAGGCTTTGATGCTTGGGGAAAATGTTCCGCTGAGAATATGTCCGACTCCAACGAATCCCTCTCCTGCATGGTAGGCATTGTTTAACCAGTCGTAGAGGCAAGTTTCTAAAAGTTGCCACTAAGTAATATAGCTAAGGTAGCTAATTTGCATATTATTTTGATAAAGATGCAAATAGTATGCAAACCTAACCCTAACCCTAACCCTAAATCTAATCCTAATTCTAAACCTAATGCTAACCAGAAAATTAAAAATGTCTATTTTTAGAAATATGCCTTGACTTGTTAATGTCTACCCTCCTACATGCGGTAGCGGTGTGCGAAAAGATAATAAAATTGTAATAGAAATAAAATAGTAATAATAGTAATAAATTCATAATAATAACAATAATAACAATAATAATAATAATAATTATAATAATAATAATAATAATAATAATAATAATAAAAAATAATAATAAAGAGCTCCGATATAACGAGATTCCTGTAAGGTAATTTTGCTGGTCCCAAGTCTTTATGTTCTGTTGTTTTTTTACCCTGATATAAGGAGATTCCGGATATAAACAAGGTAATTTTCAAGGTCCCAAGGACCTCGTTATACTGAGTTTCCACTGAAGTAGTAATAGTATTAATCATAATAATCATAATAATCATAATAGCCGCTAAAATCAGAGATTTTTCTGTCAGTCTATGTCTATGAACCGAATGCTAGGAAAGATAGAAAATCCATTTCCACCGATCCCTCATGTATTAGAACTACTGGTAACGAAAAATGCATGGTAGATCTGTTAACTACAGTTAACCTTGCTTAACTCGAAGTCGCATAAGTCGAACTTTCCCCAAGTCGAATCAGTTTTTTTTTTACCAAACTATGCAAAATATGTGTTATTTACATTTCTGAAGTCGAATTCTGTTTAAGTCAACCTATTTTTTGTGGTCCAAACAGATTTGACTTAGGCAAAGTTAACTGTATTAATAAATATTCTTGCCAGCGGGGCTGATAGGCCTCTTGCCCAATACTTCCAAAACTGATTTTCCAACATGTACTATACATATAGTGGAACCTCATTATAAAGAATAGGGACATTTGCTGGTCCCACTTTTTGCATCCCAATTTGTTTCTTATCAAGTTTTTTTAAAGGCCAGAGAGAACAAGCTTTCAAAAAACAATGAAATTTTCTACTTCTTTAGTTTTGCTTTTTAAATGCCTGATAGAACAAACCATCAATATAAAAAGGTAATTTTCTTGGTCCCAAGAAGTTTGTTATAATGAAGTTCCATTATAGCACCTTTAAAGGTGAACATGCAATGCTAACAAAATGCCAAAGACACATCAACTTTCTTTTTTTGAAAATAAATAAAGTGTATTAATTCCAATCCAGACCTGACTAACATTAAATTGATCAACACCAAGATCAAATTCAAACAGGAAAAATATCCAGAAAATTAGAAGTATTATCCTTACAAAACATATATCTAGCAGTGGTAATACATTGTACAATCCCATCCAATTGATTCTTATTCTTCATTCTCTACGATGAGTCCGACAGCTAAGAAGCTCTAGGTAATATTTTCAACACATAATTCTTTTTCCCCAACATCCTCAAAAATAGAGTGAATCCATATTAATCTTGCAGCAAACTTCTATGTGTAAAAAAAGTTCATTGGTTTGGTTATCCTATAAAAATTAAATTCACATCTAAATTGATTTCCATGAGCTAGTTTGTCTGAAGTACACAATCTACAAAACAAACTTTAGTATAAGCACAAAGAAAATTCCTCTTCCTTCAGCTTTAGATGTGGAAACACAGTATACTTCAAGTGGCATACAATAGAGCTATCAAATTCATAACTTTATATTTTCCCAAGCTCAGATTTGGTTCCATGACATTTGTGACAATTGCTCAGGTCTAACTTTGCCATGTTAATCCTAAACCTAAACCTAACCCCAACCCTAATCCTAATCTTCATATTGTCCTTAACAAAAAACCAAATCATGACCTTGACCTTAACCTTTGACCTTTCGAGATATAGACGGAGGAGCAAATGTAGCAGGAGCAAATGTCCTGTCACCCTCAGATTTACTTGCCTAAATTTAAAGTAAAGGAAAGGTTTTCGAGCCAAGCTTGGCAAGTGTAATAACTATTCTGATTGTTAATTTCTGTTTTGGGTATACTAGTCTATGGGATTGTCAGTGCCTATGTATCATCCTTCTTTCTCAGAATGTACTCCATCAAAACAATGAATCATTTCATTATTTGTTCTTCCCTAAACAAGTGCAAAGATGCCTGACATAGCAGAAATATATTACACATGATAAACTTTATCAATGTGCTATAACATAAGTAAAACTTCCATTCATTGAATACACATTACATTTTCAAACAACTGTTACAGGAGAAACTGTTCTCTCTTCATTCACGACAATTAAAATTCTTGGTATTCGCATTAACGGGCAATCCAACCTTGGTAATAAGATGTTTTGTATGCAAGCAGAAAAGTAAGTAAGAAAAACAGGATGGTGAAAGTTTGAAAGAAATCGGACTGGGAATAAGAAAATCATGGATGTCTGAAAAATGAGATCACTACATCTATGCGAATCTCAAACTGGCAATTTGGTGAGTCGATTGTGACATACTTTTGGACAACTCTTGTTGTACACAAAAATATCATTAATTTGCAATTTTCTTTGAAGCATGTTTACCCTCCAGGCAGTACTCAAAATATATTGGAGATGGCATATTGTTATTGGTCCTCATGAAAGAGAAAGATCCTATTGAGTAATACAATTTGAAAAAAAAAAGACATTTTAGTCATTTTGTGTGTTGGAGCACATGGGGGAGTTGTCCGCAAGTACATCACAGTGACATTACCTATTCGGCCAATTTGAAATTCCCATATGTGTGGTGATTATGGGTACATATTTAAAAAACTCATAACTTTCTCATTGCTTGTCCGATTTCGTTCAAACTTTCCCCAATCTGCTTCTCAGATACTTCCTCTATCTTTCAGAGCAACTTGCCATTACAGTTGGATTTCCCGTAAGATGCGCCACAAATCGGATGCCAGCGATAGGGCCAATTTCCAACCTTTGGGGTAGACAGATATGCTTTACCTTTTAGAATTGATTTGATGAAGTTTTATATTTCTCAAAAGTAATACATGTTTACAAAACAATGCTTTGAATTTTAATGAGATTTTCGCCTTTTTAAAACCAATCACGGTCATACAATAGATGCATATCAGTAATCAATTTAGAACACTAGAGTATGACATGGTGCAGTACTCAGCCATTCCACAACACCTTTTCCTTTTGGCTCGCAATGTCATTAAAGATACTGTATGCCATAGCAAAAATGATTTGTTGTGGAATGGCATGTGCAGTGCAAGTAGTAATGTTTTGTTCAGCATTAATTACAAATACACAGTTTTCTAAATATTCTCTTCTGAAATGATGCAAAACTTACCCTTAATACATCCTGCACTGTTCAACTTTATAACAGGCAAAACAATCTTGTTTACACTTGGTACCTTTTGACATTACTTACATGACTTAGTGAGTTATTATTGACCAATGTCAATAATAACTTTTAATTTACACCTCATACCTATTCTGCTCTTTATTAAAGCCAAGAATGTATTGTATTCTGAAAACAAAAGATAAGTCATTTTTTTTTTTCATTTGTATGAAAAAATAGCATTTAAACACAAGGACCCATCTCCTGTATTAAAAACCTAAGCAGGTATGATACGTCTGTTCACAAAACTAGCGACAACTATTACACCCTCCCCCAATCTACATTTCTATCAACTGAAAAGAGCAAATTAAGATACAAAGTCCCCCCTTCCCCATCTACATCTCTCATATCAACTGAAAAGAGCAAATTAAGATCCCCCCCCCCCCCCCCCCCGTTAAAAAAAAAAAAAAAAAAAATATATATATATATATATATGAGGTCAAGTTCTTCTGGTTTTCAGGATCATATAGCTTTCAGCTAGTGGGCATCTCCAGACTATTACTCCATTTTAACACTACAGTTCATTTCTAAATCAATGTGTACATTGCCTTTTCTGAAGAATTAAATATAATTATCAAAATGACGGTTTAAATCTCACAACATAATCCACTGCACAAACCCATCATTAACATAAAGTACTAGTCAGTATCATAATATAATAAAAAGAATACAAGAATACCGACAACACAGCTGCAATATCTTCTTCTTTTGATCTTTTTTTTGAGGCAAATGGAAACAAAAATATGGGAAAGTCCTGGGCCCCCGTTTCATAAAACTTGTTATCAATAACAGCTGCCACACTTCTATGACAAATATGCTCACAGCCAATCAGATGCAAGTACTTCAGTAGTTTGTATCAATTAACCGAACTTGTTATTGATAACAAGTTTTATGAAACAGGGGCCTATTCTGTTTAGTGGGAAAAACTTGACGTAAATGACTGCAACTACTACTTGTTTTCAGATGTTAAATACAGGTAGTACCTTTACTGAGAATATGTTATTAAGGACATCCAGAAACCTAATCAACAGAAAGTTTGAAACAGATATTTCACTCAAATCTATCTTCATGAAGTGGGAGAAGTCTAGAGGACCAACTCGGCCATTTCCTACCAAATGTCATTATTCAAGATTTAATGACCTTAATACATTCATGAGCATCATAGCCTGTCACGGACAGACATTTGACAAATTTCAAACGTTTGAAGCCTGTAGAAAATAAGTATTTACTTAAAGAAAGATATTACATGTAAAATGTTTCATTGTGAAAGGCATCACTAAAGCAGTTGAAACTTGATAATATTTGATAGCCATGGTTGCCTACTAAAATTAATTATAATCCATAAAACATTCAATGTCATGGACGGACAAAATACCTTACTCTTAACCGATCAGGCTCATCAACATACCACACGATCACCTGCCTAAGAATTGATTTACTCTTTGTTATTTAAGATTGCACTTACAGGTAAGTGTAAAACAGAAACGAAAAGGGGCTAAAAGATCATGAAATTAGACGGAACACTAAATAAAGATTTCCTACTAATACAGCTACATGTACTTGCAGGCTGAAATGATAACATTTTGGTACATCTTGGGTAAATGTCATTACAACTATTTTCTGGCCTCAAAGTTTTGAAACTCATACAGAGAGTGAAATATCTGCCTAAAAGTACTTTGATAAGATGATAAGGTGTGTCAGTAAGAGTTCATAAACAAACTGTAGTAAAGATATATCAAGAAAACAGAAGATAACGCAATTTTTTCTTCTCAAAATTTCTGATAATGTGCTACATTCTATCTATATGACTTGCTGAAAACCTGAAACTGAATGAATACTAGAGAAAACAGGGGTGTAAATCACAATTACACCATTTAGAAGATCAAAAGAAAGTCATCTCAATAAGGTACAAAATTAGCAAGAAGGTACTGACTGGGTTTATTAAATATGGGAATGAGATACTCCTCTGGGCATGTGAAACTGCATAGACTCCTGACCAAACTTAAAGCGGACTTTCTGAGTCTCGATGCCGTGGGGTATCGAGGCCGAAGATGCAAAGAGGCCATGCCCCTCCAATTCCAGTGGAGGCAGCGGAATGTCAAACTCATCCTCGACATCAATGATGAGGTCTTCATCATCGTCGATCTTGGGGAGGACGGGTGGCGATATGGACTCTGATGAGACTTCCTCTGGTCTCTCGTCACGCGAACCTGAAACGAACTTGGGAAGCTGAAAAGGAGTGGGCGTGTTCTTTGGTTGTCCGTCCATATGCCTAAGAATCGCGTCAGGTTCGCATTCAGGTTTACCTGCAGTAGACTGCTTCCGGGAATCCTTCTTTGGATTTTGCACATAGTTTCTCTTTCCAGAGGACCTTCTTGGCAGGGTTGTATTTGGACTAACTGAATCAATGCCTCCTTTGCTAGCACCCTGATGCAGATGAGGGCTACGTTCCTCGTCCGACGACGAAGTAACAATCTCCTCAATATCACCGTTGGGATCCTTGACACGGATCTTGAGTCGTGGCACCTTTAACATAGTGGCCTTGAACTCACTCTTGATACCTTCAGGGTTACTTGTGTCCTCCGACTTGGACAACTGCCTCTTGCGTGTGCTTCTTGTCTGATTATCGGATGTTGTGTTCTTTGCTAAGCTTGCACTCTCACTCTGAAGCTCCCCATTGCACAGTCCCCTGGATTTCGCGTCCGGAGAACTTTCAACTGGTTGCGATACCAGCTGGTGAATTCCTCGTATTGTCAACTTTGTCTTGCATTCGGAAATTTCTGACTCGTATGTCATTATCCGTTTGTGGGTAACAAACTGCGATTTTGCCCTTTTTACCTGTTCCATAGGTTCCTGAGCTGTACATGCACTGTCCAACAATTCACTTGACTCATATCCAAGGGTCTTCGGTAAGGGACTTACATGGTTTGGCGTACTGTACACTGCCTCCAGGGCATCTGCATATTCCTCATCTGTATCGTCTCCATCATCATCGACAACAATAAAGATATCATCATCGTCCTCATTATTTCTACTCTCCCGAGTGCCTGCACTCATTGCATTTGACTGAGAGTTTGATGATGAACCCAACTCTTCTTTTAGCTTTACCGTTGGTACATCTAAAGATTCGCTATTCCTAGGAAAAGCCTTGGTCTCGGCTAATACAGAGTTTGAAGTAGTCCTATTTGTCAAGGTTAATGGAGCTGAAAGAAGGGATGACAATGTCCTTACAGGTGATACCGGAGATTTACACAGTGGTGATTGCTGCGAAGGTGTCGATGGTTTCAAAGGCGACGACTTTGAGGACGAAGTGGCAGTTGACGGTGATGATGGGGATAATGACATCCGTCGCGACCTTGGCAACGACTGAGAGAGGAGAACGACCTTCTTCCTTGAGCGGTCATGAGTGTCAACATGCAGTTCCGTTGCGATTGACACTGGGGCATCATCCCTGTTTCCTGAATGGCGCAAAGGTGAACGCAAAGCAACAGATTCCTGCCGTCCCGTAGGGTTGCACAGTTTCACCACGTTGGTTTCTTTAGTTCTTTGGACACGAGAAGGTGAGTTTCTAGTTCTTTCTGATTGCCTGTCCCTTCTTTGCCTATTGGCAGGTCCCATTGCTTCTTCAAGTTTTCTTCGGCTTCGCAACGATCGCCCACTACCACCAGCCACCACAACCCTCTTGTCTTTATCGTACTTGTGTGGTGTGAGGAGGACCTTCGCCTCCTTCAGTGGGATGGGGTTTGAACCCCTAACCTTGTAACCCTCGGCCAGCATGAGTTCAGCATCACATCTCGAAAGGCATTTCTGCTCAGCTAAGATGTCGACCAGAGATTGGTTGGTGCTCCTTGAGGGGGATAAGGGACGTCGATTTGAACGAGGTTTCGTGCTAAGTACTCGCTTGGATGAAGTAACTGTGTTGCTATTTGTGGAACTCAGACTGCTTTCTGAATCTGCAAAAAGGAAAAAAATAAAATCACACGACCTGTCAATACTGGTGAGCAATGATCTGGAGTTAAGCAAATTCACTACTTAATAAAACAAAATCCTTACATAAGATAAAATTGCGATTTGTTCAGATAAAATTCTGAGAAGAAAGACAAACTGATTTCATGCTAAGCATAATCATATCAATATTCTTGCAAATAAAATGGGTGCTTTTAATGAGACTTCATCAACATTTTTCTGGTGAAATGCTGAGAAATATGGGCTCAAAATGGGATTAAAAATGTTTTTGAAATCTTGTACCACTCTCATATCTGCCATGTAGTGGCTGGGATGGGCTTCATCTAGACAATGATTACAGTGCTCATAAACATTCAAGACATTCCTGCATAATAGGCATCAATTTACTACACTTGGGTTAAGAGAAACAACTATAGATAATATACCTTGTCCAAGGACAAAGACAGCAAGCAAGGATAGTAACTCCTGACATTAAAAGGATTGATTAACTTTGCCCAGGATTGAAAAAAAAAAAATCACTGTTCCAGCTAATGCTGTAATCATAATTGCAAATCTTTAGGTCAGACAGGAATCGCCTGAGTTTTATAAGCTGATCGGTCGTTTAAATATCAGGATATTTACGATTGAATATTGATGTCGGGATACTAGTACCACCGAACCCTAAAGAATTCTTATGGTTCTATCACAGAATACCGCACAATGAACGAATCCCTATTTCTTCACGGGCTGGAAACCCGCTCTGAAATCGCCAAGCGCTGGTGCTTGGTTTTTGTGACTGCAGCGCAGCGAAGAAGCAGAGCGACTTGCGCTATAGCGATCGATCGCTTTTTTCTCTTTTTTAGGATAGTAAACGGGTTCCATTTTCTCTCATACTTTCACATATCCTTAATTATATATGTAGTTAGAGGACTGCACACAATTCACTGGCATTTGAGCTGATTTTTGATTTTTTTTACAAAGTTAATCAATCCCTTTAACAGGGACTTGGTACACATGGGCCTCATATTTTAACTCTGTAACCTGAAAATTTCAAAAACATGAACAGGGGCCCCATGCACACATACTCTGTATCATCAGGAAAAAAAAAAGTATAAAGCCCAGTCTTAACTTCTCCATAAGTAACATGAATGAACAAGTAAGCTTTTTAGTGTTGTGTGGATTAATTTTCACAAACTTTGTTAATTGTCTATGGTCGCAAATTTAACATGAGTGAATACATTAGCCTGAATTAACTATCATGAAACACCTCATGAAAATGCCTGTGTTCATGTCATCTACAAAAATATTTGTACACACGATTATATCAGGTTATACAGTATTATGGTATCCACAAGGATTATTGACCTACCACTTCTTTGAAGGATGTGCTTTGGTGGTTTGTTCTGTTCAGTACCGGTGGCTTTCTTCTGCTTCTTGAGTCGCATGATGCGCTTGTTGGTGTCCCTGAGACTGTACTTTGGGGTTTCCTTTTTCTTGTCCGGGGAATCCTTGGGTATGAACGCACCACTCTGCCGTCTGAAAGACAGCGATAAGAATTAAGCCACAGTTATAACAGTTCTTGGGAAACTTGTCACGAAAGCAGGTTATACAGAGAAACCTGTCTATAAAGACCGCTCAAGGGAGACAAGAAAAGCGGTCTTTATGAGCAGGTGGTCTTTATGTTCAGGTTCATTTAATACATTTTTCAATAACAGTTTTTAAGGGAAACAAAAATTGTGGTCTTTACAGACAGGTGGTCGTGAAAGCAGGTTGGACTGTAGTAAGTTTGCATGAGGGAAATCTCTTAATCTACTGATTAATAATAATAATAAAAAAAAAAAAAAAAATAGCTAGATTTACAATGTATAAAGCATACATATCCATCCCAGGTTATGCTCTAGGTGCTTACGACTTAACTCCTTACTCGCCACGGATCAAAACCCTGGACTGCCACTTTGTTTGGAGTACATACACATGTACACTGTACGTGTGCCTTAAAGTCGACGGTGGCAATCCCATGTTTGTTCCAATGGTCGACCAAACCCAGAAAAGAGTTGATATCATGACCCCAGATTTAGCCCAGCTGCCCTAAGGTACTGAAAGCATTCAAGGAATAAATTCCTACCAGGTACCCATTTACTTCACATGGGTAAATGTAGGTAATGTCTTACGAAGGGACGTTACTGCTGTGGCACTCAAACCGCGAACCATGTGATCCATAATATCACACAATGACTTCACAAATTCCCCTTCCCCCCGGCAAGTTTATCAGATTAACAACCAAACTCAACACTGTCGAACTACGGGGGTTGAGAAACACAAAGGCCTGATTGGGTGGACAGTAATGCGCTTATATACCCTTATTTACGCTTAATTTAGGCCACGGAGGAGGTTTAGACCATGGTTTAAAATAAACCTCTTCTGTGAATTCCGGCCAAACTGATTGAAATACCCTTTCTTCATGCTCATAACAATACAATTTGAACCTTTATTACTGAAACCTTTCACAAATTTGACAATTTTCATTTACTTGCTCACTATCTGAGCTCTTTGTAACAGTAAATCAACAAATAATAATATCTGCAATATGTTGTTCCATATCAACCTGTGAGGTTGTGGATATGGTGGATAATTCCTATTAATTTCTGTTAAAATTTGACAATTTAATTGATGACATCATTTTTTTTTCTCACCTCTCACATGTCTCACATTCACAGTAGCAGTTGTTCTCCCCAAAGAAGTCCTCTCCGTAGTAGCATGTGATCTCTTCCTCTGGCTCTATGTCCCTCAAGACTTGCACGCAAGCTGTGTCGCGCCCGGTGGCCACAAACTTGCAGTTGGGACGGCAATCTATGAAGAACGGGTGGGAGTGAATCCACATTAAAGGGAAGGTCGAGTTCTGGGAAGGTCAAAATTAATTTGTGAGCTTTCTCATTTCTTTTTTATGTCAGTTTGGAAGAAGATCATAGTAGAAATATCCCCTGTAATGGATTTCTCTTCAAATGCCCTTATATTCAAAATATGACGAAAAACAGCCAGGAAAAAAAAAAAAAAAAACGGGCCAAACATTCACGCCACATCTGGGTGCAGTCACATACATCCATTTCTGTGTGCTGTGCATGTGCTTTTGAGCGAGTTTGGGTTGATTTCTTATCATTTTGATGATTCCAAAACCTCACGGAATACACCAATCCTTATTTAGACATGATCAACCTTTCCCAATTGCTTCCAGGCAGTTTCTTTCACAATGTAATCGCATGACAAGAACTCAACTTTATCTTTAAGTGCTGTTAGACCAATTCATTTTCCATAAGCTATATTTTAAGAGTCAGTGTTGAATTTAATCCAGTGTGTTGGCTCTACCAAGCACTAGCCAAATGAAATGGGAGCTGAGCCATCCAAGTCAGACCATAAACCAGATATAGTCTCCAGCTGCAACATCCACCAGGCTCTAATGCTATAAGTTAAGAGCTAAACTCGGATCGGATGATCGAATCGGCAGGTTAGCTCCCAAAATCGGTATTGGATGGGAAAATCAGTAGGGAAATCAATTGGAAATTCTTCAAAATGTGATTCAAAAAATGGCTATAATTTGATAAATTTTAGCACTTTAAAATTACCTAACATCATACATACTATAGATTATCTTCTCATTTGAAGTTTTTATAGTCCACATTTGTTGATGTTTAACGACCTAATAATGCTTCTGAAAATTGAAATTGGTGTAAAATTAGAGAGATAAAATGATGACACCATTTTGTAAGGCTAGTCCAACATTAATAAGGTTTGAAAAAATTAAACCGCTTTCTAAAATTTTCATTTTCAAAGTTTGCCATTAGAGTGTATCCGGACAATTACCCCCCCTAGGATAAGTACCCCCCAGGACAACTACCCCCCTGGAAAATTATCCCCCGGACAACTACCCCCAGAATTCTGGGGTAGTTGTCCAGGGGGGATCTGGGTAATCGTCATTTTATGGGGGTAATTGTCCGGGGGTTATTGTCCTGGGGGTAGTTCTCCTAGGGGGGTAGTTGTCCTAGAATCCCATTAGAGTATTTTTTATTTTACAAAATCCGATCGGAATCGGCACCTGATTTTGTGATCGGTTACAGCATTACCCGGCTCCACACGGCTTTGAAAGCTTCAAGTAATTTCAACCAGCATCCCAGTATGACTGGTCTTGATAGAAAATCTGGCAACGGAGTAATCATAATGTGTACAACATGAAAAAGGTTCAACAGTGATCAGAGATGATATGATCTTTGCTTGGCAGTACCTACCGTGGTTGATGAAGGCGGCAGGTCCAAGCCACAGCTGGGCGCAGTTCTTCCGCATTGAAAACATGATGCTGAAGTCATTCTCTCCCGATTTGAGGAAAGTGTTCTCCTCAAACTCTGTCAACTCTGCAATGCAGCCTACTAAGTTGTCTATCTTCTCATGCTTGGACCTAAGTTAAGGAAAAATTGTACATGACTGGTCAAAGTGCATCAACCCTTGATTAATATAATGCTACAACAGTCAAACCCGCATTAGCGACCACCTGTCTATAAAGACCACAAGTTCCGTTTCCCTTGAATAACGTTTCTCATTGATATGTGTATTAAAGGAACCTGTCCATAAAGACAATCTGCTAATAAAGACCGCTTTTCTTGCCTCCCTTTATAGACAGGTTTCACTGTACTATTATACTGCATGCACACGTTTTGCAAAAATTTAATGGACAACCAATTAAATTATAAGATATTTGGGTCAAGAGAAACATTCTCTTGTTACATGTTACAATCGTACCCCCTCCCGCCAAAATTAGAAAAACAAAAAAAGAAGAAGAGCCACTTTTGTAGTTTCTGATTATTATTTTCTTTTTTTCAAATGCTGTTGCCTAATATGACATAATTACGGTACCTACAGATGTAATCTTTCAGAGAAATATTTCTCTCATTTTTTAAAATTGCTTTTCGTAGCATTCCAAACAGTTTGTATGTTAGCAAAGTTCCTTAGGTAGCTTAGCAAACGTTGTGCGTAAGAACGTGGGAAAGACGCATATGACAAGATTGTTCAAAATCAAAATTTTATTCTAAAGAGGCAGACTCATAATATTAAAATGTAGAATTAGTATTCAAATATTTTAACAATTTTAAAGTGATTGATTAACTTTGTGAAAAATTGTAAAATCAGCTCAAATGCCAGTGAATTGTGTGCAGTCCTCTAACTACATATATAATTAAGGATATGTGAAAGTATGAGAGAAAATGGAACCCGTTTACTATCCTAAAAAAGAGAAAATCGCGATCAATCGCTAGCGCAAGTCGCTTGGCTTCTTCGCTGGGCTGCAGTCACAAAAACCAAGCACCAGCGCTTGGCGATTTCAGAGCGGGTTTCCAGCCCGTATGGTATTCTGTGATAGAGCGAGGAATGCCAACCGTATGAGTTCTTTAGGGTTCGGTGGTACTCTATCCAGACATCAATGTTCAATCGTAAATATCTTGATATATAAACGACTGATCAGCTTATAAAGCTCAGGCGATTCCTGTCTGAGCTAAAGGTTTGCAATTATGATTACAGCATTAGCTGGAACAGTGATTTTTTTTTTCAATCCTGGGCAAAGTTAATCAATGCCTTTAAGCAAAATAATATGAAAAAATTTATTCAGATACGTCTGATTCTTATTTTAGAAGCACATACAAAACTTGCAGCTTTCCTCTATGCGTCTTTCCTGCGTCTTTATGCGCCACTGCGTTTTGCTAAGCTACCTTATATCAAACCAACACTGTAAAACGGGGTGCATAGGAACAAAAATGGGAAGAGCTTTTCTGTGTCTTTTTCTAGGAATGATGCAGACTCTATTCATTTATATACATGACAAAAAGAAATGACAAGGGTCTGCATATTTCCTTTCCAAAAATCTATGGCACCAAAAAATTGGCACCCCCAATTTTCTTACTTCCCCTTCTACATAGTTTTACCAAAAAAAAGTATATTAACCCTTTCAGGACAGGCATTATTTAAGTGCTAAATTGATCACATTTTGTTCTTCAAATTGGCAACAATAATATTTTTCTTTCAGTGCTACCAGGTTCTAATAAGATGTAATGTCTTTGAAAACAATATACATGGTTAGAAATTCTGTAGAAAAGTTTAAAAAAATTGCCAAGTTGGATAAAAAAAACATGATTTTGAACCTCTCAATGTGTTGCCAATTTGAGGATTTTAATGCTTACCCTCATTTTTTCAATTCCTAGTATCAAACACAATATGGTAATGCAACAAAAATGGACAGAATGTGTGCATTGCTCTTTCTACTCACACATCTGGTATATTTTTTAGAGCTCTGGATCAAAAGTTATTAAGCCAAACCACAAAATGTGGTCACTTGTCTTGAAAGGTTTTAATGAGCCAATGTGAATGTAAATTACTAAATTCAACAACTAATGAGAGAAAAAAAAAAAGCCACTTTGTACACAATAATTACAGTATTCACTATAATCTTCACACAGCACTGTCAATTTAGAGACTTTAATGATTACTAACAACTGGATCATTCTTATTCATGAACAGCACAATGTACTGTATTAGAAATGAACTCAATATTTTCAGTGATTTTTTTTCTTATTCTGCTCACGTATAATCAAAATTCTTTGCACTCTGGATACAAAGATGACCCCCAAAATGTCTCTAAACAGAGACATTCATAACTTCTATCCCTACAGGGTTCACCAGATTATTTTAGGAAGCCATATCTTACCAGTGACATGTTGTGACAATCTTCCCTCCAGCGGACTCTAGTGAATATCGATAGCAAGGTTTAATCTCAAAACCAGAGTCTGCGTCAAACATACCCAGGTAACGGAATACCTGTAAAAGATCATACACCAAAGAGTATTCATTAGGATGAGGGTATTCTACGTATGTAAATTTTAAGAAGGAAAAAAAAACTCCAAAACAAACGCAAAAAACAAACTACACCTGTAACAAGCAACAAAAAAAGAGGATGCTGACATAATAGATTAGATTTTAGATCACAGATCACATGATCACGATGTTGCTGCGGAGGGGTTTTTTCAGGAGCGGAGTTTATGACTGTAAATTGGCAAAAATGTACTTTTGAAATGATTATTAAATACAACTGAACATAAAAAAGTGTGTGATAGATATTTTTTGGCTCCTGACTTCTTACGAAAAATGGGCAATTAGTATTCTAATTTAGTCAACCTTGAAAGTCCACTTTTAGTATAGAGCCTGCTACTGTAAACGCTGTTATTTTCGCGCTGAGCGATCCCAAAACATAATTGCAGGTTCTTAAATTTGCAATGCACAATAACACGCTTGTATATGTACAGTTGTACACCCAATCCATTTATTAATTTACACACACGCAGTCCATTCAAATGCATACGGCATGCGCAACTACACTCACGCGCTAAAAAATGAATTGGACACACACACACACATTAAGGTGCTTAAGCATGCAATTCAACCCGCATAGGAAATTAGGCTAATATTTTCGCGAGTTCTAGAATTCGCGCTTGCCGAAAATAGCGTGAAAATTAATGCACCGCGAATATTTCTGCATTTACAGTACTTGGACATCACATCGGTGCAAAATGTATAATTTAAGCATATTTCATCACAGATTTGCTACATGTTCACTTCAGTCCCACATGTTCAAAATTTTGTTGGTTCATTCATTTACACGAAAAACGAAAATGAACAAAATTTTAGGCCACTCGGTTTTCAGACAGTTAAAACATTTCAATACAGCACTAGTAGGATTACTGTCTGGAAAAAAATGAGAATTAAGATTGGTAACTTACATGTTCTTTGAATACTTGTACTTGAAACTTTGACTTGTTGGAGAGGAAAACATGAGCCCACTCTCCCGATGACATGAGCTTGTTGTAGGCCTTTTCGTAGTTCTGATTTTCCTTGAACGTTCGTAAAATGTAGCGTAAGTGCTCTGTGCGAGTTGTCACAGGCCGAAATCTGGAGTGAAGTGAAGGTTGAATACTGGTTAAGGTGAAGAATGATTTATGAGCTTTTGCCATTCAGTTGGCCAGTTCGTAATTAGATGGTATCATGGTACAAAGTCCCTGATTTGAATGCGCATGTGGTGGATTAACTACTTGTTGAACAAATAAAATTACAATGGTGTGGGCATCATGGTGTGCGACCTTTGACAGCATAACAAGGTCATTTGTACTGCACATGTATGCACATCAGCACATGTTTACAAACTGGCTTATGGCAGGGTTGTCAACTTTGGGGAACTGCTTGGAGGGAGATACGTTGTTTTTTTTTTCTCTTGCCCAGTGTGATCAACGCCAGAAATGAAATTATGTTAAAAAGCAAAATTAGATCGAAAAATTATGCTAAATGAATGCTTTAAAAATCGTCATGCTTGGGTGTCTTTTTACTCCAAAATTCTCCGACACGCCAACAACAAAAAAAAGAAAAAAGAAAAAAGAAAAAAGAAGGTCATCAGCATTTTTAGCTGTCTTTTTACTCCATAATTCCCTGACAAGCCAAAAAAAAAAAAAAAGGTCATCAGCGTTTCTGGCTGTCTTTTTACTCCAAAATTCTCTGACATGCAAAAAAAAAAAAAAAAAAAAAAAGAGTGGCAGGAAGGGCATGGTGGAGGGAGTCTCCACAGTAGTGCTGGTGTCGGCATGGAAAATCTATGTCGCCATGTCGCAATAAAATTAACGCAGATGTCGACATGTGTCGACATCTGGACATGAGTCAAACAAGTCTAAACTCGGGTCGCTCCCGTAGTGACCGTACACTATTAAACCAGAGTTACCCGACACAAATTCACAAGAGCTTTACATGGAATACATGCACTATGTCCTCACGGGCTCACACTCGCAGTCATACTCACTTACAGTTCTCAAAGATGCACACTGTCAACTATTTGCCCCAAAATTTGTTTTGTATGATCCAATTTATCAAGCATTAATGAAAGTCATGCGGTGCGAGTCAGCTAGTGTCGCATATCTAGGCATGTACATGTACGTAATGTATACCGGTCGCAGCTAGATACGCAGCAATCGTGTCGCGCGCGCGCGCGCTGCTAATGCGTATGTGAAACAAATCACGTACGCGCGCACGACGCCACGGCGAGGTACATGTAAACCTAGTCTACGCGACACACTCGTTGACTCGTAGACGCATAACTAATTGTCATTTTATCACTGCAAACATGCGGCGTGCCGTGATAAATTGCTGTCTATGATTTGTGTGGATGATTGTATTCAACTTTTCAGGTAAACTTTACTCTTCTTGTGAGTGACCATGACGTATGTATAATATGTACATGTAAGACCCATTTTATGTCGCCATCGGAGCATGCGTGTCGACATGTCGGCAAAGTCCAAAACCAGTACTTTTGTCGCCATAGTGGCGACATCAGGCGTGTCGATACCAGCACTACTCCACAGTGACAATGGTGGGACGGCGGCAGAATGAGTTTGGTGGCATGAGACTCCCGCCAAATGCGGGAGGGTTGACAGCCCTGATTATTAAATTCTTATGTGGAATCGCTTAACAATCTCATATATGTCACATGACCCAGTGCAGTACAGAATGGCACAATTAGAGAAAAGATTCTAAGAACAACTAGAGGGGCCGTCAAAGGCGGCAGACCCACGCCTTGGCGGTGCTACAGAGTAGTTGCAATACTATACTATGGGGTCAAAACTGAAATCTACATTGGGTGATTTCACGCTCGGTGTTGGTGTTGGTGCTAGATACGGGAAATTTGGGGGATTAGCCGTGAGAAATAAAGTCAGTAGGCATCATTCGAAGTGTAATTTTACAGGTGTTATGAGGTAGTATGTTCATATAGGTCTGAAATTAAATCTAGGCCAACATTTAGTCCAACGTTCGATCTAGAGCACACGGAAAGGAACTAGATCTACCTTTGCTTTTTAAAGGGGCGGAATGAGTGAATAAAAAATCCTACCTATTTTTTTTTCCAGATAGATTTGATAAATATGATGTTCGATATTCCGTAGTAAAAGACCCAGAGAATCCACATTATTAACTAGGATGAGTTCTAAATCAACAATCACAATGCAAAAGTAATTAAACTTCACGGCTAATCTGAGCCGATGCCCGAAATTTGGCCGTTTGCCATGTACGCGCTGGGCCGTCCGATCCGGCGTCTAGCTGCATAAGCTACCGCAGCATTTTCTGCTGCAAGTGAGAAACTCGAGAGAAATTAAATCTAAACTTACTGTTCCTATCAATACTATCCATTTCTGTGAAGTTTCTTACCGGTCTCTAGATCAAATAAGGATTGCTTTTAGAATCACCGGACTACTCGGGCAATTTTACGATATTCTAGACTAATAAATCAGTAGTTAAAAACATTTTTTTCTTCTTCGTTGAGAATGGTGCTGACGCCATTACCAGTGTTAAGCTATCGATGCGATTTGTTGGGATATCGGTATCGGCTCCGAAACGGTGATCTTTACATATACTATACTACAGAGTCAAAACTAGAATTTGCAGGGATCAACCAATCATCACCAAAATTTAATCGATTCTTTCCTGTCACTATCCAAACAATCCCTGAAAATTTGGTGCAAATCCGTTCACCCGTTCTCTAGTTATCTTGTACACAAACAAACAAACATACAAACATACGGAACCCTTTACATAACCCTACCGATTTCATCGGCGTGGGTAATAATTTAGGATATTATAACTGGACATAACTGGACATATATGGCACACATTGGCCTAATTCACAAAGGAGGTTTAATTTAACCCATGGTCTAAATTATTGTCTAAACCTCCAACGTGGGGTAAAATAAGCGTATTGGACTCACTGGACATGAGGTCACGCGCATTCTATGCTTATGGAGATTTAAACTGTGGGTTAAGATGAAGCTCCTTAGGTGATTCATGCCACTGACGTTACTTACCTTGTATTCATCTTGTGGGTGGTGAACCCGAGGTAGGGGTCAAGTATAAGGCTAGTGGCTAGGTCATCGTTGTCAGCCAAGTCTCTGGCATTCATCCCTGAGCTACATGTGGGGCCTCTTGTGGGACCAGAGGCCCCTGCTCCTACCACCATTTCTGCTCAATGACTCCCACTCTCTGTAAAACACAACACATACATAGTAATTTTATGATGGATAGTATACAAATATTGACTGCTCATGAGGATGATGGTGGAAATTATCACTCCCAAGGTGATAGAAGGGCCGGTATGAACACCACCTTGGGAGTGATAATTTCCACCACCATCCGATTACTGAGCAGTCCATATAATATACCTCATCCTTTTCATTGATTCATTGATTTAAATGTTGAATTCTTATGCTGCGCGTATATCGATTAACGTTGTTGTAGCCTAGCAATTCACGAAAGCGCTCTTAAAACATGAACCAAATTTTGTGTACATATTACGTGTGTGCAAAAGTCGCGGAGGGGTTACGTGTTCTATCACAGGGTATTGGCGTTCTTTCATTTGACCTTAGGTCAACTGATAAAACGCCAAAACCCTCTGACGCAATGATAGATCGAGATGAGCCTTGTCATGTGATACAGTTTTGACCAATCAGTGAATAAGAATCAATTTATGAGGTATATAAAACAATTTATCATCAATAGGAGACATACCAATGGTGTACATATCAAGAAGACAGAGAGACAGGTCATACAAATGTACTACATGTACATTCAAAATACAATGAGTAAACATTACAACTAAAAAATACAACTACATGTATATAAGTACATATATTATGTAGAACAGAACATTGCAGAGACAATCTTATTATGTGATTGGGGGCAGCTGAGAAGACCAAAAAGAAAACTGCATGAAGTTAAAGTGAACTAGAAATTTAATTCGTCACTGAAGACGAATTAGGTGGTCTGTCACTCTGGCAAATTGCTTTGTCAGGTGTGATAATATTTCTGCAAGATTATAATCATAATGTTGACGACAATGATGATAAGATGGTCATATAAGTGATGACAATGACGATAATGATATATTGATAATGATGATCATAATGACAATAATGATGACAATAACCACGATAACCTAAGTGACATAGCGCCCCTTCAGGTTCAATTTTATGGGCGATTTTTTGAGAAGTGCTTGAAATGGCATGAAACGTCTGAAAAATGAATTTGGGAGGATTTGGATCATTTCTAAATTTTGCGCGTGCACGGACGCGCGGACGTAGGCGTACGCGCGCGTTTAACGAAATGACCTTGACTGGAATGACAGTGACCTTAACCATGCCAAATATGAAAGAGAAATGACATTTCGTTATGAACATATGACCATAAGTTGATTTTCACAAAATGGCGCCTGGCTGACGTCACAATACCTGATGACCTTGAAAAAGATGTGGGAACTTGACCTTATTAGGACTGATGACTGACGAAAATATGAAGAAAATTGACTGAGCCGATTTGGAGAAATCGGGATAACGAACTGGACGATTTGATATTGCAGGACATGTGAAAGATATCCCCTTAGCTTTAATACACGACAGGGAATGAGATTCTACACGAACTACTGCACACTACTTTCAATAGACATAACACGCAAAATTAGGCAGTTTATTACATTGTTTGTGATGGTATATGTTATAACAGTCGAAGAAGATGGTAGAATGAAAGCAAAAAAAAAAAAAAAAAAAAAAAAAAAAAAAAAAAAAAAAAAAAAAATGGACCCACCGGGAATCGAACCGGGGTCGCCGGAATGGGAGGCAAGTGCTTTACCAATGGACCAAAATATTTCCAATAGAGATAACACGTAAACGAAATACGGGATTCTGAAATCACATTTTGTAGTTAAAAAATGGGCATGATCCCGACATCTGATCAAAAATTGGAGGGCACACTTGTGAAAGCTTATAGTCTCAGCTATAACATACTAAAATTTAGAAGAAAATCGAGCAGAAATTACAGAGATACTGCTCAAAGAAGACGGGAATGTAGAATCAAGATTTGAGAAAAAGTCATCTCCCATAGAGAATACACGCAAAATGTGAAAAATTGACATGCCTCCTTTAATCGCAAAAATACACCGTAATCCCTTTGTCAAAATGAAAAATCGTGGTGACTGATCTTGTAGAGAATTGTCTCAGCTACAACATATCAAAATTTGGAAGAAAATCGACAACCTATTACTGAAATATTGTCAAATGAATACAAAAATTATGACGTCATTTTTTCAAAATCGAATTTTTGAGTTCATATGCAAATGTCACGACGTTCCGATCGATTGACCCCCCAATTTTTTTCATGAATTACAATCTACAACTCATAGGCTTTCAGAAAATGTAAAAAAAATGGGGGGTCCCCAGCCTTTCTGACGAGCTATGGCGGATTCTAGATAGGCATGTTTTTACCACTTTTTACATTATATTGCCCATTGGCGCGCGCGCGAATTTGAAAGTTTGACGCGCGCGTGTGGCATTATGGAATGTCGAGAATGACTGTAAATAGTTGGAAATTGTCAAGAATAGTGTCAGGAATACAAACCATGCAAAAAAACGAAGTTTTTACGTTCTGTACGCGTTGCGCACGGACGGAAAATTTTGAAATGCTTAAAATATCCTGAACCGTACTCTAATTTGATTAAAAAGTAATTTTGAGCATTTCTAAATTTTGACGCGCGCGTACGTGCGCGTCATGATGCGCGTGCGGATTTTGTTGACATTTTATGTTGACCCATGACCTGAAGTTAATGTGTGTCGAATATGGTTTATTTTTGAAGACTCGTTATGAAGATATGATCGATAATGTGATTTCACAAAATGGCGCCTGGATGACGTCATGATGACCTGATGACCTTGAAAAAGATAGGGGCACTTGACCTTTATAGGCCTGATAACTGACGAAAATTTGAAGAAAATTGATCCAGTTGATTTTGAGAAGTCACGGTCACAAGAAATGGGGAGAAAAATAAAAATAAAGAATAAATAAATAAATAAATAATAAAGAAAATTCGTACGAAATTAAGAGGTGATCTGTCGATACCGACAGACTACCTAATAAATATAACAGAATACAAAATATTGCAATTGGCAGTTATTGTGGCATGTATACAAGATAACAAACTGTCAAGGAGACAGAATAGATATGAGCAAAGGAGGTACATGTATGATAGAAAAGAAGAAAATGAACAAATACAAATGCAAGCCCAATCATTCAGCTCCTACACCTTTTTGATTTTCAAAGAGTAAATTTAAGTCTCCTTTCAAAACACTGCAAAGATGGACGGTTTTGAATACCAAGATTTCCATACCATAGGGCCCTTGAAGAAAATAGAATTCTTTGATACTAGTGTTCTTATCATAGGATATAAAAATTAACTGACTTTCGGGTGGAGTAATTATGTACTGTGGTATTCAAATGAAATTGCGTAGAAAATACGTAATGGGATTTTATTCTTACAGCATAGGTACATAAAAATTGCATATTAACCCTTTCAGGACAGGAATTATTTAAGGGTTAATTTGATCACATTTTGTTCTTCAAATTGGCAAAAATAATATTTTTCTTTTAATGCTACATGGTTCTAATAATGTGTAATGTCTTTGAAAAAAATATACATGGTTAGGAATTTTGTTGAAAAGTTAAAAAAATTGCCAGTTTCAATAAAAAACAATGATTTTGAACCTCTCAATGCAATGCATTGTCAATTCAAGGATTTCAAAGCTTATTCTCGTTTTTAAAATTCCTGGCATCAAACGCAATACGGTCATGCAACAGAAATGGACAGAGTGCAGAAATTTTTGCTCTTTCTACTCCTGCATCTGGTATATTATTTAGAGCTCTGAATCAAAAGTTATTGAGCCAAATCACAAAATGTGGTCAATTGTCTCGAAAGGGTTAAAGATGTTCACATTATACAAATTCAGAATTTTCAATTGAAGAAATAATGGCCGAGTACGTGCATAAACGACACTTTACTTACAACTCTTATACTTATAGCTTGTTTTTGCAGTCTACACAAACGAGTCATATAATAATCTTTAGAATTAGCCCAGGTAATATTGCAATATAACTAAGTGAGTAGTATAGCATTTTCAAGATTGTGGTAGGAAATATTTTCGACTTATTTAATACACCTATGTTTTTTGATACCTTATTGCAGATGTCACCAAATATGGTTATGCCATGAGAAGAAAGAGAAGAAAAGAAGAAGAAGAAGAAGAAGAAGAAGAAGAAGAAGAAGAAGAAGAAGAAGAAGAAGAAGAAGAAGAAGAAGAAGAAGAAGAAGAAGAAGAAGAAGAAGAAGAAGAAGAAGAAGAAGAAGAAGAAGAAGAAGAAGAAGAAGAAGAAGAAGAAGAAGAAGAAGAAGAAGAAAAGAAGAAAAGAAGAAAAGAAGAAGAAGAAGAAAAAGAAGAGGAAGGAGCAGAGGAAGAAGGAGCAGCAGCAGAAGAAGAAAAAGAAGAAGAAGAAGTAGAACTAGAAGTAGAGGAAGAAGAAGAAGAGCAAAAAGAACAAGAGACCTTCTACATTTTACTAGTACTCATTGGCTTAGGATGATAGAATATCTGATTTCATGCCAGATTCTTCAACAGGATCTTTATCATCTTGATCAAGTGAAATTTTCAGGCTGTTTTTGGCTGGCGATCTTGCTCCTTTCTAGCACACATCTGGGCTAGATCTGGAGTCTTAGAGAACACACACTTGCTATGGCATGGGAGGCAATTCTTCACTGCACAAAGCAAAGCAAAGGTAAGGAGTGCAGTGCGAGGTTAAATAGTCTATCACTAGTAAATTAGTATCAGTATCATCAGTATCAGACAATAACTTCTCATAGGCCTATGTGTTTGAGTGGTTGAGATGTAGACTTTTCTGAATTACAATGTTTTTTTTTTTTACCGGAGGGATTTCCCTTTTCAACGTAACTAATAATAGGGGATCCCTCAAGAATGACGTCACAAACGTTAGTTGAAATGCATGATGGGATATTCAGATTTCAATGACATGGTCGATGCCTGTATCATATTGCGATTTTCAAACAATTTTAAAATAAAAAGTATATTATCAATTTCATATAACCATTCTATATTGTTTGAATGACGGTTTTATACTTCTCAACTTTACAAAATCCATGAAAGTATGACTAAAAATAATCAAAAACAGACGTGTATGAAAACTTAACTTCCGCTATATTCCATTTCAACACTACGGTAGACAGCGTCGCACCCACTGTCAACATTCAAAATAGATCACATACCGGTGCATTTTAAGGCTTGGATTTCACCGCGAAAGAGCGACAATCGTAAATTTTCGAGCGAAAAAGAACACCTCAAATATATTTAAGAGTCTATAAATTGAAGAAATACCTACCCCTACTCTGTGATAATCTGTAGAAAATTTGAAGATTGTGGGCAGTTTTTGCGTTGGCATACGCATTACATACTGCAAGAACAATTGCAATATTTAGAAAATGGCTGAGGCCGCAGCACTACAGTCAATAATTCATTCGAGAAAAATATAGTTCAAAAGTTGTAGAGTAATTCAGGAATCTTTGAAGGAAAAGGTAAGCTTTAGATCCATCCATAACATTATTTCTTATTCTAGAGTTTACGTTATATCTTGCACATCTTGATATTCTGTATGACACATTGAAAACAATCAAATGCGAATGAATATACTACAGAATTGTATGTGAAACGGCCATTTTGATACTCGATCGAAGGTCAAAGGTACTAGGTTCTGTGATTGAGTATAGTAGATAGACAGCATTAAAAAAAAAAAAAAAAGCCAAACATTACTTCGAATAGAATAGTTTGAAAGAGAACATGCCATATGCCATGACCTATAAAGTAATGTATTTTTAAGGATTATAACAACTAGCCGTAGTTCATGGCATATGCAAATCCAGGAACCTTTGTTCCAAGGAGGAGGAGCTAGGAGGAGGTGGAGGAGGAGGAGGTCGAGGTGGGAGGGCCGGCCGGGGGGGGGGGGGGGGGGTGGTTATCTCCCGGGGGGGGGGGGGTCTGTCCTCATTGCAAGGGGGGTATCAGGCGTGACCAGAGACTCGCCAAAAGCACCCTAAACAAGTATTAACGTGATGCAAAAAATACACCCTAAATAAGTATCATTACGTGTAATTTGCTACCCTAAGTAAGTGATCATTTTTTGTAAACCCCTAAGCAAGTAATAACCAGTTTTTCCTACCCCTAAGCAAATAACAACAATTTTTTATACCCTAAGCAAGTAAAAACATTTTACTTTCCTTGCATGAGGCCCTTGATCATGCAGGCAGTCTAAATAATTTGTAAATTCTAACCCGGAAATTCTAATCATGATTACGGAACATTCATGAAACTTCCCTTCACACCGTACCGAGACTTCACATCAATCAACATCCATTTAATAATTACTCAAAAAAGACAGTTCTTAAGTGTAATTATCTTTACTTTTGATTTAATTCCATTAAGTTAAGATATCAAATTACACACTTATTAGATTTCATGTTTTTTTTTTTTTTGGGTTTTGTTGTTGTTGTTGTTGTTTGTTTGACGTATGGCCTAGGGATCGGGCTAACTCGGCACTAGGGCGAACTCCCCAGGTAGCAAGCCCATATGGGGCTTATGTGGGCCCCATATGGGCTTAAATATGGGTCCCACATGGGTCTACCCATATGGGCCCCATAATATTTTGCACCCAAGACCCATATGGGTCCCATATGGGCCGTCCCAGATGGCCCATATGGGTTCAACCTGGGGCCCATCTGGGTAAACCATGTGGGAAAAACATGGGCTATCCCATATGGGCATTATCTGTGGGTTCTCATATGGGTCCCACATGGGTCTGCCCATATGGGCCCCATAATATTTTGCACCCAAGACCCATATGGGGCCCATATGGGTCGTCCCAGATGGCCCATATGGGTTCAACCTGGGGCCCATCTGGGCAAACCATGTGGAAAAAACATGGGCTACCCCATATGGGCATTATCTGTGGGTTCTCATATGGGTCCCACATGGGTATGCCCGTATGGGCCCCCTAAGCTTTTGGACCCAACTCCCATATGGGGCCCATATGGGTCGTCCCAGATGGTCCATATGGGTTCAATCAGGGGCCAATCTGGGTTAACCACATGGGTAATATGTGGGCAAGACATGGGCTATCCCATATGGGCATTATCTGTGGGTTCTCATATGGGTCCCATATGTGTATGCCCATATGGGCCCCCTAAGATTTTGCACCAAAGATTCATTATGGGCCCATATGGGTCGTCCCAGATGGCCCATAAGGGTTCACCCTGGGGCCCATCTTTATAAACCACATGGGTAATATGTGGGCAAGTCATTGGCTATCCCATACGGGCATTATCTGTGGGTTCTCATATGGGTCCCACATGAGTATGCCCATATGGGCCCCCAAGATTTACATGAGACCCATATGGGCCATCCAAGATGACCCACAATCCCATATGGGTTAACTATGGGGCCCATCTAGTTCATACCCATATGGCAGTATAAGGCAGCCGTTTTCAAGAATGGCATGGGATACATCAACAAACAAAAACGACCTGCTCATCATGCAGTCATCGACCATCCGTATGCTCACTTCATAATGATTTACCACAGCTCTTCAAATTAAGGGGTGGGGATACTTGCATTACGAGTTGACGGGAACCTGCCATCCAATGTGTACAGCTGTCTCCCATCGAGAATTTTTTCCCGAAAATCATACCTATTTGGGCGGCACGTCCCCGTGTATCTCATTTACACGAGTACCCCCCCCCCCCGGTTCCATTCATCATTATTCACTTGAATTCAAATACCAATGAATAAACTTAAGAGCAATAAGTTGGTTATCAAAGTAGATATATATATATATATTTTAATCTACAATTTTTTTCGATGATTATATACAGAAAGATTAAGAATTCAGAAAGAGTGCACCATCCACTTGATGCAAGCAAATACTTATAGATCCAGGTAAAAGTTAAATTAACAACATTAAGAAAATGACATATAGAAAAGTATGGGCAACTCTTTCACATATCAGATACTTACGTACATGTATTAAGAATTTTACTGAATATTAAGTTGATACTTTATGGTGAAAGATGGATGTATCATGCTCCAGACATAAAAATTGGTTCAAAGTGTTCTACACAGTAATAATACCAAGAAAAACAAACATCAAGTGAAATTTTCATCCATGAAAATTCAAAAAATGGAATTTATCTCTTTTAAGTACGTTTCTCATAATCACCCTTTTCTCGGCAACCTGCTATTATGAAATAATTTTGTTCTACTCAAAGGTAAATATTTTTGTTCTCTGTAATTCAGTTTTCATGAAACTGACTGTACACCAAACTTTTGTAGGCTGCGCCCCCCTCAAAAAAAGAAAAGAAAAGAAATTTGAAGGCCTGCATGGCAAATGTGCTATTTTCTTTTGTCTTAGTTTATATTCAAAATGCATTTTGTAAAACAAAAGAACATAATAAAACAATTTCTCTGTTAACACATTCAACAATAACTTTCTTATTTTAAGTTTGAACAACGATTGTTTCTATCATACGTCCACTGGAATACAGAAAGATCTCAAACTATACTTTTACCTGCACATTAAACTCTAAAACCCGAAGCCAAGGCACATATTTAATGCAGACAAGTCCCAGTCGTTCTGAAGGAAGGAAAGGAATTCAAGTGTACGAGAGAAGAGGAGATCAAAAAAGAGAGAAGTATTATAAGTGATTTTACCATCATCAAAAGCAGAACGATTTTACAGCTAGGGAAACCCAACCTTAATGACAAATTGTTCTGAAAGAAAGCAGAAAAATCAGAAGAGCAGATTTCTGGAAGTTTGAACGAAATGGCACATGCAATAAGAAAGTTGTGAATTTGGGAAAGTTGTAATCACTATGCGTATGGGAATTTCAAATTGGCCGAATCGGCATGGTCACTGTGATGTACCGGCGGTCAACTCCCCCATTTACTCCAACACACAAAATGACTAAAATGTTATTATCTAAAAATGTACAACTCAGTAGGATTATTTTTCTTTTTGGATGACCTTTAGAAATATATCTTCACTATATTTTGAGTACTGCCCCGATGGAAAAGACGCTAAGAGAAAACATGAATTTAATGATAATTTGGTGTATGACAAATGGGAGAGAAGACCGTGAATACGTCACAATCGATTCACGAAATGGCCAATTTGAGATTCGCGTAGATGAAGTGATCTGATTTTTTTAACATTCATAACTTTCTTATTCTTTGTCCGATTTCTTTCAATCTTGTACCACCCTGTTCCTCTTATTCTTCTGCTTAAATACAAATTAATTTGTTACAAAGGTAGGATTGCCCTTTAAACACGTGGGGAGCTGCTCACTCAAGTTCACCATCAGACTCGTGGATGTCACCGTCTGCATTAGGGAACTCCTTGGTTTCACCTTTCCCCTGCCCGCTCGCTCTTCTCTTGCTCCTCCCTCCTTTGAGGAGACGTGCATTATACAGAAAGGAGATGATGCTGTTTTTCACGTCCTCCTTGGTCGCGCTCTTGCTTCGCGCATTTTGACGAACAGCACCTGGGTGAGAACATGAAAATAAAATGACAGCAAAATTATCCAAAACTGATAAAAAATAGTTCCTTTAGGAAAGAAAAACAATATAAAGTCTATAAATCATGTGCTGTGTATGATTGAAAAAGGAAAAGGTATTTATTAGTGCAGTATGCATGTGCAAATTTCATATGGAAAATGCATTGCTAGTAAATCAAAATGCAAACAAAATATTTTGAAAATATTACTAAAAATTATTTATCATTATTTCATGAAAACATTTTGTGGCTGTCGATTTTTTAGCACCATTATATAAATTGTTATCATCATTATTATCATCCTTATCCCTATTACCCTTATAATTATGCCATTTATTATTATTATCATTATCATTATTATTATTATTATCCTTGTTTTTGTCACTATATCATTAGTATTATTACTATTTCTATTATTATTATCATCATGTTATCACTGATAAATTTACTAAGTATCTGTGTTTTCTTAACTTAAAAAGGTAGATATTGGAGCTCATATATGTATCTATGAAATGATGAGAAACAGGAAGTTTCCTACACCGATATAGAGCTAATACATTCTTTTTAAGAGAGCTTCTTTATTGGATACACTAAGTTATGAAGACTTACGTAGTATAACATCATTGATCTTCAGGTTCTGGAACTCCTTCTTTCCTTTCACTCCCGTCCAGTTATATTGGCGAGCGATCTCCGGTTCAAGAAGATTGCATAGAATGGTCCTCGTCGTAGTGGGGATGTCTTTACCACCGAGCACACCTAACTTTAATACCTGCATAAGAAAACAATACATTTATTGATACTCTTATAATTTGGCAGGTAATTCACGGGAAAGCAGGGTATCAAATATCACATACGAATAACTCCTTAAGAAAGCACATTCATGTAAAAGAAAAACAATATTATATTCGAATCTGAAACAAAAGTCAGCTCATTGATGATAAGGACAAATTATAAAGCTGGTTTTTAAATGTTTCCACCAATTGTGTATCATTAATCTTACCATTTGTTTGGTAAACTCATGATCGTTTAACTGCAGCTCCATAGCCTGGAAGCCATCTGCAGTTGCTACCGGGAGGTCGATGTTCAGATCCACCTCAAATGGATCTTGTTGCTGTATGATTCCACCTGCCTTCTGCCTACTTAAATCCCCAAGGAGCAATGAATTGTTGTCCACTCGTTTTCTTAGCTCCTTGATACTGGCAGATACTTCAGTCAGTATTTTTATAACTGTAACCTCAAAACCTGAAAGAAATGTGAGACCATGATTAATGATAATTTAAAGAGTGTGTATACTTTCAACCAAGAGCGTTGCTATACTATTTTGAAGGGGGGGGGGGGGGGTCAGACCGAATTTGCCAACAAGGTAGCGAAAGATTTTCTAGCAAACAAAACAAAAACAACCAACCTCAACACATTTTCAAATTTCAAAGCAATAGCCTGGGTTGTGCCCAGGCTATTGGATTTCCAAATTTGCAGGCATATGCTCTTTTTGCTCTCATCTTGCAAAAAAATATTTACGTAGTTAGGCTACATTTTAGGTCGTCATGTTTTAAATTCGCTGACGGCCAATAAGAATGTACATTTTGCCAAAAGAAAATATTTCTTTAAACACCCCATCCCACCCCCCTTAGCAACACCCCTGCTTTCAACATTAATCTGAAAGGCATGTATCAGTCCAGGTTTAGCTAAAAGCACACTTGTTCTTGCTTCTTCCTGGTGAGCGACCACAATCAACTGGTTGATAAAAATACTGTCAGTTGGTTTATGTTCTTCATAATAAATCAAAGTAGAAAACTGTCATCTTGCCTCAAAAAGACTGACAAGATTATCATGTTTCCACTTGTGTAGGACATAGTCATAATTATGTTTTCAAGACTTGTTCACATTACTTGGCATGAAAAATGCTGCAAATTGTAAGGACCTATCTCGCAGCCACTACAATTGTGAAGTTGTTGTTGCTAATTGGGTTTCTGCAGACGTGATCAAATATGATTATTTACGTCTGGGACCGACCTTTTACGTCACCGTCCTAAAGTTTCACACAATATCCTCAAATACATTATTTCTCATTTGAAATGACCTTTGGACTACTGCAGAAGGAACTTGACTGACGTAATGTCCAACATTTTAATATACATGTATAGAGAAATGTGTTTCATTGATACTGTAATAACTATATTTTGAATTTCTGAAGATATGATTAAATTGTCAAATGATATTTGGTTGTTTTATCGTCTACTGTCTGTACTGCAAGAAATGAGATTATCTGTCCCCAACAAAAATGTTAAGAAATTATAGACGCTTTTATTATTTTCTTTTTTACCTTTATTGTTGCTTAAAGTTTCGCTGGTTCCAGCTGATGTCGGTTGAGAGCTTGTCGTGGCGGGCAATGGAAAGGCGGGCACACGTGGTAGCTTTGCTCGTGGTTGATCCTCTTCATCAGAAGAAGAATCCGCAAATCGAGCGGGAACACTGAAACAAGGAATGAACTTATTAAGAATGATATTGAAACCCATCTACGTGAGCCGTATATAGTTGAGAAATTAATAAATAGTTGAGAAATAAACCGAAATATTTGATAAACCTTATACAGACAGACTTCATTGTTGATTGAGAAGCCAATTATGTTTCGGTGGGGGGGGGGGGGGGGGGGGGGACTTATTGATACCACTGCATAATTTACCGAGTAGGACGTCTTGTCTCTCCTTCTTTATCTGTATCAAGACAAGAAGTGTCTTCTGCCGTCTTCTCCTTCTCTACTATTTTCTCCCAGTCATCTGGATATAAGAGGAAAAAATTACAATTGCAAAGGGTGACAATACATGTGTTTCAGATTTTATGTCCAGTAAAAATCAATTCAAGCTTTTAAACATGTTTTTGCCCAATAACAACTGTAGATATTGATTCCAAGCGTAAGCAGAAAATTCATCAAGGAATGACTGTTCTTGAACATCATTATTCAAGGATAAAGGCGTATTGACTCAGTTGTTGATTATTAAATCAACTAACGATAATAAGAACGTTTAGAAAAAAATCATACTTTAATAAACCTTGAAAGGACCATCACAATCAAGTTCTACCTGTCAAAAGTCACTTAATGGGCCAAACTGTCCTGTGATATTGATTCTCCTAAAATTACATTTTTACAATTTTTGTTCTACACAAAGTTCTTTAAACAATAATCAATATAAGTTTTGCTTGTTGGTCAAACATGTACTGAAAGTTATCGTTAATTGTTGGCATTCTTAAATAATAATATAACACATTTTTTGTTGTTGAAAACTTGTATAAATTCACCTACTGATTTGTTATTGTGTAGTATAAAGGGTTATTTACCTGATGATGTCATCAGTCGAACTGGACTGTAGTGGATCCAATTAACCTTATCGACGTCAGCTTGCTCCTTAGCCAGCTTCCTCACTGACTTGGAGTTTGGCCAGTAGCATGAATAGACGGCGGTTCCATCTATCCCTTCTTTGAAAGACATCCATGTTGTTGACACAACTGCAAGTCCATCGGAGAAGCTAACAACTGCATACTTCTTTTCCAAAACCGTTACTCTGCTTCCTGTCCAGTAAGAGTTTACATTGCACATTTAGAATTCAGCTATTGTCCATTTCAACAAACATGACTTCATTCATTGAGAAATTGTACTTGGAATGTCTAGGATTCAGTGTAATTCTGTAAAAGTTGCTGCCAGGATGGTTTGTGTTCTAATTACTATCTTTTTTTGTTGCTTGCTTGATTTCCCAGAAGCATATTGACGTTACTGATATTCTTCTCAAAGTATGAAACATTATCCAAACCGTTTCAAAAGTAACTTGAATTGCTGTCTATTGGTCATCACTATGTACCTGAATGTAATAATGGAGCTGCAACATATGTCTCTGAGTTATTTTCTTTGTCTTCTTTGCCTAAAAGAACATACTTCTTTTTTATATCAGACACACTGGCAACTGAATGGACTCTGCTTAACCTGGACACGTTGTATATACCAACCAGAGTTGAATCCGCTGGATAAACATAAAACGGATCCATTGAATGAAATTTCTGATACACTACTTTGCGAGTTCCTCCATTCAGAAGAAAATTTCTCGCAAAGGCAACAGAATTATTCACAAGGATACAATTATCCCCAGGCTTAGTTGTAATGACATAGCCTTTCCCAGGAGGGTGGTATTCTTTGAACTGCTCGCACAGCTGTACACCGAGAGGTAACGGTCCATCTACATGCTGCTTCTGAAAAACACCATGTTTAAGATGATCAACATTGGTTCTGACCTGAGAATCTGATTCAGACAATCTCTTCACCACCTGCTGAAGGGGCAAAACAGGTGAGCGCACCATTCTCTTAATTTTCCCAAGAAAGTTCTCAAATGGGAAGGCAGAAACCTCATCCAGTGGACCATAATGCCTCGCTACGTCTGCCAAATGAACCAACCCATGAACATTGTACGACACCCACTTTTTGCCATACAGTGAACTGAAATGAGGAACAAACACCTTTATCAAATCTTCAGCATAGTTCGTGTAATAGGAACACAGGGTAGGGTTCAGCAAAATTGACATACTGCAAGAAAGGAGAAGGAAATTTTTGTACAGGTCGTCTGCCAGAATATCTTTAAGAGCTAGAGGTCCGGAATACAGGAGAAATTGACGGAACTCGGTTGCTTTCCAACGATCCAACTCTCGCAATGACCTAGGTTTCCTTGCAAAGTCCATTGGTACTTGATTTCTCATTGCTAACAAACTGTTTGAGATGTCAGCAATACTTTGCCGCCCAAGCCTTGTCTTCAGTGGACCCTTTACCCACATCTGTAGCAATTTCCTCATGACCCCAAGACAAACAAGATGCATGTAATCTAGTGGGAATTGGCTAACCATCCCTATCCCAATGGTAGACAAAGGTGATGGCTCATTGTGATGTCCCATATCCTCCATAGTGGCAAAAGATTCATCCGTGCGCAATGGAGCGTTTACTTCAGGGAAAGTCATCCGCCTTTCCTCATTTAGGTAGACACCTCGCTGTGTACATTTATCACATCCAGAGTACCCATTATGACCTTTGACACCCTTTATGAAAGCTCTTGCTGGGGTGTCACATACACAGGCTGCGATCTCTACATAGTACTGACTGCCATTAAGAGAAACCAATTGATTCTTTATCTGGTTGATCTCATCAATGAATTCTTGAAAGAACTCTTTGGCAGATGTTGGTTTACCTTTACCACAAAACAGACCAATTATGAATGGTTTCTTTGTTTTCTGACCCATAACTAATCCCAATATTGGCCAAAATTGAACATCAGATGCTTTGAACAGCGGTAAGCCATCAACATTTATCTGCACTCTTAACCTGTGATCACAATTCTGATTGCCTCTGTACTGCTCAACTGTCCTTTTTAAACATGATACTAATCCAAAATGGTAATAAGAACCGCCTGCAATGTGTTTAACATTGACATCTGGAGAAGTTCTTAACAATGTACGCGGATCATTAGGCAATTCGGGATGTTCTTTTCGAAGTAAGTGTAATAGATCACGAAGAGACGAGTGGGAAATATTGTGCCCAACGGCCCACTTTGACAATTCATGTGACAGCTGAGACTGAGAGACATCAGCATTAGAAATAAATGTAGAATCACCCGACACAGGCCATTCTCCTCTATCTGACCCATCAGAAGAATATGATACGCCATCACTATCACTACCTAATTCATCAGCTCCATCACCACTATTAGCAGATGGCTGACCTGCAATGTCAAAATTTTCATTATCCGACAGATGAGACACATCATTATCAGTATCAACAGAATAGTTATATCTATCTGGCACTTCTGTATGATCATGCAGATCACCAGCATGTGATGAAGCTGCTTGTTGTCCATCAATTGATTCTGCATACCCCTCATGTTGAGTATGATCATATGTGATTTTTTTTTTCTGCGTAGTAGAAACATTTTGTCCTGCAGGTTCTGGATCCATCCTAACAGCCTCATTCAGTTTGCTGATATCACTTAAATGTGCCTGAACCTGGGCCAGAAGTCGCCTTCGCTTTGTCCATCGAGACATAGTTGTTGTTTTTTTTTTCAATACACTTATCTTATTTTCTAAGTTTAGAGTTTTTGATATACATACTGTGAATTTTTGCTGTTTCCTGCCATCTTTTCTCTTTACCAGATCTGAAATGACAGAAAGAGAAATATGTGCATGGCAATAACAATCTTCACCAAAAATTGTACACTACTATTTTCAATCGTAAACAGTGGACTTAAACAGTGAATTTTTTTTTTGCTGTAATCAATATATATATATATATATACTAGGCCTTACTGTGTCCAAGAGAAAAAGGAAACTGGATATCATGGCAGAAACTTTCTGTCATAATGAATATTTTTCTTGATGAGATATACATGTACATTTATCTGTTCCCTTGGATACATCATTCCTTTTTTTAAAGCATGAGGTGTCATATAGAAAATTATGAATGTTTATGTTACTTCTTTTTCTGAGTAATGACGTATACATGTACTACCCCAAACACACAATTTTCACGTGCAAATTAAATGTTGGTAGTATCACTTTCCATATTTTTGAAATTCAGTCATGCGTGGTTTACGAATAATGAATATTGTGCATCAAATGGAAAAAAAAAACAAAACAGAAGCAGAGCTTTTCATACTATCTCATTAAGGAATTATGACAGAAAATTTCTGCTACGAACTCCTGTTTTCTTTAATATTGGACACACTGTATAGCAAGGCCATCCGAATGTGAGCCTTTGTTTTCTTTCCTCTCATTAGGGTTAAATTTTTTTATTTCATTTATCCATTAAAAAAAAACCCTAGCCAAATGCAACCTCACTCTAGCAAAAGTAACCTTCAAAGAGGGCAAGAGATGGATAGCGTTTCCATTACAAGTTGTACCAATTGAATATTTCATCACAATTAAGATTAGTTTCAAATAACATTAAGATAACACTGTGATTGTCGATATTTGTTTGGTTTTTTTTTACTTGATTTGAAGGCAAAACAAGGGGTAAACAGCAATTATACTTTGTAAAATGTGAAATGACGAGAAATAGCAGAAAATATTATAGCTGCAGAGAAGAGAATAAAGAGAAGGAAAAGAAATATAATACGATTGTATCATTTTTCTCACACAACCGTGTCTAGCTCTCACCGTGAACTGTGAGACTGATCGACTGTCTCTATAGGACTACACTTTGTTCAATGCGGATAATAGTTATGTCTCTAACCGTCTAATCAGTCCTATCTATCCACTCAAGATAGCAAATGATAAAAGGTTTGAGTAACAAACAATGAAACATTGATGCAATTTCGAATATGTTTGCAAAATTTGGAATAAATGCACATTCACAACCCTCTCAGCATAATGGACTAGGCCTCATTAATATTAATATTTCATATTGGGACTACTTTCCTGCCAGTATTTGATGAGAAAGGAAAGGTGTGGTTTGACATGTGAAGGAAAAGCTAGATGGTAAAAATGATCTAGTAGTTATTCATGCATGTGACCCCAGTTCAAGTGTAAGGTCGTAGCAAATAGCTTTCAAAATCTGTCTTGTCTCACATGCGTTTATGTAGGCCTACAATAGCGCAAGCTGATGACCTATATATTGACCAGAGTATGGTGGGTGAGCTTTAAAATGGCATTGGATATGATAATTTCACTGAAAGAGCAACTGTATGTGACGTTTCATGCTAGCAATGGCCTAAACCCAAATTAATTTTGCAATGGCATTCTTTGTAGAAGATAGCCCTTGAGCTATAATGTTATGTCCAAAACTCTAATGCTGGAGGGTATTGCCAAAAGAGACAATATGGAAATAAGAAAAAGAAATTGATAAATACAAACAAAGACCCATCATTAGGTTAAATAATCAGTCATAGCAATAACCAGACTAAAGTTAAATATGTTTAAGCTTGATCTGTGTAGTGTAAACAAGACCATATTACAATCTACTGTATATTGAGGTAGGATATTGATAATACAGCATTAATTCTAGGATGGGAAATTACTCTATAGAAATATAAAGCCAATTAGCCAAGTATCATTAACTTTTCTAATCTTTTCACATCAATTACAAAATTATCTTTTCTGAACCTCTTGAATCCTAATACATGCACACTTGACAATTACAGCCAGACCCATACCTCACTAGTCGGGCCGGATGTGTAATCACATATGAGTGTGAACGATTACCTACACCAGGGAAATGCACATTCCTAAAACTTAGTCCTTGGAAGTAAAACAAAGGGAGTATTATGGTCTCATACTAAACTGTCACAGGTTCCAACTGCACTGTTTATATGAGTCATCTGGAACAGACACTTTCACATTCGTCAACTGTTCAAAATACACTGTTCTTATCAATTTACTCCTATATTGCTCCGGGATACTGTTCACACTCAATCACTATGAATCGTACATTGTGCTGTAGTATTTAGTTCTATTCAGAATCTAGCTAGTTTCAATCCATAGTGTACCTTCGGGTTTCAATCTGACTTAACTTTAATCAAGACGCATTAGTCCGTCATGTCCGTGTTACTGTTAGTTTTAAATCTAACTTTACTTTGACATGAGCGCAATTGAAAGAGAGCAATAAAAAGTTGATGACTACTGCAAATAATATTTGTAGCTCTACCGTCCTTCATAATATAACATTTATCTGTAACAAAGCTCATTCAAAACACCGAAGTCATTACTGCATGAATAGAGTCTACAGTTAACTCTTATTTGTTCAGTCAAGTTATACCTGTATACATTTCTCAAGTAATAATCAAAATGTATTTTCTTATGGTTCTCTACAAATATATAGCAATTTATTTTCCATAGAAATACTGCTTAAAATGATCAAAGTCAAATTAACATTTCAAATATCACACATTATGCTCATCAAATTCAAACTCATATAGTATTACAGTCATAAAAGTGATAAAACCACATAAAATATCACTGAATTATATAGGTTCATATTGTTAATGTAAAGCAACAATAGAAAGAGTAAAAACAAATGATGAATAAATGACAGAATATGACTTACCTTCAATAAGTGGAAGAGATCTTCAGTGTTTCCTTTCTACTGTTGTAAGAAGTATCAATTCGAGCGGCTATTTTAACGGTCAAACCAAAGATGGAACAGGCTTGAATTTCTTGGAAGACAGTTGACTCAACCACTTTTAGTAGGGGTCAAAGCTCCTGTGTTTGGAAGGTGTTAATTCTTCTGATTTGTTTGTCTTTCATACCCAATGCCCATAGATTGAACGTTAGAAGAGTGACATCACAAATATGTATTTTTTTTTTTCATATGTGTATGAAAGTGAACATTAAAAGTATTTTTTCTCTTTATGTGATTTATTGTTTCTTTCCCACCAAGCAGGTTATACCATTATAAAAAAAACCCAATGGATATTAACATATCTTACCATGTGGCTTTACCCAACTTTTTTCCCCATATGACACCCCGTGACACCCATATGGACATGTACATGTCCTTCCCATATGGGCTTGCCCAGCCTATGCCCATGTGATACCCATATGGGCAATCATATATTTTACCCAGATGGGGTTGCGCAGCTTATTCCCATATGATTCCCATGAGGGCATTTACATATTTTACCGAGATGGGTTTGCCCAGCATATTCCCATCTGATACCCAAATGGGCATTTACATATTTTACCCAGATGGATTTGCCCAGCATATTCCCATCTGATACCCAAATGGGCATTTATTTATGTTTCCCACATGAGTTTGCCCAGCTTATTCCCATGTGATACCCATATGTGCATTTACATAATGTTTCCCATATGGGTTTGCCCAGCTTATTCCCATCTGATACCCAAATGGGCATTTACATATTTTACCCAGATGGATTTGCCCAGCATATTCACATCTGATACCCAAATGGGCATTTATTTATGTTTCCCACATGAGTTTGCCCAGCTTATTCCCATGTGATACACATATGTGCATTTACATAATGTTTCCCATATGGGTTTGCCCAGCTTATTCTCACATTATTCCCATATGGGCATTTACATATTTTACCCAGATGGGTTTGCCCAGCATATTCCCACATGATACCCAAATGGGCATTTACATATTTTACCCAGATGGATTTGCCCAGCATATTCCCATCTGATACCCAAATGGGCAATCATATATTTTACCCAGATGCGCGTTGCGCAGCTTATTCCCATATGATTCCCATGAGGGCATTTACATATTTTACCCAGATGGATTTGCCCAGCATATTCCCATCTGATACCCAAATGGGCATTTATTTATGTTTCCCACATGAGTTTGCCCAGCTTATTCCCATGTGATACCCATATGTGCATTTACATAATGTTTCCCATATGGGTTTGCCCAGCTTATTCCCATCTGATACCCAAATGGGCATTTACATATTTTACCCAGATGGATTTGCCCAGCATATTCACATCTGATACCCAAATGGGCATTTATTTATGTTTCCCACATGAGTTTGCCCAGCTTATTCCCATGTGATACCCATATGTGCATTTACATAATGTTTCCCATATGGGTTTGCCCAGCTTATTCTCACATTATTCCCATATGGGCATTTACATATTTTACCCAGATGGGTTTGCCCAGCATATTCCCACATGATACCCAAATGGGCATTTACATATTTTACCCAGATGGATTTGCCCACCATATTCCCATCTGATACCCAAATGGGCAATCATATATTTTACCCAGATGCGCGTTGCGCAGCTTATTCCCATATGATTCCCATGAGGGCATTTACATATTTTACCCAGATGGATTTGCCCAGCATATTCCCATCTGATACCCAAATGGGCATTTATTTATGTTTCCCACATGAGTTTGCCCAGCTTATTCCCATGTGATACCCATATGTGCATTTACATAATGTTTCCCATATGGGTTTGCCCAGCTTATTCTCACATTATTCCCATATGGGCATTTACATATTTTACCCAGATGGGTTTGCCCAGCATATTCCCACATGAAAACCATATGGGCATTTACCTAATTTTCCCACATGGGTTTGCCCAGCATATTCCCATATGATGCCCTTATGGGCATTTACTTATGTTTCCCACATGGGATTACCCAGCTTATTCCCATGTGATACCCATATGGGCATTTATTTATGTTTCCCACATGAGTTTGCCCAGCTTATTCCCATGTGATATTCATATGTGCATTTACATAATGTTTCCCATATGGGTTTGCCCAGCTTATTCTCACATGATTCCCATATGGGCATTTACATTTTTTACCCAGATGGGTTTGCCCAGCATATTCCCACATGAAACCCATGTGGGCATTTACCTAAGTTTCCCACATGAGTTTGCCCAGCATATTCCCATATGATGCCCGTATGGGCATTTACTTATGTTTTCCACATGGGATTGCCCAGCTTATTCCCATGTGATACCCATATGGGCATTTACTGATGTTTCCCATATGGGTTTGCCCAAAATATTATCGCATGATACCCATATGGGCATTTACATATTTTGCCCAGATGGGTTTGCCCAGCTTATTCCCATGTGATACCCGTATGGGCATTTCCCTTTCTTTCCCCACATGGGTTTGCCCATCTTATTCCCACGTGGTACCCATATGGGCATTTACATATTTTACCCATATGGGTTTGCCCAGCTCATTCTCATGTGATACCCATATGGGCATTTGCTTATGTTTCCCACATGGGTGTGCCCAGCTTATACCCATGTGATATCCATATGGGCATTTACAAATGTTTCCCATATGTTTTTGCCCAGCTTATTCCCACACGATTCCCATATGGGCATTTAAATATTTTACCCATATGGGTTTGCCCAGCATGTTCCCATATGAAACCCAAATGGGCATTTACTTATGTTTCCCACATGGGTCTGCCCAGCATATTCCCATATGATACCCATATGGGCATTTGCAAATGTTTCCCATCTGGGTTTGCCCAGTTTATTCCCACATTATTCCCATATGGGTATTTACATATTTTACCCAGATGGGTTTGCCCAGCTTATTCCCATGTGATACCCATATGGGCATTTACGTAATGTTTCCCATATGAGTTTGCCCACCTTATTCCCACATGATTCCCATATGGGAATTTACATATTTTACCCAGATGGGTTTGCCCAGCATGTTCCCATATGAAACCCATATGGGCATTTACTTATGTTTCCCACTTGGGTTTGCCCAGCGTATTCCCACATGATTCCCATATGGGCTGGCCCAAGTAGATCCCCATATGGGTTTACCCATATGGGTCCCATAAGGGATACTTATGGGATTTATATGGGTTCCCTTTTGCCCAGATGGCCCGGATGGCCCGGATTATGCCCATATGGGCCCCATATGGGCATGTTACCTGGGTCGGCACTGCGAGGCGACTGTGTTTCAAGAGTTAAGTCCACGCTAACACCGTCTCAACACAAGTACTTTGCGATCAATTCAACTCTGTGCGCGATTCCCCCCCCCCCCCCAAGGCCGAGTTAGCCCGCGAATAATGATCCAGTTTATGTTGATTTATGCAAAACAGGCTATGACGTCAGCTTCAGCTAAAAATGGTGATTTTAACTTGTTTTAGTGTTGAATGACCCTAAGTACGTAAGTTGATTTTTTATGACCCTAAATGCATAAATCATCACTTTGAAAAAGATACCCTTTTTCTTGATTTTTGGTGATTTTGAGACCCTATTCACGTTACGTACGTAACGTGCCCGATCTTGAAAAACAACCATTTTTACGTGATTTTTTGGTCGCGCCTGATACCCCCCTTGCAATGAGGACAGACCCCCCCCCCCCCCCCCCGGGGGTTATCTCATGGAGGCCTGTATAGTACCTGTACAGTTTACGGCATCCGCGTCCATGAAAACGAGTAAAAATGGGGGTTTTTTTTCACCACCAGACGGGTAACATGGGGATAAAAAAAAAAAAAAAAAAAGGAAATTTCTGAAAAAATGGTATCAAATTCACTAGTGATGAGAAAAGATCCTCCAAAAGGGTAAAAAAATTCGACAGTGTCATTCGGCATCTGAAAATCTTCCCGTGGATATTTTTTTAATGAATCCAAAGAGGTTCTTTTCTATTCTTTCGATGAAAACATCATTCTGTAATGTGTTCCGAAGTAAAAATAGGCGGCGCACGCGGGGGTGGGGGGGGGGGGGGGGTGGGACAGTGCCCCCACTTTTTTAAGTGCCCCATATTGGATGCCCTTTTTATTTCTGAAAATCTCTGATACGGGTGGTCTTTTTGCTACGAAAGTGCCCCTAGTTCCTTCAATAAGTGCCCATTCCCTAAATTTCTGATAAGTGCCCCTTTTCAAATCTTATAATTACATTCTTATCTCTATAACAACTGCCTTTCCCCCTTCTGATAAGTGTATTATCACTACGGATAGATGCCCCTATTTCTTTCTAATAAGCAGTGTTATATCCGAGGCCGGCTCAGCCGAGACATGGCTGCCCGAGACCGAGACCGATCGAGACCTAGACATGGCCATTCCGAGACCGAGAACAAGACCGAGACATGACTATCCGAGACCGAGACATGACTATCCGAGACCGAGACATGACTATCCGAGACCGAGACATGACTATCCGAGAGCGTGAGACCGAGACCGAGACCGTGAGACCGAGACTGAGACCACTAACACGTACATTTTTTTTTTTAAACGTGTTGAATTTACTATGACCTTTTTGTGTCTTTTAATTGTTCAGTTAGTATTTGGGCATGCTTTTTTCTGTATTCTCCCCCTGATTTTTTAGAAAATTTAATATACATGTATGTGTTGAAAAATGGAATTAAGAATTATTAAGGCCAGCAAATTAGCATTAATACGAACAAGAGTCAAGACATTTACAGACTTGTCAATGCACCTTTATTTCTCCTCCAACATCCTGATAAATACAATAAAAATTAAAAAAAAAAACAACAAAAAACAATGTATTGGCTATTGACTGACAGACTGTATGAGGCAAGAATATAAATACTAAAGTCAACTTTAAATGGAAGGGTAACATGAAATGTTACATTTCCAAGTAAAAAACTCTCAGTATTTTCATATCAACAGGAAAATTAAGTAATCAAGATCATGACTCTCCTATATTACACAGTATCTACTAGCTCCAAAAACAAGAAAACTTTCTTTATATGATAATGTATATAAAGGAGAATGAAACCCTGGGGGGGGGGGGGAATCATTTTCAATGAAAAGAGAGGATAGAGAGAAGCAATTTAAAAGAAGTTCCATCAAAATCGGTTAAGAAATGAGAAAGTTATGAAACTTTGAAAAGTCTCAATTTACTTTCTATGGCGATCCTCAAATTGGCAATGTTGCTTCAAAATGACAGGTTTAGTAGGACAACTCTCCAAATGTTTTGTACACAAAATTTCATATTTTCCCCATTATCTCAAGGTGCAGCTTGTCTCCTTCTTAGCTCAAGATATATCATGCATCGAGAAATGTATTTGACACAACATATGTTGAGTTCACAAAAAGACAAGCATCATTTTTAGAAATAATGGTGAAAATAGGAAATTTTGTGTAGAAAACACATCGAGAGTTGTCCTACTCTACCCATAGAACTCCTAGTTCTGTGACTCTACCTGTCACTTTGAAGCAACATTGCCAATTTAAGGATCGCCATAGAAAGTAAATTGAGACTTTTCAAACCTTCATAACTTTCTCATTTCTTAACCGATTTTGATGGAACTTTAAAAAAAATTACTTCTCTCTATCCTCCCTTTTTATTAAAGTGGATTCCCCCCAGGGGTTTTATTCCCCTTTAAGCCCCTTCATTATACTATAATTACTGTACTTACTGTAAAAGTTACCTAACTTCAGTTAAATGACAATGAACACCAAGGAAACACTGTTATAAAGCAATCCATACAGTACAGGATATGGCATAGAACAATCAAACAATGTGATAATATAAATCTGAGTGAAAAGCAAGTTAGGCCTACGGGAAAACGTAACCGGGACTCAAATGTTTGTGAAGCAGGGTCATTACTAGAGTTTTATTGAGAAACAGATTCCATAACCTTGTAAATGACACTAACATTGTTCTGAAACTGTTCTACATTGTATTTTAATTGTTTTATGTAATACAGGGCTCTCTTGCAAAGCAGTTTTTATGTAACTGAAGAGACTACCCTGTATAAAGAACTCAGAATAAACATCTGAGTCTTGGTGATGGTTTCCATGAAACAATGGATTCCAGTTTAACCTACGTTTCTGAGCTTTTAACCCCATATAAACCATGTAAACCATGCCTGTAAACTGAATACGTAATACATATCTCTTTCTAAAAATTTAGCTAACACCAAGTGTTAGCTTTAGAGATTTCTGATAGTTGTAGCCATTGGTAACATCTTAGTTGAACGAACACAATGGGTGATTTCAAGTTCGGTGTTGGTGTTGGTGTTGGTGTTGGTGTTGAGAGTGTGAATTGGGCTGCTGATTCCAGCCCCAACACCTTATTCGGGTTTATAGAAATAATACCAGTCACATTATGTTATTGATAGCTCAACACCTAGTGAAGTCAATCCCAGCACCAGCTCCATTTCAGGTTCGGTGTTGTGGCTGGTGCTAGTATTGCCCCTACACCAACACCAGCTTTCAACACCGAACTTGAATTCACCCAATCTTTACAACGCAGTTTTTGTGCTCTACTAATGTAGTTGATATAACACATCACACGATGGTTTCCAAGTTATTTAGACTTATTCCAATCAGCTCTTAACTTGTTACCGAATCATCGGCAGTGAATATGAGAGATCGTGATGAGTCACAATGGCAAACTGAACTTTTTTTTGCCCGTAACTTGTGGACAGGAGATAGCTGGCTATAAGATTCCTTTCCGGGAAAGTCAGTTTTTCGTGAAATGGAGTCATGGAGACCTTCAAACAGAATATACGTGGACAACGAAAAGATGAACATGCAGGTAAGAATATTAGGTCATTATAGATGTATTAAGTAGCAGTATGATAACAGGATATGCCTATTAATCAAAACAAGAGGCCTATAAGGTAGTGCCCTGATAGAATCTTACGATGAAAGCAGTAATAATAGTGACAATAATCATAATAATAATAATAATAATAATAATAATAATAATAATAATAAAACGATAATGAAAATATGTCAGACATTTTGGAGGAAATCAAAGGCCTAGTAATGAAATCTGGCGAGCTCTGAAGTCCATAAATTATTTTCTGTATATTTTTATTTAGAGTATAAATTTCTACCTGTAATTATCTATTCATAGGATATCACAATTTTGGTAACTATCAGCTTACCACATGTTTCTATCTGTCTATATTTGCAGTCCATACTAGAAACGGTCTTTCATCACTTGACTGATGCAACGAAGTACTTTCGTTTGGACACTAAAAAACTACCAAGAATCAAGTTTCCGTCAAATTCACTTTGAAACAGAGCATAGAAATGGATATTGAATTTGACATCGATATCAGTGGTAAACTTACAGTTCTTTCCAACTAAGTGCAACATAGTATGCATTCTAAACAGGAGGACGTCAATAAAGAGTGTTGTTTAAAGAATCAAATCAATGCAATTTCAAGCAAGATTACCCCATGCTCTGGGATACCCCCCCCCCTCCCACAAACACACCGATTAATACAAGCCCTCAATATCATTAATATTAAAGTATCTATACACACGCAAAAGTAAGATTTATTCAGTTATTGTGTCCCTACGATGAATTATGCAGCTTTATGCGTTTAAACTGTCTGAAAACATAAAGTCTTCTGAAAGCAATAATATTGTTCATTAAATGTTGAAACCATCGGCGGAACACCAGAGAAGCGTTGTGAGAAATATATACACTATGACTATGCATACAAGAGAAGGTTGAAGGTTTTCCATCAGGTGTTCCTTTTATCTTGGCTATCGAATGATTCATTGGTTTACGTAGAATGTTTTGTTGAACGTATTTTCGTTTCGTATATCACCCCCTCCCTACAGACTGAATTAGCAATGCTATTTCAGTACGACTGTAACACAAAACGAGTGGTTAATGCTCTTTTGAAAGATGTTAGATTGTTTATTCATGAATTATTTGGATTGTAACACAATATTTACATTTTAAAAGTACATGGGGCAAGTGAAAACAAATAAGTGTATAAGAAAAAAAACAACAAATCAATTAATCTTTATTATTATTTCTTTCATATGACAGTATTTCAGTCAGACCCAACTCCGGAAAACCGAGCACAGGTATCACTGGGTATATACTCACAAAACGGCGTATAGAGCAAGATGCAGAGCTATCCATACAGAGAGTCCTGACACTGGAGGTCGCTTCTGATTGGTCAGTCATTTCATGGAGCTTCAAAAAGTTCCCTCTCATAGAGAATGTACGTGAAATTGAACTATTGGGAGCTCCATGATCCGCCATGTTTTAAACAAAGACCGCGTACGCGCATGCTTATTATGCGCGTGTCACAACTCTCTATATCAACGCGCTCTGGCAAGATGTATATAGAGCCCTCATCGTTCAGTGCGAGACAGTGTGTACAAAAGGCATGGGGAAATTCGTGCAGTGTCAACCTGCTGTTGATAATATATTTTTCCAAACTAATGCTGCGGATATATTTATTTCAAATGTTTGTCATTTTAAAGTCATTTTATATGACGAATGATTCAAGAATTTTGAGGGTAATTGACACATAGCATTATTTTTATATATTATATATCGTTGACAGGTTGGCTTTGCAAGATTTTACTCATGCCTTTTGTACACATTGTTTCACACTGAGCGATGAGGGCTCTATATTCATACGCCGTTTTCGGAGTGTACACCTGTGCTCGGTTTTCAGAACTTGGGTCTGACGTACTGTATTTGTGACTTATGATTTACTTCGTTTCATAGAAGGAAATCCAAGTACCGGGTGTATCTCCTCTACATCAAGAGATCCTTCCCGGTATGTTTCGATGCTTTTCCTTTAAGTTTACACCTATGCAGTTTATTATTCTCCGAGTGGCAGGGGACGGGCCAATTCACTCGCCTGCAGCGAGCTGTTGCGCCTCAGTAGACATTGTTCTGACTTCTGGGGTGCAATATAGCTCGTTGCGGGCGGGTGTGGTGGCCCGTCGCTGGGTGCTGGGAGATGTTTTTTTTATCTTTCTTCTTCTTCTTCTTCTGCATATTGATAAAATGTTCTATTCATTTATGCCGAAATGCTGACATCATAATCCTGTCACGTTGGTTTATACGTGATTACTGTATTATATGTCTTTTCTTATGTAGTGCGTTGCGTTAAGCCATCGGTAAAAATTGAGAATAAAAAATCATGTCAGCACTTCGGAATATATGCTTCAGAAATTGCCACGGCGTACAGGAAATGTTTATTTACCCTAAAAATGTGAATTATTATATCATTGCTGTAATGAAAGTGACAAAGCCATCCAATACTATTTCTTCGATTTTGATTACTGTAACACAATAATTTAATTTATATTCATTTATATACTCATATTGCTGTATCATGCATTGCTCGTTCTTACTATTTTCAAAGACTATTTCAAATATTATTACTCTTTGGAGCCTATAACTCACAAGCGTAGCTTCCTCCTTAGGCTCCTCAATATTTCATTATTATTATAGCCCAGTCTGCTCAATTAATATTGCATGCAAACGCATAGATATGAGGTACTCATCTTCTTTTATTTTCTCTGACAATATATCTCTTGTTTGTTCGTATCATTTATCTCGTTTGTACCAATAATTGTTTGTACCCATTTACATGTATACTGTAAAAAAACACATTGTAAATGTGAAATATGAAACAATAAACTGAAAACTGAAACTGAAATATGTTATGGTCTAAAGAATTTGACTCTGTTTCCCGTCAAGAGATATAATCTCTTCTTTTTAACGCCATGACTTATTTTGCATGTAATTTTTAAAATAAGAATTAAGAAGTGTGTCTTTCATAGGAATAGCTCTGCTGTTCATCAATCGCTTAACTTTACATAGTACTGTAAATTGAAATCAAAGAATGATATACATGTATATATATATATATATATATATATATATATATATATATATATAATGTGATGATGTTGAGTCTACTTTTACCATTCGCTTTGGTTTGGGTGATATAGAACATAGTGGGATGAATTCAAACCAAAGATGACGCAGGATACTCAGGAAATTTAAGCTTTCGTCTTTCGACTTCTTCAGAAATTTATTCTGAAACAGTTATAAAGAGAAGATACAATCACTAAGAAAGGCATGACAAAATTAACGAATTCTCTTCAATTCCACTTTTTTGGATCACTCATATAATATGACGGAGAACCGCAAACGTAAAACACTGAGACTGATCACAATTATATATATATATATATATAACAATCACAAGAGCAAGAGCAGCATTGCTCGCAACCTCCATCACCCTGTGGCAGAACATTTCAATACAGCTGCACACTCAGTGAGCGACCTACAATGCTGTATTCTTAGAGACGGACTCGTGTCGTTTGAAGACCGACACCTGTACGAAATCAAAATGATCGTAAAAAATGAGAGCTTCAGGAAGCCAGGCATGAACATAGACATGTCCTGGCTGACTAACTATACTTTCTTTCGTTAATACTCCTTATATTCTATTGCCAGGCATCTACTCAAACACCGATTTGACGTTTCCATTATGACGTCTTATTTCCATTATGACGTTTTAGTAATTATAATGCTCTCGCTCACTTATCATGCGCCTTGCGCTTATAAGCGCCCCTTATATTTTTATACGCTTTGGGTCATAATCTACAAACATGTATTTCAATTGTGACGTCTTCGTGACGTTTTTAAGATATTTTTGAGCTGTAAAGCGTTTCCAAGACAATGCGCCCGGTTACTTATAAACTAATTGCGCATTGTTTTGGAAACGCTATGGATACAATTTCGAAAGTTTGTCATTCACTTGAGAAAGACGGTGTGAGTACCGTCGAAAATTCGTGAGGAAATAAAGAAGTTGGATAAAAGCATGACATTTCTAACAGTTTGTTTTTTTGATATTCTACCAACACGTGGACTTTGTATTTAACATGGAACTACTACATGCAGACTGTCTCCACGCAAGACGACAAAGTGAGAAAATTATCTTGAAATTGGCTCAAACTCGTTCGGACATTTTCTTCTTATCAAGTACCAAAGCACTGCACCTCATACCTGAAGGACTACGACTAAAGAATCCTTTGAAATCAACTCATTATTCATTTCGCAGTGAGAATATCGTCCGTAGAGCATCAGCTTTATTACGAAACGCGACATTAAAAGATGCGTACACCCGGCAATATTACCTCACCAAGAGACTAGAAGAGAACAAAGCTCTTGTCGTAGAGAAGATTGGAATTCACCATAACAACGATCAAGAAATAATAAGGAGTCATTTTCTTATGCTTGACAGATGCTACGACAAACATCTCCACCAGTGCATGTCTCGCAAACGAAGAAAACTTGACAAGCTCAAGCAGAAGTCTCCTTTCTACAATTCACAGGGTCCTAAACCTAATAATGAGGAGAATAATGGCTGCAATACCCGGAAAACTGTCATCAATCTCTCAGACTACACCTTAACGGACTGTGAGAAGAGTCTACTGGACAAAGGTCTATCATTTTGTCCATCGCAAAACTTAGATAAGGTAGAAATCTGTGCGGATGTTCATCGCTTCACTCAAAAAGTTCGGCGAACGGGGAGTTACACCAATGACATCACGGACAATGAGGAGAGCAATATCAGCGGTCCAGCTGAAGAACCAACGGAGAAAGCTACACGCCGCGTACCAGCTAAGAAGGGCAAACCTACCAAACGTTGCGCCACGATACCATCTGGAAGGAACCCCTTTATTGACGCCTTTGTCAACAACGTAGAGAGTCACCTCGACAAACTACTCAAGTCTGCCATGGAACCCACACCATCGAACATCTCTAAAGGACAACGAGCAGCTATTCGCAGTCTACAGGAAAACGTTGACATCATCATCAAACCAGCCGATAAAGGTGGAGCGGCAACTGTGCAAAACAACGAGGACTACAAGGCTGAGGCAGCGAGGCAACTTTCTGATTCTAAATTCTACACTCCCTTAGACGAGGATCCAACTGGTGTCTACTTCCAAGAAGCCAAAACTTTGTGTGACTCACTAAAGAATACTAACTCACTTGATGCTAAGTTGTTGGTACCACCCAAGCCTAAAATCAGTAAGTTGTACCTTCTTCCTAAGATTCATAAGTTACCATCTTTAGTGGCCAACAAGACTGGAATCAAATCTGACGACAGTGAAGAGATAATCTATCTTACCAAAGAACACAAAATTATCCCTCCAGGTCGACCGATTGTTTCTAGCATAGGCTCACTTACAGAGCCTATGTCGGCGTACATTGATAGCTATCTTAAACCAGAATTGGTACACATTGAGAGTTATGTAAAGGACACCACAGATTTCCTTAATCTACTTCCTCGATCTATCCATCCTAACAGCTTGCTGGTCACTATGGATGTAACTAGTCTGTACACAAACATCCCCCATTGGGATGGTATAGAAAGCATGAGAAGCTTCCTTACCAAACATGCACCTAAGGACACTCCTATCGATGATCTGACTAGATTAGCGGAATTTGTACTAAAACACAATTATTTCGTGTTTGACGGAAAATTCTTCCTGCAGAAACAAGGTACTGCAATGGGTACCAAATTTGCGCCTTCATATGCCTGCATATTCATGGCCATGCTTGAAGAAAATTTTCTTGCAAAATGCCAAAAGAAACCCGCTATGTATGTCAGATATATTGATGACATATTTATGATTTGGCCACATAGTGAACTCGAACTTGATTCTTTCTTCAATCGCTTTAATACAGAACAATCCGGTATTAAATTCACAATCGAAAAATCAATAGAAGGAATCAATTTTCTTGACGTCACTATTACCAACAAGGAAGGCAAGCTTTCTACTACAGTGTACCACAAACCCACTGACAGTTTCTCCTACCTCCAGTACAGTAGCTTTCATCCTAAGCACTTAAAGACATCGATAGTATACAGCCAGATGTTACGTTACAGACGGATCATTTCTAACGAACAAGAGTTCGCTCAAGAATCTCTGAAATTAGCGCGTCATTTCGTTGAAGCAGGATACCCTGTGGACTTGGTAGAAACTTGCAGATTAAAGGCATTACATCGTGACAGGGCGCGTCTTTTGAGTGATCACAAGGGAAAATGTAAAACACAACGTAAAGTACTTGTGACTACATTTCACCCAGAAGGTAGCTCCCTCGCGAAGAACATTCGCCGTGAATGGCCCATTCTCCAACAGGATCCTCAGTTGGTCCCCAAATTTGCTCTACCACCACTACACGCGCAAAGACAACCCAAAAATCTCCGTCGTTTACTGACTACCAATTTGAGCGGCTCTAATCGAGAGGGTAACAAACAATGCGGCAAAACAAGGTGTCAAATATGCAAGCACATGATTCTTGATCAAAGTATCAGGCTTCCTGAAAAATGCAGAATCAGACCCCCTCCATGTAACTGTGACGTAACGAATGCTGTGTATGCTATCAAATGTGCTAAATGCCCGAATGCCCTGTACATAGGAGAAACTCTCAGATTTAGGGAGAGATTTAACAATCACAAGAGCAGCATTGCTCGCAACCTCCATCACCCTGTGGCAGAACATTTCAATACAGCTGCACACTCAGTGAGCGACCTACAATGCTGTATTCTTAGAGACGGACTCGTGTCGTTTGAAGACCGACACCTGTACGAAATCAAAATGATCGTAAAAAATGAGAGCTTCAGGAAGCCAGGCATGAACATAGACATGTCCTGGCTGACTAACTATACTTTCTTTCGTTAATACTCCTTATATTCTATTGCCAGGCATCTACTCAAACACCGATTTGACGTTTCCATTATGACGTCTTATTTCCATTATGACGTTTTAGTAATTATAATGCTCTCGCTCACTTATCATGCGCCTTGCGCTTATAAGCGCCCCTTATATTTTTATACGCTTTGGGTCATAATCTACAAACATGTATTTCAATTGTGACGTCTTCGTGACGTTTTTAAGATATTTTTGAGCTGTAAAGCGTTTCCAAGACAATGCGCCCGGTTACTTATAAACTAATTGCGCATTGTTTTGGAAACGCTATGGATACAATTTCGAAAGTTTGTCATTCACTTGAGAAAGACGGTGTGAGTACCGTCGAAAATTCGTGAGGAAATAAAGAAGTTGGATAAAAGCATGACATTTCTAACAGTTTTTTTTATATATATATATATATATATATATAAAGAACAAAATCCGGACAATATCATGCTTAGTTCCAACAACAGTTTATTTACACAACCACAAATTTTCGGAAGCCTCTTCCTTTATCAAGTGGAGCACAAATATGACCAATAACAATATAATAATAAGATGGAAACGCGTTACCATGGATGCGCGAATGTGTCCAAGTTTTGACGCTTGGTGTTCCAGCAGGCAGCAGCCGCGCATCCTACCGGGACACTCAGTGATGTTGATGTTGTGAACTGAGTGTCCCGGTAGGAAAGACAGAGACTACGCTATACACACGCCTAAATAACACCAGATCAGAAGTTACCAACTACAACAAAAACAAGCCGAACATCAAGATTTTACCATACACTACACATTTCAACCTACCGGGACACTCAGTTCACAACATCAACATCACTGGCATTGAAATAGTAAAAACAAAACAACACGACACTATCATGAAAAGAGAATCTCATTGGATCTCCAAACTACAAACCCTAAGACCACGTGGTATAAACGCAGACCAATGACCCTCCGTCTTCACGCCTAAGTAAACACTGACCCCCAGACACTTTAATTCACCTCACTTCACTAACAAACACATACTATTCACTAGCTACACACAGTCTTAATACTTGTACCCAAATCGGGAAGGTAATTTACCACTTCTTACATATTCTTGTATATTGATAATTGCAGTACGATTAATTTCTGCCATGTCTACTTTATTTATATGTTTCTGTCGCCTAAATGCTTATCGTTTCATAACTTGTGTTCTATTTTGGTTATGTATTTAATATTCTCATTTTGTATGTGTGCTGTACTGTCGTTACTATTACTATTATTACTTATTATTGATTCCAGATCCTGATGAAGGGCAGGTGCCCGAAAGCTTGGTCATAATCATTGTGGTATATATAGTCTTGCAACGGCCCTCTCCGTAAACCACTTTTTTGGATCACTCATATAATATGACGGAGAACCGCAAACGTAAAACACTGAGACTGATCACAATTATATATATATATATATATATATATATATATATATATATATATATATAAAGAACAAAATCCGGACAATATCATGCTTAGTTCCAACAACAGTTTATTTACACAACCACAAATTTTCGGAAGCCTCTTCCTTTATCAAGTGGAGCACAAATATGACCAATAACAATATAATAATAAGATGGAAACGCGTTACCATGGATGCGCGAATGTGTCCAAGTTTTGACGCTTGGTGTTCCAGCAGGCAGCAGCCGCGCATCCATGGATACACACTTACGTAACAAAGGTATGACATCATAAAGGGTAGAAAGCTATATGCAGATCCATTCCGATATGATACCCTGGTTTGGAATCCTTCAGCATTTTATCCAGATGTCTTTCAACGTTGCTGACGAAGGAGTCGATGAAGGGGTTCCTCCCAGAAGGAGCAGAGGGACGTCGTTTTTGGTTGTTCGGTTTTGTGGTGGGCTTCGGCTTTGGTTGCGATGCTACAGTTATGTAAACCTAAAGACCCCCTCTAAATGCAGTGATAATGATAATTGCTTTTATCTGAATTACAAAGGGTCTCATTACGTCAGGGTTGTTGGGATAACAACAAATTCGACTTTAAATTATCTGGTCTTATGTCGCTGCTTATGGATAAGAACTGGTCTCATTTTTATGTAGATGATAATTTTATTTTGAATTATTTGGCTATGAATTACAGTCCTTCTGATGAACAGGGCGTAACAGATGCACATATCCGGAAGCTCTCAAAGCTCCTAAAATTGAATGTATTCTACGATCTCGCGATTGCTCTCCGAATTGATTACAGCACCGCTGAAGGCATCAGCCAAAGGACGCAAGATATATCGGAGCAGTTTATGCATCTCCTTCAGAAATGGAAGGCTGAATCGCCTAGGACCTTGAAAGATTTGGATAATGCTCTCAAAGAAGCCAAGGCAGGAGGACTTATTGACGGGTACAGAAGAGGTTCTGCAAAAGATAAGAGTGCTTGAATCATTTGCCATGATGTCTTTCCCAGTCATATAAAAAAAAATATTAGTGAAGTATTTTTCACTGTATTTTCACTTACCATTGTCATGATTATGTTTCATTTTGGCCAAAATCTCCACCACCTATATACCACTTTGTTGGTAAACAGTTCTGTGCAAAATGAAATGTGGCATTTAATCACTGTACGTGATAAAAGTAGAATAAAAATAATTGTTTTTTTTTTTGTAAAGTTGGAATTTCGGACACATCAGTATGAACAAAGAGGGCTTCATTTACCTAAAACACCAGACGTGTCTTTAGAAGAAAAAGAAAAAGAAGAAAGAAAAAAAGAAAAAAAAACACGACAACAAACAACATTAAAAACAAAATCTTTTTATCATAAATTCATTAGTAACCCTACCAAAAGCGTTGAAATATATCAAAGTGGGTTTATTTTTCATGAAACTAAAGCATTAGGAAATCATCATTCATTCTGTTCATTATCATGTATAATTGTTACTCTGCATTTGCAGGTTTTAGGGTTCATTGTGTATATGCATGAAGGTTAGGTTAAGTTTAGTCAATAATCGAATTTTGTAATTATTAGAACAAAAACAAAAAAACAAAAAAAGAAAGTAAAATAAAGAAATAAATGGAAAAAAAATTACGAGCATAATCGAATATTTGTACCACTAGCCGATCTATGGCATGTATGGGGCGGCAGTCCCCCTCTTTTGAAACCCAAGTGGTATGCCTTAATTACGCAACCCTAGAAAAAATGTGCCCCATTTGAAATTTTAGCCAGTCCTGAAAACCATTTTATGTTATTACTATTATGATTATTTTTGTTATTATTGAAGTTTGTAGTTTGAAGTTTGAAGTTTATTTGTTCCACTTTTACATCAATAACAATTCAGACTTTACAAGCATAATTGTCAATTTCAAAACGTACGGGTAAAGAAGTCAAATTAAATACAATGTACGGTAAATAGGTAGAAAGTTTCGAGAGATATATGAACGACTGGTAAAAAAGAAGAAAATATAAAATGTGGAGAGCCTAAATAAAAAGCATTGCCATGATTGCTTGTAAATGATAAGGCTCCCGTACAGAGTAACATTATAAGTAATTCTGATTAGAATGCAATAAAAAGTGAAACGGACTAGAAGTATCAGATTCACTAAACGTACTAGGAGAGCAAAACTCAGAATGTATAGTAAAGAAACGAAAAAGACGAAAGAGAAGACGAAGGAAAAAAAAAGAAAAAGAAAGAAAGGAGAAAAGGAAGAATAAAGAAGAAGAAGAAAAAGAAGAAGAAGAAGAAGAAGAAGAAGAAGAAGAAGAAAAATGGTAAAAGTAGGACAGTGTAACACGAACAAATTTTGTGTGACCACCTGTGCGATCCAGCAGGATATGAATATTCATACATACATGTACTTATTTAGATATTAATATTATTGTCATTATTCATTTTTTGCTTGTTTGAATTTTTGAGTAAAAAAGAATCCAAAACAATATAATGACACTATTTTATATAATTGTGGATGAGCCCTATGATTTGGGCTACAATGAGCACTTATCTCATTAAACTTTTGTTTGCAAACTCACAATAAGCCTGAACAATATGTGAATTGTTCATACCCTTGGATATTTAGACTGTGCTCAAGTTTGAGCAATATCTCATACTTTTCAATTCTGTTGAAGAGGTGTACAACGTACATAGTACATCTTATATTTAGATTTTCCTATATTTAGATTGTATTGAGATTGTTCAGTCGCAACGTACAGGTGTGATATTGAATTTGCAAACGTCTTTTATGTGCAAGTCTGCGGAGTGCATTAATTATTAGATCATAAAATTATCACAATTGATAACTTTTGAACATGTATGTTACCGCTTAAATGTACTGGTGCGGAGTCTGAATTCATTTTTTTCAAGATACATTATGTTTCGCTTGGAGAAAACGTATATTTGACCCCACTGACGATACTTGGTACAGCAGCGTGGGCAAGATGGATAAGAAAAAGGTTAAGAAGAACTCAAAATAAAATTGTTACAATTATTAACTGCTTAGGCCCGATGAGATTGCCAAGTACTTACCTTCGGACACCGGCAGCAGAAGACAATGTTGGGTGTTCTTCTCCACGAGGAGTCCCTGGGATTCGAGCAAAGTTGTTTGAATTCGAAGGCCCCTACTATATATATACCGAGAGACTACAAGTTGTGTGACCGTATAACTTAAAGTAGAAGAACATGCAGACGAGCCGTGGTCCACGACGATGAGGCACTCTTCAATGGAAGATGAACAAATTTCAAACCAAACTCAATATGACGCTTGCCGACGTAATACCCATTTGGTGAAAATTTCTAACCCCCCCCCCCCAAAAAAAAAAAAAGAAAAAGAAAAAAGAAGATAAAAGAACAAGATTCTAAAAGAATGAAAGGGGAAGTCAACCCTGGTATTAGGTGATTTAAAACAGAGAAGGTGTTTTTTTAAACTTGGGCATCACTAACAAAAGAAATTCAGAATGATCTAGGACATGACATTACCAACTATTTTACTAGAGCATTAAATATGTTCATAATCAGTAATATAACGTTACCGTTTGTTACGCACTATATGATCAAATTCAAGACTCGGGCATTTTTGCTCATACCAATTTTTGTGAGTTTTACAAAAGTAGCCATTACTCACTCAAGCGTAAAATATTGTCAATACTCATAGTTATCCGATGTTACAGACCCTCCTAATTGTATAAGAAAAATTCATATCAATATTGTGAAATTAAGATTTTGGTGTGTACTTTTTTTTTGGATACGCATTGCATTGTAAATCATACCATATAAGGTTAATATATTTTCATGCATTTTATTAAAATTTTGTAAATGTTTTGATCTTCGGAAAATTAGAACAGTATGATTGTTCATTTATTATCATACAAGATACATAATGATTTCGTTTTGTGTTGATATTTATTTTTTTCTTATTTCTTATTTTTTTAAAACAAAAACCTCTTTTTCATGCAAGTCGACATAAGATTAAATGCGAGTTTAATCGTTCAGATATCTAAAATACACTTGATATGCACTACTAAAGTTATGTTACAATTTTGGGAAAATATTAATGAGCATATAATTATGTCTTCATAGTGATTTTAATTAGCATTTTATAACGAGTTTGTGAACGTTTTGATCTTGCGTATTTTATATATTTGTATCGTGAATTCTTAATATTTAGAACTGTTGAAGATTCTATATTACAACAAGGGTGCAATTCTTGATTTCACTCTCCGTAAATTTCCAAAAAGAACCCCCCCCCAAAAAACAAACAACAACCAACAACAACAACAAACAAACAAAACCTGTTGATTGATGACTGATTTATTGTACTTATTACTTATGTTTACCCAAGGCATATTAACCTCTTCAGTTACAAGGTAGATAATTTGCAGTACAATAGGAATATAGACATCCATAATAATAATTAAAAAAAAAGCGCTACTGGTCTTCCACAGGGCTCGGCTTCAAAGATACCGTTGTGATGTTGACCGTAATTTTGTAATAGTGTAAATGTTATTGAGTTCATGAACATTTTATTGCACATAATAATACGGTACCTGAATCTAACTGTTCATACGTCAAATATACTGTTTGGACTGTGTATGTCATGTCCACTTTACTTGTGAACATGTTGATGGATCGTGCATCTAAATCTATACAGGATATGAATTGGCCTTTATTTCACATGTTTAAACTGCATTTTATGAAATTTAATATCTTGATCGTGCTTGTGAGTCAGGAAGGTGTATGAATCTTCTCTATTCCACTTGAATGTGTACATTCTCCTTTAAAAAATAATTTGCTAACTACAAATTGGCCTATACTGTAGTCACAGATCGAATAACTAAACATTTTTAAGATGGAGTCGAGTTGGGATCGTCGGAGAGCGAGCGATCATTATGTATTGCGTAAAAGTAATTGGCTGCCATCGCTGCAAATATAGATACGATGCTAATGCAAATGACAAAGAAAGTATGCTGACCCCTGATGATAGGTATGAATATTGGAAACAAAAACTCCCTGTCCCCTGCGATAACAATTGGGAAACCATTCACATTTCTAATTTTAAATGCTCTATTGACACTTGCTTACGTTCTTTTTATTTTAAGATATTCCATAACGCAATTGCTTTAAATGAGTTTTTGTATAAGATAAAGAGGAAAGATCCCCCAAACTGCAATTTTTGTGATAAGAAAACTGAAACTATGGTTCACTTGTTTTGTGATTGTGATGTTGTAACCCCTATTTGGCAAAAATTATTGCATATGATTCATTCAAAATACAAGTCTGATTTTGTTTTGAATGACTTTGAGAAAATGTTTGGTGTCTCCTTTGATAAATTTTTGTCATACTTGTTTGTGTCTCTTAAATATTTAATTTATATTTGTAGATTTAGAAATATCAACCCCTGTTTTGAAGCTTTTAGGAAACATATGAAAGTGCAAAAAGAAACAATATTATTTGGCTAAAAAAAAAAAAGAGGAAAACTTCATATTCATTTTAAGAAATGGAAATTTGAGTTATAATGAGACTGATTGAGTTTCTTTCTGCATTTGTTTATATTTGTCATGATCCTTGCCACTGGTGTATATTTTGCTCATATATGTATCGTTTTGTTGAATAATGTATTGAATGCGGTGTAACGTTATATTGCCTGCTCCACAGCGACACAGTAAGCACTGATTTGTTGAGCTTGCCTAGACTATTAGGGCAGCACTGCCTGGGCGGAGGGATGGGCGCCGCTGTAATTGGCCTGGGTTATTTTCCGAGCGGGGCAGACTTCATTCTCACACTGTGTGCTAGATATAAACTGTTTTGTGGTGTTATTTTGGATAATGGATGCGGTGTGCACTAATGGACTGGATCTGCGTGAATACATTCTTACAATTTACTTCTTTTTCTTTTTTTCGTCCACCAGTACTGTGGAATCTCGTTATAGTTCTGGGAAACTGGGAAGGGGAGAGTCTTTTTTTGTGTGATGAAGGCAATGGTACAAATACATGTATAGGTAAAAGGAATTTTCAACTTCGGTTATTTCCGTTTTTTCATCAAAGTTGGTGTATCAATAGCGAGATTCCGTACTATACATATTGTTTACATGGCATTCTGTCCCTGATTGGAGGTACCTGGGCTGGATAGGGCTCCTGGCTGCTCCGTCTGCTTGGGTACTGTTTTTTAAGAAAGGGGTTTCCTCGGGCTTTTACCCAGTTCCTCTCGACAGCTTACTGGGTCAGTGGAGTAGGCATATGCTCTGATGTGTTACCCTTCTTCCCCCTTTTATTTCTTAGCTTTTTGTTTTTATTCGATGTTTTTGTTTACTCAATTACTGTAACAATTGCCTGTAAATTTATGATTCTGATGATCCAATAAAACACATTTAAAAAAAAGAAGAAGAAGAAGAAGAAGAAAAAAAGAAAGTATGCTGATCGTCTGAATTAAGGTCATGATGAATGAATTATAGTGCACGTGCAGTCGAAACAACAATAGCCTACATTACAAGTCACTAGAAGATCAGTGACGAACATGGGGGGGGGGGGGGAGGCATATGGGGTAGCACTTGCAGTGTGAGAAGAAACAAAACCTTCGAAACAGGGAAAAGGGAAAGGGAGAATTCCTTTTCTTTGAGGGAGGAAAATGCAAAGAAAAAAAAAACCTTTTGGTAGCCTTGCTCCCTGGCTTATACCCTTGTTACACCAAGAAGACCGACAACAGACCGAACAAAAAATTACAATGCCACCAATGGCCAAGAATCGATCGGTTTGGAGTCGGTGTGGGGTCGGTTTGGCGGTGTGACTGTGGTATTAGCTGCCTCGCTTGAATACCAGAGCCAGGTTGAATGCATCAAAAGAATATTCACGTAGTGGCTTAATTTCTGAATTAAAAGCGGGAATTAATCTGATGTGTATTAATTCTGGGCAGGGGATGGGACGCACTTTGAGGTTTTGTTCCTGGTGTCATATCCCTTGATAATGTACAGCATATTTACCGATTATCAGAACTACGAAGAAAAACAAACGATGAAAATACATAGCTTTTTTATTATTCCATTTATTATATTTCACCAAAATTCCCAAGAACAAAAGGCAGAATACGATGAAGGCAAAAAACCACAATGAAATTATAAAATGTTACCTTAAAGACGCTTGTGGTTTGGGATCATCCAAGAACTTATGCTTTCTTAATTACAAAATTGACTCCTAGCACTAGGCCTTAAAGGGGGTACCCAATGCTGAAACAATGTTAGTTCATTTAAAAGATCATGATTTTATTAGAAGAAAATCATCTGCCTTAAATTTTTTTTAAAATTCGTGTTGCCAGAAAATCCCCGAAATATGGTAAAATTTCAGGATATTTTGGCCCCTCAGCTGTGTCCCAATTTCAGCTAGGTAACCACAATGACGTCAAAGTGGTTACCTTGTCGCGCAATTATAGCATAATGCGCGCAAGGTGTAATGCATTTTGTACAGTCTAGCGCGCAACACATCTGCAATACGCGAACCTGGGTAACCACTTTGACGTCATTGTGGTTACCTAGCTGAAAGTGGGACACAGCTGAGGCGCCAAAATATCCTGAAGTCTTACCATATTTCGGGGATTTTTCTGGCAACACGAATTTAAAAAAAACTTAAGGCAGATGATTTTCTGCTAATAAAATCATGATCTTTTAAATGAACTAACATTGTTTCAGCATTGGGTACCCCCTTTAACACTATGCACAAAAGAATATTCCTTTAAAAGGGGGAATCCCCGACTTTGCATGTAGTCGTGTATGAATTATCTGGAACTTGAAACTAAACGGGTACCACAGATATGACATGAATAATTCCAAAGTAAATCGGGCGGCACATAAACAAAGACAGTTTTTCATCTTATTTCAGAAATACTTGATAATTATTCATTTAACATCTTAAAACAAATGTAGGTGAATGTAATAATTATCTTGTTTGACAAAAAATTGTTCAAAAACTTATGGAATTAACAAAGAGTTCAACAACAGGAGAAGACTCTCTTAATGCCCACTTGTATACCTTTAAACTATGAGCAAAGATAAAGAACGGAGATGAGATTCTCTCTTCAGGAGTACTTGATGAAGGAGATTCGTTATCCCTGTTACTGATATTGGTTTGTGAATGACTTGTATAGTCGAAGTAGCTATCAGGAGAATTTTTTTGTTGCTGTCAAATTTAAAATCCCATTTAATACCTTCCAACTTATGATACAAAGAGCGGTGGTTAATATAGAAACTACTACAAAGTAAGGAACAAATACCAGTAACAAACAAGTTACTATAGATATACTATACAGTGCGTATGAAAATAAAAAGTACACACTTTGAAAATATCCTCTAAAATCATAATTTCACAATATCGATATGTTTTGTTCTTATACAATTAAGGGTGAGGGTCTGTTCCATCGGATGACAATATGAGTACTGACAATATTTTACGCTTGAGTGAGTACTGGCTGCTTTTGTAGAACTCGCAAAAATTGGTTTGCGCAAAAATGCCTCAGTCTTGAATTTAATGAAAGTGCCTATCAGGCACTCAATTCATGTTCTCTGTTAAGTATAAATTGATTTTAACAATCATTTAATCCTTAATCCTATACCTATCCGCACACTCCCACCCCACCCCACACACACACACTCGCAGGTAATGTCTTTCTGCACGCAACTGCACTTCTGACTAGAGCATGTCGAAAGGATGCAAATTGCAATGCATTACAGGAAGACTGATCTACAACTTGCTGTGCTCTGATGCTTGTACAAGAATGGAGCTGTCCAGATAGGCCGACATTTAACCCCTGTCTTGAGGGCATACCACCCCTCCCATTTATCAATTTCTTTATACACCATTGTGGGTGTGTATTGCTAGGTATAGGGTTGAGGAATGAATGACTATTCAAATCAATTTTAAGAGAGAACATGCAGTTACTGCTTGATACTCACTTTGATCACATTCAAGAATTAGGCAGTTTTGCGCAAACCAATTTTTGAGAGTTTCACAAAAGTAGCTAGTATTCACTTAAACGTAAAATATTGTCAGTGCTAATAGTGTCATGCGATGAAACAGACCATCACCCATAAATGCAGAAGAACAAATCTTATCGATATGAAATTATGATTTTTGAGGATATTTTCAAATATTGTACTTTTTTATACGCACTGTAAAAAAAATGATAATATCAACATGATCAATAAGATCAGAGAAAATGGAGGAAACGATAAGGAATGAAAGAGTGGCACGGATAAATCACTTGCAATTTATAGACTAAAATGATTAGAAATGGTTATTCTGTATAACAATAACTGTACTCGGTGTCACTTGAGGCGTTATCAGCTAGGAGTCTACTAACGATGATACCAAAAATATTAGTTAACAAATTAGAAATTACTATATACATGTACTATTAAAGCCGATAGGTGGCGTATATTTTAAGATGAAACTAGAGTTCATTTATAGACAGAGTTACCATATGGACATCCTATTTTTCTTTTAATAAACAAAATGGCGTTCGAATTCTTTCTATTTAGAACACCCAGGTGCTCATCGGAATTGAATAGAAATGTCGCGTAACATTGGAAACAAAATGGCGTTCAAACCATGGGTTGTCGTAACTCTTCTATAAAGGGACTCTAGATGAAACAGGTATGTGATCTATCATGTTATCTATGTACAGACATAACATTACCTTTAAAAAATTTGACCTAGCTACAGATACGGAATTCACGTATATGGGTAGAAATTATCAATACGTATAATGGGCCAAACGGGTGACTACATGTATTTGAAAACACGCTTTTAGCCTTACACCATTGCACCACTTCTACATACAAGTAATTATACAAAGTTATTTAACACAAACCCACAAATACATACAAGAACTCATGCTTCCACCTTCCAGTGGGTAGGCCTAGTTTGCATTAGTATGCAGCAGCAAGAAAAAAAAATAAATAATAATCCCACATGTATCAGCTTTATGATTACTTACCTCAATTTTTTTTTAAATAGTCGTTCTCAATCCTATGTGTAAGAAGACATGCCACAAGTTGCCAAGAATTTGGTTAGGTTGTAACAATACCTAATCTCATGAGAATTTTTTTTTTCATCATTTTGTATGTTTTTTTATTTAATTGAGAGATAAAGCATGATTTTCATATAATCAATACAATCATATACAATACTAACAACAACTTGAAAGGCTAAAGAAGATGGAAGCTCCATTAAAAGTACCGTAAAACAAATTATGATATTATAATATTCATACAATCCGTACAACCACATAAAATATTAGCAATAACGCGAAAGGCTGAAGAAGATGGAAGCTCAATTAACAGTACCTTAAAATATATCATTATATTATAATATTCATACAATCCGTACTATCATATAAAATTTTAACAACAACGTGAAAGACTGATGAAGAGTGGAAGCTCAAATAAAGGTAACGTAAAATACAAGCTCTTTTACACCATTACAAAATTCCAATCAACATCATTACGGTACCTTTGTTGCAGAGCCATGTGGAAGATCCGTATAATGACATAAGATATTAACAACAACGTGAAAGACTGATGATGAGTAAAAGCTTAAGTAAAAGTACCGTAGAACATATTATAATATTCATATAATCCGTACAACCACATAAAATATTAGCAATAACGCTAAAGACTGAACAATAATGGAAGCTCAAGTAAAAGTACTGTAAAATACCAGCTCCATCAGCCTTGCCAATACTAAATCAAAATTTTCACAGAATTCTTGTGAAATACAGTGTTTAGAATTGTGCGTAGTAATTATAAAAAAAGAAAGTGAAATCTAAACAAGTGGAATATAAAAGAACAATTATTATACCGTGCAGACTTACACGATCAAGTTCTTAAAGAAAAAATCCAACATATATGATAAAGCTAATATACAGTTTTGGTAGTAACAAGGAAATTGAAAACAAACGTGATACCTTGTATAAAAGGATGTAAGAGATCATTTGATATTCCATCCATGATTTCCAATGAACTTTAGTGTAAATCGTCAGTTGAGAGCCAGAAGGGCGTTAACTCTGTGTGTTAAAGAATATGAGTTAACACCCTTCTGGCTCCAAACAGACGAAATATAATGAACGCTAGGCCCTACGCTAAGACCTTTCAACCCCGCATAACTTCTTCGGGGCTCCGCATGGAGATGGCATTTGTGTGCCATTGTGTGTAATATACACACAACCCTCGTAGGTTCATACGTTTATAGTGTATAGTGCACGCAGCTGCCGTTCGGGAGTTTACATTCCCTGGACCAGTACCTAAATTATTTTTGCCTGTCATTTGTTTAATATTCCACTTTAGGAGGCAAAATCTTCACATCATGTAATTATTGCTGTTATCTTGCTATTTATAAACAAAAATCCAAGAAATCTGACGAAAAGTTTTTGAGCGCTTACCAAAAGTGTACAATACCTTTAAATAGATAATAATAATCCATTTACCGTTCACGGAAGATCGGGATATGCACAAAAATTATTATAAATGCAAAAATTTGCACATGAGACATTAAAAAAGGGTTTATGTACTGTGCATACTCTACTGCCTAAATGATCAAGTATAAAGTGCAATTAAACAAATGAATTATTAAAGAACGATTCATACAGGCCTGCTATTCGAACGTACATGCATGATGAAGATATTCATAAATCATTACAATACGCCTAAATAAATGTGTAATCATATATTTAAAAACTATAAACATTTACATGCATACACTATCAAGATGTTCACAAAATTTCCATAAAATGCAAATCAAAATAAGGGCAATATAAGGGGAATAGAAAATCACAAAACATATTATATACAAATTCAAATGTACGATCAAAAATGTTCTCAAAATTGTTATGAAATGCAATGTACACAAGTGACGGAGCAAATATTCCATACACTATCGACTATAGGCTCACATATATATAGGCGTATACATAAACAGGATATTAAAAGAACAGGTATAAAAACAATGCAAACTCCACAAATAGAATGGAACAAAACAATTCATGAATGTCCACTGTTCACACTTTCATACACGATCAAGATATTCACAAAATCTCTATCCAATACAAAAATTTACACATGTGAAATGAGAAATGACGGTTCATATACTGTGCATATATACTTGCATATACAAAATGAAGATGTCCACAAAATTATTATAAACTTGCAATACGAAATAAATGTAGAAAAATAGTTCACATACCGTGCAGACTTGAATGCACAAGGAAAATGTTCACAAAACAATTTCTTAAAAGCAATATACACGTACTACCTTTTGTACTAACTTATGTCATTGAGCAAGACATTTTATCTACATTGCTTCTCTCCACCAAGGTGTTAAATGGGTACCCGGTAGGATGCACAAGTCATTGTGGTTTGATCAGCACTGACACCGTCTGTAAAAAAAAAAAAATGCGTATGGTTGGAATGCTCCCCAGGGAATGGAGAAGGTGCATACATTGTGTGCGGGCAAGCCACAAATTTGATGACTGGGTTAAAGCGCTTAGAGACATCGTAGATGTATTAGGCGCTAAATAAATCACAATCAAATTGTTCACAAAACTATTTTAAAAAGAGGTAATTTACACATTCAAGTGGATTAGAGAAGATCTGTGCATATACCTTGAATAATTACAGGCACGATCAGGATTCAATAAATTATCATAGAATTCACATGCACACATGTGAAATAGTAAATAATAAATCATTATACGTATTAACATTATTTTAAACGTAAAATAGAATATACACGATCAGGCCTGGTGTTCACAGTATTCGTATAGAATGCAATCTACACGTTTTAAATCCATACATTATGCCTCCTGTGCACACTTACATGCGTGCACGATCGGATGTTACGAAAATGGTATAAAAATTAATCCAAACTACACACATGGGAATGGAATAGTACATTTATATAGGCCTACTGTTTAGAAGTACTTCCAGATACAAGATAGAAATTATTATGAAATGCAATGTACAGAAAATTAGATAGAAAATAAAAATACATATACTGTGCACACTTTACATGCATACACGATAAAGATGTTCGTAAAATTAGTGTAAAATGCAAACTACGCAATTTTAACAGGAAAAAATACATATTCTGTGCAGATTTGCTTGTATGCGCGTGTAAGATTTTCAAACAAGTATTACAAAATGCAATGTACACATAATAGAAAATAATATTCCATTTTCCATTCTTGGACTATAGGGATACCCACAAAATCATTATAAAATGCACTGTACACAACTGAAATAATAATTTTTTAAAAGAAGACTAATTCATATACTGTGCATACTCCATGCACAATGAAGATTTTCACAAAATAAGTATGAAATAAGCAGTAAATACAAGTGTAATAGAAAATAAGAATGCATATTCTTTTTTTTTTTTTTTTTTTTTTTTTCCCCTTCCACAGGGTTCTTTATTTACAAAAAACAAATTCAACAAATACAAATAATCATATACTTTCGTATTCAGGATAGTGCAACAGAATGAGTAAACAATGGCATAACAATGAACATCACGGCCCAAACTTAAGGGCAGAGAAAAAATAAAGATTTCTTTTTTTCAATATATATGATATAAAACAATACATAGTAAATTGATCATTTTCATGTTGTCACGCTGCCAACACTCTCAAAACATTTTCTGAATAGAAACCATTTCTTCAGTAATTTCTTTTCTTTGAGATTCGTTTGATAAATGTATTTTTCCATTTCGTAATAACATTTTACGGCTAATATAATTTTCTCAAATGAAGGTAATTGATTTTGTAATTTGGCATGAAATATTTCTCGTCGTACAACCATCAGTATACAGTTTAGTGCATTGTTATTGATACCGCAAAATCCAAACAACTTATTTTGATTTGTAAGTATAACCTTTTCCCCAGTATTATGAAGTACCCAGTACTCAAATTTAGACCATATTACATTCGTGTACTGACAAGAGCAAAACACGTGTATAATGGTTTCTTCACTGTTATTACAAAAGGTGCATTTTTTATCAGTTACCACACCAAATTTCAACAATGCATCTCTCATATATAATATTCTGTTTAAAATCTTGATTTGGAACCATCTCATATTGGTATCTATTGATTGAAAAGGAATTAAACAATATGACCCCCATCGTTCATCCTGAATATCTAAGATTTTTTTCCACTTTATAAGACTTTTACATTCTTTGACTTTGTATTTTAAGAAAGACTGATAAATATGGGAACAACCAGATTTTGTTTTCACTATAAGGTGCAAAGCTTCAGGAATTATAGGTTCTATGGCCTTTGGAATTACACGTGTACTCTTTTCAAAACCTGACCGAACAGCATTACATAGACCATAGTACTGGAGAAAGTTTGTTTGTATGTCAAACCGACGTTGAAAATCAAAATATGAAAGAAAAGATCCGTCTTGTTCTAAAATGTCATTCACAAAACGTATTCCCTTTACACTCCAGGACCTAAAGTATATTACTCTACCATTCATTTTTATTTGGGGGTTATTCCAAAGAGGTTGACATGCAATATTTTCGATAAAAAGTTCCACCAGGTCTGACCATGCTAAAAGAACCTCTTTCCAAAATGGATTTGGTGTCAAGTCTGCCAAGTTTTTGTAGTAAATAGATCCCATATACAAATGAAAAGAATGATTTTGAGGCAAGAACGAATAAAACATATGGAAAGTGTAATTTTTTACCTGAGAATCACTTACAAATCTTCTAATCCACGATATCTTTAGAGATTTGGCATGAATAAAAATATTAATCATTTTAACTCCGCCTTCAGAGTATAGTTGACACATTTGTTCTCTACTTATCTTATCAGGTTTGTTACCCCAGATAAACGCATAAAAAGAACGGTTTATATCTATCATAATTTGAGAATTAGGTTCTGGAAGTGATAATAACAAATAATTTAGTTTTGGTACCAACAAACTTTTAACTACAGTTATCCTCCCTAAGACAGTTAAGGTTCTTTTTGACCATGACATAATTTGGCGTTTTATTTCTTTAATTTTTTCACAATAATTATGATTGACCATTTCTAACAAGTTAACCGAAAAGTCTATTCCTAGGTATCTCGAGTAACCTTCGGATACCCAATTTAGTTTGTGTTCTGGCATTAATTGTTTCTTACAGGCCCTATTTTTTTCCGATCCATATCACTTGAGTTTTCGTAATGTTTATCTTAAGGTTTGACATTTTTTCAAAATCATCTAGAATACTTAGTGCACAGTGTAACTCTTCCTTTGTACCATTAAGTGTCAAAAGAGTGTCATCTGCGTATTGTAGGAGTTTACTTGTTTTTCCATTTAAATACAAACCAGATATAGAATTGGAGCGCCTAATCAAAATTCCTAGTATTTCGCTAACAAGTAAAAAAAGGTAGGGCGATAAAGGGTCTCCTTGACGACACCCTCGTCCTATAACAAATCTCTCTGTACAAAATCCATTTACTGTAACACTAGAAGACGCATTTTCATAAAATAAATGAATCCATTTTTTCAATGATGGCCCGAAGCGAAAGAAATCAAGAACATTAAAGAGAAACTTATGCGATACAGAATCAAATGCCTTTTCGAAGTCAATAATCAACAACATGCCTGGTATATCTCTAAGTTCTGTGTACAGTAGCGTATCGTAAAGTAAACGAATATTTTCCCCAATAAAACGCCCTTTTAAGAATCCCTTTTGATTCTCGTGTATTAAATAGGGCAGCACATGCTTCAGTCGATTTGATATACATCCAGATGCTATTTTGTATATAACATTTAACAGTGAAATAGGACGCCAATTCTTTAGTAAATGTCGAGGTTTGTTCCCTTTAGGTATCAGTGTGATTATACCTATTTTTTGTGACTGCGACAGTTCTCCTGTGAAGTAAGCGTAGTTCAAAGATTTGATAATGAATGTTTTAAGATATTGCCAAAATAATCGATAAAATTCAACAGTGAAACCATCTTGCCCTGGGGATTTGTTAGTCTTCATACTTTTGAGCATTTGATAAACCTCCTCTTCTCTCAAAGGACCTTCCAATATTGTGGACATTTCCGGAGTTAACTTAGGAATATCTGAGTGGTTTAATAATGTATCAAGATTTACGTCTTCAGTTTCTTTACTCGCATACAAATTTGAGTAAAACCTAAATATTTCTTTTAATATACAATCCTGTCCACTAATAACATCTCCATTCTCTGTTGACAATTGACGTATTTCTTTATTTACTTTATTCTGTTTTTCTAAGTTTAAAAAGAATTTTGATGGCTTTTCTCCAAGCTCCATCCACTTGATTCTTGATCTCATAGCGATGCCATCATTTACTTTCAAGTGAAGAGTTTCAAGTTGTGATTTTCTGTTATTTAATTCTATCAATACAGCAGTCTTATCATTCGATATCACTAATTTTTGTTCCAGTTCTTCTATATTTCTTTCTAGTTCCTTTTCCCGATTTACATTTTTTTTCTTGATGAAAGAGCCATATGATATAGATTCTCCACGTAATATCATCATCAAGGTTTCAAAAAATAACTGGTCATTGATAGAAAATTCACATTCCCCAACTATATTATCATTTTGATCAAACTCCACTTTATCTTTTGCGTAAAATGTAATTGTCTCTTTTATAGTTTTAGTAATTTTGGAAACAAAAATTTCATCTTTTAATAGAGAATTGTTAAACTTCCAAGTTCCGGGGCCCCTTTTAATCTGATTTAAACTCAAGTTAAGACGAATTAATGAATGGTCTGTTCGATAACCAGAGATAATATCGGATTTATGAACTAAAGAAAGCAATTCTGATGAAATTAAAAAGAAATCTAATCTACCTTGTTTAAAAGGATTCGGCTGCCGCCATGTATAGTACTTTTTCATTGGATATCTAATTCTCCATGGGTCGCAAAGGTCTAATTCATTCTTCATATTGTTTACCTGCTGTCTCGCTCTAGGGTTATTTACATGTAAATAATTATGAGTATCAAAGGTGTGGTCCTGAACTAAATTCCAGTCCCCACAGATAATGACATGTGGATTATCGAATTCAATTATAATACGTTGAAGATCTGCGAAAAAGGTTGGATTATCAGTGTTTGGTCCATATAAAGACGCAAGAGTAATACCGTATTCATACAGGGTCAAGTCTAAAACTACCAAATTTCCCCGATTATCTATTCTACAGTTGTTAACTTTGACCGCAATAGTATCCTTGAAAAGAATTGCTACTCCTCTAGAGCTGGATGTATGATGGGAGAAAAAACAGCCGCCTCCCCAATCCCTATGTATTTCTGTTTCTATTTCAGGAGTAAAGTGGGTATCTTGGATACAACATATATCGTATGATTTCGATTTCAAATATAACAGCACATCTTTTCTTTTCTTATCGCTAGCTAAGCCGTGACAGTTCATTGAAATAAAAGTAATGTCATCCTGCATCAGAAAAGAGTTTTATGGCGAGAAAAGGCAACGAACTACCTGTGGAAGCATTTTTCAATATAGACACAAACAAAACAACGAAACAACTACACAACACACGAACACGGAACACAAAGGTGGGCTCGCTCTGCGAGCCCGAATAACGCCACGCCCGATAAGCCCCGGGAAACATCATCGCGGCCAAGGCAAAAGAAAAAAGCCTGTAGGGATACCATCCCTAAATCCTCTCAAGACCCTCTGAAATACTAGAGTCATTATTTAAAGCAGGGAACTGTAACTAAGAACCCTGTTTAAAGTATATTTGTGGAAGAGTGAATTCACACAGTGCGATATCAAACAGCACTGACAAAATACGACACCTAAAATCCATCCTGGAAAACCTGATATCAAGATTTTTCTTTCTCATATGACTTGGTAGGTAAAGAAAAGAGACAAGTATACGAGAACAAAGCATCAAAAATCCTTTTGATGAAAACGTGATATAAAGACATGTCTATTTCTCATGAGATTCAATTTGAAAAGAAAAGGGACAACTATTTCAGAATAAAGCACCTAAAATCCTTTCGATAAGAACCCAATATAAAGATGTCTCTTTCTCTGAAGACGAAAGAAGAAAGAAAGAAGAAGAAGAGAGAAAAAAAAAAAAAAAAAAAACCGTACCAGAACGAATAAAAATCGTTTTTGTGGAAACCTGATATAAAGACATGTTTCTGTCTCATAAAACTAGGTTGGTAAAAGAGAAAGGAAAATAATACCAGAACAAATCACCGAAAAAATTTTTGGTGAAAGTTTAACATCAAGATATGTCTTTTTCTCATGAGACGTGATTTGATGGGAAACAGGACAAGTATTCACGGGGGGAAAAAAAAAAAAGGGGGAAGAAAAAAAAAAAAAAATTGTGGAAAATAGAATTCACACTGTGCGATATCAAACAGCACTGACAAAAAAAAAACACACACACAAAAAAAAAACCGACACCTAAAATCCATCTTGGAAAACCTGATATTAAGATGTTTCATTCTTATAAGACTTGGAAGGTAAAGAAAAGGGACAAGTATACGAAAACTAAGCATCAAAAATCCTTTTGATGAAAATGTGATATAAAGACATGACTATTTCTCATGAGACTCGATTTGAACAGAAAAAGGACAACTTGATTCAGAACAACATATCAAAAATCCTTTCGATAAAAACCCAATATAAAGATGTCTCTTTCTCTGAAGACGATAGGAGAAAAAAACAAAACAAAACAAAACAAAACAAAAAAAATTGTGGAAAAGTGAATTCACACAGTGCAATATCAAACAGCACTTACAAAAAACTACACCTAATACCCATCTTGGAAAAAAGAGAAAAGAAAAGTACTGTCCTTCACAAAGAAGGAAGGTCATTTTGCTTTATATCCCTTGAAAAGTTAGTTTAAGTTGCAAAGTAACATCAGACGATCAACTTGATCTCAAAGTGTATCACCCTATAGACATGATAAACGACCTTCTACAAATATATAATAAAATACTGGCATACATATGCAATTCGGTTGCATTTTGAATTGTTGTATACTGAATAATTGCGTAAAAACAGCTGTTTAAATTGCATATAGCTCACATTCACTTACTCTAGCAGAAGGCATAAAACTTGTCAATGAATGTCGAAACCCCCTTTGAGTTAGACATTCCAACGTATTGGCAGGTGACAACATCAATGAGGGAGGACAAGCTATTTTGCGGATAAAAACATGTACGTGCATATTCCGCACCTCTTTAACTCATATCTGTATCTGATAGGCCTATATAAAAAATAGTATATCAGTAAACTACTGAACTCATTTAGATGTAAAGGTGATATTGAGATAAATTTTCCCTTTTCTGAAAATTGCCTCAAAATATTTACCGGTGACGTATATCAGGAGAGTATGTGCTCAATTACGATTAATTTCTTGTACTTGGAGTCATACTACATTTGTTGTATGTTAAGTACCAATACAATAAAACCATTTCGCCATCTTTGAAAACAGGCCTGCTACGAACCGCCGCGCGACCACGCCACACGGCACACCAACCCCAACCTCACGAAGGGTAGGGCGCAACACCCTGCGAAACACCCCCCTCCCACAGGCGAACCGCCCGGTCCAGTCCACCCAACACCCCATAAAAAAGCATTGCAAATCCACGAACTCTCACGTCCCCGCCAACAAGAGGGGGGCACCCCACAAACACCACACCCCACCCCCGCGAACCCACGGCCTAGCATCCACGAAAGGTCGCGCAACACGACGACGCGACGCGAGCGCGACCACACGACGGCTCGCAGCAAGCCTTTGAAGCACCAACATGTACTACAAGATATATGGTGATAATTTTCCATTTAACATTACATAAAGAAATTCCTGGATTTTCTGGAAAAAATGTGCATAACGGGAACGATAAAAAACAGCACTTCGCATAATTTCAAACATACGTAATCAGTTCCAGCAAATTTCTTTGAAATCTTTTCAAATTTTTGATTAATTACAGCAATGTATAGGAACATGTCTCTCTATACTCTTTATCATACGATTCTCATTCTGGTATTGAAACAAGCATTATGATGTTACCTCGATTTTATGTTGTGTGGATTTATGAATTTTCTTGTATGTTTCAAATTCATAAAAACAAATATCGGAATTTTCTCGAAAGAACATTGATAAAAAAATCATACTTTGGATCATTTTAAGCAGCTCAAACATATTAATTTTTTTTATATTTTGGATGTCTTGCTTTGTACAAGTTTTTTGTTTTGTTTTGTTTTTTTGTTGTTTTTTTTTTGGGGGGGGGTTTGTGTTCAAAATATGACAATTCAATCCTCCACACAGCAAAGGGGGTTGAAAAAGTATCATCTCTGAGCATACAGACATATCCCCTGTCAACCCTGTAAATCAAGAAAAATATTTTTCAATTTATCCTCCAAAATTATTGTAACTTGTCAAAAGTATTTAACTTACACAATTTAAACGATTATCTCAACTGGAAAAAAATAATTACATAAGCTAACATAAACAGTTGTTTCAGATTGTAGACACGTTCAGTTCAGAATCATTCAATCCAGCTGAAGGCAAAACCTTTGTAAATTAGTGTCAAACACAAAGGACATTTTATGATCGCTCTTTTGAATCAGACAGTTTAACGTATTGGCAGGTGACAACACCATTCTGGTATGAATTGCTAATTTCTACATTTGATAACATGTACATGTATAATCTATACATGTTTAAGTTGCTTCCGTATCCCATAAGCAACTATAGCATGTCTGTAAAACAAGCCGTCATAATAATTTATAATTCTCCATGAAACTTTACATCAGACGAACGTTTTTATAGAATTAGATATGTGTATGCACATTCATGACAATCACAATGAAAATTTGCAGTTACATAACCCCCAAATAGATCATCAATTCCAGCAAATACATTCATTTACTTTAAAAAGTTATGATTGGATATACAATTGTAGTTTATGTCTCTGTACTCTCTACCATACGATCCTTTGATATCAAAACAAGCATCATGGCAAGGTTACATGTACCTCGATATCATATTTGTGTGGATTTATGCTTTTTGTTTCGAAAGAATACATATCGGAGTTTATGTGATTGAATATTGATGAAAATGTATATTTTAAAACCTTTTAAGCAGCTTAAAATTTCAATTATCAATATTTTAAATTCATGTTTTCTATAAGTGTTCTTTTTAATGAAAAATAACAGCAATTGCTACGCAGCACAAAATGGGACTGAGGAAGTATAGCATCTGAACATAGAGACATTTCCCCTGTTAATCATGGAAATGGTCCTTTAAAAACAGATTTACCATACACAAATTAACAGGTATCTCATCTTATATGAATACTTAATTAAGCTTTTGAAAACTTATAAGACTCATGTTTCAATCTCGTTACGTCTGTCAGTCAAACAAAATTAGCATACAAATGATATAAAGATGTATTTGTTCTAATATTATGATTTGGTTGGTAAAATGAAGAAGAAAACAAGAAAGAAAAAAAAAAAAAAAAAAAGATTATTATTGCATTTTCCCGTTCCAACATTAAGAAATGGAAATAAACTGAGATTATAAAGTGAGATCAGAGGATCCTATATATTTCTCCTTGATAGATCATGAAGTCCAAAACATGCCTAGTGTGTTGTGTTCATATTAAAGATCTAGAACACACAGGAATGGAAGCGACATTAAAAGGAACAACTGCTGATTACAAGATACAAATTGTCAACATTTTGAATGTCATGTTTTCTATAATTATTCATCTAGCATGTCTAGAGAAGAACATACCAATACGGCCTTTTACATTGCGAAAAAGACCGAGGAGGTATTATGTGGCTTTCATTTTGGTATGAATTGCTAACTTCTTCATTTAATAACGAGTACATGCATAATCTATGCCTGTTTTAGTTGTTTCCGTATCCCATAATCAACTAAGACAAGCCATCATAATAAATGATAATTCTCCATGAAACCTTACATCAACGAATTTCCGTTTTTTCAGAAATAGCTATGTGCATGCACATTCATACAAATCACAATGAAAATTTGCTTTTTACATAACTCAAACACAGATCATCAATTCCAGCTAATACATTCATTTACTTTAAAAAAAAATTATGATTGGACATACATAATAGTTTATGTCTCTGTACTCTTTACCATACGATCCTAATTCTGGTATTGAAACAGCATTATACCAAGGTTACCTCGATATCATATTGTGTGGATTTATGCTTTTTGTTTCAAAAGAATAAATATCGGAGTTCATTTGACTAAATATTGATGAAAATGTATATTTCAAAACTTTTTTAGCAGCTGAAAAATTTAATTGTCAGTATTTTAAATTCATGTTTTCTATAAGTGTTCTTTTAATGAAAAATAATAGCAATTGCTACACAGCACAAAATGGTACTGAGGAAGTACAGCATCTGAGCACAGAGACATTTCCCCTGTTAATCATGGAGATGGTCCTTTAAGCCCCTTTCACAATTGGTCTGCGACCGTTTGCGACCATTTGGTCGCACGACAGGCTGCAACAGGCTTCAATCGCCATCAATCTCATCAGGTCGCAGAAAGGCATTCACAAATGCAACAGCGGTCGTAAAACAAAAGCGACTAGAAGAGACCGTTGCACGAGTAAGTCGCATTTGCTCGCATATGCTCGTGCGAGTGGTCTTGCGTTCACATGCGAGTGTTGCACGAGTGATTGCGAGTGGCTTGACGCCAATCACAATAGTCGCACGATCGATTGCATGGTCGTGCGAGTGGATGTGAGACCATGCGATCGCTCGTGCGATTGAATGAGACCGGTGCAAGTGGTCGTGAGAGTATTCGTGCGAGTGGCGTGGGGTATAAAAACCCCCTCGACAATTGACCGGTAGTCAGTTTCAAGTTGGCCTTCTTAATAGTCAAGATGCCAAAGAAGAAAGTTACAAAGAAGAGAAAGTTGTTAGAGGAGGGCCCTGTTGCAGAGGATCATCTCCATAGTCCCCCTATATATACCCCCGAGGAATAGTCGCATACAGTCTCATACAGTCGTGCAACGGTAGTACAACGTTGTAAGATGTGCTGCGATCGGTCGTGCAACAGTCTCATGGTCTTAGCACAATCGCACCCATTCGCAAGACTGGTCGCTATAGGTCGATAGCGCACGTGCGAGTGTTGCACCACCTCCAGCCCACCCACTGCGACTATTGAGTCGTGCGAACTCTCGTATCTAATCGTGCAACGTCGTGCAACACTCATACGATAATCGCACGACTGGTCGTGAGACCTAATGCGAGTGAATCGATCGCATCTGGTCGTGTCTGGATTTTGAGCATGTTCAAAGTTCAGATGCGACCAGTCACGACAGCCTCAGGTTCGTGCGACCGCCTGCAACGACTGCGAGTGGTCGCAAGACACCAAGCGATCGGTCGTGCAACACCCCGAAAAATCTGTTGCAGGCGGTCGCAAACTGGTCGCAGACCAATTGTGAAAGGGGCTTTAAAAACGAATTTACCATACACAAATTAACAGGTTTCTCAGCTCAACAAGAAAAAAGGGAGTAATGCCCTTAGGTGAACATATCATTTTGCATTTTCCCATTTCAACATTGAAGAAATGGAAATAAATTGAGATTATGAAGTGAGATCAGAGGATCCTATTTCCCCTTAGTAAATCATGAGCTCTAAAACAATGCCTAATCTGGTGTGTTCAGATTAAGACCTAGAGCAAACAAGCATGAAAGCGACATTAACTGCTGGTTACAAGTTACAAATTGTCAATATTTTGAATGTCATGTTTTCTATAACTATTCATCCAATAGCCTGTCTAGAGAAAAAACATATCAATATGGCCTTTCACAATGCGAATAAGACCGAGGAGGCATATCATGGCTTCCTTATAGCCCTGTACTTACATGTACATATTAAAACATCTTTGAGTTTGTCGTATGTAATATTGAGAAGTGATTTGAAGAACAAAAATATTGGATGAATCACTTCATACTCTTTAAGAGATACTACAGTGAGTGAAAATGAGAACCTATAAAGGTCAGCAAGGATTCTGAAATCTATAGCTTTCTCGCTCAGATCAAAATATGTAGTAAGTCTTTCGGAAGTAAGCAAATCATGCTCAGATCGCAGGTATTTCCGTACAAGACCTTACAAGACCTTACACAAGCTATTCTCCTTGCTATTAAATTGTGCACGATGATAGGCGTGAAAGAATTCTGGTTCTGTTATTAACTGATTTTAAATAATGAATAATGAATAATTACGTTTGCGGTTCTTTAAAGGATGATTAGGTTCATTTCAAAGTCACTCATTCCAATATCTTAGTCACTGCCTCGTAATTTCAGGTGACAAATTCTATATGAGAGGAACGAGTTGCTAGGTTTTCGATATTAGTATGCATGTTCACGTTCCTTCCTTATGATGTGTAGTGTACACGATGTATCAGGGAGTGTAAAAATCAATATCAGGACTATTGGAAGAGCAGTGTCTTTGTTGTGCAAAATTTAACACCGTTGATAAATCCTAGATTTCCTAATTTTTGCATAATGATTTCCTTTTCCATCTTCATATTTGTGCTCATGGAAATTCAATGGCATAATTCTACTGATTTCTTAGAGTACCTGTATATTCAAACAATCTTTAGCTTAAAATATGATAGATCTATGAAATGTGTCATGGCTTCTTGAGTGAAACATTTGGATTAGGACATGCATCCAATGAAAAATATCTTAGAAATGAATTTCAATATACTTGTATATACAATTATCACTTTGGAGCAATATTAACCTATACTATTTTGATTTGCACAGGAAAAAGTAGTAAAGATGAAGTTCTCTCACCATCTTTTTGACGACATGGTTTGTTACTTTTTTCATGCCGTTGTCGAGCTCTTTTCTTGCTTCTCTGGCACTAAATCTTCCTAATTCTGATGACATGGATCTTTGTTGATTGTTTTTCTTCTTCCTTTTCTTTTAGAAATCTGTAGGCACACTTTTCTAGCTCAAAACGATGTCTCTTCAATGGCGTGAATAGGAAACTCAATGAGTAAGATTTTTTCTTTAACATTGATATCATTATACGTATAACACTTTGGAATGATGCTAATAAACTCAATGCTTTGATTTTTACAGGACATGCAGGAAAATGCAGCAAAGATGAAAATTTTCACCCTCTTTTGACGATTTAATCTGTTACCTTTTTCCATGCTGACGTGGATCCCTTTTGTCGCTTCTCTAGCACGACCTCGATACCGATGACGCGGATCCTCGTCGATTGATTTTCTTCTTTTCTTAATCTGTAGGCACACTTTTCTAGCTCAAAACGACGTCTCTTAAGCAGTGGGGGTAGGTCGATCAGGAGCCTGAAAGGGAGTCGGTTCTGGGCATCAGGATTTTCCCTCGCAGCCACCATCAGGTCATGTTGCTTCTGTTGATATTGCCGTAGTACCAGATCCCGGTCGTACATCGTGCCGAATCGTACAATTAAGGGGTCGGGTCCTCGCCTCTCCTCACCCGGTCGACCAACGTGTCTGCGGGGCAGTCGATGAGCATTCACCAACAACATATTTGTGATTACCTCTCTTGCTAATCCCAATTTTCCGATGACTTCTCTAACTTTTTTCTGTACATTTTCTCCTGTTTCCTTTTCTATTCCGTATATAAGCAAATTGAGTTTCCTGTTGTGTAACTCCATTGCAAGTATAGCTTCTTTCAATTCCTTTTCCACCTTTTCTCGCTCGTTTCTAAGCGCGGGTATTGCTTCTCCCTCAATACGGTTAATTCTAGCCGACTTATCCGCTGTGGCGGCTTGTAAGTCTGCAAATTCAGTACGCAGTTCTGCTATTTGTTTCTTAATTGCTGCCACGTTGGTTTTTAATTCATCAAAGCGTCCAACTATGGTATTGGTCAGCTCTGTCATGTCTGCTTTCGTTGCCGCCTCGCCTACCTTACCGGTACCCGCCATGTTTCCTGATTTTTCTTTAGAATCTGTCTTTTTTCGGAGAAAATACGGCTCTCTTTTCTTCGATGTATCACTTCTGTTCTTTTTCATACTATAGTGTTGTTTTTTAGAGTAGAAAATACCATGGATCGAGAGGATTTAGCTTCCTTCTAGCTCAGCCTTCAATTCTGCCGCCGGCGCCCATCGTGTCGTGACGTCATTCTCTGTCGTGACGTCATTCTCTGTCTGTACAGAATCTGTACAGAATGCATATTCTGTACAGATTTACAAGCACAATGAAAACGTTTCCAACATTATCTTAAATTGCATCCTACGTAGAAAGGCACAATATATATTCAGTCCATACTTACATGCACGGTCAAAAATGTTCACAAAATGATTGTAAACTTGCAATCTACATAATGTGAAATAGGAAATATTTTATATACCGAGCAGACTTATATGCACTATCAAAATGTTCACAAAGTTACTATAAAATGATTTTTTGTACAAATACTAAATATAAAATAATTAAAATTAGGCTATACTGTTCACACCTACATGTATACACGATTAAGTTATTCGCAATCTACACATTCGAAAGGAATGGAGAAGATCTATTCATATACCTTGCAGACTTACAGGCACGATCATGATTCACAAAATAATCATAGAACGCATTGTAATCATGTGAAAAAGAAAATAATTCATATACTGTGCAGGTTTGGATGCATGATCCATCAACATGTTGACAAGTAAAGTGGACATGACATACACAGTCCAAACCAGTATATTAGAAGAATGAACAGTTTATAGACTCAGATACTGTAGTATAATTGGCAATAGAATCTTTATAAATTCAATACTATTTACACAATTACAAATTTACACTCAACATCACCATGGTGTCTGTGCGGCAGAGCCCTGTGGAAGACAAGTAATTATAGATTATTATTATCATAGTTATTACAGATGTATATACTATCTTACTGAAACTTATCTACTTGTAACTGAACATGCTCAATAAGTAAGATCAATCAACAATTTTTTTCTGCTTTTTCTTTTCCTTTTTTTTCAACCTGACGTACAGTGAAAACAAGAATTGCATAATTATCGCAAAATAGAATCTACAACAGTTCTAAAGATTAAGAATTCCCGATATGAATATATAAGATACGCAAGATCAAAACGTTCATAAATTTTTTTTTATAAAATGGTAATTAAAATCAATGTGTAGACGTATGCTAATTAAGATTTCCCCAAAATTGTAACATAAATCTAGCAAAGCATATCAAGTTTATTTCAGATATCTGAACGAGTAAACTCGCATTTATCAATCTTTTATGCTGACTTGCATGAAATTAAACAAAAAATCGTTAAAAACAAAGCAAAACAATAAGAACTAAGAAAAAATAACAATGATATCAACACGAAAAGCAATCATTATGAATCCTGTATTATGAGAAATGAACAACTATACTGCTCAGATTTCCTAAAGATCAAAGCATTTACAAATTTTTAATAAAATGCATGGAAATATATGAACCTTAGTGAGACTTACAATATATACAATTTACACCGTTAAAAAATAGATAAAATTATCCACGGGAAAATTAAAATAAGTTATGTTTAATTACATATTAACCCATCACACAAAGCTCAAGTAAAATTCACTTGATAACTATGTTTCGAGAATAAGACAATGAGAAATTAGCATAGATATTTTGAATACGAAATGCCTTTTTCCTGCTAAATCTCTCTTTCTGAGCAATACATACTCATTCAAATAAGACAGATTATGATTAAACGGATTATACTTTATAAGTTTTTTAACTCATAAAATATAAATTAAATGTAATGCAAGCAGAATTAGAAAGTATATAAAACATACTTTTTTACGTATATACTGCATCTTGTTGTGCAAGGCATAAGTAAACCCCGTGTTTTGGAATTCAAGCATAGTTCAAGTTTTGGTAAAATGCGATACTTTTAACACCAGCGCATCATGGTAGCAGACAATTCGGAAAACTGCAAAATGGTAATAAATGATCTGGGTATTGTACAGAAGTGTCTTCCATGAAAAAATAAGAAAAATGACAAACTAAATAACAAAAGAAATCGACAATGACGCTTAATGGATATTCTCCATATCTTCATGCCCAAATGTTCACAAAGTTAGTACACCAATATACAGAGTTTCAAAATTACAACTAAGATACTGGACATATTAAGGCAGTCAGAATCTACGTTTACTTCGCTTGAGTCTACTTGATTTGTTTAATATATAATAATTTTCAAGCATATTAAAAATATAATATTGAAAGGAATATGTACTTTGACAGGATAACACATAAAAGCTGGCAATTAGCATTTTTCTAATATTCTTGAAGAGACATGGATAAATTAATAGCTATTTTTCATCAATAGGACAACAGTAAGGGTAGACAGTTGCTCAACACTACATTACGGGAATTTAAAGAACTGTGAATAATCAAACAAAATCTAAGCTATTTACAGTAATTATTGATTAAAAAAAAAAGAACTCCCGTTCTTTTAATTTTGATCCAGATTAAATCTGAAATGTGAATTTTATTTTACAATTAAGTTTACATGTTTTGGAAGATGATTCCAAAATTCTCCATTAAAATTTAAGGAAGTTTCAATTTATCCCATTTTTTAACGTTATATTAAAACTGAGTAGCACTCGTATACTGATTATGAATATTTTATGCACTAGCAAAAATAGTGGATAATGTCATTCATTTTCTAAGTCATTTTGAATTGCTTTTGTCGGTGGTGCCCAATTTGATTTTATCTTAACTCTACACGAAAGGACACCTGCTTTGTTTGAATCACCCAGTACCAGGGTTGATTTCCCGTTTTATTGTATTAGAGTCTTGTTCTTTTATCTGCTTTTTTGTGGAGGTGGAAAATTTTCACCAAAATATGTATTACGTCACCGACCATCATATTGAGTTTGGTTTGAAATTCTTTCATCTTCTATCGCTGAGTGCCTCGTCGTCGTCGACCACGTCTCTTCTGTGGTCCTACTTCAAGTTCTATGTCACACAACTTGCAGTTTCTCGGTATAGGCCTACACAAGAGGGGCCCTTGAATTCAAACATTTTCCCTCGAATCCCAAGGACTTTTTGTGAAGAAGGGCACCCAACATTGACTTCTGCTGCCGGTGTCCGAAGGTAAGTATTTGGCAATCTCATCGGGCCTAAGTAGTGAGTAATTGTAACAATTCTTTTTGTTTTGGGTTATTCTTAACTTTTTTCTTCTTTCTGATCCATCTTGCCCACGCTGCTGTACCAAGTAGCCTTGGGAAGCCCTACATTTTTTCCAAGCTAAACATAAGCTACTTTAATATGAAATGGATTCCACACCAGTGCATTCAAGAAGAAACATATATGCACTCAAAATGTTGTCAATCGTGATATGAAATACGATACATAGCAGCATAATTTTATGATCTGACTGTTTATGCACTCAGCAGACTTACGCATAAAAGCTGATGCTTTTGTCGACAAGCCTTTTATCGACAACCTTGTCCACAAAATGCTTTTTAATTGGGAAGACGACACGTCTAGAAAGATTCTGATATAGGCGACATAATTATGCTTGTATTTATCTGTAAATTATACATTAAATATCTAATTGAATAAAGTGAATATTTGTCGGAATTACAGATTAAAACGATTATAATTTTTGTAATAATTGTTCTATAATTGTTACTTTCATTCCATCGCCGAATTTTGCTGCGGTAGGCTCCCTGCAGCGGCAGTAACTTGTTCTTGCACATGAATTTTACCCATTATGTCTTGTCGACAACTGTCAACATCGGTCATACATTCGACCCTCTGTATCAACAAAGGAAATCAAATTCGTCAACAGCATTTTACAAATCAAATAATTACACCTGTACATTATGAATGAACAATGAAGACACTGTGAAAACGTATGCACAAGCAGAATACAATCTCACTGTAGGATACAATGTACATCAAATGAACAAAAATGAACAGTACCTATTATAGAGGAAACTTGACCCACAGTTCCAAACATGCCCAGAGTTTCTGTAATGTACATGTACCTGAAGACAAAATAAACATGAACATTTTAAATATTGTTAAGGCTTACTGTTAATTCCCCCCCCCCAAAAAAAAAAACAACAACAAAAAAACAAAAAAACAAAAAAAAAACATAAAATAAAATAAAATAAAATAAAATAAAAATAAAATAAAAAAATAAAAAATAATAATAATAATAAAAATTAATTGATTAAAAACAAATACAGTTATATTACGTATAAGTAGGTTTTAGGATGCTTAGACTAATTAATAGTGCCCATGTCAATTTATACATAAAGTTGTATCCGTTCGGCTTTAAAATTTCTCAGCACACATAATTAGTGTACATTTGTATTTGTTGATACATCAATGATGCAGCATTAAATTTATAAGTTAACTCATAATTACACATTGTTCTTTTCAAGCATTGCAAGATCCTTGATCAAGCAAAAGATATCATAGAGCTTGATTAAAACAATTTATTTCACATTATCTGTATTACACAGATAAGAAGTTCTTAATTCTTTAAGACTGGAGGCCCAAATGACAAGCACTCTGATCTTCGGAAAACTTTTAACTAGATGATTACAGGTACTTGTTAACAAAACGTCCTGCATCAGCTTTGATAAGAACGTCATTCAATTCAGTTACGGTTCTCGATGATGTAGCTCTCCATTTCTGGAGTAGGTACGTGAACTGTTGTGGTATATCTTGCGTCTGTGTCTTGAAACCTTGGGCAATATTGTAATCAATACCAAGGGCAACGTGAAGACGGGAAAAATGATTGGGATTGAGAAGATTTGAGAGCTTCAAGATATGGGCATCCGATACTTCATCGTTTCCTGATGGACTGTAAGAATAACATAAAATTAGAAATACAATATCCGCATAACTATTCAAAGGGACAAGTTGTAATCCATGCCAAACTGCCTAGCAAATTATTTATATACCACCGTTGCTGCAAGATGTAAACACATGTGTTTATGTAATGACTACAAATGTTACGATCATTGATCAATTATTCGATTTTACACACGGTGTGCCAAGTTATGAATGAAAAGACATGTTCAAAACAAAGATAAACAGCAAAAGATAAGCCCTATGCCTTTGACAATGTGGATATCATCACCGTTATAAACCTTTACTGCCGTAGTCCATAGTAATGACAGTCGAATCCAATTGATACCTGTGCACTTTGATGTAATCTTGCCCATGCCTTTGTAACGGCTAAATATGTCTAAAGTTGGGTTTTCACGGGGCATGAGAACGATTCGCGAAGGATGCAAATGTCGAAAAAAGGCAAAGTCCAACATTCGTATTTTAGGCTCCAAAAGTTCGTCAAACATGCGCGGGGGTGACCCGGCACATGCTCCGGCGGCAATTGCTCCCGTTACAAATGCTCCGCAAAAAGCGACATTTGCTCTGACGTGAAATGCTCCTGCGTCAATCACCTCGCCGACAGTTGCTCCGCCGACACTTGCTCCGCTGACAATTGCTCTGATCCGAAACTGCCCCTTGGAAAACAAGTGCTCCTACAATTGCTCCGCCGACAATTGCTCACCCAAAACTGTGATCCACGGAAGACAGTTGCGCCTACGATAATTGCTCCTCCCCAAAAGTGTTTAATTAAAAATAGAGTTATTGCTCCTAATACAATTGCTCCGCCGAAAGAAAATTTCTCCGCTCAAAAAAAAAAAAAAAAAAAAAAAAAAAAAAATCTCCGCTCAAAGTCTGTTTCATGGAAAACAATTGCTCATTGGCTGATCCAAAGCTCAAAACTCTAAGAACGAGCACTTTTTGCATGTCAAGCTGTCTCTCTATTTTTCGATTTTTATTACTTTTTGCAAATAATAATAATAATAATCATAGTGTGACCAGTAGTCTTGTCAAATAAGCATGATTAGAGCCGTTATTCGTATGGATATTAACGCCGGCATCAGGTACTTTGTCGGTAAAATATCTCCTCCCTTTCTATTATTGAACCTCCCTCCCTCCCCCTTCTCTCTCTCTCCTCCTCCTCCTCCTCCTCCTATTCCTTTGCACACCCTCTTCTTTGTCTTCCTAGCTAGCTCTTTTCCTTCCTCTCATATATTAGCCTTCTTTTATTCTCACTTTTTCTCTTCTCCCCCTCTCTATTTCTCTCATGAAATTTTAACCTAATAAATTGTTACAATCTTGTTTAGATTAGTGTTTCCAATAATTTTCAGTCCGTTTTCTGTTATTGTGTTTCTTTCCTTGAATTACGTGCAGGGGCGTCGATCCTGGGGGCAGGGGGCAGTTGCCCCCCAGAAAATATTGGAGGGGCAAACATATCGTTTTGCCCCCCCAATAAATCCAGAGGAGTAATATGAAATAAGGAAAAAATGATGCAAAACTCAGGAAATGAAACCTTCCAAACAATGAAATACAAAAGGTATTACACGATCAGGGCCCCGTTGCACAAAACTTGCGCTTGAACGCAACTCAGGAAAATCAAACGCAACTTTATTTTCAGCCAATCAGAAGTGCGCATTAAGGACTTGCGTTTGATTTTTAAGAGTTGCGATTAAACGCAAGTTTTGTGCAACGGGCCCCAGACCTCAATTTCGCAGCACGCTAAGCGCGCAAATTCTCTAATTTTCCCTGCTTAATGTAACCGTGGAGAAGCTGGTAATTAAGAGGCGCTAAAAAATCATTTTATTTTGTATTTTTGTATTCATGTAGAGCCCAGAAGTGCTGGAGCGATATCATTATATCTTTCTAGCAAAAGAGAAAAATCGAAAGACTATTATGATATACATTGTTTCTCCTCCGCCGTATTTAGCATTTCCAATACTGCAAAAAAATTAATGTTATAATTTGTACAGAAATTCAGTTCAAATAATTCAAAATAATCTGATCTTTATGGTTATTCTGCATATGATAATTTTATGGTAAGTTTGTTTGGTCTGTTTCATTTACCAAAGCGGTAAAGAGAATATGCTTAAATCTTCAAGGCAATTTTGTTGTAGAACATTGAATCCGGAATCCAAACATCAAAGTGTCACAGAGACTACATTGAAACAGTAGATTATGAAAATAATGGTATAACTATACATCAAAGCAAAATATTTTTGTTGCATGAATGCACTCCTAATAAAAATAGAAAATGTTGAATAAAATGATTCAAATTCAAATTTGTGTTGTGACATAAATTATTTGTAATTTTCACTAAATATATAATCATGTAACTGTAATCATCATAGCAATATTATTTCCGAGAATTGAAATGTATATTCCAAAGGTGTTTGCTCGCTGCGCTCGCATAAGAACAAGAACAACAATAATAATGATATTGATAATAATAAAAATGACTATTTTATTGTTATTATTATTATGATTATTATTATCATTGTTATCATTATTATTATCATTATAATTATTATCGTTATTATCATCATCAGCATCAGCAGCAGCATCATTATTATTGTCATCACCATCATCACCACTATCATCACCATCATCTTTATCAATGCTATGATGATTGAATTGAGTGCGAAATGAATAACGTTACGTTAGGCCAGCTTTTTCAAAATGTGTAAAGCCACGGCACCCTTTTAAGAAATTGAAATTTTCGCGTCACCCCCATCGGGGGCGGGGAAAACATCTGAGCTGATGGTGATCCGTGTGTTTCAGCAAGAAAATCACTTTCTTGGCCCTTATTTGCAGGACTACAGGGGTGTAGGGCGTCGGACATTTCTTTTCCATCTGTTCTTAATTTATGCTGAAATTATTAATTTGGATAAATATCATTTGCAAACGTAGGAACAATGGGATCCAAATTCATGACTTTATACTTATTTGCAAATGATTGAAGCGAGTGACCAAATTTTTTTCTCCAAATTTTCTTTTGAATCTCAGTTTTAGGGCTGATGCATTATTCAGTTATTTGTAATACATGAATAACTGGTTTGTATGCATGTTTGAGGATTTTTCAGACTGATCTCAATTTCATCATAAATTACGAACAGCTTTCAAGTTTTCTCTATCTGGGCTTTACATTTAAGGACATACGGTACGTAAACCCAGTTTCCCTTTCTCTTTATTTTCAAAGTTTGGCTTCATACAGTCACCTATACAAAATAACCAAATTTTTTTAATTACCATTTTGTGAAGTCGCATGGCAGCTGAGCAGAATTTTTTAAAGAAGATGTGAGGTTTTAATTGCTATTTGATGAATAATATACCTGCTAATAGTTTCCTCACCTAGCTGACATAATTTTATTCCTTGGTTACAAGTTATTCAAAAATATATTTTTCATATAACTAAATTTCTCTCCCGGCACCCCGGTTGAAAAACACTGCGTTAGGCTGTCTTGCCCACCCCCCCCCCATCCGAAAAACGGATCGACGCCCCTGACTACGTGTATGTAGCTTTACTATTTGTGTGTAAAACACCCCTCTTCGAATACTTTGTTTTCACGGACTTGCTGACAACATGGAGCCACTGGAAGAAGAGCCATTCGCTGATCATGCTAAACTAACATCAAATTCCAATAAAGTGATTTGTGAAAATGGGAATAAGCGTTCAGAACTATACCATAAAGATAATAACAGTAACGGCGTCATTCATCTTAACCTTTTCTAAAAATCACGTACATAAATTTTAAATACAAAAATTCAGAAATCACATTACATATTCAACCAAACGATTTCCATGATGCATGTATGTTATATCACAAGTTACCATTTTTTTTAAAGAACTGTTTTCACGATTATCTTCATCTTTTTTTTCAAATAATTCTTCTACAACTGTATTTTCCTTGATCCTAACATAATTTTCTACTCGGTTTATCTTCTTGTTATCTCGATTCCAATCAAACTTAAAGATAAATTGGAGTTCTAATCATCCGATTACAGTTCGAAAGAAACTGTTTCAAAGCAATTGGGAAAATTAGATTTTATATTACATAAAAACAAGTGTCTAGTGTGAGATTTGGGGATTATCGAATTGATAAATTTGCCCACGTTCCCCCTAAGGCACTTGCACTGCACACAGAAACGAGTATATGGGACCACACACAAATCTGGCATGAATGTTCGGCCCGAAAACTTCAGCTTTTTCTTGTCACATTTCTAATATAAGGGCATTTGAAGAGCAATCCTTTTCAGGGAACCCTTTTATTATGATATTCTTCCTAACTGACAAGAAAAGAATGAGAAAGCTCACAAATTATTTGTCACCTTTCCCAGAACTTAAGCTTCTCCTTAACTATTTGGATATGCATATGCTAGTACAAAGTAAATAGGCCATTCTGAATTGTCTCAAAAACCAGGCAACACACAAAAAGAACAGACATCCGAGACATTAATAAAATATTAAAAACCAAACTCGAAAACAAGAGGATTGAGAATCATACAATTTTAACAAAATTAATGAAAGAATCTATGCTGATATTGCAAAAATGTATGAAAGCCATTGTCTTACTCCTGCTAGCCGAATAATAGCCAAACACTCTCAAATGGTGATGCAGCATAAAGACAATCCTACATATCGATAGCTGGATGAAATATCCTTAATAACAATAAAAACCTAGAAAGTAATTACAGCTCAAACGGGAAACGTGTGCTACATGTGTCAAACTGCCCTGTAAAAGAAAGATGGTAAAATAAGCTTTGAAAATATAGGTACCGTAAAATGGGCATGGGGTGAAACATGGTGAATAGGAACAAAAAAGTTGAAGAGATGTTTTTAATAATCTAGTTTACAAAGTAAGAATGTATACCCATTTCATTTTCTTGATTATATACCACATACTTTTAGCTTCCTGGCCATGACTATCATGCTGTGAATCATCAATCAAGTAACATCTACTCCGTAGGGAATATATAATTTGATGTCCTGAAATATGTCTAAAATTGAGATGTGGTCAGAACTTTCTTTCTCTTAACCCGCTAGAGAATGATCTGATTTTACATGAAGACCTCACAAATATGGTCTTACATGATATTCCTGAGGAAGAAAATGATTGCATTTAGGGTTATAACTTTTTTTCCCCTTCCTATTTCTGCTATTTTTTTTTTTTTTTTTAAATAAGAGTTTAATTAAATAAACAAAGGAGAACTTGTTGGGAATCATATCCACTTTTGAGGAGACGACAAGTAATGCTTATGGTGGGGACTATAAACTTGATTTTCTTATTTTTCTTTGCTAATTACTGGAAGAGCCTTCATTTTCTACATGTATCATTTCTTTGTTGTCCTGAAAACTCAATTAAGTTTGATTTGATTCTATAGGGTCATGCACTTTTCTTGTACATACTTCGTTTGTTTTGACTGCGATGCTAAATTTGTTTCATTGTTACAACGAGTCATCCACCTGCAGTTTTATCTTAACTATGCGTAATCCACACCATGCCTTTGTTGATAACATTTTCGCGACATTCCTATCGCGTAACTTCTTGGTTCAGGCATGTTAAGTACTTGTTTACGTCTCCTAGTGACTTGCAACCAATCCACTCGCAAGTTTGTTTTACGTCAGTGTCAAGCTCCAATCAAAGTTATTTTATGCTAATTTTTCAACAAGTGAAAGGTCAACTTGTATCACTTGCAGTTTAGTTTTCTTCACGCGAAGTCGTTTTTTTAGCTAGCAGCAAGTCGCTCGATCTCCTCGTGGATTTATTTGGACAAGTACCAACTCCATTATTTTGTTTTATATTTCGCAAGTCGCGATGGATTTTATTTTGTCAACGGGAAATGTGCAATAACTGAGCGTTTCTACAAACACTTAGCGAACGTTCGCGATAACTACCAGCTTCGGTTTCGCTTTGCTATCACCACGCTGGAGTCGCCCGCGTCCTCGTGTTCTACCTTCCAACTATCTCCGTTTCAGCTTGTGCTCTCCGCTCCTTCTTCATCTCTTCCCTAATTATTGTGGTGAGTAGGAAATATACAGAGCCTATTCAATCTTTTCCTACATTGGTGACCCCGACGTGATTTCTACGGTGCATTTGTATTTTTAACATCACAACCATGTCCGTGGGGAATGAGCATGAAGATGCTGCCGCCGCTACGGAATCGTCGCCGACTCCCGCGGTCACAGCCGTTAGTCTCAAGCTTCCGCCATTTTGGCCTAATGACCCAGCATTGTGGTTTGCTCAGATAGAGGCGCAATTTCTTACGCGGGGAATAACTACTCAAGACACAAAGTTCAGCTATGTTGTGAGTTCGCTACAGCCAGAAATAGCACAGGAAGTTCGTGACTTTATCATTTCGCCACCAACTACGGATAAGTATCCCAAGCTGAAGTCCGAACTGATCAAAAGGACTAGCGCATCTGAGCAGAAACGCCTTCATCAGTTATTGATTTCAGAAGAACTTGGAGATCGTAAGCCATCACAGCTTTTGAGGAAAATGCGCTTACTACTTGGTGAATCAAGATTGGAAGATAACATTCTAAAACAGTTGTTTTTACAGTGACTACCAAGCAATGTGAAGGCTATCCTCGCTTCAACACTCGACACGGTCTCACTGGAACAGTTGGCAGAACTTGCAGATAAGATCATCGAGGTAGCTACTCCTTCCATCGGTCACTTGACCAGCGCAGAGCCCTCGTTAGCCACCCCGGCAGCTTCGGAAGTAAGTCACCCTTCGGCTAGTGCACGTGTAGGCGATGACGTCCAACGTTTGTCTGTACAAGTAGCCCAGCTGACCGCTCAAGTTCAAGCACTTACCTGCAACCTGGAACGTGGGCGTAAGCCTAGCAGGGACTCTAGACGACCTCAGAGTCGAAGTCGTAGTCGCAATCGAGACGGGAAGGCTCGCACAGTACAAACGCATGCCAGTCCCGAATGTTGGTACCATTGGCGTTTTGGAGACAAAGCGAAGCATTGCACATCACCATGCTCCAATCAGAAGCAGGAAAACTAGTTGGCCAGGACCTGCCGACGACAAGTAACCCTGGCAAGTTGAATACTAGTCGTCCTATCTCTACTACTCGTAAGGAAAGTCAGCTGTTTTATGTAACTGATAAACTCACTGGCACGCGATTCCTTATAGATACTGGAGCTGAGGTGAGCATTATTCCACCAACTTTAGCCGACAAGCGTCGCCGCTCTAACGCTAGGGTTTCACTACAAGCAGTCAACGAGTCATTGATTACTACTTTTGGAGAGCGTTCACTGACTTTGGATATTGGTCTACGAAGAACTTTTCGTTGGATTTTTGTCGTTGCCGACCTACACACACCCATCATCGGGGCAGACTTCCTGACAGAGTTTGGTTTGTTGGTAGACTTGAAACACAGTAAACTGATAGATTCTACCACAAATCTCGTTGTCAATGGAATTTCCACCAATGCCAGCTCACATTACATCCGTCCGATGATTTCACGGCTCAACGATAGTTCTCAATTTGACACACTTCTTAAGGAATATCCAGAGATAACACGGCCTGTCTACAACGAGAGCGATGTGAAGCACACAACGACACATCATATTCTCACTCGTGGACCACCGGTTACCGCTCGCCCTCGCCGTCTAGATGCTGATCGTTTGAGAATAGCTCGGGCAGAATTTGAACACATGCAAGAGCTCGGGATTGTCAGACCATCAAGTAGCAATTGGGCATCACCCCTGCACATGGTGCCTAAGAAGACTGCAGGCGACTGGCGACCATGTGGCGATTATCGCTCCTTGAACGCTTCAACTATCCCAGACAGATATCCCATTCCACACATTCAGGATTTTGCTGTATCCCTCCAAGGCAAGAAAGTCTTTTCTAAGTTGGATTTGGTTAGGGCATACCATCAAATACCGGTGGAACCTGGAGATATTCATAAGACTGCCATCTCTACACCATTTGGTTTATACGAGTTCGTGCGGATGCCGTTTGGTTTAAGAAACGCTGCACAGACATTTCAGAGATTTATTGATGAAGCGCTCAGAGACCTGCCTTTCGTCTATGCATATATCGACGATTTGCTTGTTAGCAGTGCCACCATTGACGAGCACGAGCATCATCTTCGCCAGCTCTTCGGCCGCCTTTCTCAATATGGCATCGTGATAAACCCGGCCAAGTGTGTGTTTGGTGTATCTTCACTGACTTTCTTAGGACATGTCGTGGATGAGAGCGGTTTACGTCCACTACCCGAACGAGTAGAAGCGATCCAGAATCTATATCCACCCACTTCGCTACGCAAGCTACGCGAACTGCTTGGATTGATCAACTTTTATCGCAGATTTATTCCGCGATGTGCCGACATTCTTCAGCCACTAACTGATCTCCTAGCTGGCAAGAAGAAGAAGAATCAGCCAATCAACTTCACTGATACCGAACTGACAGCTTTCAATGAGATCAAGTCTGCATTATCTCGTGCAACCCTCCTCACGCATCCACACACAGACGTTCCACTGTGTTTACACACTGATGCATCAGATGTCGGTGTTGGTGCGGTACTTCAACAGTTCATAGATGGTGAGTGGAAACCCATTTCTTTCTTCTCCAAGAGACTTCGCGGTGCTGAAACGAGATATAGTACTTTCGGAAGGGAATTACTAGCCATATATCTCGCTATTCATTATTTCCGTCACTTTCTGGAAGGAAGACAATTTCATGTGTATACGGATCACAAGCCACTCGTGTATGCCTTCCGATCCAAGCCAGACCGCCACTCACCGAGGGAAGTTCGTCATCTGGACTTCATTTCTCAATTTACCACAGACTTGCGTCACGTTAGTGGTAAAGAGAACACTGTAGCAGACGCCCTATCTCGCCCTCAGGTGGACTCTCTACACACAGTCCCATCAATCGACTTTGCTGAGATGGCTAAAGCTCAAGAGGACGATTCTGAACTACAAGAACTGTGTAAGGAGAATTCTTCTTTTCAGTCTACCGAAGTACCTCTACCTTCATCTGAGGGCACAATCATTTGTGACATGTCTACAGGCAAGCCACGTCCTTACGTTCCTCGACATTTTCGTCGGCCTGTTTTCAACACTTTGCACAACTTATCACATCCTGGTATACGTGCTTCGCAACATCTCGTGACTCAACGTTTCTTCTGGCCTGGTATGAATCGCGATGTACGACAATGGAGTAGGTCATGTTTACCATGTCAACGTTCGAAAGTTCATCGACACAATATCACTCCGTTGGGAACTTTTTCAACCCCAGACGCACGGTTTGATCACGTGCATATTGACATTGTTGGACCTCTACCGCCCTCTGAAGGTCACACCTATCTTTTAACTGTCATTGATCGCTTTACACGCTGGCCAGAGGCTATACCTATAGCGGACATATCTGCCAACACTGTTGCCAAAGCGTTTGTTTCGAGATGGATTTCTATCTTTGGCGCACCATCCATTATCACAACGGATCGCGGACGCCAATTTGAAAGTGCGTTATTTCAATCGTTAGGACGATTACTAGGTAGTAAACGCACTAGAACTACAGCCTATCATCCAGCCTCCAATGGACTTGTGGAACGTTTCCATAGGCAACTTAAAGCTGCTCTCAAATCAAATGACAATCCCAATTCCTGGACAATCTCCCTACCGTTAGTTCTGTTAGGCATTCGAACTGCAATCAAGGCAGACTTACAATGTACTACTGCAGAATTGGTATTTGGCACTACTCTACGATTGCCAGGTGAGTTCGTAGCACCCATCGCGGATGACGCCGATCTTGACCCCAGCAGTTATGTGGACAAATTACGGCGACTGATGAGAGAGCTACGACCAACCCCGACGAGAGCTCAGCGGCAACGTTCAACTTACATGCAGACAGATCTGACGACATGCACACATGTTTTCGTACGGGACGACACTGTCAGAGCTCCCCTACAAGCGCCATACAAAGGACCATTTTTGGTCATTGAACGAAAGGACAAGTATTTTGTATTGGACGTTAAAGGAAAACGCGATACTGTGAGCGTAGATCGCCTGAAAGTAGCCTACCTCGATACTTCTGTAAATACCCCACCCGCCCTTCCACCCGGCAGATCTACGACGCATACACCAGAGTCTCCAGCGAGTACACAGCAGCCACAAACTGAACCCCGGAGAACTCGCTCAGGTAGGCAAGTACACTGGCCTGCCCGTTATGTACAGATGTTCATGCCCGGTTGAAGGAGCTACAGTTGTGTTTACGTTCATGTTTTCGTCTTTTTCTTCGATCGCAGCAGTTCCTCTACAGCGATCTGGAGGGGGATTATATAGGGTCATGCACTTTTCTTGTACATACTTCGTTTGTTTTGACTGCGATGCTAAATTTGTTTCATTGTTACAACGAGTCATCCACCTGCAGTTTTATCTTAACTATGCGTAATCCACACCATGCCTTTGTTGATAACATTTTCGCGACATTCCTATCGCGTAACTTCTTGGTTCAGGCATGTTAAGTACTTGTTTACGTCTCCTAGTGACTTGCAACCAATCCACTCGCAAGTTTGTTTTACGTCAGTGTCAAGCTCCAATCAAAGTTATTTTATGCTAATTTTTCAACAAGTGAAAGGTCAACTTGTATCACTTGCAGTTTAGTTTTCTTCACGCGAAGTCGTTTTTTTAGCTAGCAGCAAGTCGCTCGATCTCCTCGTGGATTTATTTGGACAAGTACCAACTCCATTATTTTGTTTTATATTTCGCAAGTCGCGATGGATTTTATTTTGTCAACGGGAAATGTGCAATAACTGAGCGTTTCTACAAACACTTAGCGAACGTTCGCGATAACTACCAGCTTCGGTTTCGCTTCGCTACGCTATGGAGTTGCCCGCGTCCTCGTGTTAGCTTTGTGTTCTACCTTCCAACTATCTCCATTTCAGCTTGTGCTCTCCGCTCCTTCTTCATCTCTTCCCTAATTATTGTGGTGAGTAGGAAATATACAGAGCCTATTCAATCTTTTCCTACAATTCTATGAAAAATAAACTAACGTCATTCATTGTGATTTACGGAAAATAGTCTAAAAGACATTTCAATAAATCACAATACCTAAAGGAGTCTTTTGTGATGGTTGTGTACCCTTCACCGATTCCCATATCTCTTTGAGATATTGACCCGCTCTTGGATCCTGACCATGCAAGGATTCCCACTGGCGAACCATCTGCAGGGCTGCTTGGTGATTGAAACCGCGACCAGACTTCACTCCAGAGTCTGACTTCACGTCCTTGCTGCATCGGTATTGGATGCTGTCCAGTGTCCGGTAAGATAACCCCAGAGCTACACCTAGATGGTAGTACTGAGTAACAGTCATGTCTTTAATAAAGTCATGCTCCTTACTCCTGAAGTTCTCTTCTCTGATCCGGGGGGGGGGGGGGGGGAAGAAGAAGTAAAGTTTGCCATTGTATTAAGTTGATTTTTGTGAAAGTAGATAAATAAGAGAAACAATAAGTGAAAATTTTGAATGAATTGGACAAACTATAATAACGTTATGAATGTTTGAAACATAAGATCACTAAATCTATGCGAATCTCAAAGTGGCAATTTGGTCAGTCTATGACGTATTCACGGTCAAGTATTCCGTTTGTCGTACACTATAGTAATGTCATTAATTAGCGGTTTTCTCCTAAGCGACTTTTTTTCCTCCGGGCAGTTCTCGAAATATATTGTAGGCCCTCTGAAGAGGAAATGAAAAATTATACCGAGTATAATATATTTTGATCAAGGGACATTATAGTTATTTATTGTGTGGAAACAAATGGGAGAGTTGTCCGCTGTATAGCGATTACAACTTTCAAAAATTCATAACTTTCATATTAATGTCCGATTTCGTTTTCAAACTTTTCTGATTTTCTTTTAAAGCAAGTTGCCATTAAAGTTGGTTTTCTCTTTAAGATAAACTTGAGGTAATGCTTATGATAGCGAAAGACCGTATTGTATAGATGCTTAAACTACATGGTCGGATTACTCAAAGGAATGAACGTTTTTGTTCGTTTATTCATTTATTTATGTAGTTAATTATCTATCTATCTATTGATTTATTTCTTTATCTATATTTAACATAACTTAGCTGTTCATAACTATAACATGTATTCGAGATGTTTTTAATACATTACAACACTTTAAAAAGTAAGGACCTTAAGATTAGGTGAAATGAACATGAAGCATATCCTCCTATATTCAGAGTAAGAAGTAGAATTGTAGTAAGACCTATCAGATATGTCAGTTATCGAGCTAAAATTACAATGATACATACTTTGGTAGAGACTTGGATTCATGCGTCTTGACATCTTTGCTAGACTTGGTATCAGATGCAGTTCCTGCAGGACATCGGAGATTATTGGATAAAAAGTACTATATATATAAAATTATATATATATATATATATATAGATATATATATATATATATATACATATATATATATATATATATATTTTAATATCCACACATGATATAGACGGAAAATAAGTATCACAGAAATTTATCCTTATCTCGCTTCTTCAATCGATTTTGTTGACTTATCTTTTTTTATATAGCCATGCCTTGAATGGATATTTCTTTTATTTCGTGTGATTCATTTATTTATTCGAATTTATTTTACAAAATAAAGACCCATTTTTTTATTACAAGATTGATATGTCACGTTCACATGCAAATTAATTTTTATCTTGTTTATAGGCCCCACTCTCTTCCTATTCACCTGTGTATTGCGCCATGAAAGACATGCCAAACAGCCTCTCTGTGGAGTCACCTTCACCCAACGATAGATGAATCATCTTTGGTTGATCATCAGAACAAATTGTAAGCAGGATAAGGATCTGTCTCGTGTTGAATACGTCTTTTGTTGGCAGGGTCTGCCATGGAGTAATTTGTCAAATTAGTTATCATTTCGGCAGCAGGTGGGTGTGTTAGTTAGTTTATTTCAATAAATTATCTAAATCTGAATACCTACTTACCAATAACATTCAATTCATTAACAATCATTGACGTAACATGTAGGAACTACCCAGTTTCTTTAATGGCAAAAAGGTATAATATGATTAAAACGAAAAAAATTCAAACGAGTTGTGAAGGCCTGATGCAATAAAGAAATTGAAAGAGTTGTTTCAGAGTTAACCCAGTGTCTTTGTGCTTGATTAATTAATCTTATTTCTTGCTTTATCTATTTATTCATTATTGTCAGAAATCGAAATGCATGATGTGTTTTATAATCTAATTAGGGAAAAGATTAACACATCAATGCGCAGTCTTACCGACTCGGAGAAATTAATGATTGCTGATGTTATGATTGTAATACCGAATTTTTAAAAATTATTATACAGGGTTGATCGAGGTCATGGAATCGGTTATAAAATACAGATTATGGGAACCGCTCTACGCTCATATCATTATATTCCAGTTCGCAGTTTTTTCGTCCCCCCCCCCATTTAGTAAAAGGCTGTTTACCCTGTCATGTCTGAATAAGCTGAATGGATTACACAAACGAGAAAGAGAGAGAGAAAAAGGAAATCTATTTTCTTTTGCAGCTTCGACTGTTAGAAACACTGTGCATTAATCTACATCTACTATTTCATGAAGCGTATTATTCTAAGGAAAACGAAAAGCGTATTATGCCTTGCCTTTTCTTGGTCGCCACACTTAAGGACTAGATCACGTGACTCTGGCTCAAGATGAAAAGTCCTAGTGGGATGAGCTTGCCAATATGACATAGTGTTTTCTGCTCTTTGGATATTCTAATTCAAACAAATCAACATAAATGTAGTCACTTCAAATTAAACAACTCAAGGTAAACATCTACACACAACTTCTACTAATCTTTGCTTTAGGTATAATTTTTAGAAGAGGAAATGTTAAGTCTTTGAATTCAACTTCATGGTTCAGTAACGGCAGGCTAGTCTTTTTACAGTCCCGTCTATACATTTGCAAACTACTATGTTCTTCGGGTTGAATAGGAATTTATGAAATTCTAAAATATTACTGTCTAATATTAACATCATTACTCATTTTCTATGTAGTTCAATAAATTTGCGTTTCAATTTGATCTACTTCGAGTTTGGTGCATGCACATTTCTTAACAACTCCAAGCATCTCAGAAAAAATAGTCAGGAATACCCTTTTTTCAGTTTACGGCAGAAATTTTTCACTCCTACATCAGCACAAATGTATTACTATAAATATAATAATGGACCTTGTATCTAATTATTACTTTTTCTGTGCACGAAGCGTCATTGTGATTGCCTTCAAAAGCCTAATAAGGCAATCCAATCATGCATGCGCTAGTAATATAGCGCTTACGTAGTAATATGTACATTATGTAAACAAATGAAACATGAGGCGTCAATTCCACTGCACAAATTATCAACATTCGGATACATCCAAGCATTTATAGAACTGACCCACTCTTAGATTGTTGGTCTCGTTAATCCGTATGAACATTCGGCCTCATAGGCTGTCGGTCTACTGGAATGTCCCTGGCACAATTAAATTAACGCCTCGTGTGCAGTGATATTCATGAAAAAAACAAAAACAAAAACACTAATTATTCTTTAGAAATTGAATTGCTAAGTCACCCAAGCGATGTCAGGAAGGTCTTCATGGATGTAAACCCGGAGAGTAACATCATTCTTCTGTTTCTTGTCCACGGGAAGAAAAGGTGTGCACACCAGTCGTTTACCATTAGCGTGATGATGAAGCTTTAGTGGCATCCATAAATGTACATTGGTCTCTTTGCCTGGGATAACAGCGACAGTGAGCTTGAATTCCCTCTCCTTCAGGATACATTGCACATCATCCCATATGGAAGAGTGCATTCGATGGACTGTAAAAGAATTTGAAATGAGGCATATAATCCAATCAGGTATTTACAAATGCACTACTCCTCCATAAACGATACTGCAGAATGTGCTATTTTCTCTTTAAAAAAAAAAAAGTTTTTTACACTTTACTGCGACTTTCATTTGATGAGAGTTATCATCATAATTCTCAGCAACTGCTTCTTACATATAATTCAGATGAACTGTGGTTTTCATTAGGCTGCAAATTTGTAAAGAAATGCTTCCCTAACCTGATCCTGATTTTGTTTCCCTCCAGATAATGTCTGAATGAGCATCTGATGATTGTCCCACTGAAGCTGCATGAGGGACAGTTACAGTTAGTTCTGGAATGCGCAGTTTTGCAGGAAGAATAATCTCAACACCATGACCTCCTAGAAACTCATCTGCATGAATGTCTGGAGGATCCGTGGCTAGACCAATAGAGACATTGTGGCAAGAACCAGGCCTCACAGCGCATGGTGGAATGGACAGTGTGACGTCATAACCCTCCATATACAGGATTCCTCCTTCACAACCAAACCTATTGCGCATACACGCTGTAGATTTTGCCATTGGTAGAGCTGTAATGATGATAATGATGATGATGATAATAATAACATCAATAATAATAACAGTAATGATAATAATGATAATGATAATAAGAACAACAGAGCAGTTCTTTCTCAACGCACTCGTGAAAAAGTTGAGAAAGAAGCAAAACAAGTAGGGAATAGGAAAAAGCAGGAAATGAATACCGAGTACAAATATTATACTATTAATACATGGTTGGGAGTGCGTTAGTGCGATCTGGCAGCACAAATGTTTTTATTGTGGTGTACTAATGCACGAGGCGTAGCCGAGTGTGTTAGACACCACCATAAAAACCTGCGTGTTGCCAGATCGCACTAACGCACGAACTCACAACCATGTATTAATAGTTTTATAAAACGGGTCTACAATCTTAGTGTTTTCTTACAATCTTAGTGTTTGGTCCGGATTAGCCGTGCGTTAGTCCCCTCGCCGTGCGTTAGTACTTTTTTTTTGCACGGTCACGTGGTGTTATTTGACCAATCAGGATGGCTACATTTTTGAACCCGTTTTATAATAATTAATAACATATGTGTTTAGTGCAGTTTTGAATTGTCCAGGTATATGAAAGGGGATAAGAGAAAAGAGCCATCAGGGTACCTTGTCGAAAGTAATACATTGTACATAATCAGATCCATACCTGGTATATACAGAACATGCATTGAGAAAATGTTTTCTTAAAGTGCTATTAGGCGCTTTTTACAGCTCAAAGTTTAATATTACATCTAATGTTTTAACATTACATCTAATATTTTTTAGGCTTTTCGTTTCTTCTTGATATTTGAAAATTTGCATATGAATCGTGTAGTCTGAAAGCATGGAAAACTGATTCTATTAAAATGGGTCACTGAAACAAATAACTAAAATATCTTATTTGCACAGACAAAGGAAAATAACATTGTACGCTTCAAGATAGTCTCAAGGACATGGATTTGAGCTTTACATTTATAACCATTACGAAAACGGGCCCTTAACCAGAGTAACCAGGCCCTGGACTAGGGTTCAAGCACATCACATTTACAGAGTGAATCTCGAGTATTAACTCCAGGGAGGGGCTGCTTAGAAGACAGTAATCCCATTAGCGTAATCCTGGGTACATGCAGAGCCTAATCCCATATTAGCTAAGTAAACGATGGGAGACTACCGCTACCACTGCCCCTACTCCCTGTAGAAGACAATGTTCACTGCACGCTATCCCAGGATCTGGAGACACTATCTATACAGGTCAATGAGCATGCTTGTGTGTACGGGAGTTCACTTATAAATAGTTATAGAGTAAGGGGGGGGGGGGAGAATTCGGCCACTTAAGACAAAGTCCTATTTCTTTACTCTTTATTTCATATTTATTTTCACTTCTTACTCAAATCAAAAGAGCAAATATTGTTACTACTTTAACCCCAAAAACAAAAATAAAAAAATCCCGGAAGAAAATCAAGAATTGCCATGGTAATATTCATTTTCATTTACCCTGTCTCGGAGGCAGTTTTCGGCCTAGCAGATCAGTTTTCGGCCACATGTACAAAGGCAATGGGGAGCGCGCGCGCCCTGCGTTCGCCCGCTGATCAAAAGTCCCAAGCCGGCGTCCAACGCCGGAGCTCCCCCGAGTAAAACCAGGCCGAAAATTGCTTCCGCGGTATCAGAACTGAAATATCAAGGCTAATGGAGATATCGCGTGTGCGTCTCACTCACCGACTATCTTTGACTGCAACATGCGATTGGACACTTTTGAGCTTGCGACATACGAAAAATCCCGATCTAAAACTAAAAATTTCTTGAAATACAGCTCAGTTTGGAGCCCATTTTCCTTACGGACATGCGTAAGACACAAGAATTTTCAGATTATTTTAGCGGGACCGCCGATTACATCACTAAAAATGTAAAATGTGATATTGATGGATATTTTTTTCATTGCTACTGCAGTTCCCCTGTGACTTAGGTATGTATTGTATGTGTGTGATATGTGATATGTTCTCATGCAATGCATTTTAAATTGATTTTTGCCATGCATTCCGGCCGAATTCTCCTCCAGGCCGAAAACACCATCCTTAACTAAAACCTGCAGTTTCGGGAGTTCACTTATAATACGACGAAAACCTACAGGAGCATATTCTCCTGCGGTCCTAGCTTCAAACATGTCATGAACATTGCTATAAGAGAGAAGCGAACCTGTTTGTAGTCATTGATTCATGATTTTCTTTTTCTTTTTTCTTCCTCTTTTTCTCCTGCTCCTCTTCTTCTTCTTCTTTTTCTTCCGTTCTTCTTTCTCCTCTTCTTCTTCTTGTTCATTATCTTCTTCTTCTTCTTCTTCTTCTTCTTCTTCTTCTTCTTCTTCTTCTTCTTCTTCATTATTTCCTTCTTCTTCTTCTCCTTTTTTTCCTTTTTTCTTCTTCTCCTTTTTCTTCCTTTTTTCTTCTTCTTTAAGATTTTGAGTTCAATCCCATTCTGCTTAAAGTAAATATTGCCTGTCCTGTTTTTGTTAATGGAAATGAAGTTACAATGGTTTTGCCCATGTAATCGATTGAAAGAAAAAAAGGTGAATATTGAGGTCTATAATTCCTAACAAGACCGTCTATAGACCATTTCAGATTATTCAGCCCTGAGCTCTAAACCCCTCGGCTCGCCCGCCAACAGTGGCCGCTTAAGGAGTTCCTTGTATATTCTACAACCCTACTGCGAAAGTGATGTGTAAGGATTAAGAAAACCCGACTTAGCCGGAAGAGAGAGAGAGAGAGAGAGAGAGAGAAAGAGCCAGAGCTGGGGAGTGAGTGTGTAGACTGTCTCCCAGGCGCTGTGAATATTCCACGGTCTCAACAATACTGCATGAAGCCGAGAATTTTGTAGTTAGACTGAGTCAAAATAATTTGTATATATTCTTTTAAGATGTAAATACGTGTGAGAATGGATAATGGAAGATAATTCCATAGACGCTGCCTAATACATTACAAAAAAAAAGAAAAGAAAAAAGAATAAAATGTCCATGGTATTCAGGCTATAGTGCTTTCTCGAACAAGGCGGAGGGGACTTGCGTTTGTAAGGTACACGTATGATGGGGATCATGGCGAGCTGAAGAACAAAAAGGTACGGCGTAGCTCAACTGAAATCACCTATTATTATGACAAAAGACCCAAAGGAGGTGTTGTATACTTAAGTTCACCCCCCCCCCCCCCCCCACAGGAGTTGGTCTAGGGGCAACGTATAACTGACTTTGATTGGACCCATGTTCGAATCCCGTTAAGGTTGGTCTAAGACGTGAATATTATTTGATTGATATACGTCTGTAAAATCCCAATTACACCCCCCCCCCCCTCCCTCCTCCCCGCGCTCACAAAATTAGCGTATTTCCATTCACTTATGCAATTTCGAATTCTCTACTCGGCCCGCTACTAATATCAAAACGCGAATAAATAATTTTCATCAGTTCCATGGGAATATATTTTTTTCCGCGGCCCCTAAACACATTTTGGGATAATTTTTAATTCTTAAATTTCTTACTGCGATTATAGCTCTGTCGAAAAGGTTCAACTGATTTTTTAAAATTTTAATAAAAAAGCTCCGAAAACATTTTGATCATGATAATAGTTTTCTTCTTTCTCTTCTTCTTCTTCTTCTTCTTCTTCTTCTTCTTCTTTTTCTTCTTCTCCTTCTCTTTTGTTTTTGTTTTTCTTCTTCTTCTTTCTTCTTCTTCTTCATCTTCTTCTTCTTCTTCTTCTTTTTTGTTTTTCTTCTTTTTCTTCTTCTTCTTCTTCTTCTTTTTGTTTCTTCTTCTTCTTCTTCTTCTCCTTTTTTTTCTTCTTCTTTGAGATGTTGTGTTCATTTCCGTTCTGATTAAGCAAATGTTGCTTATCCTGTTGTTTTGAATGGATGTGAAGTTATAATGGTTTTGCCCATGTCATTGGTTGAAAGAAAAAAAAAGTGAATATCGAGGTCTATAATTCGTAACATGAAGCTACAAACCAACCGCGTCTATATAGACCATTTCAGATTATTCAGCCCTGGGCTTTAAACCCCTCTGCTCGCCCGCCAACAGTGGCCGCTTTATAAGGAGTTCCTTGTATACTCTACAGCCCTACTCCGAAAGTTATGTGTAAGGATTAGGAAAACCCGACTTGGCCGGAAGAGAGAGAGAGAGAGAGAAAGAGCCAGAGGGGGGAGTGAGTGTGTAGACTGTCTTCCAGGCGCTGTGAATTTTCCACCGTCTGAACAGTACTGCGTTAAGCCGAAAATTACATCGTTAAACTCAGTCAAAATAATTTGTATCTATTTTTTGATGCTGTAGATATCAGTGCTGTAGTCGAGTCCATCCCATCCGAGTCCGAGTCCGAGTCCGAGTCCTGGCATCCGAGTCCCGAGTCCTGGCTTCTGAGTCCCGAGTCCTGGACTTCCGAGTCCGAGTCCGAGTCCGAGTCCGAGTCCCAATGGGAACATCTTACATTGCAAATTTTTACGTCACATTATTTATATCATGATAAATAGCTTACTGTGAACTCAATAACATAAATGGTTTCTGGTTCATTGACAACTTCCATTTGGCAGAGAATTTAATTTAAAAAGAGAGAAAAACAATATTTCACCAAGAACACCAATAGTTCAATCTTATCAAATAGCTGATGAAAGTAATACAAAAGTGAATCGTCAAACCCTTACTAATAAAACTATTGTACATGTATCAGCTAGTCCAGTGGCGGATCCAGGAATTTGAAATGGGGGGGGGGGGGGGGGGGGGGGGGAGGGGGCCAGCGGCGAGGGAGCGAAGGGTGTGGGAGGGGGTATCCCCCTCCAACTGTGAAAATCACAAAACATAAAAATTTAAAGGGGGCGCGCGCCCTTGGCGCCCTGCCTGGATCCGCCACTGAGCTAGTTCAGTCATAAACTGGCTTAATGTAATACAAGTGCAACATTAACATTCATTTTGGAAACTGACGTCATTTTGGAAACTGACTACATGACTAAGTGACTCAAGTAAAACGAAAGTATTTTGTTAAACCGTAATAAAACCATTTGACACTGCCAAAAATTATAAATTGCTGACTCGACTTTTTCCCACATTTTTGCCACAGGAACATAGGTTGCAAGTAAAAAGATGAAAAAAGAAGATCATAACTGTAGTTCACAATACTTTCTTGAAATACAAGTGGAATAGTAATCTGTTTGAGACTACCCAAGGTATCCCAGGCTGGGGTCCATATGGGGAAACGTGTGTTACAGAATAATCCATCTATAAATGGTTAATATCAGTTTCAATACTCTTCTGTGTCATACGTGTATAACGAGTGTATACGAGCATATAAAACGACTAATCTTAACGTCTATTTGGGCACATTCTCGTACCGTTAGTACGGCGATCGATGTTAAGGTCATGTTCAAAATACAGCTCAATCGAGCAAGGTGCACGAAAATAGCGTTTTTTTTTGTTTGTTTGTTGTTTTTTTTTTTTGCATGCCCTTAGGTTAATCTTTTGAGCTAAAATTAAAAGCGGAAAACGGACAAAATTGCTGGTCTCGCCCGAGTCACGAGTGACCATTGGTCGAGTCCGAGTACAAGACCGAGTCCTTGTGGCTCGAGTCCGAGTCCGAGTTCGAGCCCCGAGAAATAGGGACTCGAGACCGGTCTCGAGTCCGAGTCCGGACTCGAGTCCTACAGCACTGGTAGATATGTGAAAATGGCTATATTAAGGATAATTCTCTAGCCTCTTCTCGCCCGCCAACAATGAGTGGCCGCGTAAGGAGACTCTTACAGCTCTACTCTGAAAGTGATGTGTAAGGATTAAGAAAATCCGACTTCGGAGGAAGAGAGAGAGAGAGAGAGAGATAGGGTGATATTGAGTATCTAGACTGTCTTCCAGGCACTAAAATTTTCCACCGTTTTTAAAATACTGTGTGAAGCCTAGAATGACGTAGTTAAACTGAGTCAAAACAATTTATATTAATTACGAATTTGCCTTAATTAAATGTTATTGTGATATAGAAAAGCACAAACATTTGGATCATAATAATAGTTTTCTTCTTCTTCTGCTTCTTCTTTTTTTCTTCTCCTTTTTTTTTTTCTTTTTCTTCTTCTTCTCCTTCTCCTTTTCTTCTTCTTTTTTCCTCTTCTTCTTCCTCTTCTTCTTCTTCTTCTTCTTCTTCTTCTTCTTCTTCTTCTTCTCCTTCTCCTTCTTTTTTTATTCTTCTTTGAGATGTTGTATTCATTCCCATTCTGATTAAAGCATATTGCCTGTACTGTTTTTTGAATGGATGTGAAGTTATAATGGTTTTGTTGAAAGAAAGAAAAAAGTGAATATCGAGGTCCATAATTCATAACAAGACCGCGTCTATATAGGCCATTTCAGATTATTCAGCCCTGGACTTTAAACCCCTCGGCTCGCCCGCCAACAGTGGCCGCTTAAAGCGTTCCTTGTATACTCTACAGCCCTACTCCGAAAGTGATGTGTAAGGATTAAGAAAACCCGACTTCGCCGGGAGAGAGAGAGAGAAGGAGCCAGAGGGGGGAGTGAGTGTGTAGACTGTCTTCCAGGCGCTGTGAATTTTCCACCGTCTGAACAGTACTGCGTTAAGCCGAAAATGACATTGTTAAACTCAGTAAAAATAATTTATATCTATTTTTTTTAATGCTGTAGATATGTGAGAATTGCTATATTAAAGGACTAGCAATTGGGATCCCATGTGTGTTTGCATCGGACTGAAGGCCATAAAATCAGATCATACGAAGTTGACCGAACTGCCCGAACTGCCGAGGGTTAAGCGACCTTCCCCGATATGACATTCATAGACTCTGTACAAGTCTCAGGATCATGATACAGGCCTACGCATGTACAGTACAGCTACTGAACTGATTAAAAAACGGCTGGTCGCTAGAACTGTGAGCAAACACGGCACTCCCCGCCCCATTCTAACCCCTGTAGGCTCTTTGCAGGTTGTCTTATCATATAAACCGTTTGAAGTGTGTGTCGTGTTATTTTCAGTTATACAACGGCTGGAAAGGATTTGCACTTTGGCTACTGACATTTCTGAGTGACACCTCTTACATAAGGTCAATGTGTGTGTATTACACGCAGTATACACTATGACACTGCCACTGACCACTGACCAACACACAGCTTGCAATCAACATACACCGGGATGTATGTAGAGCTGGAGGTCAGATAGAGTTCAGCTATTCCTCACCGCTGATTGGTATGTACCGTGGTTGAAGACACGCCCACGGTCACTTCATACAAATTGTCACATTTTCCGATGCAAACACTCATGTCAGCTCATTGCTGGTCACTTTAAGGATAATTCTATAGCCTCTGCTAGCCCGCCAACACTGAGTGCCGCGTAAGGAGACTCTTACAGCTCTACTCTGAAAGTGATGTGCAAGGATTAAGAAAACCCGACTTCGGCGGAAGAGAGAGAGAGAGGGTGATATTGAGTATCTAGACTGTCTTCAGGCGCTAAAAATTTTCCACCGTTTTTAAAATACTGTGTGAAGCCGAGAATGACGTAGTTAAACTGAGTCAAAATAATATATAGTAATTACGAATTTGCCTTTATTAAATTTTATTGTGATTTAGAAAAGCGCAAACATTTGGATCCTAACAATAGTTTTCTTCTTCTTCTTCCTTTTTGAAGAGTTTGCGTTCATTCCCGTTTTGATGAAAGTAAGTGCCTGTCCTGTTTATGAATGGATGTGGAGTTATAAGTTTTGCCCATGTAATCGAATACAAAAAGTGAATATTGAGGCCCATAAATTCCCAACAAGGCCGCGTCTAGACCATTTCAAATTATTCAAGCCATGCACGGCTCAAATCCCCTCTGCTCGCCCACCAACAGTGGCCGCGTAAGGAGTTCCTTGGTAAAGACTCTTAGTCCTACTCCATAAGTGATGTGTAAGGATTAAGAAAACCAGACTTGGGAAGAGAGTTAGAGAAAAAACAAACAAATTAAGAAAATATACGAGGCAAATACTTTTAACGAATCGAAAATTGATGTGGGGCCTAACTTACGGAGAATCTACATGTATAACCCAAATGAAACAACAAATGAATGAAGTATACAAAGCAGAATGTTTGAAACGTACCGAAAAATGATTTGGGATGTAACTTACGAAGAATATGCTACTAATATAAAAACAACAAATGAATTGAAGTATACAAAGGTGAAGGTTTTTATCGAATCGAAAAATTATTTAGGATGTAACTTACAGAGAATATACTACCCAATTAAAAACAAACAAGAAATTAAATATACGAGGCAAAATATTTTTATCGAATAGGAAATAGATGTGGGGCCTAACTTACGGAGAATCTACAGTCCACTTGATACGACAACATGAATGAAGTATACAACGCAGAATGTTTTAAACGTACCAAAATTGATCTGGGGCGAACTTACGGGAGAATCTAAAACCCAAATGAAACAACAAATGAATTGAAATATACAACGGAGTATATTTTTGTTGAATAAAAAAGGATTTAGGGCGTAAGATACAGAGAATTTACAACCCAAATAAAACAAAGAAATGAATAGAATATACGAGGCAAAATACTTTTATCAAATAGAAAATTGATTTGGGCGTAACATACGGTGAATTTACAACCCAAATAAAACAAACAAAAGAATAACAAAATCCGAGGCAAAATATTTTTATCGAATAGAAATTTGAATTTAGGGCGTAACTTACGGAGAACCTACAACCCAAATTAAATCAAACAAATTAAGAAGATATAAGAGGCGAAATACTTTTATCGAATCGAAATTTGATTAGGGCGTAAGATACAGAGAATTTACAACCCAAATAAAACAAAGAAATGAATAAAATATACGAGACAAAATACTTTTATCAAATCGAAAAATGATTTGGGTGTAACATACGGAGAATTTACAACCCAAATAAAATAAACAAAAGAATAAAATATACAAGGCAAAATATTTTTATCGAATAGAAAATTGATGTGGGGCCTAACTTCCGGAGATTCTACAGCCCAAATGAAACAACAAATGAATGAAGTATACAACACAGAATATTTTTATCGAATCGAAAATTGAAGAATCTACAACCCAAATTAAACGACAAATGAATGAAGAATGCAACGCAGAAAGTTTTTTTTATCGAATCGAAAATTGATTTGGGGAGTGACTTACGAAGAATCTACAACCTAAATGAAACAGCAAATGAATAAAGTATACAACGCAAAATGTTTTAAACATATCGAAAATTGATTTAGGGCGTAACTTAAGGTGAATCTACAACCCGAATAAAATAATATTCAAAGACGAAGAAGACAGCAGAGGGTAGAGAGAGATATAGAAGAAGAAAATGAAACGAATCTACGGAATACAGAGAGAACCTAAAGGGATAGAGGGTGGAGGATGAGGGATTGGGGATGAAAGAATGAGAAATAGAAGAGAGAACGGAATAAATTCAATGGAAAATAACAACTCGAAGAGAGATAGAGAGAGAGATAGAGAGAGAGAGAAAGAAAAAAGAAAGAAAGAAAGAAGAAATACAATTACTAGTAAGGGGGGGGGGGGTGATCACAGATAGACCGTGAATACAAAAAGACAAGGGAAAGAAAAAGCATAAGTGGGAGAGAGAGCATGGATAGAGAAGAGAGAACAAGAAAGAGACCCAGTAAAAGAAAGATACCAATTTGAAGAAAGGGAAAAGGAAAGGGAGTGATTTAAAACAAAGAATTAGAGAGAGAATGAGCCCAGACAGACTAGACAGGGGAGAGAGAGACCAAGAGATGGAGTGAGGGCCAAGAAAGATAATAAAAACAAGGAGAAAGAGAGAAGAAGAGAGATAGGAAGCTAAAAGAATGGAGAATACAGGCAGAAAGAGAAAAAGAGAGATAAGAAGCTAAAAGAATGGAGAATACAGACAGAAAGAGAAGGTGATAAATGTCGAGAGGGTAGTATGCACATTACTTGGTCCTAGATTGCTTACAATGCAGTATTTACCACTTTTCAACCCTGAGTCAATGAATAAAGACATAACTGACGATAAAATAATTGTTCTGATGGCAAACTGGTCTACATGAATGAAGTTCTTATCCATGACACTTATCTTGAACTCCAGGGGATTATGCTAATTAACGCTACACTGTGAAGATCACTCAAGCATTAAAGCTAGCTGGTCTTCCCTCGCTTCATGAATATAACTGTCAGATCCTGCATGGGGGCTATAATAGGATTAAAAGGGTTACATGAAGGGCTGTATGTAATCCCTTAAAGGGTGACTAAATTAGAGAGAAAAAAGGTTCTGTTTCCATGTATTTTTGCTTTCAAATCACGAATCTGGCAATTGATTGTCAAAATTATGTCTCGTTTTGGCGAAAAAGGGGGAAAAGTAGAGGTTTTGGGAGCGTTCCTTAAAACTCGTGAGCTGATTGGCTAATTGCCGTCACACCCCCAAGTGACGTATGAAGAGTAAGAGGCACAAGATCTGCAGGCTGCGGCAATGTAACATTGTACACACAATGCGGTATTTGACCCCTCTGTTCAACGGACAATTTATGAAAAAGGGAAATTAATCAATATAGTCTTAGGATTGAATAATCATTATTAATATATTTTCTACAAGATCAGTGAACACTTTTGCCCCAATATACAGCTCTTGTTTTGTTTTTTTCAACTTTTCTTTGAACAATGTTCTCGTCCATCTGAGCTTGCCGAACGATAGTTTTGCATTGGTCTTAAACGCGTACACAGCTGTTTTATGCGTCTGTGCAATGTACTACACATCTTTAGTACGGCAACTATGTTCCCCCTCGTACTAAGCGACTGGTGAACGCTTTTGTTTGGTTTGTTTTTAATCTCGCCTTTTTTTTTTCTTCGCTTTACATGTACTATACAGTACAAGTACTGACTTAGATTTTTGGCTGAATTCTTCGAGTAACTTAGAGAGATGGATAGTGATCGCGAGTCCGATTTGGAGGACTTTTTTGACCCAGATACGAACTTTGATTTATCAGATGATTTATCGATCCCGAAAGAGAAGAAGCTCAAGTGCAGTGGCCAGGGGAATTCGACCATATATGTTCGAACCCCTCGCAGAAGACGCGCCAGGGCATGGTGAAGGGGTCGCGTTGGAAGGGGCCGCGGGTGAAGCTGCTGCAGCTGCTGGAGAAGAAAAGTGATCACTGCAAATTGTACTCCACTCGCTTGGCCCTTGCCACTCTGCCCGCGTGAGCATACCTTTGCGACCCACAATTTCCGTAGATTTTCATCTTTAGGAAAATGATGTACGTAGGCTTACATCATCTTTAGGGGTCTTGCTACAGCCCGCAACTATACACCGATTTGGCATTATCGATGAAATTGTGTCCCAAAATCAAATTTATTGTGAGGAATTAAACACACGAAAATATGCAATGCAAATGGTCGATGCGGTGAATGTCATGCTCAGCACCGGGCTGGGCCTGCCGGGGCCTGCGGGCGCGCACGGTATATAGGTTGGTGGAATATTTTCCTTACTTCTCGTACGTCACAGATCACGTGATCATGATGTCCTTCGATGGGTTTTTTAAGGGGCGGGGCTTATGACTGTGTAAATCAGCAAAAATGTACTTTTCAAATGATTATAAAATACGACTGAATGCATAAAAAATTGTGTGACAGATATTTTTTTGGCTCCTGATGACTCCTTCCTACGAAAAATGGGCAATTAATTTTCTATTTTAGTCACCCTTTAAGAACAACCATGTAAATGTGATGTCCTTTCTTTCTAATATAAGGGGATGTTTTCGTCATGCCTTACAGTGCCGCACAGGTTACGAATAAGACTTTTAGAGACGAGTTTTAAGTTATTTTAGATTGTGCTCTCATGAATATAAATCACTGTTAATTCAATGTTTTCATTGGCTACGTTATCATTCTTTAGTATATATTTTTGTGGAGTAATAAAATTGATTCTAAAACTTACCACGAAGTTCTTGAAGGGATTTTTCGTTTGGAGCTCTAAAAAGAGAACATATATATACTTCTTTTTTAATGAACATCTTATTAAAACACCTAAATAAAACGGTTACATGTCGTTTTTTCCCAAGGTTCATAATTCCGAAGGTTCGTTTTTCAGAAGGTTCGTTACTCCGACGGTTCGTAATTCCGAAAATGAAATAGGGTCCATGTAATATCCCGCAGGTACATGCTGCCATCTACGGCAGGAGGGCACACAACTGGGCGTTGTGGCGTGCGCCTGTAATCCAGCTAACAGTGGAAGTTCGAGACTGAGTCACGTCTTTCGGATGGTGACGTTAAAGGTCGGTCCTTAGACGTAAATAATCATATCTGATTGATACACGTCTGCAAAAACCCAATTACACACACACATACACACACACACACACACACACTGTATGGAAGTGCACGAAACTGATTGTCGAGATGTCGAATAAAGAAAGTGTTTTCCTGAATATCCTGATTCAAGATATATCTTTGTCAATGTGTGAAAGATAGAGATATTACAATGGCGACGAGACGGGAGCCTGGTTCGAGCTCTAATGTTGGACAAAAAGGGGACTTTTGACTTTTTTCTATCGTCTTGATCATGTGCAAGGCGTCGCCTGAACGGTACGTACGTGTGATGTTGACAGAGTGTGTAGTCTACCGAGTTTTGTGCCCCATGTATTGACATTCATGTGATACAGTAATACAACCAATATGTCTATGTCTGTCTTACCACCGTTTGATCCTCACGGGGACAGCGCTCTTTGAGTCAGAGGTGGGAACAATACATAAAGAGATTTGAAGGAGCCATGGTTGATTTCAACATAACTGCACCGAAACGAAAACGAGCCCTTCTATTGCATTATGGAGATGTACAGCTCCAGAATGTGTTTGATACCCTACCTGATACAGGGACTGATGATAAAGATTATGAAGGGCTTGTGATGCTTTTAAGGCCTATTTCGTATCGAAGAAGAACATTATCTACGAGATAATCCTATTTCGTAGACTCACCCAAGAAGCTGAGGGAAAAAAAAGCGCAATTATGTACCAGACTACAGAAGAAAGCAGAAAAGTGTCAGTTCACGAATGTGGAACGTGAGTGGGTACTCAGATCATCACTGGCTGTCGGTCTAGCCAGTTGCGTAGACGCGCCCTTGAGAAACAGACATCTCTCGACACACTTATAGAACTAGCTCAGTCCATTGAGTTATCACAGGAACAGGCAGATGGAGTCGAAGCAGACAAGGCTTTACAAATCCATCGTGTTTCTTCAAAACAGAAAAGGCGTGCACGTCCCAACCAGAAGCCATCACAACCTAAGCCTAGTCCAAATAAGGTGAACCACAGTGAAAAAGCCCCTAGAAAGCAGCACTCATCACAATGCAGAAATTGTGGGTATGCCTATCCCCACACTGGAGACTGCCTTGTAAAGGGAAAACGCTGCAACACCTGTAATAAACTGCACCACTTCGCATCAGTTTGCCGCAGTGGCAAACCAGTCAAGTCAAGTCTGTCAGCGATGATAATGCCACATCACTCCCTGATGCAAAGACCTTGCAGAACCCTGTTGACATGATCCATGAGTATATGTTTGCAGTGTCAAACGCCAAGCCGCCAACACATGTAGGCATAATCATCGATGGCATACGCTGTTCTATGATTATCGACTCGGGATGTTCGCGAAACATCATCGATGAGCCTATCTACAAGAAAATGAAAGTTAGCCATAAGAAAACTTCGATCCGCCTCTCCCATACGGTTCGAAAACACCCTTGGGTGTCCTATGTGTGTTTACGGTAGCCTTGAATCACAGAGGAAAATCACTGCTGCTGAGATATATGTGGTTAAAGGTCATATGGATGTCTTCTTGGACGTAGAACTGCTGAAGATCTCCATTTGATCACAAACATCCAGCCAGTGCTGTCAATGCAGATCA
>CM046843.1:17717014-17853080 GCA_025618425.1 Heliocidaris tuberculata
TTCATGGCTAAGCTCAAAGGGATACTTTATAACTTCGCTCGAGGGATGGCCACATTGCCAGTTCCTCTTCCCCGGGATGCAAGGGAGCAATGGGTATGGCTGCACTTCCATCTTGTTGTGGTACATCCCAAAGACCCAACTGCATGTCTAAGACCCCTGTAACACCTAAAAAAAGTGGCTGAGGCCAGCCCCCTATTGTAGGCTGGTCGTAAATTGGCGCAGAAAGCAGGCCCTCAATATCCCCCCCCCCCCCCCCCCACTGCGGTATGAAAAGGTGTCCCCTGCCACAGTACAGGGGTTGGATTTACATATCAAGAAGGATATAAAATGAGAGAAGGAAAAACAAAGAAATATACAGGAGAAAAAAAACGATAGAGGAAGAAAAAAAAACGATAGAGGAAAAAAAAAAGAAATACAGAAGGAAAAAGAATTGAAAGAGAATGTTAAAGAAGTGTACAAAACAAATACATAAGAAAACATACAAAGAGAAGACAGTAGAAAAAATACAAAAATTGAAAGGATGAATAGAAAGAGGAAGTTTAATAAAGAAGTCACAATTCAAAAGAAAAGATAGATAGTAAACAAGAAAAGAAATACATAAGGAAAGATAGAAAACGAGAGATACATATAAAAGGAAACATGATGAAGTACACATAAATGTGTCATGCCTCATGGCGCTATGTGATTTGACGTCCGAGACTTTTCATCTTATAGAATCTGATCAAATCGAATCACATCTGAAGAGTATTCTGGAAAGTATGACAAGGCTGTATTCTGGTAACTCCGTGATATGTTTTCTCTGTAAGTGGACTGTAGTGAGAGTGATTTTATTTTCTGTTATACGCGTAAATTTCACACGTTTGCTATTGTTCGAACTGATACTTCAGTCCCATACGTCTTGAGCTCATATGTTGATTTTTTTTTTCCGACCCCCAATTGCAAGAATATGGTTTGTAAATGAATAATAAACATATTGAAATAAAGGTTTCATCTATTTTAGCAAATAAAATAGATTTTTTTTTGCATAAAATGTACCCTTGATTATTGCCCTTATTGAGCCAGATTTCCCAAACAGACCGATAAACATCGAAGCGGGGTTGACCTGCTATGACGTCACTGGGTAGAGTTGATCAATAATTCATCCAGGTCAATTCATCCGGTGCATATATCGCGCGCTATATTGAAATCGTGTGTAAAAACAACAACATCAACGAGAGTCGCTTTCTTTTGGGGGAATTTTTACGTTTTGTGGCAAAATGCCACGAAATTGCGTTGTGGGGGGGGGGGGGGGTTACAATACTTCGAAGAACCCCAACATCAGTTTCTTCACCTTTCCAAAGCTCAATAAGCAACGGAATTTGAGGGTGAAGTTTGTGAAAATTCGGCGAAAAGATTTCACAGCAGCAACACACAGCACTGAAGCATGCACGAATGACAAGTTAAAACCAACCTTTATTAGGTGTTTCACCAGATATTTCACTGCTGTGACCAATATTAGGAAGAAACACACCCATTGTCGATCTGACAAGGCATAATAGAGAAGCTTGCTTGGTATCTGTGCAATTAACACATGAATAGTACAGCCTGGAAGTCACACGGCATACCACAGATACCTGAAAAGCTCTTCTATTATGCCTTGTCAAACAGGTGAAGAGGGACAATGGGTGTGTTTACATAATCCTGACAGTATTTTTTGGCTACTTTTGAGAAAGCAATACATTTTTCACAATTTCATAATTTATTAATCAAAAGACCAATCAACACCAAATTGCACCGCAAAAAGACTATTATACTCAAAATTATGTTATGAAAGTTTGAATTGAAATGAATAAAACACTTTTGAGTTATCATAGTCAGAAGGTATGAAAATGGTTTTTCTTTACATACAGAGCATTTTGGGGGGCAAAACGTCCAAGGGCATTTTGGGGTTTTCATTTCAGGGGGTCTGACATACCCTTCCCGATGGACAAATTTGTCAGTTTTTATATTTTTGGAATGTACATGTATAGCTCTTCCTTCTGACAAAATTTGGTCCCTGGGCTTCAAGGGGAAAATTTTACCCCAATTTTTAGGGGCCGTCTGACACCCCATCCCGACGGAAATTTCTGTCAGTTTTTGTGTGTTTTGTAATGTCCAGTCTTACTGCTTCCTACTGACAAAGTTTGGTGCATGGGGGGATGGGGTGAAATCGACCCGACTTTGGGGTCTCTTTTGCGGGCTCTGGGGGCTAAACCCGGCGGCTACGTTCAGGCTAACAACCTTTTTGTCAATGACTTAGATGGTCTAGGCAACTTTAAGGGGTCAAATCTTATGGGTAAAATGGGGTGACTATTTCGGGACAGGCTCCCAGACTATGAGTCTTGGATGGATAATCAGGCTCTCAAAGCACAAAAAGAAAACGAGTCTTTTCACTACATGTATACGCACGGGAATTGCAAGCAATAGCAGATGTGATTTTTTAAAATTTTTTAAATCAATAAAAGGATCATTCACCCTGTTTGGCTGCCTGGTGAATACCCCCGCCCTTCCAATAGTTATACGTTTCTCGTAGCATTCCGAGTATGTTCCCATTTTATTTTAAAAAAACCAAAAAAAAACAAAAAAAAAAAAACAGATAAAACCAAAGGGTCCGCTCTCTATTCATAAGGACCGCTATTCGTAGAAAACCGCTATTCATTTAACACGCGTTATGAATAGCGGTCCTTATGAATAGTAATGAATAGTGGTCCTTATGAATGGAGGTCCTTATGAATAGCGGGTAATTTGTCTATGTTTGCTCGCAATTTAGAAGGACCGCTATTCATACAAAACCGCTATTCATTTACTTACGCGTTATGGATAGCGGTCCTTATGAATAAGTGGTCCTTATGACTAGCGAGGTTACCCCAAACCAAAGTGGGGGAAAAAAACAAAAAGAACATTTGGAGTCACACACTACCAAAAAATAATGGTGGGTAAAGGCTAAAACAATTGACACTTTTCAAAAATACAAAATGATATTCGACAGAAATCATAATCAAGATATGTCAAAACACACCATTTTATTGAAGTCTGAAACTCAGTTTAACAAATTCAGAATAAAAGAACATCTTACAAGAGGTAAAATCATGCAAATAATACATCCTCAAAGTCGCCGTCCGTTATTTTTAGTATGGCTTGATGACAGTCTCCCGTCATAATAAAGACTTAGTAAGTACAACTTGTAAGTAAAAGCCTATATTGGGAAAATGAGCAAATCATTATCGTATCATTAAAAAGATCTTTATCTACCAGTACCCCCCCCCCCCCCTCCATCCCTTTCTCTCTCTCTCTCTCTCTCTCTCTCTCTCTCTCTCTCCAATAGCAATTCAAACAAAATGAGAACCGTACAGTACACGTCATAATTACATGTATGTTAGGACGATAATAATTAAGACGGCAAAGTAAAAATGAAGAAAGCGGCCGCCCCCCCCCCCCCGAAAAAACAAACCAACATAGCTTGACATAAATAATGATAAACAAATTCCATCAAAGGACTTGAAAGATGTCAGGATTAGTTTGCAGTGGTTTACAAGAATTTGCACTCTCATGTTGTAATCGCCTTCATTCTTTATTTTCCAAAAAGTGCTGGTTGGTGGCTAGGGAATGGCCCCTGGCACGCTGGCACTTTCCAGGGGTAAGAAAATGTATCACAAATACACTGAATGAAATGGGTGAAAATTCGCCAAAAACGAGGGTAATTTTGTGTCCGATTAACTTTGGGCAATAGACCTGTTCACAAAGTTATTCAAATTTATGGTTTCGTTCCTGGAGACCTAGTAATGAGGTATCCATTAACCTGTTATTAATCAATGAACTACAATACTTGGAATCCAGTTTGCATACATCGATCTTGTTTCTATGTCTGACAAGCCTCTGACAAGCTTTCAGGTTGTCAAGAACAACCTTTGTTTTACAAGTATGCATAAAATTTGAATATATTTAGGAACAGGTCTATTCTATGCCAGTGATTTATATATTGCCCAATTATGTTCAAAATAAAGAAAAATCATTTCAAATTATGCAAATTCTAACCATTATGAAGAAAAAAAAAATGAGGAGGAAATGAGGAAAAGATTACGGAGCCCGCCAGGTGACATGAGGGGAAAAAAAATCTCAATGGATTATTGCGTTCCCTCGCAATATTATTTCGTTTAATAATAGGTTCAATAATGATTGAATCTTCCATCTTCCCTTGCCACGTGCTCTGCTATTATGTGTATAGTTTGTATTAAAATGGAGAAATGGACCAATGATATTGAGAGGGAACGCAATAATCCATGGAGAATTTTTTTCTCTCATGTCACCTGGCGGGCTCCGTAAAAGATCAATCTACGCATTCATCATTTAGTGTGAAGACCGTGTTACTTTTTTTTGTTTTTCAGTAATCTTTATTCAATTTCTATATATAACATAACATTCGTCTTGAATGTATACAACAAATTACACTCGATGAAATCATTGAAACAAGGCATACACAACAAAAATATCATTGAATGAAATGTAATCATGAAAAAGAAGAAGACGAAGAAGAAAAAAAATGCCCCCTCCTTACCTCACACAATGAATATCAAACTCTATAACATAATTCATGCTTACTCTAGACTCCTTATTCCACTTACTTCCATCCCCTCCCCCCCCCCCCCCCGTCCCCCTACTTAACCCATATCACAGCATACACACACCCCACCACCCACACGACACGCATACACACAAAAACACACGCATACGCATCCGCACACACACGCATACTTGTGCGCGCATCCTAACCGATGACATCTTTTACAACCTAGAATTTGACCGCATAACCGATGACCTGTGTGTGTAGAATTCAACCGCATAACCGATGACCCGTCTGAAATGTTACTATACAACCGACGACTTGTTAGTGTAACACTAACTGATGACCTACCCCTATATGCAAAAGCATGTAATTTGGGTCTATCTGCGCAGGTCTGCCAACCGATGACGTCATCGGTTCGCTGTGTGTCATCGGTCCGAATGTAAAGTTCATGCCTATGTCATCGCTTTAAATGGGCGCACACGTACATCCCCCACGCACACACACACACCCACCCACACACACACACACACGAGAAGAGACACGAGAAGCATATTGACGTGGAGAATTTTTTTCTCTCTCATGTCACCTGGCGGGTTCTGTAAAAGATCAATCTACGCATTCATCATGCTCATCATTTAGTGTGAAGAGCTTGTTACGCACGAGTGAACATCAACGTAAACACGCACACAAGCACACACACGAGACACGAGAAAGCATATTGACGTCTCGAGACATACAACACTCCTATTTCCGATATCTCGCCCATTTCTCGGGCCGAGATATCGAGACATCGGCTCCGATACGGAGACAGAGAGAAGACATTTCACGTCCGTGACACGAGACAAGACGCGAGAAGCATATTGACGTCTGTAGACGTGTCTCGAGACAATCATGCAACACTGCTTTTTAAACTATAGTTGCCAGATTTTGTGATCCCAACAAAACCTCTTTTGAAATGTAGATGTAAATATGCCTCTTTCGAAAGGTTGCAAAGCAGTGGCCATTGTGATGATTCTGATTATTGCAGCATGATTCAGAACGCCCACTTATTCTATACTTCTTCGTTGGGTTTTCCCAACATTGTGAGCGTGGTGCTCTTTCCTGCCATCCCGTGGTGGGAAAAACCCAGCGAACAAAAGAGATGCGGCCTTAATGGTACTATGTCACATTTTCAATTGGTCGTGAAAATAGGTGATTTTTTTACAAATCAATTTGAACTATTGAAGAATACAGGAAAAAGATATTCCTTCAAGACTAAAGTTTTAAATAAATGATTAAATTTAGAAAAAAAGGAAGAAATGGATGTTGATTTCCTATTCATACCCAGCGCGATACAAAATAAATCACCATTATGTCATATATCATAGAAACGGAATAACTTCAGAGGATTTTTAGAGAATTAAGATCGCAGGTGAGATCATGTATGCGCGCGCGTAAATCCATTCCAAGGAGGTGGGAAGGGGGACAAACCGGGACAAACACACAAGCAAACGTACACAACACATACAAGACACACACACACCCCAACACTTTGCATACACTTACATACACTTGTACACATATACACACAGGGGCTACGGAGCGTTTCTAAAAGTGGGCTGAGGGGGCGAATATCAAACATCCTGGTTCTAAATTATGCAATCGATCGCAAGCAAGCAAAAAGGAAAAAAAAATACAATCATTATTACTGTTTTTGAAAGTGTAATTCAAAAAAAAAAAATCTATGTAAATGATTTACTGGGTCATCTCACTGCAGACGTTTTTGTGGCCAGCTTGCCTCGAATATTCGGATATTTGCTTCCCACCCATTCCAATAAATTCTAAATTTTACGAGAGAACGAGTGAGGTAAAGACACTTTATTTTTTAAATGCTATTTCGTCATCAAAAGACACTACATGATTTAAGTAAGCAATTTTCCTCCCTTGTTCCTGGCGCCTATGCTCGACAGGGATCCTAAATGTTAAAAATGTTACGTTTATTAATAAACCGTACCGAAGGAGAATATTTATGGGTTTTAATGCTGATTTGTCATTTTGTTTTATTTGTTGGGGGATCGATTCTGTACCCCTATCCCCCCCCCCCCCCATTGAATGTAGGGGGAAAGGAACTCCCCCCTTCCCCCTCCCAACGCACCCCACTTCCGGCGCCTAAATAAAAGTCCCCCCTCCCCCCCCCCCCCCCGAGGTTTTCTATGCACATACATTACGTATGTGCCGCTGCTCGTAGATCCCAACAATATCTCTTTTGAAATGTACATGTAAATATTCCTCTTTTGAAAGACTGAAAGGCATTGGTCATGGTAATGATTGTGAATAATCGCAGCATGATTCAGAACGCTAAGTTCTTCTATATTTCTTGTTTGGTTTTTCCCAACATTGTGAGCGTTGTGCTTTTTCTTTCATTCCTAAAATCCCATGGTGGGAAAAACCCAGCGAACAATTCCACCAGGTCATGTGCAGTAAACTAATGACATAAGATGTATAAAAGTAAAAACAGCACCATCATTCGTTAAACTAGGCAATATGCATTATGCAATTTATAGTTCATCCATGAAAGAACTGGTTGACAAATAGGTTAATCAAATACTGAATGCACAACGTGTGCGCAAACTAGTAAACAAATTCAATGTATGTTTGGTTTTTCCCAACATTGTGAGCGTTGTGCTTTTTCTTTCATTCCTAAAATCCCATGGTGGGAAAAACCCAGCGAACAATTCCACCAGGTCATGTGCAGTAAACTAATGACATAAGATGTATAAAAGTAAAAACAGCACCATCATTCGTTAAACTAGGCAATATGCATTATGCAATTTATAGTTCATCCATGAAAGAACTGGTTGACAAATAGGTTAATCAAATACTGAATGCACAACGTGTGCGCAAACTAGTAAACAACATAAATGTATGTACAAAACAGCACCATCATTGGTTAAACTAACTTCTTCTATACTTCTTCGTTTGGTTTTTCCCAACATTGTGAGCGTTGTGCTTTTTCTTTCATTCCTAAAATCCCGTGGTGGGAAAAACCCAGCGAACAATTCCACCAGGTCATGTGCAGTAAACTAATGACGTAAGATGTATAAAAGTAAAAACAGCACCATCATTCGTTAAACTAGGCAATATGCATTATGCAATTTATAGTTCATCCATGAAAGAACTGGTTGACAAATAGGTTAATCAAATACTGAATGTACAACATGTGCGCAAACTAGTAAACAACATACATGCATGTACAAAAAAGCACCATCACATGATTTTTACATGTAAAAGGTTTATATGAAAAAAATATATAATATTCATCAGTACTTGCTAGTACTTGTCTTATGGCATAATACATACATATATACATACATTATGCAATTCATAATTCATCCATGAGAGAACTGGTTGACGAAAAATGTTAATCAAATATTAAATGAGCATCATGTGCACAAAATAGTAAACAACGTACATGTATGTAAAAAAAAACGGCACTAACATTGGTTAAATGAGATATTATCATGATTATGCAATCTATAATTCATCCATGAAAGAATTGGTTGACGAATATGTTAATCAAATATTGAAAGTACATTATGTGCACAAACAAGTAAATAACATTACATGCATGTACAAAACAACACCATCACATGATTTATACTTGTAAAAGATTTATATGGAAAAATATATAATTATATTTCACAGTACTTGCTAGTGCTTGTCTTATGCATACTACATACATGCATACACACATACATACATACATACATAATACATACATGTTGATATATATATATATATATATATATATATATATATATATATATATATCCCTGGGGGTGTGTGTATGTGTGTGTAATTGGGTTTTTACAGACGTGTATCAATCGGATATGATTATTTACCTCTGGGGACCGAACTTTAACGTCACCATCCAAAAGACGTGACTCAGTCTCTGACACATTCTGTAGTAGTCTAGATTCTGGACTATGTTTATGATTCCCCCCCCCCCCTTCTTCTTCTTCAAATTCGCCGAAGCAGCTGCTAAACGGCACTGTATGTGTCAAGTCGAGTGATGGCGCGATCCCGAGAACCTGTTGGCCCCGAGTTTTGCGTTGATGTTAACGCGTGCGGAAAAATATACGTCCCCGGCCGGCCCCCGGATTGAGAAATTGAGCTACCTTTGGCGACCACTCCAGCGACCACTCGGAGTCACCGAAGCGTGACGGGCCCGGGTCCGAAAAAACCCAAAAGAAATCACGCTAAGCATAGCGACCTATACCATGATAAAGCTGAATATCTCCTCCATTTTGTAATGATATGGGTGATAGCGCCAGCTATCACCAAGAAGTGTATTGAGATCTGAATATGATGCCAATGTATTCACACTCTGAATCGTAAGTTTGAGTCTACAAAGTTGTCTTATTTAGCCTCCATAGTTTAAGGCGTCATATTACATGGTGTCAGAAGTAAATCAAGGACATATAATTATGATTTGAAATGAACTGTATGCTGTGAAATGGTGTTAAATCGACAGAAATGGTGTGCGATTGACGGTGGAATGCTGATGTATTGCGTGCACTAAACGTTACGTGCATGGGTCCCCGCAGCTCGACGTCCAGAAATGACCGGCTACTGCAGCGTGAAATTGCTCAATTAACGCTGTATTGAAACTGAGTGACCTGCGGAACTGATTGAAAAATCCAGTAAAGTTCGTCATACCTGAATGAGATTGATTTTGGGTAACTTGTGAAAGATGGATCATATCAAGCCCCCTCGCTCTCTCGATCTGGATGCCAGTAACCTTCCTCATGAATGGAAAAGATGGAAGGAAGAATTTGAATTGTACTTGGATTTGGTCATGGATGATCAGAATGAAAGCAAGAAGATAAAGCTATTCAAGTACTTAGTAGGTGAAAAGGGTCGAGAGCTTAGCACGTTATTGTCAGCAGATAATTATAAAACCCTCAAAGAAGTACTTGCAGCTTTTGAAGACTATTGTAACCCTCCCAAAAATGAGACAGTGGACCGTTACAAATTCTTCACCAGAAGTCAAGAGCCTGGTGAAGTTTTTGATGGATTTCTAACAGAGCTAAAAGTGTTAGCTGCAAATTGCAATTTTGGTGACTTAAAGGATTCGCTCATCAGAGATCGCATCATTTGTGGAATCAACAACTCGATGCTAAGAGAACGGTTGTTGAGACAAACTGAGTTGGACTTAGATAAATGTGTGAAAGCTTGCCGGGCATCTGAGTTGTCCAAGGCCAACATGAGCATTCTTGATGGCAACCAGCTGTTCATGCAATGAAGCAGACACCGATTCCTGACATACCAATTCAGAAGAAGCCTACAGGTGACAGAGACGTGAAACATCCATGTAAGTTCTGTGGTAGACAACATGAGTGGAAGAAAGAACTTTGTCCTGCATATGGTCAAGAGTGTAGGAAGTGCCACAGGTCAAATCATTTTGCCAGAATGTGCAAGTCCCAACAACCCAAGCAAATGAAAAGCCAACAGAAATCAGTTCATGAAATGACAGGTGAACCAGCTGGGCATACTGAATTCTTTGTTGAGGTTGTCCATGCAGGAGATGATGATGGAGACTGGATGATTGATCTGAAAGTGAATGATAGAAAGCTGCGTTTTAAGTTGGATACTGGGGCGCAGTGCAATGTTATTCCACAAGTTGTACAAGAGAAGTTGAGAGCCCCTCTCACTAGGTCCCATGCTCGGCTAGTGATGTACTCAGGACACAGGATCACACCCAAAGGAAAAACAAACCTCCTTTGTGAGCACAAAGATGTGTATTACAACCTCGAATTCCAAGTGGTCGAACAGAAGGTACAACCAGTTCTGGGATTGAATGCATGCAGAGAGCTGAATTTAATCCAACGGATCCATTCTATCCAAGCTGATGTTCTGACCAGATATGAGGACGTTTTTCAAGGACTGGGTTGTATGCCAGGAGAGCAGAGCATCAAAGTCAAAAGTTATGCCCAACCAGTGGTTCACCCCCCGAGACGTGTCCCTGTGGCATTGCGTGAAAAGGTCAGGGAAGAACTAGATCGAATGGAAAGTCTAGGAGTTGTCGAAAAGGTCGAGCAACCAAGCAAATGGGTGAACTGCATGGTCACAGTCAGAAAGAAAAACAGTGACAAGGTGCGGATATGCATTGACCCGAGAGACCTAAATGATGCAATAGAAAGAGAACACTTCCCAATGCAGACAATTGAGGAAGTGGTGACAAGGATCTCAGGTGCCAAATTCTTTTCTACATTGGATGCAAATGCTGGATATTGGCAAATGAGACTAGATGATGCCAGCGCAGACTTGTGTACATTCAACAGTCCCTATGGCAGATACCGCTACAAGAGGATGCCATTTGGCATCAAGAGTGCGCCAGAGATATTTCAGAGAGTAATGATGCAGATGCTAGATGACCTTGAAGGCATAGAAGTGGTAATGGATGATATCCTAATCTGGGGAGAAACAGAACAGCAACATGACGTTCGATTGGAAGCAGTACTGAACAGGCTGAGACAGCACAATGTAAAACTGAACAGAGAGAAGTGTAAGCTGAAAGTCACTGAAGTCAGCTACATTGGACATGTCCTGACACGAGATGGCGTGAAACCTGATCCTAGAAAGGTAGAAGCAGTGACAAGAATGCAGAAACCAACCAACAAGAAAGAGTTGCAAAGATATCTTGGTATGATCACCTATTTGGCTAAATTCATACCAAATCTTTCAGATGTTACTGCACCACTCAGAAAGTTACTAGAGAAGGAGACAGATTGGCAGTGGTTACCTGAGCAGGATGGTGCATTTGAAACCCTCCAGAAGCTTGTGACAGAGGCACCAGTTCTTCAATACTACAGTGTGACTGAACCAGTGGTAGTAAGTGTAGATGCTTCTAAGAATGGTGTGGGAGCAGTGCTGTTGCAAAATGAACGGCCTGTCGCATACGCATCCAAAGCATTCACAGACAGTGAGAAGAATTATACTCAGATCGAAAAGGAGCTTGCTGCAGTGGTATTTGGCGTGGAACGGTTTCATCAATATGTGTTCATGAGAAACTTCGTAGTGGAAACTGACCACAAACCCCTTGAAACAATCATTAAGAAGCCATTGGCCGATACACCACCTCGACTTCAGAGAATGTTACTGAAGCTACAGAAGTACGACCTGACATTGCAGCATAGAAAAGGAACACTGATGCATCTTGCTGACGCACTAAGCAGAGATTTTAGTCCCTTTGCTGAAAATGATGACAACCAAGAAGATGTAGTCATTTGCATGGTAGACTGTCTGCCAATGACGCCAGAGCTGTTACGCACTCCGCTATCATCGATTTCTCTATCGACAGACACCTCCCTGTTGGGATGGAGCGGTCTTTGTGCGGGCAGGATGGCGTCGGGGGTCTGGTCTCATTTGAGTACCATCCCCCATATCAATGTCCTCGAAATGATGGCAGTCCTTCTGTCGCTTCATCATTTCAGGTGTCGTCTTGTTGGGCACTCAGTGCTCGTTCTTACGGACGATGTCACTGTAGTTGCTTACATCTTTTGTAAAGGCGGCACCCGGTCCTCCACGCTGAACGCCTTCGTGGCTCATCGGTGGAGATGGTGTCATTCATTGACCTTTGTTCCTGTTGCCTCTTATTTCCTGGCCAGGACAATTTAATTGCGGATTTCCTGTCTCGAGGCAGGTGTCTTCAATGCGAGGGTATGCCTTCCCTCCTTTTCAGTTAATTCCTCTTGTCATGAGGAAGTCAGAGAGGATCATGCTTGGGTATTACTCATAGCTCCTCACTGGCCCAGGGGATTTTGGTTTCCAGACCTTCTGAATCTCCTGGTCGACCAACCCTTTCCTCTTCCGTTGAGATCGGTCTTGGTGATGCAAGCCCTCTCGGGGATCCTCCACCGTTGTCCGGCGGCTCTTCATTTGTCCTTCTGGCCTTTATCGGGGAGGATTCGGGAAGCTCGGGAATCTCAGAGTGAGAAGCCGAGTTTGTTTTGCAGAGTTGTAGAGAATCCACGAGAGACCTCTACACTTCTCGGTTAGGGGCCTTTTTTTTTTTTTTTAGCCGGTGTGAAGACCTTGGTGCCTCACCCGTCAGGTCCCGGTTGGCCTCATAGCGGATTTTCTGATCTCCCCTTTTTGATAAGGGTAGACCGATTTCTGCTATTCGTGGTTATCGTTTAGCTATTGCCGCTATTTTTGCTGGTTTTGCTAATGGTTTCGGGAGTCTCCAACTCCCCTCTCCTGGCTGTGTTGACGCGGTCCTTCTTCTTGAAGCGTCCCTCAACGTCTAAGTTAACTCTGTCTTGGAGTCTACCCAAGGTTCTGGCTAAGCCACCCTTTGTTCCTTTGGGTAACGCGTCTCTACATCACTTTGTGAAGACACCTTTTCTGGTCGCTATTGCCTCTGGGCAAAGGAGAATTATTCTCCATGCCTTTTGCCTTACCCCCGGACACATCCGGTGGGAGAATGGAGGTGTTCGACTCCTTCCTAGTCCTCGTTTGTTGCGAAGAACCAATCGGCTTCTTCGGATCCGGTTGAGTTTTTTCTTCGCCCTTTTTACAGATCTTTCCTCGGTTCCCGAGGATAGAGTCTGGTGCCCCGTGAGGGCCTTGAAATGGTACGTGGATAGGACTAAGACTTGCCGTTAAGATAGATCAACTCTTCGTCATTACCCATGAGCCTTTCTCCCCTGCCTCTCGTGAGTCTATCTCGAGATGGTTTGTTGGAGCTTTTCATGCCTCTGGCCCTAAGGCTTTATTTTCGGGAGATAAGCCATGGGGCATTAGTTCTTCCTGGGCTCCTTTTCAGGGTGTGTCTCTTGTAGACATCCTGAAGGCTGTCTACTGGCGCTCCCCTATTTCTTTCATCTCCTTCTCTCTGAGAGATTTTTTGGCTGGTGAAGGATCTTCTCTACTGTGACGTTGAGAACGGCAACGTCTTCCCTGGGACCTCTTTAGCCTTCCTCTTGGGACATGCCACCCGATTTGAGTGGGTGTTAGTCTAGCATAATAGGTAGATACATTGATTTTTTGTAGTAAATCATTAAAATCAGAACTGATTTTATTATTTGCTAGATAAATCTATGTATCTAACTATGTCCCTCCCTCCTCCCCTCTCCTTGCCTAGCAACATGTCCGTGGTTGTGTCTGGGGCTGCTCGTTAAGAGGACGAGTGTGCGCGCGCGTCTTGCGACGTGCACGGAGGAAGGCGATGTCCTGGGGTGGGATATGCACAATTTGTGACTTTTTGTACTCGAATGGCTTGCGTAGTCGGAGACTAGCATAATAGGTAGATACATAGATTTATCTAGCAAATAATAAAATCAGTTCTGATTTTAATGATCCATAATGTTAATACTATGTACCTTGTATTAGCGACCCTCAACCACCGCCGTATATTCAGAATAAGTGTTTAAAATTCTTAAACTTGGCCCTTATCAAGTTTCATCACAACGAAAACGAATCCCTATATGCCCAAACCCAAATTTGAGACAAAGTATCAAGGAGCTTCAAGAGCTGGAGTTCCAACTGGCAACAAATTATCTTAAGCTGCTGCTCCTTTCTAAGGATGCGCAAAAGAATCTACACGTGCTGTATAGCTTTTGATGTCCGATGTTCCAAGCCGCCAACTTCATGGGAAAGCTTGAGCAGTGATTTTTGTCACAAATGAAATATCGAGAATATTTCGCATTTTATTTGAATAAACAAAGTGAAATTTTCACATTTGATAAAACTGAATACAAAAGCCTAATTGTGTCCAGAAATTTGGCTATATTGTATGATAGTAGTTTCAATTTGTGGAAAAAAAGTAAAAATTTACAATCCTAAAATCCCCAATTTGACACTCTTCCGATTACTCCCTGCAAACGAAAATAAAAATTGCAATTGTTCAAGGACAGTTAATTATGATGTTGTATGTCAGATTAATGCCCACACATGCCCAGTCGCGCAATTTTGATTCATATATCAGGGAATTTTGTACAATTTCTTTTCGCTTGCCTCCAGTAAAGGTAAGCACTGTGAACTGCTCATATCATCAGACTAGTGATAGCGAAAAGTAATTATCATTACAAAAGCATATTTTCCTTTGAAAATGGCCCCTTAAGTTTGCAGCCTGGCAGGAATCTTTTTTATCTTCTTATCTGCAAGGAAAATCCAGTTAAGCACATGCCTGACATATTTTTCCTTGGTGGCATCGAACATGGTTCAAAGGGAATGAGCTACATGTGACTCCAGCTCTTGAAGCTCCTTGAAAGTATTAAAACAGCACATTTCACACTTTCTTGTCTTGTCTAGCAATCCAAAGAGAGAGAGAGAAAAAAAAAGTCCTACAACCTCGCCTGAGATGTTCGCAGGGTAACCTAGCAAAGAAATACACTAGACCAATAGGTCAATAGCTTTAAACGTGAGTATAAGGTATACTAGAATTAACCCTCTCAATATGGCCCTATATAGATCCATCAATGCATGTATACAAGTACATTGTTATGGGCCTGTATGGTAGGTCCATTGAATAAGCCATTGAATAAGCCAGTTCACGATTAAGCCTTGCACATGTGCATGTAAAGTTATTTGTGCCCAGCTTGTGAAATTCACCTATTGAAACTCTTAAATACTATTCTAACACGTTCAATACGAGGCCTCATGCAGATTCTGTTCCTTGACATTAATGACCCGCAATTGATATGCATGCCTCTTTTTAGAAAGCATACATAATATCCCATTCATTTCATGCCGATGATGATCGCGGAATTATAATGTGAGGCTGGTTTACGTTTAACCGTGAACTAGTTTGTAATGAAGATAACTATTTAAAACAAGCAGGTACATACACAAATAAAATTTACCTATCAACAACGTTGTAAAGACCAAGACATCATAAACTTTGGGTATCCCTGGATAGGATTAAAAATTACAGTGTCGTTGGAAAACGGCACCATTTTCAACCAAGTATTCCCTTGTCATTGACGCAAAGAAGTAACTTTTAATGTATATTACCGGTGCATAGCATATAAATATTTTGACATCCAGAAAATAGCTCATGACTTCTGAATTATGTACTTTGAAAATCTAAGCTCGTACTGTGATTCAATGGAAGAGAGAGAGAAAAAATGCTATTATGTTCATAGTTAGCAATGCATCATTAGTTGCAGTAAACTGCTATCAAATTCTAAACCAAACAGGTGCATATTCAAATGAATGCCCTGATTTATAAAGTTGTTTAGACCAAAACATCATTATACTTGAGTATCCCTTAACAGGATTTTAAACAATGTCGATGGAAACGGCGCCATTTTTATCCAGTATTCATGTTTTATTGGCACAAAGAAGTAGCTTTTAATTCATATTAACGATCTAGTATTATCTGGACATCACATGAAATGGATCATGACTACTGAATGACATAACTTTGTCTAAGTTCCATTCTGAAATGGCGCCATTTGGTATCAAGTAATCACAAGGCTCAAAACAATGACCCACATGGGCTAAACTAGAACAGTGGCTTTGAATTAGTGTGCTAGTCATTAATCGTAAAATTTCAGACATTTTGTTGATGAACCTTGTATCTCAAGGATTAATACCAGCCTTATTCCTTGAAAATCAAAACTTAGACCCTGTCTAACAAGTCGCAAACTTTTTTTTTTTTTTTTAGTATTGTGATTCAAATGACAATAAAGGCGCCATCTTGACCTTTACAAAAACATACCGCATTATTATATAGTGTGGTGATGATCATGAAAGTGAGCTATATAATAAAGCATTCCTCACATTTGCACGTGAAGTGTGACAAGGTATTTTGCGCCAAAATTTCGGTGGCATTACCATAATGGTCCATTGCTATCAACCAGTTCACGATCAAGCCTTGCACACTTGTACACAATTATAAAGTTATGTGGGTCCAGCTTGTGGAATTTTCATTCTTTCAAAGTTCAAAGACTATTCTACCATGCTCTGTTTCAAAAATACATTTAAAAAAAAAATTAAAAAAAACCCGCACGAGTGAACATCAACACACACACACAAGCATACACATCCCCACAAACACACCCATACACATCCCCACACACACACGAGAAGAGACACGAGAAGCATATTGACATGGAGAATTTTTTTTCTTCTCTCATGTCACCTGGCGGGCTCTGTAAAAGATCAATCTACGCATTCATCATGTTCATCATTTAGTGTGAAGACCGTGTTACGCACGAGTGAACATCAACGTAACACACACACAAGTACACACACGAGACACGAGAAGCATATTGACGTCTCGAGACATACAACACTCCTACTAATACTATATACTAGCTCTCACTCGCACATCATCATTGTTCATTCATATTTCCGATATCTCGCCCATTTCTCGGGCCGAGATATCGAGACATCGGCTCCGATACGTATACGGAGACAGAGAGAAGACATTTCACGTCCGAGACACGAGACAAGACGCGAGAAGCATATTGACGTCTCTAGACGTGTCTCGAGACAATCATGCAACACTGCTTTTTAAACTATAGTTGCCAGATTTTGTGATCCCAACAAAACCTCTTTTGAAATGTAGATGTAAATATGCCTCTTTCGAAAGGTTGCAAAGCAGTGGCCATTGTGATGATTCTGATTATTGCAGCATGATTCAGAACGCCCACTTATTCTATACTTCTTCGTTGGGTTTTCCCAACATTGTGAGCGTGGTGCTCTTTCCTGCCATCCCGTGGTGGGAAAAACCCAGCGAACAAAAGAGATGCGGCCTTAATGGTACTATGTCACATTTTCAATTGGTCGTGAAAATAGGTGATTTTTTTATAAATCAATTTGAACTATTGAAGAATACAGGAAAAAGATATATTCCTTCAAGACTAAAGTTTTAAATAAATGATTAAATTTAGAAAAAAGGAAGAAATGGATGTTGATTTCCTATTCATACCCAGCGCAATACAAAATAAATCACCATTATGTCATATATCATAGAAACGGGAATAACTTCAGAGGATTTTTAGAGAATTAAGATCGCAGGTGAGATCATGTATGCGCGCGCGTAAATCCATTCCAAGGAGGTGGGAAGGGGGACAAACCGGGACAAACACACAAGCAAACGTACACAACACATACAAGACACACACACCCCAACACTTTGCATACACTTACATACACTTGTACACATATACACACAGGGGCTACGGAGCGTTTCTAAAAGTGGGCTCAGGGGGCGAATATCAAACATCCTGGTTCTAAATTATGCAATCGATCGCTCGCAAGCAAAAAGGAAAAAAAAAATACAGTCATTATTACTGTTTTTGAAAGTGTAATTCAAAAAAAAAAATCTATGTAAATGATTTACTGGGTCATCTCACTGCAGACGTTTTTGTGGCCAGCTTGCCTCGAATATTCGGATATTTGCTTCCCACCCATTCCAATAAATTCTAAATTTTACGAGAGAACGAGTGAGGTAAAGACACTTTATTTTTTAAATGCTATTTCGTCATCAAAAGACACTACATGATTTAAGTAAGCAATTTTCCTCCCTTGTTCCTGGCGCCTATGCTCGACAGGGATCCTAAATGTTAAAAATGTTACGTTTATTAATAAACCGTACCGAAGGAGAATATTTATGGGTTTTAATGCTGATTTGTCATTTTGTTTTATTTGTTGGGGGATCGATTCTGTACCCCTATCCCCCCCCCCCCATTGAATGTAGGGGGAAAGGAACTCCCCCCTTCCCCCTCCCAACGCACCCCACTTCCGGCGCCTAAATAAAAGTCCCCCCCCCCCCCCCCCCCCCCCCCCCCCCCCCCGAGGGGTTTCTATTCACATACATTACGTATGTGCCGCTGCTCGTAGATCCCAACAATATCTCTTTTGAAATGTACATGTAAATATTCCTCTTTTGAAAGACTGAAAGGCATTGGTCATGGTAATGATTGTGAATAATCGCAGCATGATTCAGAACGCTAAGTTCTTCTATATTTCTTGTTTGGTTTTTCCCAACATTGTGAGCGTTGTGCTTTTTCTTTCATTCCTAAAATCCCATGGTGGGAAAAACCCAGCGAACAATTCCACCAGGTCATGTGCAGTAAACTAATGACATAAGATGTATAAAAGTAAAAACAGCACCATCATTCGTTAAACTAGGCAATATGCATTATGCAATTTATAGTTCATCCATGAAAGAACTGGTTGACAAATAGGTTAATCAAATACTGAATGTACAACATGTGCGCAAACTAGTAAACAACATACATGCATGTACAAAAAAGCACCATCACATGATTTTTACATGTAAAAGGTTTATATGAAAAAAATATATAATATTCATCAGTACTTGCTAGTACTTGTCTTATGGCATAATACATACATATATACATACATTATGCAATTCATAATTCATCCATGAGAGAACTGATGACGAAAAATGTTAATCAAATATTAAATGAGCATCATGTGCACAAAATAGTAAACAACGTACATGTATGTAAAAAAAAACGGCACTAACATTGGTTAAATGAGATATTATCATGATTATGCAATCTATAATTCATCCATGAAAGAATTGGTTGACGAATATGTTAATCAAATATTGAAAGTACATTATGTGCACAAACAAGTAAATAACATTACATGCATGTACAAAACAACACCATCACATGATTTATACTTGTAAAAGATTTATATGGAAAAATATATAATTATATTTCACAGTACTTGCTAGTGCTTGTCTTATGCATACTACATACATGCATACACACATACATACATACATACATAATACATACATGTTGATATATATATATATATATATATATATATATATATATATATATCCCTGGAGGTGTGTGTATGTGTGTGTAATTGGGTTTTTACAGACGTGTATCAATCGGATATGATTATTTACCTCTGGGGACCGAACTTTAACGTCACCATCCAAAAGACGTGACTCAGTCTCTGACACATTCTGTAGTAGTCTAGATTCTGGACTATGTTTATGATTCCCCCCCCCCCCCCCTCTTCTTCTTCAAATTCGCCGAAGCAGCTGCTAAACGGCACTGTATGTGTCAAGTCGAGTGATGGCGCGATCCCGAGAACCTGTTGGCCCCGAGTTTTGCGTTGATGTTAACGCGTGCGGAAAAATATACGTCCCCGGCCGGCCCCCGGATTGAGAAATTGAGCTACCTTTGGCGACCACTCCAGCGACCACTCGGAGTCACCGAAGCGTGACGGGCCCGGGTCCGAAAAAACCCAAAAGAAATCACGCTAAGCATAGCGACCTATACCATGATAAAGCTGAATATCTCCTCCATTTTGTAATGATATGGGTGATAGCGCCAGCTATCACCAAGAAGTGTATTGAGATCTGAATATGATGCCAATGTATTCACACTCTGAATCGTAAGTTTGAGTCTACAAAGTTGTCTTATTTAGCCTCCATAGTTTAAGGCGTCATATTACATGGTGTCAGAAGTAAATCAAGGACATATAATTATGATTTGAAATGAACTGTATGCTGTGAAATGGTGTTAAATCGACAGAAATGGTGTGCGATTGACGGTGGAATGCTGATGTATTGCGTGCACTAAACGTTACGTGCATGGGTCCCCGCAGCTCGACGTCCAGAAATGACCGGCTACTGCAGCGTGAAATTGCTCAATTAACGCTGTATTGAAACTGAGTGACCATGTCAATAAGTTTCGCGCAATTTGTTGCATTTGCGCTTAGCCTGAATGTCATCAGAATGACACGTGCGCGCCACTGATCTCTGTAGAGATCAGTGGTGCGCGCGCACAGAATCATTCTAAAAACACAAAATATTTCATAAATAATTCATAAAAAGGCCAGAATTCTACAAAACCAGTAGAAGTCAAAATAAGAAAGGTCAAACCTAGAACTCCTACTCTTTTAAGAAACCTTTTAACTGGTTAATTCCCACCATTAACAGCACTGCTAACCAATTAACAAAATTACCTTGTCACTGCGAGTCGATTACTTTCCCCATAGAAACACGTGTAATTTGGGTGTTCTACGTTTTTGTGAGGCAACATAAAAAGGCCGTTTTCAAACAAAATTGGCCAGAATTCTACATATGAGATGATTACATTTTTATGCTCAGCAGCTTCTTTGTTTCTTCAATATTCATATTCCTTTTTAACTGAATTAAATTGTTAAAAACTGAAAAAGATATAAGTATTTCTAAAAGTTGAAATTTACGTTTTTCATGATTAATGTACAGGGTTCTATGGAGGGAATCGCAGAGGGAAAGTGATACGCGCGCGCGCATGATTGAGAATGCAACACACTTTTTGGTATGTGCGGAACTGATTGAAAAATCCAGTAAAGTTCGTCATACCTGAATGAGATTGATTTTGGGTAACTTGTGAAAGATGGATCATATCAAGCCCCCTCACTCTCTCGATCTGGATGCCAGTAACCTTCCTCATGAATGGAAAAGATGGAAGGAAGAATTTGAATTGTACTTGGATTTGGTCATGGATGATCAGAATGAAAGCAAGAAGATAAAGCTATTCAAGTACTTAGTAGGTGAAAAGGGTCGAGAGCTTAGCACGTTATTGTCAGCAGATAATTATAAAACCCTCAAAGAAGTACTTGCAGCTTTTGAAGACTATTGTAACCCTCCCAAAAATGAGACAGTGGACCGTTACAAATTCTTCACCAGAAGTCAAGAGCCTGGTGAAGTTTTTGATGGATTTCTAACAGAGCTAAAAGTGTTAGCTGCAAATTGCAATTTTGGTGACTTAAAGGATTCGCTCATCAGAGATCGCATCATTTGTGGAATCAACAACTCGATGCTAAGAGAACGGTTGTTGAGACAAACTGAGTTGGACTTAGATAAATGTGTGAAAGCTTGCGGGGCATCTGAGTTGTCCAAGGCCAACATGAGCATTCTTGATGGCAACCAGCTGTTCATGCAATGAAGCAAACACCGATTCCTGACATACCAATTCAGAAGAAGCCTACAGGTGACAGAGACGTGAAACATCCATGTAAGTTCTGTGGTAGACAACATGAGTGGAAGAAAGAACTTTGTCCTGCATATGGTCAAGAGTGTAGGAAGTGCCACAGGTCAAATCATTTTGCCAGAATGTGCAAGTCCCAACAACCCAAGCAAATGAAAAGCCAACAGAAATCAGTTCATGAAATGACAGGTGAACCAGCTGGGCATACTGAATTCTTTGTTGAGGTTGTCCATGCAGGAGATGATGATGGAGACTGGATGATTGATCTGAAAGTGAATGATAGAAAGCTGCGTTTTAAGTTGGATACTGGGGCGCAGTGCAATGTTATTCCACAAGTTGTACAAGAGAAGTTGAGGGCCCCTCTCACTAGGTCCCATGCTCGGCTAGTGATGTACTCAGGACACAGGATCACACCCAAAGGAAAAACAAACCTCCTTTGTGAGCACAAAGATGTGTATTACAACCTCGAATTCCAAGTGGTCGAACAGAAGGTACAACCAGTTCTGGGATTGAATGCATGCAGAGAGCTGAATTTAATCCAACGGATCCATTCTATCCAAGCTGATGTTCTGACCAGATATGAGGACGTTTTTCAAGGACTGGGTTGTATGCCAGGAGAGCAGAGCATCAAAGTCAAAAGTGATGCCCAACCAGCAGTGGTTCACCCCCCCCCCCCCCCCGAGACGTGTCCCTGTGGCATTGCGTGAAAGGTCAGGGAAGAACTAGATCGAATGGAAAGTCTAGGAGTTGTCGAAAAGGTCGAGCAACCAAGCAAATGGGTGAACTGCATGGTCACAGTCAGAAAGAAAAACAGTGACAAGGTGCGGATATGCATTGACCCGAGAGACCTAAATGATGCAATAGAGAGAGAACACTTCCCAATGCAGACAATTGAGGAAGTGGTGACAAGGATCTCAGGTGCCAAATTCTTTTCTACATTGGATGCAAATGCTGGATATTGGCAAATGAGACTAGATGATGCCAGCGCAGACTTGTGTACATTCAACAGTCCCTATGGCAGATACCGCTACAAGAGGATGCCATTTGGCATCAAGAGTGCGCCAGAGATATTTCAGAGAGTAATGATGCAGATGCTAGATGACCTTGAAGGCATAGAAGTGGTAATGGATGATATCCTAATCTGGGGAGAAACAGAACAGCAACATGACGTTCGATTGGAAGCAGTACTGAACAGGCTGAGACAGCACAATGTAAAACTGAACAGAGAGAAGTGTAAGCTGAAAGTCACTGAAGTCAGCTACATTGGACATGTCCTGACACGAGATGGCGTGAAACCTGATCCTAGAAAGGTAGAAGCAGTGACAAGAATGCAGAAACCAACCAACAAGAAAGAGTTGCAAAGATATCTTGGTATGATCACCTATTTGGCTAAATTCATACCAAATCTTTCAGATGTTACTGCACCACTCAGAAAGTTACTAGAGAAGGAGACAGATTGGCAGTGGTTACCTGAGCAGGATGGTGCATTTGAAACCCTCCAGAAGCTTGTGACAGAGGCACCAGTTCTTCAATACTACAGTGTGACTGAACCAGTGGTAGTAAGTGTAGATGCTTCTAAGAATGGTGTGGGAGCAGTGCTGTTGCAAAATGAACGGCCTGTCGCATACGCATCCAAAGCATTCACAGACAGTGAGAAGAATTATACTCAGATCGAAAAGGAGCTTGCTGCAGTGGTATTTGGCGTGGAACGGTTTCATCAATATGTGTTCATGAGAAACTTCGTAGTGGAAACTGACCACAAACCCCTTGAAACAATCATTAAGAAGCCATTGGCCGATACACCACCTCGACTTCAGAGAATGTTACTGAAGCTACAGAAGTACGACCTGACATTGCAGTATAGAAAAGGAACACTGATGCATGTTGCTGACGCACTAAGCAGAGATTTTAGTCCCTTTGCTGAAAATGATGACAACCAAGAAGATGTAGTCATTTGCATGGTAGACTGTCTGCCAATGACGCCAGAGCGAGTAGATGAGATGCAAAGAGAAACAAATGGTGATAGAGTACTGCAGAAACTCAAAGCAGTAGTTCAAGAAGGTTGGCCTGCAAATCGTTCTGATGTTGACCCTGAAGTTTGCATGTATTGGGATTACAGAGATGAAATCACCATTGAGGAAAACTTGCTCTTCAAGCAAAGTAAAGTTATCATTCCAGCCAAATTGAGAAAGTTGATGTTAACAACGCTACACCGGGGTCATCAAGACATAGAGAAAACAAAGAGACTTGCCAGAGATGTCATATTTTGGCCTGGTATCAATGCTGAGATCCACGACATGGTCAGCAGATGTGAGATTTGCAGTAGGCATCAAAACTGCATTTCAAAGGAGCCATTAATGAGTCATGGAGTACCAGAACGACCATGGCAGAAACTTGGGGCAGATTTGTTCTATGAGCAGAACAAGACATACTTAGTGCTTGTAGACTATTTGTCAAACTTTATTGAGATCAGCCAACTCACAAAGACGACAAGTACAGCTGTCATTACTTGTTGTAAGCAGCAGTTTTCCAGACATGGGATTCCAGAGACCCTTGTGACTGATAATGGGCCGCAGTTCTCTAGTGCAGAATTCCGTACATTCAGCAGGCAGTACGGGTTTGTCCATACAACATCATCCCCGCACTACCCACAATCAAATGGCAAAGCAGAGAGGGCAGTGCAAGTGGTAAAGAAGCTGTTGAAAAAGGCTAGAGAGGCAGGAGAGGATCCACATCTAGCATTGCTGCAGTACAGAAATACACCAGGTGATGGTTTGCCATCACCAGCACAGATTCTGATGGGGAGGAGGACGAGACCCACCATCCCGACCTCCAGTCAGCTGTTGAAACCTGCTACCAAGAAGGGTGTTGTCACCAGGCAGACGCAGTTGAAAGAGAACCAGAAGAAGTACTATGATCGTGGTGCTAAGCAGCTACCCTCATTGAACCCTGGTGATCCTGTAATGATGAAAGCAGAAAATGATAGGCCTACTCATTGGAAACCAGCTGTTGTGGTAGCTGTAGATGCCAACCCCAGGTCATTCGTCGTTGAAGGAGAGGGAGGAGTTCGCTACCGTCGAAATCGCCGACACCTTCGCTTAGCGACGAATCACCACGAGCTTGACTTCGATATGGACGAAGATGACCTCCTTGACACTTCAGCGACAGCCCAAGTGACAGAGCGTCGTTATCCTCGCAGAAATCAACGACCACCAAATCGCCTGAATTTGTAACGGGAGATGGAGATGTGTGTAAATATGATTCATGTTTTAGTTTGCGAAAGCAGTGTTGAATTCGCAGGAAAGTTTGTAGTTTCGTGTTTACTTCGCGACAGCAGTGTTATTTCACGTGAAAGTTTCTAGTTTGTGTTTATCAGAAAACCAGTATAAAATGGGAAACAAGCAAAAGTATCTATGATTTCAATGTCTTCAAGCGCAGTGAAATATTGAAGTATTGAAAGATCTGTAAGGAGATTTGAAAAGTGTAAAAAGGATCAATGTGAAAACATCGTAGTCTTCAGAACATAAATTATCAACGTGTGGAATTGGAATCCTCATATGAAAATATTGATAAAGCAAGTTATCGCAAATACCAAAGAAGCAGTTACCTCTCTATTTGGATCGTCATGACAACCTACTAACTCAACACTATATAGCAGCACTTGTAAAAAGGAAAGACATGTGAACACAGAACACAGATATATTAACAGAGACTCCTTGAAAGACTTAGTAAAGTTATTTGATTGTGTTACGATATTTATTTGTTTCAAATGGTTTCTAACTGAAGAAAGGGGGATGTAATGATATGGGTGATAGCGCCATCTATCACCAAGAAGTGTATTGAGATCTGAATATGATGCCAATGTATTCACACTCTGAATCGTAAGTTTGAGTCTACAAAGTTGTCTTATTTGGTTTAAGGCGTCATATTACACATTTCATGAGGAATCAGCTAAGAATATGAAATGTCTTGCGAACATTTATAACAATTTTTCTTCAGAACTTCATTATTGAGTTACGCGAAGCTCCATAATACACTGCACGGGCGCTTTAATGCGGAGTGCAATATAAGGATATGAGCTGTCAATTGAAGTTTAAATAGTAAGGTCCACACAACTGGCTAAGCATAGTGACCTATACCATGATAAAGCTGAATATCTCCTCTATTTCATGGTGTAATCAGCTAAGAATATGAAATGTTTTGCGCACATTTATAACACTTTTTCTTCAAAACTTCATTATTGAGTTAGGCGAAGTTTCACAATATACCTACGGGCGCTATATTGTTCATGCTAAGTGTACTATTTTGAGAATATGTGCCGTTTTGAAGTTTAAACAGAAAGATCCAAACAACTTGCTAAGCATAGTGACCTATACCATGATAAAGCTGAATATCTCCTCTATTTCATGCTGTAATCAGCTAAGAATACGAAATGTCTTGCGAACTTTCATAACACTTTTTCTTCAGAACTTCATTATTGAGTTACGCGAAGCTCCACAATACCATACGGGCGCTATATTGTTCATGCGAAGTGTAATATTTTGAGAATATGTGCCGTCTTGAAGTTAAAACAGTAAGATCCACACAACTTGCTAAGCAAAGCGACCTATATCATAATAAAGCTGAATATCTCCTCTATTTCATGATGTAATCAGCTAAGAATATGAAATGTCTTGCGAACATTTATAACACTTTTTCTTCAGAACTTCACAATACCCTACGGGCGCTATATTGTTCATGCGAAGTGTAATATTTTGAGAATATGTGCCGTCTGGAAGTTTAAACAGTAAGATGCACACTACTTGCTAAGCATAGTGACCTATACCAGGATAAAGCTGAATATCTTTTCTATTTCATGCTGTAATCAGCTAAGAATATGAAATGTCTTGCGAACTTTCATAACACTTTTTCTTCAGAACTTCATTATTGAGTTATATACGCGAAGCTCCACAGTATACCATACGGACGCTATATTGTTCATCCGATGCTTGAGAATATGTGCCGTATTGAAGTTTAAACATTAAGATCCACACAACTTGCTAAGCTTAGTGACCTATACCATGATAAAGCTGAATATCTCTTCTATTTCATGATGTAACCAGCTAAGAATATGAAATGTCTTGCAAACATTAATAACACTTTTTCTTCAGAACTTCATTATGGAGTTACGCGAAGCTTCACAATACCCTATACGGGCGCTATATTGTTCTAGCGAAGTGTACTATTTTGAGAATATGTGCTGTCTTGAAGTTAAAACAGTAAGATCCACACAACTTGCTAAGCAAAGCGACCTATATCATGATAAAGCTGAATATCTCCTCTATTTCATGATGTAATCAGCTAAGAATATGAAATGTCTTGCGAACATTTATAACACTTTTTCTTCAGAACTTCACAATACCCTACGGGCGCTTATTGTTCATGCGAAGTGTAATATTTTGAGAATATGTGCCGTCTGGAAGTTAAAACAGTAAGATCCACACAACTTGCTAAGCATAGTGACATATACCAGGATAAAGCTGAATATTTTTTCTATTTCATGATGTAATCAGCTAAGAATATGAAATGTCTTGTGAACTTTCATAACACTTTTTCTTCAGAACTTCATTATTGAGTTATACGCGAAGCTCCACAGTATACCATACGGGCGAAATATTGTTCATGCGAAGTGTAATATTTTGAGAATATGTGCCGTCTTGAAGTTAAAACAGTAAGATCCACACAACTTGCTAAGCAAGCCGACCTATATCATAATAAAGCTGAATATCTCCTCTATTTCATGGTGTAATCAGCTAAGAATATGAAATGTTTTGCGCACATTTATAACACTTTTTCTTCAAAACTTCATTATTGAGTTAGGCAAAGTTTCACAATATACCTACGGGCGCTATATTGTTTATGCGAAGTGTACTATTTTGAGAATATGTGCCGTTTTGAAGTTTAAACAGAAAGATCCAAACAACTTGCTAAGCATAGTGACCTATACCATGATAAAGCTGAATATCTCCTCTATTTCATGCTGTAATCAGCTAAGAATACGAAATGTCTTGCGAACTTTCATAACACTTTTTCTTCAGAACTTCATTATTGAGTTACGCGAAGCTCCACAATACCATACGGGCGCGATATTGTTCATGCGAAGTGTAATATTTTGAGAATATGTGCCGTCTTGAAGTTAAAACAGTAAGATCCACACAACTTGCTAAGCAAAGCGACCTATATCATAATAAAGCTGAATATCTCCTCTATTTCATGATGTAATCAGCTAAGAATATGAAATGTCTTGCGAACATTTATAACACTTTTTCTTCAGAACTTCACAATACCCTACGGGCGCTATATTGTTCATGCGAAGTGTAATATTTTGAGAATATGTGCCGTCTGGAAGTTTAAACAGTAAGATGCACACTACTTGCTAAGCATAGTGACCTATACCAGGATAAAGCTGAATATCTTTTCTATTTCATGCTGTAATCAGCTAAGAATATGAAATGTCTTGCGAACTTTCATAACACTTTTTCTTCAGAACTTCATTATTGAGTTATATACGCGAAGCTCCACAGTATACCATACGGACGCTATATTGTTCATCCGATGCTTGAGAATATGTGCCGTATTGAAGTTTAAACATTAAGATCCACACAACTTGCTAAGCTTAGTGACCTATACCATGATAAAGCTGAATATCTCTTCTATTTCATGATGTAACCAGCTAAGAATATGAAATGTCTTGCAAACATTAATAACACTTTTTCTTCAGAACTTCATTATTGAGTTACGCGAAGCTCCACAATACCATACGGGCGCGATATTGTTCATGCGAAGTGTAATATTTTGAGAATATGTGCCGTCTGGAAGTTAAAACAGTAAGATCCACACAACTTGCTAAGCAAAGCGACCTATATCATAATAAAGCTGAATATCTCCTCTATTTCATGATGTAATCAGCTAAGAATATGAAATGTCTTGCGAACATTTATAACACTTTTTCTTCAGAACTTCACAATACCCTACGGGCGCTATATTGTTCATGCGAAGTGTAATATTTTGAGAATATGTGCCGTCTGGAAGTTTAAACAGTAAGATGCACACTACTTGCTAAGCATAGTGACCTATACCAGGATAAAGCTGAATATCTTTTCTATTTCATGCTGTAATCAGCTAAGAATATGAAATGTCTTGCGAACTTTCATAACACTTTTTCTTCAGAACTTCATTATTGAGTTATATACGCGAAGCTCCACAGTATACCATACGGACGCTATATTGTTCCTCCGATGCTTGAGAATATGTGCCGTATTGAAGTTTAAACATTAAGATCCACACAACTTGCTAAGCTTAGTGACCTATACCATGATAAAGCTGAATATCTCTTCTATTTCATGATGTAACCAGCTAAGAATATGAAATGTCTTGCAAACATTAATAACACTTTTTCTTCAGAACTTCATTATTGAGTTACGCGAAGCTCCACAATACCATACGGGCGCGATATTGTTCATGCGAAGTGTAATATTTTGAGAATATGTGCCGTCTGGAAGTTTAAACAGTAAGATGCACACTACTTGCTAAGCATAGTGACCTATATCATAATAAAGCTGAATATCTCCTCTATTTCATGATGTAATCAGCTAAGAATATGAAATGTCTTGCGAACATTTATAACACTTTTTCTTCAGAACTTCACAATACCCTACGGGCGCTATATTGTTCATGCGAAGTGTAATATTTTGAGAATATGTGCCGTCTGGAAGTTTAAACAGTAAGATGCACACTACTTGCTAAGCATAGTGACCTATACCAGGATAAAGCTGAATATCTTTTCTATTTCATGCTGTAATCAGCTAAGAATATGAAATGTCTTGCGAACTTTCATAACACTTTTTCTTCAGAACTTCATTATTGAGTTATATACGCGAAGCTCCACAGTATACCATACGGACGCTATATTGTTCATCCGATGCTTGAGAATATGTGCCGTATTGAAGTTTAAACATTAAGATCCACACAACTTGCTAAGCTTAGTGACCTATACCATGATAAAGCTGAATATCTCTTCTATTTCATGATGTAACCAGCTAAGAATATGAAATGTCTTGCAAACATTAATAACACTTTTTCTTCAGAACTTCATTATTGAGTTACGCGAAGCTCCACAATACCATACGGGCGCGATATTGTTCATGCGAAGTGTAATATTTTGAGAATATGTGCCGTCTGGAAGTTTAAACAGTAAGATGCACACTACTTGCTAAGCATAGTGACCTATACCATGATAAAGCTGAATATCTTTTCTTTTTCATGCTGTAATCAGCTAAGAATAAGAAATGTCTTGCGCACTTTCATAACACTTTTTCTTCAGAACTTCATTATGGAGTTACGCGAAGCTTCACAATACCCTATACGGGCGCTATATTGTTCTAGCGAAGTGTAATATTTTGAGAATATGTGCCGTTTTGAAGTTTAAACAGAAAGATCCAAACAACTTGCTAAGCATAGTGACCTATACCATGATAAAGCTGAATATCTCCTCTATTTCATGCTGTAATCAGCTAAGAATACGAAATGTCTTGCGAACTTTCATAACACTTTTTCTTCAGAACTTCATTATGGAGTTACGCGAAGCTTCACAATACCCTATACGGGCGCTATATTGTTCTAGCGAAGTGTAATATTTTGAGAATATGTGCCGTTTTGAAGTTTAAACAGAAAGATCCAAACAACTTGCTAAGCATAGTGACCTATACCATGATAAAGCTGAATATCTCCTCTATTTCATGCTGTAATCAGCTAAGAATACGAAATGTCTTGCGAACTTTCATAACACTTTTTCTTCAGAACTTCATTATGGAGTTACGCGAAGCTTCACAATACCCTATACGGGCGCTATATTGTTCTAGCGAAGTGTACTATTTTGAGAATATGTGCTGTCTTGAAGTTAAAACCGTAAGATCCAAACAACTTGCTAAGCATAGTGACCTATACCATGATAAAGCTGAATATCTCCTCTATTTCATGCTGTAATCAGCTAAGAATACGAAATGTCTTGCGAACTTTCATAACACTTTTTCTTCAGAACTTCATTATGGAGTTACGCGAAGCTTCACAATACCCTATACTGGCGCTATATTGTTCTAGCGAAGTGTACTATTTTGAGAATATGTGCTGTCTTGAAGTTAAAACAGTAAGATCCACACAACTTGCTAAGCAAAGCGACCTATATCATGATAAAGCTGGATATCTCCTCTATTTCATGATGTAATCAGCTAAGAATATGAAATGTCTTGCGAACATTTATAACACTTTTTCTTCAGAACTTCACAATACCCTACGGGCGCTTACTGTTCATGCGAAGTGTAATATTTTGAGAATATGTGCCGTTTTGAAGTTTAAACAGAAAGATCCAAACAACTTGCTAAGCATAGTGACCTATACCATGATAAAGCTGAATATCTCCTCTATTTCATGCTGTAATCAGCTAAAAATACGAAATGTCTTGCGAACTTTCATAACGCTTTTTCTTCAGAACTTCATTATGGAGTTACGCGAAGCTTCACAATACCCTATACGGGCGCTATATTGTTCTAGCGAAGTGTAATATTTTGAGAATATGTGCCGTCTGGAAGTTTAAACAGTAAGATGCACACTACTTGCTAAGCATAGTGACCTATACCAGGATAAAGCTGAATATCTTTTCTCTTTCATGCTGTAATCAGCTAAGAATAAGAAATGTCTTGCGCACTTTCATAACACTTTTTCTTCAGAACTTCATTATGGAGTTACGCGAAGCTTCACAATACCCTATACGGGCGCTATATTGTTCTAGCGAAGTGTACTATTTTGAGAATATGTGCTGTCTTGAAGTTAAAACAGTAAGATCCACACAACTTGCTAAGCAAAGCGACCTATATCATAATAAAGCTGAATATCTCCTCTATTTCATGATGTAATCAGCTAAGAATATGAAATGTCTTGCGAACATTTATAACACTTTTTCTTCAGAACTTCACAATACCCTACGGGCGCTATATTGTTCATGCGAAGTGTAATATTTTGAGAATATGTGCCGTCTGGAAGTTTAAACAGTAAGATGCACACTACTTGCTAAGCATAGTGACCTATACCAGGATAAAGCTGAATATCTTTTCTATTTCATGCTGTAATCAGCTAAGAATAAGAAATGTCTTGCGCACTTTCATAACACTTTTTCTTCAGAACTTCATTATGGAGTTACGCGAAGCTTCACAATACCCTATACGGGCGCTATATTGTTCTAGCGAAGTGTAATATTTTGAGAATATGTGCCGTTTTGAAGTTTAAACAGAAAGATCCAAACAACTTGCTAAGCATAGTGACCTATACCATGATAAAGCTGAATATCTCCTCTATTTCATGCTGTAATCAGCTAAGAATACGAAATGTCTTGCGAACTTTCATAACACTTTTTCTTCAGAACTTCATTATGGAGTTACGCGAAGCTTCACAATACCCTATACTGGCGCTATATTGTTCTAGCGAAGTGTACTATTTTGAGAATATGTGCTGTCTTGAAGTTAAAACAGTAAGATCCACACAACTTGCTAAGCAAAGCGACCTATATCATGATAAAGCTGGATATCTCCTCTATTTCATGATGTAATCAGCTAAGAATATGAAATGTCTTGCGAACATTTATAACACTTTTTCTTCAGAACTTCACAATACCCTACGGGCGCTTATTGTTCATGCGAAGTGTAATATTTTGAGAATATGTGCCGTTTTGAAGTTTAAACAGAAAGATCCAAACAACTTGCTAAGCATAGTGACCTATACCATGATAAAGCTGAATATCTCCTCTATTTCATGCTGTAATCAGCTAAGAATACGAAATGTCTTGCGAACTTTCATAACACTTTTTCTTCAGAACTTCATTATGGAGTTACGCGAAGCTTCACAATACCCTATACGGGCGCTATATTGTTCTAGCGAAGTGTAATATTTTGAGAATATGTGCCGTCTGGAAGTTTAAACAGTAAGATGCACACTACTTGCTAAGCATAGTGACCTATACCAGGATAAAGCTGAATATCTTTTCTATTTCATGCTGTAATCAGCTAAGAATAAGAAATGTCTTGCGCACTTTCATAACACTTTTTCTTCAGAACTTCATTATGGAGTTACGCGAAGCTTCACAATACCCTATACGGGCGCTATATTGTTCTAGCGAAGTGTAATATTTTGAGAATATGTGCCGTTTTGAAGTTTAAACAGAAAGATCCAAACAACTTGCTAAGCATAGTGACCTATACCATGATAAAGCTGAATATCTCCTCTATTTCATGCTGTAATCAGCTAAGAATACGAAATGTCTTGCGAACTTTCATAACACTTTTTCTTCAGAACTTCATTATTGAGTTACGCGAAGCTCCACAATACCATACGGGCGCGATATTGTTCATGCAAAGTGTAATATTTTGAGAATATGTGCCGTCTTGAAGTTAAAACAGTAAGATCCACACAACTTGCTAAGCAAAGCGACCTATATCATAATAAAGCTGAATATCTCCTCTATTTCATGATGTAATCAGCTAAGAATATGAAATGTCTTGCGAACATTTATAACACTTTTTCTTCAGAACTTCACAATACCCTACGGGCGCTATATTGTTCATGCGAAGTGTAATATTTTGAGAATATGTGCCGTCTGGAAGTTTAAACAGTAAGATGCACACTACTTGCTAAGCATAGTGACCTATACCAGGATAAAGCTGAATATCTTTTCTATTTCATGCTGTAATCAGCTAAGAATATGAAATGTCTTGCGAACTTTCATAACACTTTTTCTTCAGAACTTCATTATTGAGTTATATACGCGAAGCTCCACAGTATACCATACGGACGCTATATTGTTCATCCGATGCTTGAGAATATGTGCCGTATTGAAGTTTAAACATTAAGATCCACACAACTTGCTAAGCTTAGTGACCTATACCATGATAAAGCTGAATATCTCTTCTATTTCATGATGTAACCAGCTAAGAATATGAAATGTCTTGCAAACATTAATAACACTTTTTCTTCAGAACTTCATTATGGAGTTACGCGAAGCTTCACAATACCCTATACGGGCGCTATATTGTTCTAGCGAAGTGTAATATTTTGAGAATATGTGCTGTCTTGAAGTTAAAACAGTAAGATCCACACAACTTGCTAAGCAAAGCGACCTATATCATGATAAAGCTGAATATCTCCTCTATTTCATGATGTGCTCAGCTAAGAATATGAAATGTCTTGCGAACATTTATAACACTTTTTCTTCAGAACTTCACAATACCCTACGGTCGCTATATTGTTCATGCGGAGTGTAATATTTTGAGAATATGTGCCGTCCGGAAGTTTAAACAGTAAGATGCACACTACTTGCTAAGCATAGTGACCTATACCAGGATAAAGCTGAATATTTTTTCTATTTCATGCTGTAATCAGCTAAGACTATGAAATGTCTTGCGAACTTTCATAACACTTTTTCTTCAGAACTTCATTATTGAGTTATATACGCGAAGCTCCTCAGTATACCATACGGACGCTATATTGTTCATCCGATGCTTGAGAATATGTGCCGTATTGAAGTTTAAACATTAAGATCCACACAACTTGCTAAGCTTAGTGACCTATACCATGATAAAGCTGAATATCTCTTCTATTTCATGATGTAACCAGCTAAGAATATGAAATGTCTTGCAAACATTAATAACACTTTTTCTTCAGAACTTCATTATTGAGTTACGCGAAGCTCCACAATACCATACGGGCGCGATATTGTTTTTTGCGAAGTGTAATATTTTGAGAATATGTGCCGTCTGGAAGTTTAAACAGTAAGATGCACACTACTTGCTAAGCATAGTGACCTATACCAGGATAAAGCTGAATATCTCCTCTATTTCATGCTGTAATCAGCTAAGAATACGAAATGTCTTGCGAACTTTCATAACACTTTTTCTTCAGAACTTCATTATTGAGTTACGCGAAGCTCCACAATACCATACGGGCGCGATATTGTTCATGCGAAGTGTAATATTTTGAGAATATGTGCCGTCTTGAAGTTAAAACAGTAAGATCCACACAACTTGCTAAGCAAAGCGACCTATATCATAATAAAGCTGAATATCTCCTCTATTTCATGATGTAATCAGCTAAGAATATGAAATGTCTTGCGAACATTTATAACACTTTTTCTTCAGAACTTCACAATACCCTACGGGCGCTATATTGTTCATGCGAAGTGTAATATTTTGAGAATATGTGCCGTCTGGAAGTTTAAACAGTAAGATGCACACTACTTGCTAAGCATAGTGACCTATACCAGGATAAAGCTGAATATCTTTTCTATTTCATGCTGTAATCAGCTAAGAATATGAAATGTCTTGCGAACTTTCATAACACTTTTTCTTCAGAACTTCATTATTGAGTTATATACGCGAAGCTCCACAGTATACCATACGGACGCTATATTGTTCATCCGATGCTTGAGAATATGTGCCGTATTGAAGTTTAAACATTAAGATCCACACAACTTGCTAAGCTTAGTGACCTATACCATGATAAAGCTGAATATCTCTTCTATTTCATGATGTAACCAGCTAAGAATATGAAATGTCTTGCAAACATTAATAACACTTTTTCTTCAGAACTTCATTATTGAGTTACGCGAAGCTCCACAATACCATACGGGCGCGATATTGTTCATGCGAAGTGTAATATTTTGAGAATATGTGCCGTCTGGAAGTTTAAACAGTAAGATGCACACTACTTGCTAAGCATAGTGACCTATACCAGGATAAAGCTGAATATCTTTTCTATTTCATGCTGTAATCAGCTAAGAATATGAAATGTCTTGCGAACATTTATAAAACTTTTTCTTCAGAACTTCACAATACCCTACGGGCGCTATATTGTTCATGCGAAGTGTAATATTTTGAGAATATGTGCCGTCTGGAAGTTTAAACAGTAAGATGCACACTACTTGCTAAGCATAGTGACCTATACCAGGATAAAGCTGAATATCTTTTCTATTTCATGATGTAATCAGCTAAGAATAAGAAATGTCTTGCGCACTTTCATAACACTTTTTCTTCAGAACTTCATTATGGAGTTACGCGAAGCTTCACAATACCCTATACGGGCGCTATATTGTTCTAGCGAAGTGTAATATTTTGAGAATATGTGCCGTTTTGAAGTTTAAACAGAAAGATCCAAACAACTTGCTAAGCATAGTGACCTATACCATGATAAAGCTGAATATCTCCTCTATTTCATGCTGTAATCAGCTAAGAATACGAAATGTCTTGCGAACTTTCATAACACTTTTTCTTCAGAACTTCACAATACCCTACGGGCGCTATATTGTTCATGCGAAGTGTAATATTTTGAGAATATGTGCCGTCTGGAAGTTTAAACAGTAAGATGCACACTACTTGCTAAGCATAGTGACCTATACCAGGATAAAGCTGAATATCTTTTCTATTTCATGCTGTAATCAGCTAAGAATATGAAATGTCTTGCGAACTTTCATAACACTTTTTCTTCAGAACTTCATTATTGAGTTATATACGCGAAGCTCCACAGTATACCATACGGACGCTATATTGTTCATCCGATGCTTGAGAATATGTGCCGTATTGAAGTTTAAACATTAAGATCCACACAACTTGCTAAGCTTAGTGACCTATACCATGATAAAGCTGAATATCTCTTCTATTTCATGATGTAACCAGCTAAGAATATGAAATGTCTTGCAAACATTAATAACACTTTTTCTTCAGAACTTCATTATTGAGTTACGCGAAGCTCCACAATACCATACGGGCGCGATATTGTTCATGCGAAGTGTAATATTTTGAGAATATGTGCCGTTTTGAAGTTTAAACAGAAAGATCCAAACAACTTGCTAAGCATAGTGACCTATACCATGATAAAGCTGAATATCTCCTCTATTTCATGCTGTAATCAGCTAAGAATACGAAATGTCTTGCGAACTTTCATAACACTTTTTCTTCAGAACTTCATTATTGAGTTACGCGAAGCTCCACAATACCATACGGGCGCGATATTGTTCATGCGAAGTGTAATATTTTGAGAATATGTGCCGTCTTGAAGTTAAAACAGTAAGATCCACACAACTTGCTAAGCAAAGCGACCTATATCATAATAAAGCTGAATATCTCCTCTATTTCATGATGTAATCAGCTAAGAATATGAAATGTCTTGCGAACATTTATAAAACTTTTTCTTCAGAACTTCACAATACCCTACGGGCGCTATATTGTTCATGCGAAGTGTAATATTTTGAGAATATGTGCCGTCTGGAAGTTTAAACAGTAAGATGCACACTACTTGCTAAGCATAGTGACCTATACCAGGATAAAGCTGAATATCTTTTCTATTTCATGCTGTAATCAGCTAAGAATAAGAAATGTCTTGCGCACTTTCATAACAATTTTTCTTCAGAACTTCATTATGGAGTTACGCGAAGCTTCACAATACCCTATACGGGCGCTATATTGTTCTAGCGAAGTGTAATATTTTGAGAATATGTGCTGTCTTGAAGTTAAAACAGTAAGATCCACACAACTTGCTAAGCAAAGCGACCTATATCATGATAAAGCTGAATATCTCCTCTATTTCATGATGTAATCAGCTAAGAATATGAAATGTCTTGCGAACATTTATAACACTTTTTCTTCAGAACTTCACAATACCCTACGGGCGCTTATTGTTCATGCGAAGTGTAATATTTTGAGAATATGTGCCGTCTGGAAGTTAAAACAGTAAGATCCACACAACTTGCTAAGCATAGTGACATATACCAGGATAAAGCTGAATATTTTTTCTATTTCATGATGTAATCAGCTAAGAATATGAAATGTCTTGCGAACTTTCATAACACTTTTTCTTCAGAACTTCATTATTGAGTTATACGCGAAGCTCCACAGTATACCATACGGGCGGGATATTGTTCATGCGAAGTGTAATATTTTGAGAATATGTGCCGTCTTGAAGTTAAAACAGTAAGATCCACACAACTTGCTAAGCAAGCCGACCTATATCATAATAAAGCTGAATATCTCCTCTATTTCATGATGTAATCAGCTAAGAATATGAAATGTCTTGCGAACATTTATAACACTTTTTCTTCAGAACTTCACAATACCCTACGGGCGCTTATTGTTCATGCGAAGTGTAATATTTTGAGAATATGTGCCGTCTGGAAGTTAAAACAGTAAGATCCACACAACTTGCTAAGCATAGTGACATATACCAGGATAAAGCTGAATATTTTTTCTATTTCATGATGTAATCAGCTAAGAATATGAAATGTCTTGCGAACTTTCATAACACTTTTTCTTCAGAACTTCATTATTGAGTTATACGCGAAGCTCCACAGTATACCATACGGGCGGGATATTGTTCATGCGAAGTGTAATATTTTGAGAATATGTGCCGTCTTGAAGTTAAAACAGTAAGATCCACACAACTTGCTAAGCAAGCCGACCTATATCATAATAAAGCTGAATATCTCCTCTATTTCATGATGTAATCAGCTAAGAATATGAAATGTCTTGCGAACATTTATAACACTTTTTCTTCAGAACTTCACAATACCCTACGGTCGCTATATTGTTCATGCGAAGTGTAATATTTTGAGAATATGTGCCGTCCGGAAGTTTAAACAGTAAGATGCACACTACTTGCTAAGCATAGTGACCTATACCAGGATAAAGCTGAATATCTTTTCTATTTCATTCTGTAATCAGCTAAGAATATGAAATGTCTTGCGAACTTTCATAACACTTTTTCTTCAGAACTTAATTATTGAGTTATATACGCGAAGCTCCACATTATACCATACGGACGCTACACTGCAAAAACTGGGGTGTTGAATCTAACACCAATGGTGTTAAATTTAACACTTTCTCGGGATCTATATAGGACGATTCCAACTGGTGTTATTTAACACCATTTTCTGGAATTAAAACAATTCAATTCCAGTTTGGTGTTATTAATTTCCAACACCAATGGTGTTAAATTCAACACTTTCTTGGGATCTATATAGGACGATTCCAACTGGTGTTATTTAACACCATTTTCTGGAATTAAAACAATTCAATTCCAGTTTGGTGTTATTTATCTTCAACACCAGTGGTGTTAAATCTAAGACTTTCCTTGGATCTATAGATGATTACAACTGGTGTTGCTTAACACCATTTTCTGGAATCAGTTCAATTCTAATTTGGGTGACTTATATATAGACACATCAACTGAAATAAATATGGCTTCATTTCTAGATGTTATTTTTACGGTATATTTATTAAGAAACAACTCAATAACTGCTAAAAAAAAAAAAAAGGAAAACAAAGCTTCTTTTTGACATATACTTTCTTTCAAACTTTAAACAATACCTACAAAATAAAAACAACAACAACAATGCAGAAGACTGGTTCATAAAACTTGCAACGCATTATACATTGTAACTATATGCTGAAACTATTCACTGGAAAATAACCACAATGTTATTTAGTTACATGCAGAAAAATACAGAAGTCATGGGAGTATAATCTTTTTAAAAAGATGTTCTATAATACTGTACTACTAACTTGTTTAAATTCTTGATATGCGTACTACTAACTTGTTTAAATTCTTGATATGCATGTACTTTCATGCTTCACATCTATTAGCATGTTGTCCATGGCATGCAAACACTATTCTTTCAAAAACAGTTATTCTCGTCCATGCATGTTTAATTTATGCCTACGATAGCAAGCCTTGTGCTACTACATAAAATAAAACAAAGAAATACTTGCAAGACAATCCACACTTGATTGTTAAACTTATTAGTTGTTATTAAACATATCTTATGTATATATGACTTTCAAAAACTTGAACATATCATGTATCTGTTCATAACATCATGAACAGGGGCCTGTTGCATAATACTTTCATGGTTAATTTGAAGTAAACCTCTATTTTGATTGGCTGCTGAGCCCCGTTTTCATAGTGGTTACATCGCAAAGTTACTACAATGGTAACTTTTTATGCAACGAAAAAAAAATTTTTTTTCAAGAACCTCATAGAATTCTCAAATGTATTTTTTTTCCAGAAAAGAAAGTAAAATCATCAAAGTGGGCATTTCCAAATTGTTAGCTTTTGCGCATAGCCATTCGAAATCCTTCCCCTGACAAATAATACACTTTAATTAATTCCCAAAACCATTTACACTATCATTAATTGGGGCTCGCTGGATAAAGATTTACTATCATGGTAGTTTGCCAATATGGTTAGTACCATGGAAAGCTCTACTTTGATTGTTGCTAAGCCCTGTTACCATGATGGTTAAATAATAGCAAAGTTTCCATAATGGTAAGTCTTTATGCAACAGACCCTAGGAAAGAAAAATAAACACTTTCCAAGAACCTTGTAGAATTCTAAAATGCATTGTTTTCCAGACAAGAAAGGAAAATCATCAAGCTGGGCATTCCCAAATTGTTGGCTTTCATGCACAGCCATCATAAGTCCTTCCCCTGAAAAATAATACACTTAAATTCCCCATTTTTTGTCAAAATGAAACTGACTTTGTCTGTGCAGAATCCCTGCATGTTGAATGTTCATTCAGAAGAAATCTGGCTTCACAATCCAAGTATACCTTTCATCTTGCACACAAGAGCAAGTAAAAATTGAAAATCGAATTACTTGAATAGAACATATCTTGGTGCCACATACTTTCTGTTGTCTGTCTTTGACAAGCTTGTCATTATGTCAAGCGGTTTGAAATCAACAAGTTCCTTTTGATTACTGACAATATAATTTGGTGGACAGCTTATTTCAACAGAATATGCATGATAATGTGATGTGTAATACAAAGTATTCCACAGCTGAAGTACAAAAAAAAACATTGTTATTATACACAATAATGTGTTGAATCTGGCCAAACAAAGGTAGCTCATTGACATCATGACAGACCAACAGGGATTGCTGATAATGTGTCCCACATACTTTAACCCATCTAACATCAAACACTTCAGTGTTGAGCTCATCTACATGGAGTTTCTCTTTCAATATCAGCCCAAGAATGTCATCTAAGTCTGACAAAAGCATGGAACTACCAGGTCCAACATCAAGTGATTCAAGGGGCTGGTTGGATTGCAAATGGAATGTTTGTGCTGTTTGATGTTTTTTGGCAAGAGACTTACATATATTTTTGTAATTACGAACAGAATCTGCAACACGGCCAAAATAGTCATGTTTTGCTTCGTATCTCATACACCACACATGTATTAGTGGTCCTACTTCTGTTAGACAAGTTGGGTAGTGTACCATAAAATGATGCTTTGGCAAAAGTCGTTTGTGTGGAAAAATTGTTTGAAAATGCCTGTGGTGATCATCTATGAGAACACGTAACTGGGCTATTAGACCTTCCGTTAACTGAGGTGCAAAAATAATGTCCATACAATCCAATAATTTCAGAATCAGTTCCCAAACTGCGTCTTCTTCCTCAATGTCATGGCCAATAATGAACGGTAGGTTTCTTATCAAACACCAACTTTGCATTGCTTTCTGTCCTAGAGCATTACCAACTGTTCCCAACTTGATATAAGATGGTTTATTCTTGCAATCTGTAAAACTAATACAATGACTAGCAACTCTCTGGTTCAAGTTATCTTCAGTAAAAAGTGGTGGCTGCCTTTCATAGATGAAATACTCGAGGATAAGCTTCAGTTCATATTGAACAATACCCTCCAACATATCATGCATGATATCAAGTGAAAAATTAGACAAGACATGAAAGTAAATACAATCATTTAACACTGTTTTTTGCTTTACTCCAAACACATGGGACTGATTATTCTGAGCGTCAGCTTCCTCTAAATTTTCTTCATATGACTGCTTTGTACGTAACTGCAATGAACTCTCTTTGAATATGTGCTGTGCCTCTTGCTTGCTAGTTACACACAGCCGACAGAAATGGGTTGCAGAAAAACTCTCAACAAAACCAAATAATGAGTTGGCACCAAGATTGTCCGCACTTATTTGAGTTATTGTTCCTTTTTTCACATTTCCATTAGGAAGGGTGATACCCACTAATGATAGAATGTTAATATCCTTTACAATATGCTTGAATATAGCACTGAATCCATACTTCTTGACATCTTCTGTATGCCACAGGGCAATAAGGTGAATATTTGTAAGACTTGAATTATACTTTGGTGGGAGATTTTTCAGGACAAAATAAAATGCCCCTAACTTATGAATTTTTGTTTTAGAACCAATTGGGTTTACAGTTTCAAAATCATCATAAAAGCAATGAAGTTGAAGGGCATTTTGGTCTTCCTGGAAAAGTGCATTTTTCTGAAATTGTGCCCCATCGCAAAAATCACGCATTACATTATCAGTACTCATGTGATTATGAGTGGAAAAATGTAATATTTCTTCATTGCGAAGAAGTTCTTTTAAGGTTTCCAAAATAGGGATGTAAACAAAGGTGTCATCAACAGGGATCTGCTCATATTCCCTTGTTGCTTTATTCAGACGACTATCATAGCGAACACCTAACTTAATTTCTTGAGGTTTAACTTGTCCAAGACTATCACAATATTTCATACGTTTATATTCTGAATCTAAATGTTCAAAAGGCTTTTCCAACATGTGTAGATGTGATTGAATTTCCTTGTGGACATCAGAATCTAGGGGCAAACCATGCTTTAAAAAAGAAGTGGTAACTGCTGCTGATGCACTGCTTATTACATCGCCAACGATCATGCTTGCTGACTCAACAATATCATTAACACTTTTACCAGAATATGCGCTGTTACAAGAAAATTTTGATACTAAATTTGAACAACTTCTCCTCAACTCCTCTGCTGATAAAACCCTGCCATGATCATCAATATCAGAATCATTATTTGAAAAGTTAACCTGTTCAATGGAATCAGAGTTATCTGTATCACTTCCAAGGGGCCCTACTTGATGACCAGAATTTTCAGCTTGGAAAGGCTCCTCCTGTGGGTCTTTTATTGATGCATGCGATTTTAAATGTCTGCGAAAGCCACTAAAAGAACAAAACGTTCGCACACATGCTCCTTGTCCACATATCAATCTTAATTTTGCTCCATCATACAGCCCATGTTCTAGTCTTAGGTGCTGAATCAACTTCCCACTGTTTCCAACCTCTTCTTTACACTTGAAGCAATGCATAGTCTACGATTTGCATAACCTAGACCTCATTTCCCTTACTCTTGGGGATTCTCGTGAGATGCCAATGTCTATCCCATACACAGCTGTCTGGAGGAATGTGTAGAAGTTATGGAGAGGCTTGCTGTATTCCAGCCCAAACACATAATGCGTCTTAAATAGCTGGTCCATGGCCCCTTCCACACTACGGACATTGCAGGGAAGCACCTTGTGGTCAACGATTATGTAGAAGTTCTGTAGAAGTCGCTTTGAGCTCCCAGTCACCAGAAGGTAAGGTTGCATCTGAGTTTCTTGGCTGTTATCCAGGAATTCCTGAAGGCTTGCACCACTCTAGCAATTTCAAACACAAAAATTAATTAATGTCATTATACTACAAAACAAGACTATGCAATCCATGTCTTTGATGGTTCTAATTCCAGAAAGGTCTAGATTACAGTGCAAGTTTCACTGTCAAGCTTTAATGAAGTTTCCCATGTACGTACTAATCAAGCAATACTAACATTATCACAATCTGCCAAGAAATAAAGGAGCAGAGTAATTTTTAAATTTTCCTAGACTTGGATAAATATGAATGAATTAGTAGAATCAATGAATTTCTATCTAAAAAAGTTTGGAAGCCCCATGTATCCTTATCAGTAAAATGGTTGATTTAAAATTATGTCCACACTCACACACAGACCGGATGCCTGGATTGAGTTAAGTTTTGTAGTCCCCAAACAAACTTCCTTTGGCCTGGGCCAGTATTCTGAAAATTATTTTATCTTTTATCTTATTTTAATTGCCATAGCAATCTGAAATAGCGTACCCCATTGGCTCCCATCGCGCACTTTTGACTTGCGTGCTGGTCATTTGCGCAGTTCAAACCGATCATAAGTACACCTTTAAAATTTGTTATGCCAATTAACACAATGAAGATAAGATAAAAGATAAAATAATTTTCAGAATACAGGCCCTGGACAATAACTACCATCACTTTTAAGGTACTAACAGCAAAGACCCAAGGAAATTTGGACTGATTATTTGTAATCTTTTATCCCTCCTCCCATCCCAAAGTCAGAACTTGCATCGTGGTGGAAGTAAGGATGCAGAGGATGCAGAAAGCAGTGTTCCTGCTCTTCCTGCATTATCCTGTTTCTTCACTTTTTGTTTGAAACAGAAAATTGGGGGGGGGGGAGAGAATTCATTTTTATTCTCATTAAGTTGTGTCAAGTCAAATAAATAAACAGAAAGGAAAGATTGGTTTTTAGTTTCTGATCTTTGAATGTATAATTCTATCTGGTATCAATCTTTTCTCAAAGTTTCCTTCGATATTCCCATCTTTGATCCTGTTATTCCCTTCTTTCTCCCTTTCTTTCATCACTTTATTCTCTGTTGCCTCCCCCTTTCATCTCCACTTACCTTTTTAATTCTTTCTTTCCTGTCATATTTCTTCTTCTTTTTTGTACCATTTATATTGTTATAATATTGTTTATTTTTGTTTTTATCTCTGTTCATTTCATATTTATTTCCTTTCAAGAATAAATTATAATAGAGTTACAGACCTTTTGCATGTGAAGTCATAATCTCATAGCGCCCTCCCTCAGAGGATATAGGAATACACAAAAACAGAGTTGTTAGAGATGTGCAAGCTGCAGACCACCAACACACGCAAGTCAATGGCTTCAGCCTTTAGGATGGTGGCGCTATGATGTCAATGCATAAGGTCTATCGATAACCCATCATTATTTCCATTCCTCATGAATGGTCTCATTCTCTATGTTCAAAATACCTTCTGAAACTGAATAAGATGCGGCACAGCAGATGAAACAGACATCTTTGATGAGCTGACTGATTTCCCCTGGTTGGTTGGAGGTAACAAACACAGCAACAGCAGCAGGGAACATGTGCTAGGGTTCCAACCTGTAAACATGTTGAATGAAATGTAGTATGCAAAAACATAAAGGAAATGTTTCATATACATTCCCGATTCATAAGTATTACAATATAGCAAATTGACTTTTCGACGAAAAATTTATGAGTACGCCTATGTTCAATGGCTTATTTAATTTTTCAATGTGAAATAATGGCTTGTATATATTTATATTTTTTTCTCTTTGATGAAATGAAGGTGTCTTATATGAATTGTAAGTTTTAAAGTTTGGAAGATCCCCTGATGCAGTCATGCTTATTGTAGCAGAGATCAAAGACAACCAAAGGCAGCCTACTGGCATCCTTTGACTTAGATTAGTCACTGACCGTTAACACAATTCTGTGTAATGCTTGTCCCTCAAATATTTTACATGGCTTGCAAAAACTTGCACAAACAGGAAATATCACAAAGCTATTGGGATATTGGCGCAGAAAGAAGGCCACACCAGTTGAAGCAATATTGTTAATCTCACATCATTTTTTTGTAAATTCAGGAAAAATTTCATGCCGAATGGTGACCATATATAGGGAGTAAAATTCCAACAAAACAAGGACAGTATTACATTCCAGTTGTTTTGCTTGAATTTTACTCCCTATGCACTCCACCATGCAGCAAGCCATATAAAATATTTTGGTGACGTATAGTGTAAAAAATTGTGTTTACGGTCAGTGACTAATCTAAGTCAAAGGATGCCAGTAGGCTGCCTTTGGTTGTCTTTGATCTCTGCTACAATAAGCATGACTGCATCAGGGGATCTTCCAAACTTTAAAACTTACAATTCATATAAGACACCATCATTTCATCAAAAAAAATCTATGCCATTATTTCATATTGAAAAATAAAATAAGCCATTGTATGTATACTGATGTATTCCTCAAAAGTCAATAAATTTGCTATATTAAAGACTAATGAACCAGGGGGGTGTTTCATAAAGCTGTAAGTAAGTTACGAACGACTTTACCCACGACTGGTGATCAGTTCTTGTGCTAAGTGATTAAGAATCTGATTAGTATAGCACCCAAGAACATGTTCCAGTCGTTCGTAAAGTCGTTCGTAACTTTACGAACAGCTTTATGAAACACCCCCCGGGAGTGTTTTTTTTTTTTTTATCAATATGGGTTGTGACTCCAGTAATACATTATAAAAGTACATGAACAATATTCCTCATACACATTTAGGAGAGAATATCTTCTCGGAATATAACTGGCCAATATACTACTTCTGAATCAAGGAGACAATGAATTTAAAATGTACAACAGTTTGATGCTCTTGGTCATGGGCCTCCTTAGGTGATGTACCATACATAACCCCACCGCATTGTCTATGCAACATTTGGTGTATGTCAAATCAAACCCGAACTAGGACGAGGGATTTGGAAACTGTTTTCAGTATGGTGACATGCCACTGAGCCCTGGGTGCAGGTGTATTATGTGTGGCCCTTCAATCCTACTGACTCAGTTAAACTAAGTTCACTCATGGACCCTTTGATGGGGTGGCAATTAATGCATGGTGTACTATAAAAGGAAAATATAATTGCCTACCCCTAAGGATGGTTTTTACCAAGTTTGGTCTAATCCAGATGCATTTCGAAGAAGATGAGTCTTCAAAATTGTTCATCATGAATGGTGAATGAATGATAAAAGTCAAATAAAAAGTGACTGGAAACACATAAACGAACAAGAAAAAGAAAACGAGTCCGGAATTGATTTAAATTTGTCAAGTAGGTTTGATTATTTTGCCTTTATAGCAAATACTACAAAATTATGTAACATTGCATGTTGCTTAACACCAACCTAATTTATCAGTAAAATGCACAAAAGGAATTAATGGTACAAATTCAGATTACCTTCTTTGTTCATGTCATCACTGTCATGTGATGTGAGTAGTTCCATAGCTGTCAGGTTCCCCTTCAGCTGTCTTGCACAGGAAACAACCTTGGGCTGAATCTCTGGCCATTTTTGAAGGAATTGTGCATGGTTTTCAGGGAAAAGCTGCTGGAAATCTCCCTCAATCTGCAGTTTCACGGAAAGCAAAAAATAAATAAATAATAATAATAACAAGATAAAAATACAAAATAACAATACACAAAACAGACAAGAAGAATGAAAGAAAGAAGACAAGGAATAGCAATGTTGTGTCTCGCCCATCTCCGAAGGCACCATTTCAAGATGAAGACATCTTCCAAGTGCATCTACAAAGTTTTTTTTTGCCATTGCAGCAACATATGCAGAGTTTTGCATCATAAATCTTGAAGGTTAGCTTTTAACATATTAACTCGAATAACCTTTTACCTCTCGATGTGACCTTTGACAGCATCACAACATGATGCTACCCCTCGAGCATCTATCAACCAAGTTTGGTTGCTATTGGACTAACAGTTGCTATGTGTCAAAAGACACTCTTGCATGAAAACCGTAAAAATTGTGATGGACGGACGTCATTTTGATCCCTCAAGTCTCACCTTCATCTCCGGTGGGCGAGACAAAAAGGGAATAGTCCACAAAAAACACACTTAATGGAAACATGACGTACAATCTTCAACATGAACAAATTTGCATGCCAGGAGTCTTTTTAGGGCTGTTAGTAACCTGAAATACATTCATCATGAACATGTAGCCATTATAGTAAATTAGGGGTCTGGCTTAATCCTACGTTGTAACAAGGTCGGGCTGTAATATTTTGATGATATGCCAGGGCCCCCTTGAAATCTCTGTAGTAAATGAAATGAAAATTGGCACACATGTCCCCCACTTATTTTCACAAAACTTGATTCTTCCACCTCGATGCAACTGCAAAAGGTTGAATATGTCACTGTTAACATTACAAATGGGTACCAGCAGGAATGAATTCCTTGAATGCTGTGAGCGCCGAACACGGTAGCCTAGCTAGAGCCGGGGTAATATTGGAGCGCCTTGAGCACCAGTCATGGTGGATATGAGCGCTATATAAATATCCAATATTATTATTATTATTATTATTATATCTTATTTGGTAGATACATTCATTTAAAGTTAACCATCATTCGGATGAATACCACCCCACCCCCCCCCCCCACTTAATTTTCCCAAACAATCAATTTACCAATATTTGTTTGGGTTTGCATCGATCAGTGCTCCAGGGGTTGCCAAAAGAGATGCCATCAAACGTAACTCAAAAAATCAAACGCAGCTTTATTCTGAAGCAATCAGAGGCATGTATTCAAGACTTACATTTGATTTTCTAAGTTGGGTTTAAATGCAACTCTTTCTGGAATGGGTCCTAGTTCAGAAAACAAAGTTCCAAATACTTACCAGGCCTCCCACAGTTTCAAAACATGGGAACTTCTTTATGATAGAACCCGCTGTTCTGTGTTCTTTAACCATATGTTGGCGCAGAGCGAAAGTTTTCTTCATTTTTTCAAGGACCACTGTACTCCCATCTTGGAGAAGAGTTGCTGGCGCATGTTTCAGCCAGTTCACATCTTCCTCAAAACTTGTCCCTGGGGAATCCACGCTGCGTACTTTCTTAGGACCTCCTCCTTGTTCATCTTGAGGGGACAGCAGCCTTTTTTCCTTCTGGCTGGATTTGATCCTATTAACATTCTTTAGCCTTGCTGCCAAAAATCCAGTATTTGACCGAGCATCGTAGAAAGCCTCCTAATTAAAGAGAAGTTTGAACACCAGATTTACAATATGAGCCTAAAGCAGCAGACACTAGAAAGCATCACTAGCCTGCATCAGGATAAAGAATTGCTCCTAGATTATACCAAAACATGAGGAGCTTTAGGCCTACAGCCCCTTCCCAGTCTGCCATTCTTTTTACTTGTTACAATTAACACTCAATAAAATTGTGCTGCATCACTTTTTTTGTTATTTCACATTTTCTTAAAGATCACCGAATTGATGACGTCACAAATATCATTTTGCATTTCATTTCTTTTTTAAATTTCATATCTCAGAGAAGCATGATGAAAAACATTCACAGCCAAATTTTGGATGTGGAAGTTTTTCATCAGGCTGCCCTAAGATATAAACAATGAAAAGCAAATAACGTAACACTTTGGTACGCAATGAAATATTTCATCAGCATAAAGATTAGATGAAACATGTTTCTGCTACATACTGATACTCGATTTAAAAAGAAAAATGTGTATCTATGAACGTGGGATTCAGTATAATGACAAGTGAATTAGTAATTAGGCGTAATATATGTCCCCGCCGGAAGTGTAGATTTGTGGAAATTGCTGTTAATTTATGCAATTTCTGATAGAACCTTAAAGAAAAATAAGAGAAATGAATTATGAAATTAATGTTTTGTGATTATAATGCATTTTTTGTTGATTTTGAATACATTTGCATAAATTTGCATAATTAATGAATTTCACGATTCTGTGTAGAAGTTTGGAAGCCCTCACCAAGCCCTATCAGAAAAAACAATCAGAATCAAAATCAGCCAAGAAATGACGAAGAAATAGCATTTTTCGTCAATTTTGAATAAATTAATTACATTAATGAGCATAAATTTGCATAATTAATGAATTTCACGATTCTGTGTAGAAGTTTGGAAGCCCTCACCAAGCCCTATCAGAAAAAACAATCAGAATCAAAATCAGCCAAGAAATGACGAAGAAATAGCATTTTTCGTCAATTTTGAATAAATTAATTACATTAATGAGCATAAATTTGCATAATCCATGAATTTCAAAATTCTGTGTAGAGGTTTGGAAGCCCCCACCCAGCCCTATCAGATAAAGCAATCGGAATCAAAATCCGATGTGAAATGGAGGAGAAGTAACATTTTTCAATTTTGAATAAATTTGCATAAATTTGCATAATTAATGAATTTCACGATTCTGTGCAAAAGTTTGGAAGCCCTCACCATGCCTTATCAGATAAAACAATCAGAATCAAAATTGGCCAAGAAATGACGGAGAAGTAGCATTTTCTAACATTTGAGCACACACGGACGGACGGACACACGGACGCACGCACACACGAACGGAGCCCGTTTCATAGTCCCCTCGCGAACTTCGTTCGGCGAGGACAAAAAGCAGAAATCTGAAAACAATTGAGCTACATGTAGGTATCCTTAGGAGAAATACAAGCCAACTTGTTCCAAGGGTTTCATTCTCCTTTCAAACTTAAATTTTTTAGTTTTCTTAAATTATTCTTCATTTCCCAAATTCGTTTATTTTAACAACCATGTTCTTCAAGCTTAGCATGCCATGAAACTCAACTGCATTGAAATTCCTGGTTACAGCTTCAATTAAAGCACATATGGCTATGCTTCTTGAACTCGCCCCATAAAAAGGTGGTTTTGTTACACTTTTTCACATTTCACTTGATAAAATGATTAATATCTTGGCTAATAAGAGGTGTATTGTCTTGAATTTGGTCTCACTTCAAAGGTAATTAATAGATCTATCATTCCTGTACACATGAGCTCATTAGCACGTGAAACAATGATGCTAGGTGCGGTAGAATAAAGGATGGTGAGGGTGGTTGAGGGGGGGGGGGGGAGCGGTACACACTAAGTATATGGGAGTAATGCATTTCAAACTCAAAAACGTTCAGAGGCAAGACACTTGATTTTGGTCTCATATTGCAGGGAATGATGTATGCTTTATTGTACATATCTTAAATCCTCATTTTTATTTATGAGCAATTATTATTTTTAATTATTAGACAGAAATGTCACCTTCAACCACATTAATACACAGGGCTCAATGGGAGTGGCAGTTCCTTACCTTAGATGTGAGTAACTTTGGTATACAAAGGGCTAGACATATGGTTTTGGTATCATTTTACTGATAATGATCTCTCCCATCATATAATGACCTTTAGAATTTGCATTTGCACTAATAGGTAACAATTTTTGCATGCTTTTTCTGAAAATTGTCAGTTTTGCATGTCAAAATTAGCATATATTTGCATATGATTATCACCATTACAAAAGAACAAAACCCCGTATAATTATATATCCTCTATAACAGGAAATTTCATAAGCAATTCAAATATGGTGAAAAATTAAGTATCAGACGAAAGGGGGAAGAAATACAGATGTTCAAAATGAAGCATTTTTGGGTCCTCAAACTTTGCTTATTTTGACTCTTAAGATACCACCTCGCCCTACCTCATTTTTAATGCCATTTTGGAATCCTCTGGAAATCTCCTTTCAGAAAATATATACTTTTGTAGGGTTAGCCTTGATATTTTTCAAGTTATGGCCAATTAAATCCTGATAGGTGTGCGATTTTGAGATGTAGGTGGTGTAACACAAATGGGGCGAGTTCAAAACGCATGGCCATATTTGAAGGAAAAAAATAGAAACACTCACGTGACCACTTTGTGTGAAAGGATCTTTCATCGATGGGAACATGTTCACTATTCCTTTGGCATATCTGATCTTTACATGCGACTTCGGGTATTGCCTGTGAAAGTAGGAAGAAACAAGAAATTGATAAAAATGAGAGCATCAGTGACGTACAAATTGGTACTTGAATTGCTAGTAATTGCATTCTGAATCAATCACTGCACCCCAGGCTCCAGCATCAAGAAGGCTTACAATGCAAGCTATAATAAGAGATCAGAGGTTAACAACTTTGTTATATTCCCTTAAAAGTAATCCTGGGCTATAATACTAACTCAGTGCAAAAATCAAGACTAATTGGAACCAGGAATAGTAGCTTAGTGATGATTTTGCAAAGGTTTGTTTGCTTAAGAAATGACTACTAAAACCAAACCTTAAATTGAGATAAATACCTGCAAGATTTGGTATTCATAGCAGAAAACCAGAATCTACTTCATTTTTTACTACTATGATCTTGACTTGACAAATCATGCTAATATGAGACTAATATAGGAGCAAATAAAACTCAGTTCTTTAAACTAAATGCAGATTGAATTTAGAATAATTCATGTGGGTTTAGTTTAATCATTATGAGAATACGGGCCTGACTCCATATTTCCAATATCTGAACATGAATTGTTTGCAGACAGTTGCATAATATGGAAGTAATGATGCATACATTTTTATTTCCCACTCAAAGGACGAACTATATAGAGCTGTGTGACTTTGAGATTCCAACTACGGTGCAGAGGAATAAACATCTGGGCTCATCTTATAAAGAGACGATATCAATATCAAGTCATCTGATATTAATATCACAATTCCTATTGAAACCTTGATGCTGATTGGCTATGGTCAGAGTACATTGTCATAGTAGATGATATTAATATGAATGTGAAACAACTTGATATTGACAATCTATTTATAAGACAGTGCCCTACAGATACAGCCCCACTAACATCAATTAAGAGTTAAGCATACTGATACCATGTTTTTGAGCACCTGTAACCTAGCTAACTGGGATGGGTGAGCGACTTGAGAAGCCCCCCCCCCCCCCTCCCAATGATCTCAGTCATCAATCATGGGATGGCGATGAAAATTATCAAGCATGCATATGGCACCTGAATTGTGTCATACAATATTTAATAGGTTTTAGACGTCGGTCATTTCATTATCCTAAGTTATTCCTAAATCAGACTCCCTGTAAGTTTCTTTGCTAATGTACCAACAAAATTTATGATATCAATATTCATTTCTTATGCATTACTTTGCTCTTGATTTCTTATCTAGTTCTGTAGTTGTTAGATCTATTTATTTATCTCTTTTTTCAAACAAATTTGTGACACTATTACATTCCTAAAAAAAACATAAACTAAATCAATTCTAGTTCAGTAAAAAAGCAAAAATAATCATTTTTTAATAAAAATTTGGCTAAAAAAACCCACTTGCATTGAAATTCATGTTTTTTTTTAAATTAATGTACATGAAAACATGTTTTTAACAATTTTTTGTTTGACCAACAAGTATAAAATTATGCATAACTTGCAACACAAGCCTGGGTGTCAAAAACTGAAGTCTCACAGGATGCATAAGATTCTAAATATAAAAATCATGAAATGTCGCAGTGAGAGCTTTTTGTAATGAAGAAATATTGAGCATAATATTGGTAAAACGATTTATTTGAAGTTAAAATCAAATGCCTGAATTTTGCAATCTCCGGAAGAGGAGAAGAAAGGTACATACCCATGATTTTCTTGCATGTGAGATACAAGAACACAAACCAACTGCCTCCTGGTGGCATCTGTTAGGACTCCACGATTGCTCTCAGCTTCAAGCAATATTGCTTCAGCACGAGTCTCTAGTATTTCCCGAATGAACTGCAAGTAAAATTGTTAATATGGTTTTAGAATTTCAAATGTGTTACTATCTCCTGTTAAATCTATATTCATGCAGATAATTTAGTGAGTGTACTCTTTAAACACGCAATTCACTTGGTAATTACACTCATATTAAATTCTCAATTTATCTCTGAATAGCAAGCCCAATATCGCACATACGTGTGCTCTCTCACAAACTCGAGTTTGTGCTAAGATAGCTAGAACAAGTGTAGGCAGACAAATCAAGACTTCTTCCCCCAATGGAGACATGATATTTGAATAATAGAAATTATGGGTGGTGATAATTAGTTCAAGGCTTAAACAAGGGCAGGGTAAAATTTAGTGGTACCCTTCACATTTGTAAAAAAAAAAATAAAAAAAAAATGATGATTTCAGGGGTGAACAACTTGAGGTACTCTCGATTTAAAACTCTTAATAACCCTGAGGATCATGATAGCTTTGTATAAATTTGATAATATTTTTGACAGAAAATGTGAAAATACAAGTGTTCCCCAACCTGTCATCCTCTTCCTACCTAGAGCCAAACTGGGTCACCTTGGGCCTTACACCCAAAGTGACTGAGCTAAATGATTTCTTTATCTAGAAGACAATGTCTGTAAAATTATTTAGTTTGGGCCCACAGGCTTGGATTGGGGGCTCCAAGGAGTACCATTTGATGATTTGGTTAAAATTTGGTAGATACATAAATGGGGACATTCCTGAATTAACATAAACTACAAACAGATTTTTTTTTAAAGAAATGACCCCCCCCCCCAAAAAAAAAGAAAAAAAAAAAAAAAAAAAAAAAAAGATGCTGTTGTTCCAAATAATATGATGGCCTCAATATGTAGGGTGAATTAGCAGGACTGTTCATGACATAAATTCTAAATTCTAACTTCAGTAACTTCACTACTGCATTCAAATTTTGAAAAATCAAAGGAATTTACAGCTTGTTTTTGATATACAGAGAGAGAGAGAGAGAGATTATGGAACTCTTGCCAACAGCTAAAAAAAATTGTATACATTCTCCTGCTTTATGTAATTGTTATGTTACTATTTGAAAAGAACTGGGCATTGTAATTTGCAAAAACTTTTAGACTAAAGTAGACTGATTTTCTAATGATTTGACTATTCCAAATTGCACTGTAACAAGTTGACTTGAGGCATTATTTACACAGATACTAATCAGTGTACAGTCTAACCTATTTTGATAGGTTTAACCCCTGAATTAGAAAAGTAATACTGAAAAGGTGAATGTTAATTAGGATCATCAAAAAGTAAATTTATTGAAAAAAATGTTTTTACCCCCCCCCCCCCCCTTTCGCCCTTGAGTTCATTCCCAAAGGCCTGATTTGATTTCTTACATTGCTTGAAATATCTTCAGCTGTGCATTTTCTGCCTGAAGTCTTCTGGAGCTTGGGTGTTTTGGCATTGATATCTTCACAGAAATCCTCATCAGCATAGCTGCTAGTGTCTGAACTTGAAGTTGCCACTTTCACAGTGTCAAAGCTGCAAAGGCTTGCCACGTCACTGGAAACATCAGAACCTTTAACGATGAAAAAAACCCATAATATAGCCTTTAATTATTTAGCCTCAAAGAAGTATTCTATCATTTGGGAAATTACAATTCACATTTTAGACTTTAAATAATACAAGACACTGGATGAAAAACATACCTTATCTGTTTTGAAATTTACTCCAAGACTGATCTAAATGTATCTCATAGATTTGAAAGATCCCCTCTTCAGTGAATTAAGTCTTCTCATGAGAAAGTCTGATTATAAAGGACTCTAATTGCTGTACATGAACATTGTACATGTTGTGTTTGGAATCACGAAAAACAAAATGATCCATTCTGCAGACAATACAGTCACACAGGGACATCGTCTTTCTGATACTGGGGAGGGGGGGGGGGGGGACATGACCTGAAGGTGACATCATTTTTTTTCTCAATTAAATAACAGGGGCTTATAGAGTTCAACTACCCGGAATACTCTTTTTGATACTCCATTCTCTTCCTCTATTCTCCTTTTTTTCTTTTTATTTCTCACTACTAAAAGTCACTTCCAAAAGTCATAGGGGGCAGTTGCCCCCTACCCCCCCCCCCTCCAGCCCCCTCTTGCACTGTGCATAGTAACTGACAAAAAAAAACAAACAAACAAAACAAAAAAAAAACAAAAAAACAAAAAAAGGAGGAGAAATTAAGTTTACAAATTTTCTTTTGACCACTCCTTAAACTCTGTGGTCCCTTTAAAATTTGCTTACTGTACAGGAACTTTGAAGGAAACTGGGAGTTCATTTATTTATTCATTTCTATATTTTCAACACTTACTCCAGTCTTCTCTCCCCTTCAAAATCATCAAATTGATTGTTGGCGTACAACTCAAGATTTCATCAAGGACATCTTCATCAATGGCTGCGCCATCACTTTCATCGACGAGAATAAAATCCTCATCTACGGCGATTGAGAACTTTTTTCTCACTGTTATAGGGGAAAAAACATGGAAAATTATATAATGTTACAGGCATCAATTCATTTTCACTAGAACTATGCTTACAGTAATACATGCTTACCCTGGCTTACCCTACATGTAGATGCATGATGTATGGAATGGGGCATAAAACTACACAGTGTCTTAAAAGCTAGTAGGTTTAGACTTTTTAAGTTATAACTCACTGCACATCAATTTCAATGGCAAAATGCGCACTTTTGAATCAAGCTGTGACTGTTAGTGTGATGAACGATTCTTATCCGGATTTTCTACAGAGGGTGCAATAAATCACAAAATGCAAAGAAAAATTGCAACTATTGGCAGGTTTGGAGTTATACTCCCTTTAATTTAATATTTTCCTACATATTTTAGAAACTGAAGCACAGGAAAATTTCTTTGCATGATAAATCGAGTGCACAGCTTAAGAGGCTAAACCCTTCCGAATCCGGTGGCCAAATTGAGAGGTGTTCGGAAAACTCAGTAGGATTTTCGTTTTAGTGAGTTTTTAAAATATTTTCTTCTTATGTAATGATCTTTAAGATTATTTACCAAAATCAGAACAAGTGAATTAGTAATTGCATGATGCGTAATAATATATGTCTCCACCGGAAGTGTAGATCAGTGGAATGGCTGTTAATTTATGTAATTTCTGATAGAACCTTAAAGAAAAATAGGAGAATGAATTGTCAAATTAATGTTTTGTAATACATAATAACCTAATGCATTTTTTGTTGATTTTGAATAAATTTGCCAGTTGGTCATTTCATTTAAGTTACTAAATTGTGAAAAATGTATTGCTTTCTCAAAAGAAGCCAAAAAATATTGTCAGGATTATATAAACACACCCACTGACCTTCTGGAAAGGCATAATAGAAAAGCCTGCTTGGTATCTTTGTAATTAACACATGAATAGTACATTTCTGCCTGGCAGGCACATACCACAAATACATGACAAGCTCCCCTATTACGTCTTGTCCAACAGGTGCAGATTGACAATGGCTGTGTTTACATTGCAATGACCTGATTTTTTCAAATACAAGTTAAGGCCGTATCTCACCAAGAAGACGTCGCCGCGACTTCTCCATTTTGTGTTGCAAATAAATCTCCGTGACGCCTCCGCAACAAAAAATGGTTTGCGCTCTCACTAAGGTGCAACTACCAGGGGACTAATCAGAGACGTCTCCAGCCAGGTTAGGCGTCAATCAATTTGCTAAGAAGTCGCAGAAGTCGATGATTGGAGACTGTTTGGAGACTGCTCCCAGTCTCCGAGTGGTTTCGGAGACATCTCCGCGACATCTCAGAAACAAAATAATCTCCGCAACTGATAGAGACATCGCGGAGACGTCTCGGAGTCGTCTTCGTGACGTCTCCGAAACCACTCGGAGACTGGAAGCAGTCCCCAAACAGTCTCCCCCAAATCGAACACGTTTAAATTTCTTGCAAGTACTCGGAGACTCCGTAATTTTCAGGAAACATCTCGGGGACGTCATGGGGATGTCTCCGCAACTAGCAAAATCTACAGTTGCAAACGAGTCGCGAACTAGTTTCAAGCCCAGTGAGATAGGCCTACCCCCTTAAATCATCACCTAGTCTAGTACAATTTTCAAGGACCTCTACTCTAGGAGGCCTGTAACGTCTACTGTCTTGTAATCAGGTAATACCTTGAAAACCGGGCTGGGGCACATACTAGACCCTACTACTACTAGACGTAGTCCAGCGGAACAACCGACGAAACAGAGACTGAAGGCAGCATTCGGTCTACAGCAATGCAGCATACGCAGCAGTAACTTCTATCACGTATCAAACTTTCATTCAATTGTTACCGCAGCCTAGTATTTTAGGTGTAATTACCACCAATCTGACTCACCATTTTCCAGAAATGATTCTTTGTCCTTGAAGGGAAGTATTTTGCGTATCTGCCTGTCGGCCGATAAAACTCGAACAATCATTCTTGAAGGGAAATTAAGGGAGAAAAATGACGATCCTGAGCAGTGATAGGCCTTCTCCGCTTCAATCACGTCAGCACATGGCAGCAGCGCACACGTTATAAATCGACTGTCGAACGAATTATTACACATCGCGATTTACTTCTGACCAATCACCACCTTTAAACACAACCACGTGACGACATTATCAACACCATGAACAAAACAGCACCAGATAGATTAACACCAAACAATGGTCATTTCACATTTTAAATATGAATGGTGTTAAATGAACACCACGGTGATAATATGCCTCAATTAATCAACACCAAGGGTGTCATTTTTATTTAATTCTCCACTGGTGTAAGAATTTTAACACCCTGGTTTTTGCAGTGTATATTGTTCATCCGATGCTTGAGAATATGTGCCGTATTGAAGTTTAAACATTAAGATCCACACAACTTGCTAAGCTTAGTGACCTATACCATGATAAAGCTGAATATCTCTTCTATTTCATGATGTAACCAGCTAAGAATATGAAATGTCTTGCAAACATTAATAACACTTTTTCTTCAGAACTTCATTATTGAGTTACGCGAAGCTCCACAATACCATAGGGGCGCGATATTGTTCATGCGAAGTGTAATATTTTGAGAATATGTGCCGTCTGGAAGTTTAGACAGTAAGATGCACACTACTTGCTAAGCAAGCCGACCTATATCATAATAAAGCTGAATATCTCCTCTATTTCATGATGTAATCAGCTAAGAATATGAAATGTCTTGCGAACATTTATAACACTTTTTCTTCAGAACTTCACAATACCCTACGGGCGCTATATTGTTCATGCGAAGTGTAATATTTTGAGAATATGTGCCGTCTGGAAGTTTAAACAGTAAGATGCACACTACTTGCTAAGCATAGTGACCTATACCAGGATAAAGCTGAATATCTTTTCTATTTCATGCTGTAATCAGCTAAGAATATGAAATGTCTTGCGAACTTTCATAACACTTTTTCTTCAGAACTTCATTATTGAGTTATATACGCGAAGCTCCACAGTATACCATACGGACGCTATATTGTTCATCCGATGCTTGAGAATATGTGCCGTATTGAAGTTTAAACATTAAGATCCACACAACTTGCTAAGCTTAGTGACCTATACCATGATAAAGCTGAATATCTCTTCTATTTCATGATGTAACCAGCTAAGAATATGAAATGTCTTGCAAACATTAATAACACTTTTTCTTCAGAACTTCATTATTGAGTTACGCGAAGCTCCACAATACCATACGGGCGCGATATTGTTCATGCGAAGTGTAATATTTTGAGAATATGTGCCGTCTTGAAGTTAAAACAGTAAGATCCACACAACTTGCTAAGCAAAGCGACCTATATCATAATAAAGCTGAATATCTCCTCTATTTCATGATGTAATCAGCTAAGAATATGAAATGTCTTGCGAACATTTATAAAACTTTTTCTTCAGAACTTCACAATACCCTACGGGCGCTATATTGTTCATGCGAAGTGTAATATTTTGAGAATATGTGCCGTCTGGAAGTTTAAACAGTAAGATGCACACTACTTGCTAAGCATAGTGACCTATACCAGGATAAAGCTGAATATCTTTTCTATTTCATGCTGTAATCAGCTAAGAATAAGAAATGTCTTGCGCACTTTCATAACACTTTTTCTTCAGAACTTCATTATGGAGTTACGCGAAGCTTCACAATACCCTATACGGGCGCTATATTGTTCTAGCGAAGTGTAATATTTTGAGAATATGTGCCGTTTTGAAGTTTAAACAGAAAGATCCAAACAACTTGCTAAGCATAGTGACCTATACCATGATAAATCTGAATATCTCCTCTATTTCATGCTGTAATCAGCTAAGAATACGAAATGTCTTGCGAACTTTCATAACACTTTTTCTTCAGAACTTCATTATTGAGTTACGCGAAGCTCCACAATACCATACGGGCGCGATATTGTTCATGCGAAGTGTAATATTTTGAGAATATGTGCCGTCTTGAAGTTAAAACAGTAAGATCCACACAACTTGCTAAGCCAAGCGACCTATATCATAATAAAGCTGAATATCTCCTCTATTTCATGATGTAATCAGCTAAGAATATGAAATGTCTTGCGAACATTTATAAAACTTTTTCTTCAGAACTTCACAATACCCTACGGGCGCTATATTGTTCATGCGAAGTGTAATATTTTGAGAATATGTGCCGTCTGGAAGTTTAAACAGTAAGATGCACACTACTTGCTAAGCATAGTGACCTATACCAGGATAAAGCTGAATATCTTTTCTATTTCATGCTGTAATCAGCTAAGAATATGAAATGTCTTGCGAACTTTCATAACACGTTTTCTTCAGAACTTCATTATTGAGTTATATACGCGAAGCTCCACAGTATACCATACGGACGCTATATTGTTCATCCGATGCTTGAGAATATGTGCCGTATTGAAGTTTAAACATTAAGATCCACACAACTTGCTAAGCTTAGTGACCTATACCATGATAAAGCTGAATATCTCTTCTATTTCATGATGTAACCAGCTAAGAATATGAAATGTCTTGCAAACATTAATAACACTTTTTCTTCAGAACTTCATTATTGAGTTACGCGAAGCTCCACAATACCATACGGGCGCGATATTGTTTTTTGCGAAGTGTAATATTTTGAGAATATGTGCCGTCTGGAAATTTAAACAGTAAGATGCACACTACTTGCTAAGCATAGTGACCTATACCAGGATAAAGCTGAATATCTTTTCTATTTCATACTGTAATCAGCTAAGAATATGAAATGTCTTGCGCACTTTCATAACACTTTTTCTTCAGAACTTCATTATGGAGTTACGCGAAGCTTCACAATACCCTATACGGGCGCTATATTGTTCTAGCGAAGTGTAATATTTTGAGAATATGTGCCGTTTTGAAGTTTAAACAGAAAGATCCAAACAACTTGCTAAGCATAGTGACCTATACCATGATAAAGCTGAATATCTCCTCTATTTCATGCTGTAATCAGCTAAGAATACGAAATGTCTTGCGAACTTTCATAACACTTTTTCTTCAGAACTTCATTATTGAGTTACGCGAAGCTCCACAATACCATACGGGCGCGATATTGTTCATGCGAAGTGTAATATTTTGAGAATATGTGCCGTCTTGAAGTTAAAACAGTAAGATCCACACAACTTGCTAAGCAAAGCGACCTATATCATAATAAAGCTGAATATCTCCTCTATTTCATGATGTAATCAGCTAAGAATATGAAATGTCTTGCGAACTTTCATAACACTTTTTCTTCAGAACTTCATTATTGAGTTATATACGCGAAGCTCCACAGTATACCATACGGACGCTATATTGTTCATCCGATGCTTGAGAATATGTGCCGTATTGAAGTTTAAACATTAAGATCCACACAACTTGCTAAGCTTAGTGACCTATACCATGATAAAGCTGAATATCTCTTCTATTTCATGATGTAACCAGCTAAGAATATGAAATGTCTTGCAAACATTAATAACACTTTTTCTTCAGAACTTCATTATTGAGTTACGCGAAGCTCCACAATACCATAGGGGCGCGATATTGTTCATGCGAAGTGTAATATTTTGAGAATATGTGCCGTCTGGAAGTTTAGACAGTAAGATGCACACTACTTGCTAAGCAAGCCGACCTATATCATAATAAAGCTGAATATCTCCTCTATTTCATGATGTAATCAGCTAAGAATATGAAATGTCTTGCGAACATTTATAACACTTTTTCTTCAGAACTTCACAATACCCTACGGGCGCTATATTGTTCATGCGAAGTGTAATATTTTGAGAATATGTGCCGTCTGGAAGTTTAAACAGTAAGATGCACACTACTTGCTAAGCATAGTGACCTATACCAGGATAAAGCTGAATATCTTTTCTATTTCATGCTGTAATCAGCTAAGAATATGAAATGTCTTGCGAACTTTCATAACACTTTTTCTTCAGAACTTCATTATTGAGTTATATACGCGAAGCTCCACAGTATACCATACGGACGCTATATTGTTCATCCGATGCTTGAGAATATGTGCCGTATTGAAGTTTAAACATTAAGATCCACACAACTTGCTAAGCTTAGTGACCTATACCATGATAAAGCTGAATATCTCTTCTATTTCATGATGTAACCAGCTAAGAATATGAAATGTCTTGCAAACATTAATAACACTTTTTCTTCAGAACTTCATTATGGAGTTACGCGAAGCTTCACAATACCCTATACGGGCGCTATATTGTTCTAGCGAAGTGTAATATTTTGAGAATATGTGCCGTTTTGAAGTTTAAACAGAAAGATCCAAACAACTTGCTAAGCTTAGTGACCTATACCATGATAAAGCTGAATATCTCTTCTATTTCATGATGTAACCAGCTAAGAATATGAAATGTCTTGCAAACATTAATAACACTTTTTCTTCAGAACTTCATTATGGAGTTACGCGAAGCTTCACAATACCCTATACGGGCGCTATATTGTTCTAGCGAAGTGTAATATTTTGAGAATATGTGCTGTCTTGAAGTTAAAACAGTAAGATCCACACAACTTGCTAAGCAAAGCGACCTATATCATGATAAAGCTGAATATCTCCTCTATTTCATGATGTGCTCAGCTAAGAATATGAAATGTCTTGCGAACATTTATAACACTTTTTCTTCAGAACTTCACAATACCCTACGGTCGCTATATTGTTCATGCGAAGTGTAATATTTTGAGAATATGTGCCGTCCGGAAGTTTAAACAGTAAGATGCACACTACTTGCTAAGCATAGTGACCTATACCAGGATAAAGCTGAATATTTTTTCTATTTCATGCTGTAATCAGCTAAGAATATGAAATGTCTTGCGAACTTTCATAACACTTTTTCTTCAGAACTTCATTATTGAGTTATATACGCGAAGCTCCACAGTATACCATACGGACGCTATATTGTTCATCCGATGCTTGAGAATATGTGCCGTATTGAAGTTTAAACATTAAGATCCACACAACTTGCTAAGCTTAGTGACCTATACCATGATAAAGCTGAATATCTCTTCTATTTCATGATGTAACCAGCTAAGAATATGAAATGTCTTGCAAACATTAATAACACTTTTTCTTCAGAACTTCATTATTGAGTTACGCGAAGCTCCACAATACCATACGGGCGCGATATTGTTCATGCGAAGTGTAATATTTTGAGAATATGTGCCGTCTGGAAGTTTAAACAGTAAGATGCACACTACTTGCTAAGCATAGTGACCTATACCAGGATAAAGCTGAATATCTTTTCTATTTCATGCTGTAATCAGCTAAGAATAAGAAATGTCTTGCGCACTTTCATAACACTTTTTCTTCAGAACTTCATTATGGAGTTACGCGAAGCTTCACAATACCCTATACGGGCGCTATATTGTTCTAGCGAAGTGTAATATTTTGAGAATATGTGCCGTTTTGAAGTTTAAACAGAAAGATCCAAACAACTTGCTAAGCATAGTGACCTATACCATGATAAAGCTGAATATCTCCTCTATTTCATGCTGTAATCAGCTAAGAATACGAAATGTCTTGCGAACTTTCATAACACTTTTTCTTCAGAACTTCATTATTGAGTTACGCGAAGCTCCACAATACCATACGGGCGCGATATTGTTCATGCGAAGTGTAATATTTTGAGAATATGTGCCGTCTTGAAGTTAAAACAGTAAGATCCACACAACTTGCTAAGCAAAGCGACCTATATCATAATAAAGCTGAATATATATCTCCTCTATTTCATGATGTAATCAGCTAAGAATATGAAATGTCTTGCGAACATTTATAACACTTTTTCTTCAGAACTTCACAATACCCTACGGGCGCTATATTGTTCATGCGAAGTGTAATATTTTGAGAATATGTGCCGTCTGGAAGTTTAAACAGTAAGATGCACACTACTTGCTAAGCATAGTGACCTATACCAGGATAAAGCTGAATATCTTTTCTATTTCATGCTGTAATCAGCTAAGAATAAGAAATGTCTTGCGCACTTTCATAACACTTTTTCTTCAGAACTTCATTATGGAGTTACGCGAAGCTTCACAATACCCTATACGGGCGCTATATTGTTCTAGCGAAGTGTAATATTTTGAGAATATGTGCCGTTTTGAAGTTTAAACAGAAAGATCCAAACAACTTGCTAAGCATAGTGACCTATACCATGATAAAGCTGAATATCTCCTCTATTTCATGCTGTAATCAGCTAAGAATACGAAATGTCTTGCGAACTTTCATAACACTTTTTCTTCAGAACTTCATTATTGAGTTACGCGAAGCTCCACAATACCATACGGGCGCGATATTGTTCATGCGAAGTGTAATATTTTGAGAATATGTGCCGTCTTGAAGTTAAAACAGTAAGATCCACACAACTTGCTAAGCAAAGCGACCTATATCATAATAAAGCTGAATATCTCCTCTATTTCATGATGTAATCAGCTAAGAATATGAAATGTCTTGCGAACATTTATAAAACTTTTTCTTCAGAACTTCACAATACCCTACGGGCGCTATATTGTTCATGCGAAGTGTAATATTTTGAGAATATGTGCCGTCTGGAAGTTTAAACAGTAAGATGCACACTACTTGCTAAGCATAGTGACCTATACCAGGATAAAGCTGAATATCCTTTCTATTTCATGCTGTAATCAGCTAAGAATAAGAAATGTCTTGCGCACTTTCATAACACTTTTTCTTCAGAACTTCATTATGGAGTTACGCGAAGCTTCACAATACCCTATACGGGCGCTATATTGTTCTAGCGAAGTGTAATATTTTGAGAATATGTGCCGTTTTGAAGTTTAAACAGAAAGATCCAAACAACTTGCTAAGCATAGTGACCTATACCATGATAAAGCTGAATATCTCCTCTATTTCATGCTGTAATCAGCTAAGAATACGAAATGTCTTGCGAACTTTCATAACACTTTTTCTTCAGAACTTCATTATTGAGTTACGCGAAGCTCCACAATACCATACGGGCGCGATATTGTTCATGCGAAGTGTAATATTTTGAGAATATGTGCCGTCTTGAAGTTAAAACAGTAAGATCCACACAACTTGCTAAGCAAAGCGACCTATATCATAATAAAGCTGAATATCTCCTCTATTTCATGATGTAATCAGCTAAGAATATGAAATGTCTTGCAAACATTTATAAAACTTTTTCTTCAGAACTTCACAATACACTACGGGCGCTATATTGTTCATGTGAAGTGTAATATTTTGAGAATATGTGCCGTCTGGAAGTTTAAACAGTAAGATGCAAACTACTTGCTAAGCATAGTGACCTATACCAGGATAAAGCTGAATATCTTTTCTATTTCATGCTGTAATCAGCTAAGAATAAGAAATGTCTTGCGCACTTTCATAACACTTTTTTCTTCAGAACTTCATTATGGAGTTACGCGAAGCTTCACAATACCCTATACGGGCGCTATATTGTTCTAGCGAAGTGTAATATTTTGAGAATATGTGCCGTTTTGAAGTTTAAACAGAAAGATCCAAACAACTTGCTAAGCATAGTGACCTATACCATGATAAAGCTGAATATCTCCTCTATTTCATGCTGTAATCAGCTAAGAATACGAAATGTCTTGCGAACTTTCATAACACTTTTTCTTCAGAACTTCATTATTGAGTTACGCGAAGCTCCACAATACCATACGGGCGCGATATTGTTCATGCGAAGTGTAATATTTTGAGAATATGTGCCGTCTTGAAGTTAAAACAGTAAGATCCACACAACTTGCTAAGCAAAGCGACCTATATCATAATAAAGCTGAATATCTCCTCTATTTCATGATGTAATCAGCTAAGAATATGAAATGTCTTGCGAACATTTATAAAACTTTTTCTTCAGAACTTCACAATACCCTACGGGCGCTATATTGTTCATGTGAAGTGTAATATTTTGAGAATATGTGCCGTCTGGAAGTTTAAACAGTAAGATGCACACTACTTGCTAAGCATAGTGACCTATACCAGGATAAAGCTGAATATCTTTTCTATTTCATGCTGTAATCAGCTAAGAATAAGAAATGTCTTGCGCACTTTCATAACACTTTTTCTTCAGAACTTCATTATGGAGTTACGCGAAGCTTCACAATACCCTATACGGGCGCTATATTGTTCTAGCGAAGTGTAATATTTTGAGAATATGTGCTGTCTTGAAGTTAAAACAGTAAGATCCACACAACTTGCTTAGCAAAGCGACCTATATCATGATAAAGCTGAATATCTCCTCTATTTCATGATGTAATCAGCTAAGAATATGAAATGTCTTGCGAACATTTATAACACTTTTTCTTCAGAACTTCACAATACCCTACGGGCGCTTATTGTTCATGCGAAGTGTAATATTTTGAGAATATGTGCCGTCTGGAAGTTAAAACAGTAAGATCCACACAACTTGCTAAGCATAGTGACATATACCAGGATAAAGCTGAATATTTTTTCTATTTCATGATGTAATCAGCTAAGAATATGAAATGTCTTGCGAACTTTCATAACACTTTTTCTTCTGAACTTCATTATTGAGTTATACGCGAAGCTCCACAGTATACCATACGGGCGGGATATTGTTCATGCGAAGTGTAATATTTTGAGAATATGTGCCGTCTTGAAGTTAAAACAGTAAGATCCACACAACTTGCTAAGCAAGCCGACCTATATCATAATAAAGCTGAATATCTCCTCTATTTCATGATGTAATCAGCTAAGAATATGAAATGTCTTGCGAACATTTATAACACTTTTTCTTCAGAACTTCACAATACCCTACGGTCGCTATATTGTTCATGCGAAGTGTAATATTTTGAGAATATGTGCCGTCCGGAAGTTTAAACAGTAAGATGCACACTACTTGCTAAGCATAGTGACCTATACCAGGATAAAGCTGAATATCTTTTCTATTTCATGCTGTAATCAGCTAAGAATATGAAATGTCTTGCGAACTTTCATAACACTTTTTCTTCAGAACTTCATTATTGAGTTATATACGCGAAGCTCCACAGTATACCATACGGACGCTATATTGTTCATCCGATGCTTGAGAATATGTGCCGTATTGAAGTTTAAACATTAAGATCCACACAACTTGCTAAGCTTAGTGACCTATACCATGATAAAGCTGAATATCTCTTCTATTTCATGATGTAACCAGCTAAGAATATGAAATGTCTTGCAAACATTAATAACACTTTTTCTTCAGAACTTCATTATGGAGTATATACGGGCGCTATATTGTTCTAGCGAAGTGTAATATTTTGAGAATATGTGCCGTCTGGAAATTTAAACAGTAAGATGCACACTACTTGCTAAGCATAGTGACCTATACCAGGATAAAGCTGAATATCTTTTCTATTTCATGCTGTAATCAGCTAAGAATAAGAAATGTCTTGCGCACTTTCATAACACTTTTTCTTCAGAACTTCATTATGGAGTTACGCGAAGCTTCACAATACCCTATACGGGCGCTATATTGTTCTAGCGAAGTGTAATATTTTGAGAATATGTGCTGTCTTGAAGTTAAAACAGTAAGATCCACACAACTTGCTTAGCAAAGCGACCTATATCATGATAAAGCTGAATATCTCCTCTATTTCATGATGTAATCAGCTAAGAATATGAAATGTCTTGCGAACATTTATAACACTTTTTCTTCAGAACTTCACAATACCCTACGGGCGCTTATTGTTCATGCGAAGTGTAATATTTTGAGAATATGTGCCGTCTGGAAGTTAAAACAGTAAGATCCACACAACTTGCTAAGCATAGTGACATATACCAGGATAAAGCTGAATATTTTTTCTATTTCATGATGTAATCAGCTAAGAATATGAAATGTCTTGCGAACTTTCATAACACTTTTTCTTCTGAACTTCATTATTGAGTTATACGCGAAGCTCCACAGTATACCATACGGGCGGGATATTGTTCATGCGAAGTGTAATATTTTGAGAATATGTGCCGTCTTGAAGTTAAAACAGTAAGATCCACACAACTTGCTAAGCAAGCCGACCTATATCATAATAAAGCTGAATATCTCCTCTATTTCATGATGTAATCAGCTAAGAATATGAAATGTCTTGCGAACATTTATAACACTTTTTCTTCAGAACTTCACAATACCCTACGGTCGCTATATTGTTCATGCGAAGTGTAATATTTTGAGAATATGTGCCGTCCGGAAGTTTAAACAGTAAGATGCACACTACTTGCTAAGCATAGTGACCTATACCAGGATAAAGCTGAATATCTTTTCTATTTCATGCTGTAATCAGCTAAGAATATGAAATGTCTTGCGAACTTTCATAACACTTTTTCTTCAGAACTTCATTATTGAGTTATATACGCGAAGCTCCACAGTATACCATACGGACGCTATATTGTTCATCCGATGCTTGAGAATATGTGCCGTATTGAAGTTTAAACATTAAGATCCACACAACTTGCTAAGCTTAGTGACCTATACCATGATAAAGCTGAATATCTCTTCTATTTCATGATGTAACCAGCTAAGAATATGAAATGTCTTGCAAACATTAATAACACTTTTTCTTCAGAACTTCATTATGGAGTATATACGGGCGCTATATTGTTCTAGCGAAGTGTAATATTTTGAGAATATGTGCCGTCTTGAAGTTAAAACAGTAAGATCCACACAACTTGCTAAGCAAAGCGACCTATATCATGATAAAGCTGAATATCTCCTCTATTTCATGATGTAATCAGCTAAGAATATGAAATGTCTTGCGAACATTTATAACACTTTTTCTTCAGAACTTCACAATACCCTACGGGCGCTTATTGTTCATGCGAAGTGTAATATTTTGAGAATATGTGCCGTCTGGAAGTTAAAACAGTAAGATCCTCACAACTTGCTAAGCATAGTGACATATACCAGGATGAAGCTGAATATTTTTTTCTATTTCATGCTGTAATCAGCTAAGAATACGAAATGTCTTGCGCACTTTCATAACACTTTTTCTTCAGAACTTCATTATTGAGTTACGCGAAGCTTCACAATATACATACGGGCGCTATATTGTTCATGCGATGTTTGAGAATTTGTGCCGTATTGAAGTTTAAACATTAAGATCCACACAACTTGCTAAGCTTAGTGACCTATACCATGATAAAGCTGAATATCTCTTCTATTTCATGATGTAATCAGCTAAGATTATGAAATGTCTTGCGAACATTTATAACACTTTTTCTTCAGAACTTCACAATACCCTACGGGCTCTATATATTGTTCATGCGAAGTGTAATATTTCGAGAACATGTGCCGTCTTGAAGTTAAAACAGTAAGATCCACAATTGCTAAGCATAGCGACCTATGATGATAAAGCTGAATATTTTTTTCTATTTCATGCTGTAATCAGCTAAGAATACGAAATGTCTTGCGCACATTTATAACACTTTTTCTTCAGAACTTCACAATACCCTACGGGCTCTATATATTGTTCATGCGAAGTGTAATATTTCGAGAACATGTGCCGTCTTGAAGTTAAAACAGTAAGATCCACAATTGCTAAGCATAGCGACCTATACCATGATAAAGCTGAATATCTCTTCTATTTCATGATGTAATCAGCTAAGATTATGAAATGTCTTGCGAACATTTATAACACTTTTTCTTCAGAACTTCACAATACCCTACGGGCTCTATATATTGTTCATGCGAAGTGTAATATTTCGAGAACATGTGCCGTCTTGAAGTTAAAACATTAAGATCCACACAACTTGCTAAGCTTAGTGACCTATACCATGATAAAGCTGAATATCTCTTCTATTTCATGATATAATCAGCTAAGGATATGAAATGTCTTGCGAACATTTATAACACTTTTTCTTCAGAACTTCACAATACCCTACGGGCTCTATATATTGTTCATGCGAAGTGTAATATTTCGAGAACATGTGCCGTCTTGAAGTTAAAACAGTAAGATCCACAATTGCTAAGCATAGCGACCTATACCATGATAAAGCTGAATATCTCTTCTATTTCATGATGTAATCAGCTAAGATTATGAAATGTCTTGCGAACATTTATAACACTTTTTCTTCAGAACTTCACAATACCCTACGGGCTCTATATATTGTTCATGCGAAGTGTAATATTTCGAGAACATGTGCCGTCTTGAAGTTAAAACATTAAGATCCACACAACTTGCTAAGCTTAGTGACCTATACCATGATAAAGCTGAATATCTCTTCTATTTCATGATATAATCAGCTAAGGATATGAAATGTCTTGCGAACATTTATAACACTTTTTCTTCAGAACTTCACAATACCCTACGGGCTCTATATATTGTTCATGCGAAGTGTAATATTTCGAGAACATGTGCCGTCTTGAAGTTAAAACAGTAAGATCCACAATTGCTAAGCATAGCGACCTATACCATGATAAAGCTGAATATCTCTTCTATTTCATGATGTAATCAGCTAAGATTATGAAATGTCTTGCGAACATTTATAACACTTTTTCTTCAGAACTTCACAATACCCTACGGGCTCTATATATTGTTCATGCGAAGTGTAATATTTCGAGAACATGTGCCGTCTTGAAGTTAAAACAGTAAGATCCACAATTGCTAAGCATAGCGACCTATGATGATAAAGCTGAATATTTTTTTCTATTTCATGCTGTAATCAGCTAAGAATACGAAATGTCTTGCGCACTTTCATAACACTTTTTCTTCAGAACTTCATTATTGAGTTACGCGAAGCTTCACAATACGGGCGCTATATTGTTCATGCGATGTTTGAGAATATGTGCCGTATTGAAGTTTAAACATTAAGATCCACACAACTTGCTAAGCTTAGTGACCTATACCATGATAAAGCTGAATATCTCTTCTATTTCATGATATAATCAGCTAAGGATATGAAATGTCTTGCGAACATTTATAACACTTTTTCTTCAGAACTTCACAATACCCTACGGGCTCTATATATTGTTCATGCGAAGTGTAATATTTCGAGAACATGTGCCGTCTTGAAGTTAAAACAGTAAGATCCACAATTGCTAAGCATAGCGACCTATACCATGATAAAGCTGAATATCTCCTCTATTTCATGCTGTAATCAGCTAAGAATATGAAATGTCTTGCGAACTTTCATAACACCTTTTATTCAGGACTTCATTATTGACTTACGCGAAGCTCCATGATACTGGCGCTATTGTCCCGGGGGGGGGGTGGGGGGGGGGGGGGGGGGGGGGTCTGTCCTCATTGCAAGGCGGGTATCAGGCGCGACCAAAAAATCACGTAAAAAGGGTTGTTTTCAAGATCGGGCACGTTACGTACGTAACGTGAATAGGGTCTCAAAATCACCAAAAATCAAGAAAAAGGGTATCTTTTTCAAAGTGATGATTTACGCATTTAGGGTCATAAAAATCAACTTACGTACTTAAGGTCATTCAACACCAAAACAAGTTAAAATCACCATTTTTAGCTGAAGCTGACGTCATAGCCTGTTTTGCATAAATCAACATAAACTGGATCATTATTCGCGGGCTAACTCGGCACTAGGGCGAACTCGGCCTTGGGGGGAAATCGCGCACAGAGTTGAATATTCGCAAAGTACTTGTGTTGAGACAGCGTGGACTTAAAAAGGGATACGCCACCAGGCGGCCGTGGGGAGAGTCAGGATTGCGTAAGCCCCATTCACTCGTACACAAAGTTTGTGCTTCGAACGCGTCCGTCGGACTACTGGGATTATATTTCGGACTGCACGAAGCCGACCGAATCTCGCACGAGAGCTCAAGCTCAGGCGGAGCGTGCATGTTGCGCAGCGACTAGTCTGTCCGAAGCCTGCGCCCCACGGGGCAACGGCATGATCAGGTAACGATCACGGTGCCCTCTCGCGGCATAAAAACGTCCACAATCTGCGATTGAGTATCCCTTTAACTCTTGAAACACAGTCGCCTCGCAGTGCCGAGTTCGCCCTAGTGCCGAGTTAGCCCGATCCCCAGGCCATACGTCAAACAAACAAACAACAACAACAACAACAACAACAACAACAAAAAAAAAAAAAAAAACATCGGGCCCTTAAGAACTGTCTTTTTTGAGTAATTATTAAATGGATGTTGATTGATGTGAAGTCCCGGTGATGTGAAGGGAAGTTTCATGAATGTTCCGTAATCATGATTAGAATTTCCGGGTTAGAATTTACAAATTATTTAGACTGCCTGATCAAGGGCCTCATGCAAGGAAAGTAAAATGTTTTTACTTGCTTAGGGTATAAAAAATTGTTGTTATTTACTTAGGGGTAGGAAAAACTGGTTATTACTTGCTTAGGGGTTTACAAAAAATGATTACTTACTTAGGGTAGCAAATTACACGTAATGATACTTATTTAGGGTGTATTTTTTGCATCACGTTAATACTTGTTTAGGGTGCTTTTGGCGAGTCTCTGGTCACGCCTGATACCCCCTTGCAATGAGGACAGACCCCCCCCCCCCCCCGGGCTATTGTGCATGCGAAGTGTAGTATTTCGAGAATATGTGCCGTCTTTAAGTTTAAATAGTAAGATCCACACAACTTGCTAAGCATAGCGACCTATACCATGATAAAGCTGAATATCTCCTCTATTTCATGCTGTAACATTTAAAAATATGAAATCTCTTGTGAACTTCTTGGCACTTGTACTTTATTCATTTTGAATTGAGCGATGTTCTTCGCCGGAAGTACGGTATTCGAATTCTCTTGTGAAAGCAATAAATTTCGCATTATTACTTCGAAATTTCAATAGTTTGGCCCATGCTATTTAAGATGCAAAGAAGGCTATTTTAGACCAATTTTCTTCCTCCATAGATTCCAATTTTAGTAAATGAAATTTATTTAATGAATGGTATTACATGATTTTTTTAATTTAGAAATATTTTTTTGTTTTCAGTTGGACGTATGGTCGCCTGATTCAAGGAGCGGGCATATATATATATTAAATGACTTAGAGGGCGCTCTATATTTGATTGACAAAGCGACGGCCATATCGTAAAAGCTGAAATCGGGTAAATTTTGAATGTTTTTGCTTGTTTTTCTTGTATCTTCTTCTTCTTAAGTTGTATTAACATATTAACAGAATAACCAAATACCTATAGAGTCACGAATAATTGTATTCTGACTGAAAAGTTAACGCTAATGGCTGCATTTGTGTAGTTGATGTTGATGTCTGGATGTTGTGCTTGTGGATGTCTGAACATAATCATGATCTATGATAATAAGCCGGGGAATACATATGATGTAAGCTATGGCCTGGGCATGGCATTGATTGTCAATGACGTTGACGTTGTGCAGTGTGTTGCGTGTACGCGTGTTTAATGCCAAATGCCATTTCAAATTTTCAACGCTGGCCTAAACTTGGTCTTGATATGGCATGTGAACAAGAAAAGAAAGAGATAAATATTTATGACTGTAAACGTAATTGCACTTGCACTATCTTGAAGAAATTCTGATGAAATTTTTTTGCCATCAAGTAGTCTAGTCTAGGCCTAGGCCCTAGATTCATCTAGTAATATAGAGTCTAGTAGTACACACATGTACAAGCTTATCTGAAGATAAACTTGTAGACTAGTTGTATTTAAGTTAGGAGGGGGGTTGTGTGGCCTGACACTTAAAAGTTAGCCTGTCAATTGTGCCATCAGATTTTACGAAAAATATGCATCAACTTAACAAGTGACACTAAAATCAGCAGTAGAGGCGCACGCACACCACGTAATACTATACTATAGTGGTCATATTGACCACGCACTACCTGACTATGCGGGACGAATGCAAAAATATGCATGTACTTAAGTTAAGGTATGGGGGAAAAAATAAGATAAATATTTCAAATACTTCCTTTCAAATTCAGCTCTTTAAAATCTCACTCCTACCTTAAAATGGCTGTTTAGAAAGAACTTCTGATATTTCCAGCAAAATTCAAAGTCAAAATCATGTCCACAGGTCCACAACCTATGAAATCCCCGCCAATTTTTTTCGCGATTGTATGTTGTTTTCATGCTACCGATGTTTTACACTAAACTTGGCCAATAAAATTTTGTCCACAAAGAAACTCGGTATCACGCACGCACATCAACCTCTACGATCGCGCACACGGAAAATCCGGACTTTTACGTGTGTGCGATAGGGACCGAATTTTTAACGACCAAATTTTTGGGGGGAGATGTCGGCGCTCGCGGCAATCAGGAAATGTACACAATGACTTGCGTTACCCCGTTTCGCCAGAAGTGACAGTAAATTACAGATTTCATTTTTAGAATTATCCTTTTCAATGTCAGTGAGTTGAATTTATTGTATTTCATGGATATGTTGGTGTCGGTTTTTGTAAATTAAATGCTGATTTTGAGTGAATGTTGGTGAATTTTGTGCAGTGGTGTTTTGAAAGTGCTGAGGTGTATGACTGCCTAGAGTCTACACACGAAGTATAGTAAAGTCGCTATGAGTGGGCGCACGGGCGATTTGGGAGACTCTCTCCCACTTGGGAGACAGTCTCTGATGTTGGAGACTTTGCTAACATTGTAACAAGAGGACAAAAGAAACAACACTAATAAAATTACAAGACACTTTCTTTCTGCCAAATTTTTTCCCCTCAGAAATCTGAAGTCCATTTGTTTTGTGTGTGGATCATAACAAAAAATGTTATGAAACAAAATTAGACTGTGGATTTTTAAAGTAGACGGTCATAAGGGGTACTTTTTCACGAGGAATCTGCTTATCACATTTTCATTTTGAGCCAGGGTAATCCCTTTGCTGCAAATGTAAACAAAGAAAATTGGTCTCCAAAGGCCCGTCTTCATCAGCCCGAGTTTCCAAAATAGCCCGCTAATTCTGATCCGGGAAACTAACCCGATCAGAACTAGCTCGAGCTAGTTTGTAATGAAGACGCAATTAGCTGGCTATTTCGTGGGTTTCTAGCTCGAGCTAGAAGCCTAAGTCAACTCGGGTTTTTTGGTGAAATAGCGCGCTATTTGGCGAATTAGCCCGCTAATTCGCAGGTGAAGACGCACTCGGGTTTTGACTCGGGTTAATTTATTCATGACACCAATCCTAGAAATGTTATTTTCCTTATGTATTTCTTGATTTTCTTCTCTCTTTCCACCTTTTCCTTATGTATTTCTTTGTTTTTCCTTCTTTCTTTTTTCTCCTTATGTATTTCTTTGTTTTCCCCATTCTTTATTCTTCTTTCTATTCTTATGTATTTCTTTGTTCTTCTTGCTATCCTATTTTCTTTATATATTTCTTGTTTTTCTTCTCTCTATTTGTCTTTTCCTTATGTATTTCTTTGTTTTTCCCTTTTTCTGTTCTTCGATCTTGCTTTCCTCTTTTCTTTGTTTATGTATTTCTTTGTTCTTTCTGTCCTCTTCTCTTTATATTTCCTTATGTATTTCTTTATTTTTCTTTCTATTCTATATTTTCCTCATGTATTTCTTTGTTTCTTATGTATTACTTTGTTTTTCCTTCTCTCTTTTTTCTCCTTATATATTTCTTTGTTTTCCCCATTATTTATTCCTTCTTTCTATTCTAATGTATTTCTTTGTTCTTCTTTCTGTCCTCTTCTCTGCATATGTATTTCTTTATTTTTCTTTCTATTTTATCTTTTTCCTTATGTATTTCTTTGTTTTCCCAATTTTTTATTGTTCTTTAATTTCTTATGTATTTCTTTGTTCTTCTTGTTATCCTCTTTTCTTTATGATTCTTTAAGTATTTCTTTGTTTTCTTCTATCTTTTTATCCTTTCCATTTGTATTCTGTGTTTTCCTGTTGTCTACTCTTCTGTCTATTTATATGTATTTCTTTGTTCTTCTTTTTTACCCTCTTCCCTTTATATTTCTTTGTTTTCCTTCTCTATTTTTATCTTTTCCTTATGTATTTCTTTGTTTTCCTCATTTTCTGTTCTTCGATCTTGCTATCCTCTTTTCTTTGTTTGTTTATGTATTTCTTTGTTCTTTCTGTCCTCTTCTCTTTATATTTTCTTATGTATTGCTTTGTTTTTCTTTCTATTTTATCTGTTTCCTTATGTATTTCTTTGTTTTTCTTTCTATTTTATCTGTTTCCTTATGTATTTCTTTGTTTTTCTTTCTATTTTATCTGTTTCCTTATGTATTTCTTTGTTTTTCTTTCTATTTTATCTTTTTCCTTATGTATTTCTTTGTTTTTCTTTCTATTTTATCTGTTTCCTTATGTATTTCTTTGTTTCTTATGTATTACTTTGTTTTTCCTTCTATTTTTTTTCTCCTTATGTATTTCTTTGTTTTCCCCATTATTTATTCTTCTTTCTATTCTTATGTACTTCTTTGTTCCTCTTTCTATCCATTTTTTTTCGTATTTCCTTATATATTTCTTTGTTTTTCTATTTTGTTTTTTCCTTATGTATTTCATTGTTTCTTATGTATTACTTTGTTTTTCCTTCTCTCCTTTTGCTCCTTATATATTTCTTTGTTTTCCCAATTATCTATTCTTATTTCTATTCTTATGTATTTCTTTGTTTTTCCTTCTCTCTTTTTATCTTTTCCTTATGTATTTCTTTGTTTTTTTCTCTTCATTTATCCTATATATATTTTTTTAATTTTCCATCTTCGAAGTGCGCATGCTCTGAAGCTCGAGTTTATTCCAAGAACGAGCGGGAATCGCTCGACTCGGGCTGATGGAGACGGGGTTTTTCAAACTCGGACTTTTTTGTCGAGAAGCGCTGATCGGGCTAGAATCTCGAGCTTGAGCAAACTCGGGCTGATGGAGACGCACCTCAACTCCCAAATAGGCCATCAAAAATGTTGACATAAGTCTCTAATAATAGAGAATTAGAGATAATCTCCCAAATGGGAGACAGTCTCCAATATCGGCCGTGCGCCTCTACTGATCAGTGAATATTTGCAATTCACATTATTTTCAACCTATCCTGTGAAAGATTTGCATGAAAAGTTGTTTGATTTATTGTTTAAAAATTACCTGTCCGGATAACCAACCTGTCCGGACACACAACGTCTGGGTATACTCCAGACTAGCTTTTATGGGTGAATAGGCTTCAAAAGCTTTTGTGTGTATCAGCGGGCCTTTTTCCAGTCTAGATCATTCATACATGAGAGGAAAATAATTAAAATTTCACTTTCAATTCTGAATCCCCAAATTTGTGGCAAAGTAAGAGTTGAAGAGTCCCTGAATCAGGTAATCTAGCAAATTTAAGAAAATTAAATCTTGCTTAGTTAGAGCAATTTTATTGTCTGTTTTTGACTGCTGCAACAATTGAACAGTGAATGTATTCACAGTCCAACGTAGGCAAGGGCCTATGAGTGCTATAGTATACTCTACCCCACTCATGGGACCATCACTATATGGAGCTGTGTCAATTTCGGCCTGTCACAACCTCAAAGTTGAAGAGGTAAAAACATCAATATAATCAGCAAAATTTTAAGAAAATACTTCCCTCTACATTTTAGAATGATAGAATATCTAATTTCATGCCAGATCCTTTGATAGGAACTTGATCAAGTGAAATTTTCAGGCTGTTTTTTGGTCGGTGATCTTTGCTCCTCTGCTGCACATACATGTGCAAGATATCACACACTTGCTATGGGAGGCAAGTTGCTCATGGCATGAAGGTACAGAGTGTGAGGTTATCTCCAATAACCTCGCATACATTGAAAGTGCGAGTGCGTCTACCCAAGCCAAAGGCAAATTTGGTGGCTTTGTATAAAATGTTTACATCCTGTTTACATGTGAGTGTGACCTTGAAAATTGAATTTCATGGTAAAGAGTAAGTAGAGTAAAGGCTGCGAAGTGCAGCCAGTAGCCGGTGTGCGGCACACTGCAGCATCTACTCTACATGTACATGTGATATTCTGTCCAACGATACCTTGTTGATTCAAAACGGTGCTCTCACTGCATGGATGACTGAGTGTAGACCTATAAGGTTTTCAAAAAGAGTCATCAAAATCTCCTTGTTCCAAGTTTTCGCTAATTAAGGCAACAAAATGTGGATCAGAACCACATGACTGTGTTACTTTAGTCAAAAGTCCTTTTAAACATTACTTCTGATTCGTGCTTTGTGTTTATTCAATGTCATTCATTGTATCTAAAATTTCTGTGGGCCCACTTGGGCCATAATTAAACTCATAACATGTGTTACGAGGCAAATCTTAAGTTACATGTAATTCAATTTGCCCAGCTTGTAAACTTTGTGTCTTATGATCATGATCATATCCTCTTGACACAAAATGCTCTCCAGATTTGTTAGTTGCTCCATCTCACTTGCATATTTCTAAAAGCACACAATATCAATGGTTTACAAACTTAAAAGACTAATGACAGGTAAGAAAGTAAGATGTTCATAGCTACTTAAATAATTTACAGCAGACTTTCATGATAAAGATGGCATTCGGGATCATTTTTATCCCCTGTGAATAACTCGATGATGAAAGGCTTTATACCTTAACCCTTTCAGGACAGGAATTATTTAAGGGGTAAATTGATCACATTTTGTTCTTCAAATTGGCAACAATAGTATTTTTCTTTTAGTGCTCCATGGTTCTAATAAAGTGTAATGTCTTTGCAAACAATATTCATGGTTATTAATTTTGTTGAAAAGTTGAAAAAATTGCCAATTTTGATAAAAAACAATGATTTTGAACCTCTCAATGTGTTGCCAATTTAAGGATTTTAAATCTTATTCTCCTTTTTAAAATTCCTGGGATCAAACGCAATATTTTCATGTAACAAAAATGGATACGGTGTGTGCAGAAATTTTTGCTCTTTCTACTCATGTATGTGGTACATTTTTTAGGGTTCTGAATCAAAAGTTATTGAGCCCAACCACAAAATGTGGTCAATTGTCTCGAAAGGGTTAATAAGGGATGCGGAGGAATTTCCTACGAGGAAGCCAAGTTTGTGTCATTATGACAAGAAGAGTATCATAAATTTTGCTGTAATAGGTATTTTTTTAGTTTTTGTTAATGTTTGGCTTCTAAAAATGCTCAAAATCAATGAAAAAACTTAGCAAATCATTTTCAACTGAAACAAGTAATGTATGATTGCATGAATAGCTTTTGACATGCATGCTTTGATTTAGCCCAAACTTGGTACAAGGGGATTTTGACATGATATTTTAAAAACTCTGGTGTTTGGTCATCTGTGGCAGCAAAGTTATGAATAAGGTATCAATGGACAGAATATTAGTGACTCTTTACCATGAAATAAAATCTGCAGGTCACAGAATATGTCAATTTTATATACGAAGCTACATGTACCAAAGTTGGGTGTACTTTTTTTTATACGCACTGTTTATCAATATGGAAGAGAAAGTAGATCTAGACTACTCCTGTTGCTGTTAGTTGGCAGTTGCTTCTGTTCTAAGTTGGGACTTTCTTGGGGATTAACAGACCAATGATGTAGGCATGGTAGGCGCACTTCCTCTTTAGAACACCAAGTAAAACATGACTCCACAGTTTTTAATTGTCTTGCAGCAATTTTTCTTTGGTCTATGACTATTTTTGTTTATACATATGTACATGTAGTTAAAGACTAGATATATTTGTTGGATCACTTGGATGTTCTAACTTAGTCTGTTGGAATGGAAACGAGTCATGATTCGGTCATAAATATGCAGGGACCTCAGCCCTAATTTACAGCTTTCCTGGCCTGCCTGCGACTGCTATGCGTAATGCCAAAGCAAAGTAAAAAAAAAAACATGAAAGAAGGCTTTTCCAAAGTCACGTTTGATACTCCTAGTCTCTTACAAAGACTTACAGAGTTACAGTGAAAAAAATACATGGAGCTGCGAGTAGTTTAGCTCTGAAAAGCTCAAAAGATATTTGGAAAACTAAAAAGGAAAAGACAATGAAATATGTTAAAATATCTGCTTCAAATCCAAGAAGAGTTGCCATGAAAATCAATTTTACACTACAGATATTTCTTTTAGTTAAGTGAGTTTTGATAATTGGACTCTTGACTTTGCTCTCCTGAAATCAAAATCCAAGTCAAAATTCAGTTTATTGGATAAACTTCAACCAGTGAACATTTGAGCTAAAAAAACTTTAAGTTTGTTTAATACGCTTTTGAAAAGTTACATAGTTCCAGTTCATCAATTTTATGTTTCCCTATCTTTTGACAAGCTGTGAAAAGGACTAAATTCTACCCAAGCAAACTCTCTCTGAAGGGTCAATTCTCTGTTTTCAATCATTTCGATTTTTCCACTCCTTGCTTACAGAGAGAAGTAAATCTTCGGCTTCCAGCTCAGACAGAAAGCAACACCAGCAGCATGACGTCCCATTACAGGGATCATGGTCCCCTCGACTGCAAGGTCTATGTCGGGGACCTCGGAAGCGGGGCCGCGAAACACGAGATAGAACAGGCTTTCAGCAAGTACGGCACCATCACCAATGTGTGGATCGCCAGGAACCCTCCAGGCTTTGCCTTTGTGGAGTTTCTGGACAGTCGCGACGCCTATGATTCTGCCAGAGGCATGGATGGGAAGTAAGTGTGTTAATAGAGGTGCATCAGAATACTGTGGAATATGGGACTCGAGGCAAATCATCTGAAAAATAAAAAACGCCTCTGAAATTTTTTTCTTTCTTTTGTCACTGGCTTGTAATGTCAGTATGACTTAACCATTTTCGAATATAGACAGTGTGCATGTTCAGTGTCTGTGTATGATTCTGACTTAAGTGCTAAATTTAGACTATATTAAAAAGGGAATAAAGTTTTGTCTGAGGTGCCACTGAATTTCAGCTGCATAATACTGCATCGATGAAGACCCAAGGCAAATTGCCTGAAAAGAGAGCCGATGTAAAAAAAAAGAAATTGTCAGTGGCTTATAAATACATTAAGTGTCAGTAAATCTGACCGTTTTAAAATGTATGTGTTCTCTCTCCATCTCTCACTCTCTCTCTACCTTATATCTTCCTTTCATTCCCCCTCTCCCTCTTTCTTTCTCTCTCACCCGTTTATTTCTTTCCATCTCTCTCTCTCTCTTTCTCCTTCAATCTCTCATCTGTAACATCCATCAGGTATCTCTGTGGAAGGCGTGTCCGAGTGGAGTTGTCAAATGGCAAGTCCAGACGTCCTAGAGGTCGTGAGTTTGACAGGCCACGGTACGGCGGGGGCGGCGGCGGCGGCGGTGGCGGCGGCGGATACGGTCGATATGGTCGATCAAGGTAAGATCTTTCTTGGCTCAGTTTGGACCCCGTCAGTACTGAATCCAATATCTACCTCATAGTGTACTCCGACCATGTGTCTTTAAAGTCTTTAAAGGTCATTTTTCTGAAGGTTCATATGTGCGAAGGTTCAGTGCTCTGAACTGCAGGTTCATTTATCAGTAATTCTGAGAATGAAAAGGGAATAACTTACGTGTTATTTCATTTTTTAAAGTTATGAACCCTTTAGTAATGGAACCTTTGTAATAAAGAACCTGTCAAAGAGAGCATTCTCTGTCTGAAACGGTTAACGAGTATGACCTACAGTGATAGACGTGATCCATTCATTGATTGGAAGGATGCAGACCCCTGGCATTTTTGGGGGTTATTCTTGTATCATAACCACATCCCATATATACCTTGTAGCCAAATCCAGTGTCTGACTGAATAACCAAAATAGTTTGCAAAGTGAAAATTTCTACCCAACTTGGCTTTTAAAGGGGTCCACCCTAATATCAACTTGGTTTGAAAAGAAGTGGAAATTTAAAGGAACAGATCAATGAAAGTTTGAGCGAAATCCACTAAGAAATAAGAAAGTTATTAATTTGTTGAAATTGTACAATCAAACACAATTCGGCAAATCCTTGACGTATCTTGCAAGGTCCTCTCCCATTTGCCGTGTACTGGAAAGAGTGTTAATTTCCATTTTATCTGAAGAAAACATTTATTCATACCTGCACCCTAGATATAATCATTGCAAATATGTTTTTAAACACAACCTATGGGAAACAAGTCAATTCCTTTATCAGTAACTGAGAAAAAAAAAAAATCTGTGAAATTTTCTGTACATGTACATGTAGATCAATTGGGAGAGGGGATCACAAGATACATGTATGTCACAGAGTTGCCAATTTGTGTTTTATTGATTAAAGATTCAAAAATTCTTAATTCTCCTATTTCTTATCAGATTTTTCTCAAACTTGCACTAATCTGTTTCTCTCACTTTTCTGCTTTTATTCAAATCAACTCAGTACCAGGGTGGACTCTCCCTTTAAAAATGTTTGTTTACCCTCTTCTGTCAGGACATTCTATTCCTTTATATTTCATTTCTCACTTTTTTTTTTTTTTTTTTGGGGGGGGGGGGGGGGGCTCATTATTTGATAGTTTTAGGGGGGATTTTTTTTTTTTTTTTTTTTTTTTTTGTGGGGGGGGTCTAAAACTTTTGTCAAAATTAAAGCCTTCTTTGGGCAAAAGGTATAACTTGAAATCCCTATGGCTGCTAAAACGACCACATGTATCTGAAATTTACCTGTAAATATGTATGGTCAGGGGTCCTAAAGCTGCGCAGGTCCTAAAGCTACGCACCCCGCAAATACGCGCAATACGACGCGTTCAATGCGCCAAACTTCTGGTGTGACTGAGCAACGAGATTATCATTTACGTTCGCCAAAAAGAATGAGTAATTTTCCTTCATTTTTGGTGATATTATCACTATTTTGAAATCGGGGTGAAATTCGCATTAGTCAGCTTCAAAATCAAGATTTGCATTCATTTATTACGTGTGCGTAGCTTTAGGACCCTTTCATTTTTTCGACCAAATTCGACATGGGTATCGACATCGGCTTGAAAATTAATGTTATTGATATTTGTCCGTCGTAATTTTCTCAGGGATTTGATTTAAGAGTGTAGAACCAAGATATATGAAAGAAATTCACATTAATCATTGAAAAGGTGACTTTTTAGCCGCTGGAAACAAAGTGCGTAGCTTTAGGTCCCCCCATCATACATTTACTTGTACAGTTCAGTAACTGGTACATTTTTCCATCAATGTGCATGTACATGTACAGGTACATCTAGTCATGTGTACACATGTACAGACAGTCCGTAAACAAAAGAAGAATTGAATCGTGGCACTGTCAGCTCAGTACTGGTGCTGTGCTTTGTTTTTTGCTTTATTTTTTTAAGCCTCAAAATATTGACTGAATTTTATTTTCTCGGGTGCGGCAATAATGTTAACTCGGGTTAAAGTAGGGAGAGATGAATAAAATGATTAGTTTTCAGGTTATTTTTGAAACCCCCCCCCCCCCCCCCCCCCAATTGCCTTTTAATAATGGAAGAAAGGTAAAAGGCTGTTATATATTTCGAAGGATGTTAATTTTCTCAGAATGAATTAACAAAGCCTAAACTTGAAACTACTGCCAATTTTGTTGGGATAATAAATAGTTGATCAATTTTCGACATTGCAAAAAAAAAAAAAAAATCAGGTATTAAACTTTCAAAAAGCCATAACCTTGTGAGTGTGAGGTAATAGTTGTTAAAGATAAAGTTGAGTTGTGGTCATGCAATTAAATTGCCCAAGAAACTGTATCAATACAATTGGGAAAGGTTGATTTATATAGTTCGTAAGGTTTTGGAATCACCAAAATGAGAAGAAATGCACTGCACACAGAAATGTGTATATGGGACTACACACACGTTTGGCCCGAACATTTCAGCCGTTTCTTCATATTTTGAATGTGAGGGCATTTGAAGAGCAATCCTTTTCAGGGGATATTTCTACTATGATAATCTTCCAACCTTACATAAAGATAATGAGAAAGCTCACAAATTATTTTCGGCCTTTCCCAGAACTCAATCCTTCTCTTTAAATCGCATGTAAATAACTATCGGTAAAACCCTACCAAATCTGTGTGAATGTCATGGAGACGTACATGTGTAGTACAGAGCGAGTTTACTTATTGCATGAGTCATGAAATTATTTTTTCTAAGGGCTAACCATTCAAGGTTTCTTCCCAACATTGCCAACGCTGGTATTTTTCTTTCCTTGCTCCTGGTACATTTTGTGACAAAAAAGTCAGTACGTCTGACAAGAATACAACCGGACAGAATTTTTTTTTTATTATTTATTTGTTTTTTTTTTTTAAATGCCAATTTGTAAGGAAAGGCAGTGACCTCAATTTTTCAACATGTTGCCAATTTAAAGATTTGAATGCTCAATTTCCGTCTAACAATTTTTGGCATCAAAGGGCTTATAAAAGGAACAAAGATTGTGATTGTGTGAAGAGAAATGTGTACTGTTTCTGCTCATGCATCTTGTATTCATTTTGGGGACTAAAAATCAAAGGTTACAGAGCCCGAATTGCAAAATGAAGGCAGTAGTCCTTAACGGGTGAATTGTTTTTGAAAGTTATTAAAAAAAGAAAATTAAACATTTGAGCTTATGGGCATTAGTCTGAACTTTAACCTGAGTTTCCTCTCCTCCTTGGGTCATTGACTGATGTGATGATGCTGTTTTTGCTGCCACTTATTTCAGGATTTGTCTCCTCAACACCACCATCATCCTCAACCTACCTCATCACCACCACCACCACGACTCATCGATCACATGATCACATCTGCCCAATCAGGCCTCTGGGTTTCTTCTTCCTGAAGGCTATCAACACATCCAAAACAACTACAACAACTACAGCACCTCCCAACCATCCAAGTCCCTCTTTTTTTCTAATAAAAACCTCCTGCAATTTGGTTATAAAGTCATACTTTTTAAGGACATTTTGTAGATGCAAATCACAAAATTGAGAGATAAAGGCATTTGTGCTACCAACTAGCACAACTCACTGCTACGCTGGCCCCCTCCACTTATTGCCATCCTGCTACAACCTCACCAGCCAATCAGGATAAAGAGTCGGCCAAGTGTTAGCCAATCAGCTTTCACAGATTCAGCCCAACTCAGCCAGCTAGCTTTCAACCTCTCTCAACTCTATTCATCCCGGCCCTAACAACTACTGGCCCCAACAACATCAACTGGCCCAAACAACTGGCCCAAACAACACTACTGGCCCAACTCTTCTCCATCCTTCACAACCATCCAACTTCTGGGCTTCCAAAACAAAAGGTTCCACTGCCCTCGGCAGATTTTTATTGTCAACTTTATTGTGTTTTATTTATTCTTCTGCTTTATGAAAGAAAGAACTCATCATTCTCCTTGTGATGAAATCTGAACAGTAATGCACTGCCACCATGGATTATCCATGCTGTTTGAGAGGGAAAAAATGAAATCGCAAATTAATAATGGTTTGCATTATTTCTACATGATTTTCACAAAAATAGTATGCCTGAATTTAAAAGGAAAAAAGCAATTGTATTAAAGGAAAATTAACAAACTGATGTAGGTTTTGAGTTCCATCAGATGAAAAAAGCGAATCCCAGTCTGTTGATTTTAGCTACATTTTCTACATTTAAAGTGACAGTATACTGAAGCTGCTAAATAGCGCCATCATTGAACAGGATTTGAAAAGTGTATGTGCCTCTCATTTTCCCATAATGCCACATCCTAGTTTGTAGAAGCTTAGAATGTACCTGCAGGCAATTTCCCACATGGCACGTCAAAAATAATAGTTTGAAATATAAGATGTGCCTGTTATCCATGTTGTTGTCAAAATTCAGAATAAAATGCAAATAATTTTCAAATTATAATCTTGATTTAGATATCACTGTAAGATGGCGCTGTTCAAGTTCTACCAGTTTAATGCCACTTTAATGCCACTTTAAAAACAAACTCAAATTCTAAAGACAATAGTGTGGACTAAAATAAAAGCTTAGATTCGCATCCTGAAGCTAAGGCCTACTTTTCACATGACTGTATACCCTGTAATAAAAGCTATGTGGGGTTACATGTCATTTGTGACAACTGCTTCATTTTCTTTTTGCTGCCAACATGAACAGGACTCACAAGTCGAGCTTGTGAATGCAAGACTTTGAGGTGCAGAACTGAGGAGGAGAGGGGATATTTTGAGTGTTTACCATGCTAACATTTCTTTTTTGTTGTTCTCTTTGCAGCAAATATAGTCGAAGCAGAAGCCGTAGCAGGTAAGTTGACCCCAGATTTAGTTTTAAAAAGTGGAGGTGGAAAGAAATCATAATATGAAAATGAATAATTTAAAAATCAGATTTATTTATTTAATTTTTTTTTTTTTTATAGCCCAAAATGTTGCTGCTCCTGTAGAAACATAGATTATTTTGGTAGATCTAATATCAAACATTATTGTCCCCGCCGAACGAAGTTCGCGAGGGGACTATGAAACGGGCTCCGTTCGTGTGTGTGTGTCCGTCCATCCGTCCGTCCGTCCGTCTGTCCGTGTGTGCTCAAATGTTAGAAAATGCTACTTCTCCGTCATTTCTTGGCCGATTTTGATTCCGATTGTTTTATCTGATAGGGCTGGGTGGGGGCTTCCAAACTTCTACACAGAATTTTGAAATTCATTAATTATGCAAATTTATTCAAAAGTGACGAAAAATGCTACTTCTCCTCTATTTCACATTGGATTTTGATTCCGATTGTTTTATCTGATAGGGCTGGGTGGGGGCTTCCAAACTTCTACACAGAATTTCGAAATTCATTAATTATGCAAATTTATTCAAAATTGACGAAAAATGCTACTTCTCCTCTATTTCACATCGGATTTTGATTCCGATTGTTTTATCTGATAGGGCTCGGTGGGGGCTTCCAAACTTCTACACAGAATTTTGAAATTCATTAATTATGCAAATTTATGCAAATTTATTCAAAATTGACGAAAAATGCTACTTCTCCTCTATTTCACATCGGATTTTGATTCCGATTGTTTTATCTGATAGGGCTCGGTGGGGGCTTCCAAACTTCTACACAGAATTTTGAAATTCATTATTCATGCAAATTTATGCAAATTTATTCAAAATGGCTGAAGGTTCATAATGTTTTCATGTTTTATATTTCAGTTGTATACATGCATTGTTGGTATTCTCTTCTTTTGCATGCAGTAACATTATTATTTTATTCACTAAAGTTTTTCACTGAAGTTTTAAGGTTCAGGCTAGTTAATTTCCACAGATCTGCATTTCCGGCGGGGACATTTATTACGCATTGCGTAATTTACTCATTCACTTGTTTCATTTTGCACAGATTGCAAAGTGTAAGCAACAATTCTGCACCTTGTAAGATTTTAGAAGGTGCCCCTTGGCCGCTGATGGTGCCATCACTTTAAAGTGAAGGTTTATTTTTGGTTGGGGATTTTGTGAATGGCATTCTGTCCAAGTTTCATATAAAAAAAGCTTTCCATTTGAAATATTTTATTTGTGAGGTTGGCCTCAAGGCAATCAAGATTCCTCACATTGCTCTTACTGAAATCAGAAAGACTTGAGATAAATTTTAATATTATTTATCATATCCAGTAATTAATATCCAGAGGTCAGTATTTGGCATTTTAAAAAAAACTGGCAATGGCTCATCATTTATCAAATCAATCAATAATACTTTTGGAACACTGAATATTTCTGATATAGTATTTATTGATTTCTTTTACATTTTAATTTTTAGATCCCCTCGACGCTATCGTTCTCGTAGCAAGTCACCACGTCGTCGGTCACCTGTGTATAAGAGGTAATACTGCCTTTTTCTTAAAGTGATTGATTAACTTTGTGAAAAATTGTAAAATCAGCTCAAATGCCAGTGAATTGTGTGCAGTCCTCTAACTACATATATAATTAAGGATATGTGAAAGTATGAGAGAAAATGGAACCCATTTACTATTCTAAAAAAGAGAAAATCGCGATCAATCGCTAGCGCAAGTCGCTCGGCTTCTTCGCTGCGCTGCAGTCACAAAAACCAAGCACCAGTGCTTGGCGATTTCAGAGCGGGTTTCCAGCCTGTATGGTATTCTGTGATAGAGCGAGGTATGCCAACCGTAAGAGTTTTTTAGGGTTCGGTGGTACTCTATCCCGACATCAATGTTTAATCGTAAATCTCTTGATATATAAACGACCGATCAGCTTATAAACTCAGGCGATTCCTGTCTGAGCTAAAGGTTTGCAATTATTATTACAGCATTAGCTGGAACAGTGATTTTTTTTTTTCAATCCTGGGCAAAGTTAATCAATGCCTTTAAAGGGATTGATTAACTTTGCCCAGGATTGAAAAAAAAAAATCAATGTTCCAGCTAATGCTGTAATCAGTAATCATAATTGCAAACCTTTAGGTCAGACAGGAATTGCCTGAGTTTTATAAGCTGGTCGGTCGTTTATATATCAAGATATTTACGACTGAACATTGATGTCGGGATAGAGTACCACCGAATCCTAAAGGACTCTTACGGTCTATCACAGAATACCGTACAATGAACGAATCCCTATTTCTTCACAGGCTGGAAACTTGCTCTAAAATCGCTGGTGCTTGGTTTTTGTGACTACAGCGCAGGGAAGAATCCGAGCGACTTGCACTAGCGATCGATTGTGATACCTTTCGCCTAGCTAGCTTTTTTCTCTTTTTTAGGATAGTAAACGGGTTCCATTTTCTCTCATACTTTCATATATTCTGAATTACATATGCAGAGCTGCCAAATAGTACGATTTTATCCTATTTCATAGGATTTTTCAGTGACAATACGACACTAGGATTTTTCTCAATAAAATACGATTTATCAAAAAAATAACTATGTGTCTCCGTGTGTTTATGTATCTCTCATTGACATTGTACATGATTGCGTATGCAAGACAGAGTTTAGGTCCAGTTTGAGTACTGCAACATTAAGTGATATTCTCACTCAGAAGGCAACATGCCAGTCTAAAGGACAAAACTGCTATGAAATGAAATTTAGTGATAGACTGTTAACAAAGTGTAAGGGAGCAGCAACAACAGCGGCAGCAGCGGCACCAGGGTCTCAAAAGTAAATGAGGTAATTGTTAAGTGAAGTTCCCTTATTAGAATAGGATCATTCATCATCAATAACATGTACACTGTACATGTAGTTAAGTCACTAAATAAATTACATACTTGTATACATGTATAAATTACTATAAAATAAACAAAATTCGCAATCCTTGAGATATTGTGTAGGAAAGTACATGTCAGTTAAGAATAGGATTTTTTTTCTGAAAATAGGATTTTTATGGTAAAATCATAGGATTTTTGGTCAAGTGAGGTTGGCAGCTCTGCATATGTAGTTAGAGGACTGCACACAATTCACTGGCATTTGAGCTGATTTTTACAATTTTTCACAAAGTTAATAGCAAGATAGCAAGTTGATAGTTATTTTTGAACTTGTATTATTTCTGGGTGATGATCTTTATGTCATTAAGGTCTGTACATGTGCTGAAAAAGAATAAACTTATTCAATGTGTGTTCAGTTGCTGTATTTTCAAATTTTTTTTACAAATGACTTTTATGATTGTCTCAGCAAATAAATGCTAGGTTTTCGTTTGGTGCTCTCTGTTTTATCATGACAATTGCCTTTCCTTTGCAAATTCTATAAAAGTAGATTTGATTTCACTGCATATAGGTTCAGCCAGCTATCAAGCCATAAATGCCACCATAATATTGTTCTTTTTGTGTTATTATTCCTTGTCTCTTTGTCTTTCCATGATATCACAGGAGTAGATCCCGTTCCCATGACCGATCCCGTGACAGATCCCGTGACCGATCCCGCGACCGTTCCCGTGACCGCTCCAGGGATCGCTACCGCTCGCGATCCAGGAGCCCACGTTACGAGAAGTCGCGCTCCCGTTCTCGTTCACGCTCCCGAAGTCCTGCAGATGATCGTCACTCCTACAATGGAGATAACTCGTCGCCGAACCACAAGCAGGATGATGGCGGAGATTAGGTTGCTAACTTTGATTTTTAATGAAAACACATGGAAGATACATGCCTTGTTTTAATCTAAGAAACCGCTGAGAAGTAGAAGGACTGATGTGTTATTGTAATTTTATGCCATTATGGCTCTGACAAAGTGATACATACATGAAGAGGACAAACTGATAAGTTTGCGTGCTAGGGAGGTAAATACATGTAAGTCTTGAGGCAGCATTTAGTGATAATTTCACTGTGATAGACCTAATCGTGAAAATTTCCAACAATCAAATGTATCTCCTCACAGTGCACTATGTAAGTAAAATAAATTGAGATGAACTTTTTATCTTTTCCTTAGAATTTGGGTGAGTTTATTTGCCAAAATCACATCTGCTTTAGTGTTCGATTAAAGGTAGATGGCAAAGTGTCTTGGAAATACATGTACCTTTGTTGCATATGATTCAAAGTTAAGACAGGGTTAAATTATTCCACCTTATCTCTTGTAATGATAATTTTACAGGATGTAATGTGCTGATTCATACAAGATTTGGGGTATGGGCAGTTATTCAGATGAGTCAAGAATTTTCAAACCTTTTTACGATTTGATGACATTGTGCCTCATTTTGTTTTATACTTAAATTTGGAGAAAAAAAAAGGATACTTCCATGTGAGATACTTCTCCCCACTTTCACTTAGATTTTGGTCTGGATAATATTTTCTCTTGCTGCCCATTGTGAAGATTATGTCTATATCCCGTGTTCCTCTCTCTCTCTCTCTCTCTCCATTTTCCTTTTCTTTCTATGCCTTTGGCAGCTGTGGTAGAATGTGACGCATCTTTTTAGAACTGTCTTTTGCCAAGTCTACCTAGTGGCTGCTAACATATTTTGGCAAATGTGTGCATATTGTTGTAAATGTTTTTAACCTCTTGTTTTTATTGTATTCTTACTCTTATTCCATTTGAAATTGTGTTGTCCTTCAAGATAATCCCACATGTTAGGCAAATAGTGTTAGAACGGAACAAATAATGGAGCAATGTTTGTAAACTATGGTAGCTTAAAAAAAAAAAAAAATAGAACCAGGAATTGAAAACCCAATATAATGGAGGCTTCTGAGCAACCTTTTCAGTAAAAAAAAGAAAGAAAAAAAAGAAAATACACACACAAAATAAATTATGTAAGAATAACAATTAACGTTGATCTTAAATTTAGTGTGACCATTTTGTTTATCCTTTTCTATTTTAAAAAAGGTAAAACATTCCCCATCGCCCATTTCTTCATGGTGTTAAAAAGATTTTTATGAAATTCAGATGACGGATTTGATCAACAACAAAATGTCCAAAAAATCTACCAGGCTGACCAAATTTCTCTTGTATGATTCTCTTTCTCCAACCCTTAACGTTGCTTTTACATCCTCTTGTTTATTTTTCCATCACTTATACTATTTTTTTGTTTTGTTTTGTTCTTCAATATGTTCATTCAAACTTGTTTGCTACCATTCCTTCTATGTTTTTATCTATATGTGTACATATATGTGCATGTGTGATTGCACTCTTTCAAAACATAAAATCTGAATACATATATTATTTCAAAAGCTAGATACAGATACATGTATATGCAAATTCTCTTTTTTTTTTTTTCTTCTTCCATTTTTGAAATAGGAAATAAAGATATAAGCATGAAGCTACAAACCTTCATGATATAAGTATACTGTAAAATGAGAAAATTTTGCGACATAAAAATTTCATGAATTTTTAATGACAGCCAATTTCGCAGCAAGAACCTTTCGCGAATTGCAATAATTTTATGTTGTTTCATTTGTGATTTGATTATTTTCGCGGCATGAACCTTTCGCGAATCTCTACCAATCGCGAAATTTGCGAAAATTTGTGGTTTCGCAGTAGTTCATAATTGTTATGTTATTAATGGATAACTTGTTTTTCTCTGTTGCTTGATGGTATTTTAGTTTGTTATGCATACTAAGCATTTTCTTGCAGCACTTCAGTTAAATTTGTATATTTGTTATAAATGAACAAATTATGTTGACAAGTGTTTTTTGACCATACATTAGGCTAAAAGAACAAATGATTACATGTACCTTCTTTTTGCTGGAGTTCTCAAAATCATGGCTGATAATATTTTAAAATAGTTGGAAGCAAACAAATTTGCTTCAATTGCTTGCATATAATGCAGTCACTGCATGCATTTATATGTAGGCCCCTGACATGTATTACAAACTTGGATTATACAAGCTTTGTTTAAAAAAAAAAAATTCTGTTGGGCTTGATAGTAATGTTGTGTGCCTTTTATGTTGATTCTCTGTTGTAAATTTAGAGCAGAAATATTGGTTTTGACAGCCTGTAATGCAAGTCATGTACAGAAATTAATGGCGATGAAGATAAGCTTTTAATGTCACGAAGCTTTTTCTTGGGGGGTGGGAGGATTTTCAAAACAAATTCCTCCTTTTTCGGACTTGATTTTTCACACATTCATATTGTAGAGCTAGGCCCAGGGCCCCGTCTCATAAAGAGTTGCGATCGATCGCAAATGATTTGCAATAGATATCAATCGCAACTTTGTACTTAATAGATAGGAGATTTGAAATTCGCGAATGATTGGAGGACTTGCGATCGATTTGAATCAATCGCAACTCTTTATAAGACGGGGCCCTTATATCTGATTTTGGAATTACAGCATCTTTTTTTTTTTTCTTGTTTTTTTTTCTTTTCTTTTTTTTGTTGTTGTTGTAAAGAAGAAGCTTGTTGTATAGTGGGTTTTAATCTGTTACTTTCATCATTAGAATGTAATTGTACACCTTTGATAAGACACAAAGCAATTCCCTCAATTTTTGCACAGCTCAGAACATGTATGTAAATATTTCAAAGAATACATATTTTGTTTGCCTAGATTAGACCCACTGTTATCCCCCATATTATGAGCACCTTCTGAGCTTGGAAAAATACTGAATCGATTGAAACAGTTGCCTGTCTAGTTATCTCTTCAAATCAATCATCCTCCTCTGTTAACTTGATTTGCTGTGCTTTCACAGTCACTCTCCTAGCTGTGTTTTTCATGATTTGACAGAGCAAAGCCTTCAGCAGCACACATTAGAGTTACAGTTTGGTGAATTCTGAACTGAATTTTGAAATTGTTATTACTTTCAACATAACAAGGTAATATTCCTGGGGAGCGTTTCATCAAGCGTTTTGTCAGTGATTTTTACCGACAAATTTGCTCTCAGCCAATCAGATGGGAGGATTTCAGTAGCTTATAACAGTTGGTTAAAATCACTGACAAAACACTTCATGAAACGCTCCCCAGGTCTCACTTCTTTGTATTATATTGTTTTGGGTTTTTTAAAGTCCTGATACAACAAGGTTTCGATATATAACAATGAAATTTACTTTGTCCCAAGAAATTTGTTATAATGAGATGCTATTGTACCATGTCTGTAATGTATACCACGTCTTTACCATGGTTAGTTGTGTAGCATTTTACTACTCTGTACACTACACATACATTGCACAAGCTAATTTGTTTGGTACACGTAGTAAATTTTTTTTCTTCAGATATCTGTAATTGTTAGAAATACTCGTTTGTACTTTTCTATCTCATGATTTTCATCTATATTAGCATTTTCCATTGTGAATTTCAATAAACCAATTTGTAATTGCAATTTGCACATGTGCACGTAAAGGTCATTTGTACCGAGTACATGTACAATCGACCTGTATACACTGACATTTTGTACGCACCGCGAGTAGCGCGTCCACCAAAACAGAAGCGCGTGCGCGTACAAATAGGGGTCATATCCGGGTCATTTGTACCTGGTACTAATTACGAACTGGTTTATTGATTGGTTAAAAATTTTCTTTTCTTTGTCACATTTGCTTTGGTGGGTGTATAAGGTTTCTGTTTCTGTAGGGTATTAATGAATATTCCTTTTAGCTATTTCAAAGCTTTCCATATATCTCCATTTTATGACCGCCACAGTGGCTAAAGCTGTTATCAAGTTGTTTAATAAACCAAGCACCCATGTACTTTTCTGGTGATATTTGATACCCCTCACACCAGTGCAGTGATACATGTTCGTGAACTAAGAATGAAACCATGTGCTTCTAATACAGGTGATTAGATAATACTTGACACCTTGCGTATATCAATGTTGGTGTTACTAAGAAGACAACCATGTTTAGTGTTGCCCTGATCATAATATCGGGGACCGTATTCTGAAAACTATTTTAATTGTCATAACGAACTGATATTGTGTGGAATAAACACTTATCTATCATTGGTGCTTGCGAAAAAAGTCTCTTTTAACTTTATGCCAACGCAGCCAGCTTTGCGCAGACACTCTCCAATGACTTGTCCTAATTTCGATTTGTTATGAAATTTAATATCACTTTGCCAACAAAAGATAAAATCGTTTTCAGATACCACCCCAAGCACCCCAGGTACCGGTATATTATTATCTGACACCCATCTAGGTCCTAACACCAGACACTTGTAGAAAATGGATGGATTTGATGGTCACTTGCACCATGTGTAAATGAGTGTTCAGTCTCTTCAAGGTCATTATGTACTATCAATACATGTGTACTTGACACTGATTATAACACCAGGCTCTGTTACACTGGTAAAATATAGATTTGGTGTTACTCTACACCATGTTTAATGAGTGTTATATGTCACTTAGCTCCTAGTATCTGTACATGGAACCTCTAGCAAAGCAAAATATTTTTTGGTGATTGATTCCCTTCAAGGTGTGGAGATATAGCCATGTGAAGTTTAGTGTAATGTTTGGTTTTCAGCTCCTGTCATATCTCTGCAAGGTGCTAAGCACCATAAGCAGTAAGCACTCTGTATGGAATAATGAATACATTGAAAAGTGCTAAAGTACTCACATTGGCTGTATTTAGTGTACACCTAATTGCACATGTGTTATTTAATGCTCTCATTATTAAAAAGGTGTATTTTTTGTGACTGTTTTTGGCAATACATGTAGTGGAGATCTGGACTTTGTGGAATAAAGTATTTTACACACAATGTTTGGGATATGATTTTCTCTTATTGCAGTTCATTTGATCCCACATTTTATTTGGTTTTATATATATATATATATATATATATATATATATATATATATATATATACTTTTTGTTGCATTCAAATTAACAGATTGATTCCAATAGTATGTACGTGTATTGTACACATGCATTTGACTTCTCAAAACTTTGCTGGTGGTGGATTTCAACCAAAATTGGCAGGGATCATCTTTGGGCAAGGAGGATCTAAATCAATGCAGGTGGGTTACCTACCAATATAGGGGGGGGGGGGGATTAACTATTAGGGGTGGTGCGCCCAAGAGCACTAGTAATGGCATTATACTTATTTGTGCTTCTTTTTTAAGCCCTGTTGCAAGATTGTAAGCAAAGTTGGTAGGTATCATCCTCAGAGGAAGGAGACCTCAATTTCTTAAACAGGGTATGTTGCCCCCAAGGGGGTTCAGGAGTAGCACCCCTAAAGTGCCCCTATTGTGAAAATGTGATAATTTTTAAATGCATGGTTGGTTTCTAACCAAACTAGGTAATCATCATCCTCGGGCAACATGAGCGAAGGGGATCTAAGTTAATGCAAATATAGAATACCTAAATATCCCTTAAGGGGCCTGTGACACCAAATTGACATCCTTCATCTGTAAAACCTACTGCTGCATGTAGATTGTAACCAAACTAGGTAGGAATCATTCCTAGGGGAAGGAGACTTCAAGTTGTTCAAGTATAGTAGATCATTATCTTCAAGGGGTCTGATGGAGGGGCAACACCCCAGAACTTCCACAATGGCAATTATTTCATGTAGACATATTCTGCTTCTTTAAAACACGCAGCTTGATTTCAAATGAACTTCATCGTCCGATAAATCTTAGTTGAAGGGGTTTAAGTTATACAAATGGAGTACCTAGCTGGCCCACATGGGGGTGGGGGCTCAGGGGCAGCACCCTTAAAGTGGCCCAATCTCTGATTTTTCACCAAGTGAATTTTGCCCGATGATTGCGTAATGCATGCGAGACTGCCCTGGACATTTCCCTTGTGGTTGTTTGTTTTTTGTCCTCTTTAAATAAACTGGGGTATTGGATAAATTTTCATGTATTCAAATTATAGATGTTTCTTGTACGATCCACATGTAATGAATTATGTAATAGACATACAAATTTATTGTAGCATCTTTATACAAATTTATTGTAGCATCTTTATAGATATTGTCCAACTAGCATCCATAGTTGTTGCTATGTCTGTTGAGCCTCTGGTAATTCTTTTGGCCAAGACGAAAGAAGCATTCCAGCATGAAATACATGACACTTCGGTTGGACATAATGTTTAAAAAAAGAAGGGGAAAAAATGATACACTGACACTTGTCATATCAATGGTTGATTTTTCTAAACATTGGTTCCTTTAATTTACATTGCATAACAAACCAAACACGAGACAAGCCATAACTTTGCAACAAAAACATCACATGATATGAATATAATGAGTACCGTATACAAAATCCCTTTCTTTACTGGAAGGTTGCATAGATATAATAGTAACTGCTGTTAATTATTAATTATATATTTGGCTTTCTTGGGTGGGTTTATTCAAACATCAGCATCAATCAATTTTGTAACCACAGATGTTGGAAAACTTGCTCAAGTGTTATTCTTGTGTAAAAAAGTTTTTCCTTCTCTCTCTCTCTCTCTCTCTCTCTCTCTCTCTCCCTTTCTGTCGCTCTTTTTCTTCCTCTCCCTTTCTCCACTCTCCTTTATTCCATACCTAGCTTTTAAGTATATTATAACCAAGGGGTGGATCCAGGATTTTTCAAAAAAGGGGGCACGATGAATGTTCAGTGTACACAATAAGGGGGGGGGGGCATTTTTTTTAATTGTGTAAATAAGGTATGCCAGTTGGGTTTCAAAAGGGGGGGGGGGGGGCACAGGCCAGTTTTTCCCCTGTGTAGATGCGGCACTGTTATAACCCATTTATCATCTGAAGAAAGGACAGCTAAATTGGATTATCCATATTGCTTATTCTATATAATAACATTTACAAGAGTAGCAAAAAGAAAGAAAGAAAAAAAAAAGAATAGAAGCAGTCTCTTATGACCTCATGATTGTTCAAAACTTTTTTTTTTAAGAACCCCCCCCCCCCAAAAAAAAAAAAAAAAAAGAGCGGGAGGGGCAAGAAAATTGTGTTCTTGAATGTGTTTCTCGAATTCCAGTTGGTGCTCTAGATCTTTCACGCTTTGTTGTAAACATGAAGACATGCGCCCTCTCTTGATCCTCATATTCTGGGTGTCTTGTCAGGCAGCAAATTTACTAGTACAAATCTACAGTGAAGTTCGACGGAAACGGCTTCTTTCTGTTTATCATCAAACTAATATTCACATCCACAATATATTCCAAAATTGTGCTCTCTAACTCCTGATTATAAGGGTTCTCGGTCGTATAGGCTCTTTTGTGGTGAAATTTTGTTGTTTTTTCTTCCGGCGTCAACAGGGGCGGGTACTGCGAGAGGGCGCACTCCATTCTGTCTAACCGAACCGGAATATTGAGATACCGGACCAGATTCTCGAGGGTTTGATTCGGATGCGAGATCAAGTCCGAATAATGGATGACGTAGGTGTTCCTGGAAAGCCCGAGCCATCTGAGGGCGATATTTCTCCAGCGTAAACTTTCCTTTTGGACGAAAGCCCGCCATCCTGTTTTGAAACGCAAAAATTGATGAAAAAGAAAAAAGAAAAATATATAATGTCAGCTTGAGATGGACCTAAATGCAATCTTCAAAAAAAAAATGACAGTAATTGTGATAATAATAAGGCGCAGCATTTTTTTCTTCTTCAAAATGATGCATTGCTTCACTTAAAGGGAAAGGCCACTCTGTTACTTGGTTGATGTGAAGGTAGAAAATGAGAGAAACAGATTAGTAAAAGTTTGAGCAAAATCCGATTATAAGAGAGTTATGAATTTTTCAAGTTGTAATCAATTCTGTAACGTATGTTGCGAGCACCTCTCCCATTTCCTCATTACAGATATTTCATAAATTTCACATGCATGTTTGATTATTCTGAATATTTGTGTTTGACTGATTACAACTTTAAAAAATTAGTAACTTTCTTATTTCTTATCGGATTTTGCTCAAACCTTCACCGATCTCGGGGTTTTCTGCTTCTTTTAAAACCAACTTGTAATCAGGTAGACTTTCCCTTTGATTTGTTCTCTTGGGTGATCATATCACAGCCCAACGTTGCCACCCCGATGTGCCAATCCCGCTGCCATGAATGCCACCCCCTCCCTCGTCACCTCCCCTTCCGCCCACTCCAGTAATTGATCTGCCGCTCTCATGTGTATCTATAAAGGTTCTATCATTTTATATTACCAATATTACCACAGAATGATGATAACATTACAGAGATCGAAATAATCTTACTGTGGCTCTTGAATAAAATATCCTTCTCTTCTTCGGTCATTGTCGGCTTCAGGAGGTGCTGTCGGTAAGCTTCGGAAATGATCGACTGGTACGGATGACGTAATAGCAAGATGGCGGCTTCGAACTCTCCGATATGCTTCGGTTCGTATCGGTGTGTCTTGACACAGATCACTCGACCCGACCTGTAATCTACTTTACTTCCTGGAAAAGCTGCAATTCAATGAGAGAAAAAAATAAATATACAAAGCTATCGTGATAAGAAATATATATTTCAAATTAAAATCAATTCTCTTTAACAGATCTTCAACAGGTTTAATTAGAAGAAATGCGGTATCAAATCGAGCTCCATCCTAAAATCCAGTCATAGTCCCGTATACATAGGGGGGGGGGGGGGGGGGGAGGGGGAGATTTCACAGTCTTGAAACAAATTTCCAGCCCCCCGCCCTATCCGTCCCGACTGAGCAAGTCTGGAAGACCCGCAGGGGAAGGGGGTTCCGAAATAATTTTCTTCGGGAACAACCCGGCCCCCTCGCCGCTCTTACATGCGGGTAATCCTTCATCTGCCAATGGTCAGGTGGTTATTTGGGACATTTTCTTGACTGATGTATAGACTTACTTCTAAGTGTCCTTGCGTGTTTCTTCTCTGTAGAATAGGCCGTGCCTGTATAGATGCCTGTAGCTTTCTCAATGAGATGCCTTGTCCAAGCATTGCCAGACTGGGGGTAGCTGGCCAGAGCTACGGTGGACAGCGACTGGAAGGGCCGCAGGACAATCTTATCACATGCTGAAAAACAAAAGAAATCATGGAATGAAGTTAGGAAATTAAGATAAAGATAATTTCACCTTTAAATGTGTTAATGCCAAAGATTCCGGTAGGGGCGGGGGAGGGGGGGGGTGTAATTTTGCTTTTTGGGTAATTTCGGCTAATTTGTCGGGAAATATGCCCTGACATCGCCCCCACCCCTTCCATTCCTCCTGAATAAATCTTGCGATGATGAGTTCTGCCATTAATACACAAAACAAAACTAAAAAAAAAAAAGACTAAAAAAAGCAACCGATGACGAAAACAAGGGCTCCGATGATTGGTAACAAATTCTAGTCATTCACTATTATTAGTTCAGATGCCCATAATAATTATAACAATGTAATAATCATATTTTGTTCAAATTAATATAAGGAAAGCTTTGATATTATACAAATTCATGTCCACATGTGTTACAATTTTGACGCCCGAGTTCAGTCCATTCACTTCCATCGAGAAAAAAAAAGTACAGTTACAAGAGACCGAGGATAGCTTTCATTAGAGGATTCGGCGAGGGAGGGGTCACGGGGGGGGGGGGGGGGGGAAGGGGGGGGGGGGGGGTCACGGTGGTCAGGGTCCCTTTTTTATTGCTTATCAGATGTTTTATGGAAATTGTCTCTCCCCCCCCCCCTAACAAAATCCTAGAACTGCCCGTTCTGGGAAATAACTTACGCGATACAGGATGTGGGGGCGTAGGCTCAGAAACCTTCACCCATGAGGCCATCTCATCAACCTGCTCCCATCAAGCTCGACTGCCATTGAGGTAGCTTAGGAACGATCACCATTCCGAAAAGGACTTCGCCTATTACTCCCCCTCCCCTCCCCGTGCTCCAGCCCCCCTCATCCACTCCCTTTATTAATTTGTGGAATCGAGGATACTCTCTTTTAAAAAAAAAAATGGAAAAAAAAAATTAAAAAAACGAGGGACTATTAATTGACGTGACTCCCCTGGTGAGTATGTAGTGAAAATAGAATGAAAAATTCACTCCTTTATTTTTCGAGAGCACTAATTGGTATTCACTCGATATTCAGTCCTAAACAAGTGATCGTTAAAGTGACTCCCGGGGAGTGAAAAGAGAATGAAAATTCACTTCATTCTTTTTTTTAGAGAGCGCTTGACATTCACTCCTAAACAAGTGATCACTGGCGTGACATTCGGGTGAGTGAAATTAGAATGAGAATTCACTCTTTTTTATTTCAGAGAGAATAGGGTTTACTAGTATCACTTACCCGAGACAGGGTGGGGTGTTGTAGGCTCAGGAACCTTCAACCATCGGGTAAACCTGCTCCCAAGTTCGACGCCCAGGGGTAGCTTGGCAACGATCATCATCCCGAACAGGACTTCGACAATCACCATCACGATGACGCCGAGGGGGATCCATACTTTGAGACAGAGTCTGAATAAGAGAAACAATTTATCATATTCTTGAATGTTCTACATAATTTGTACCATATACCCCATCATGTTTAAGTATGAAATGATAAAGCCACGCAGAATAGAAATGATTCACTGTTCGAATTCAATATTTCTTGCTTCATACTTTGCTCAGTGATATTTATTAATAATAAAAATAATATTCTGGATTTATATAGCGCCTAAAGGTCATCGCACACTGTACGATCGGTCTGTGATCCGATTTTGGAAGAAAATGTAATAGCATTATAGATATAAACATGTTAACACATAAAATATGTTTGATTGGGGTTCTGACTAGTCATATAGATATAAAAATCGAAATTACGGCCTATAATGAGCCTTCTAGTTGGAAGAAAGGGCAAATCGGCTCCGAATCGAAGTGACGTCAGAGCAATATACGATTGTCTACGATTTGAAACTTATTTGGCCCTTACTTTACTTAGGTAGATTTCATTTGTTAAAATGCATATATTTAATTCTATTGCGATTTATTTCCAAAATCGGATCGTAGTCGATCGTATGGTGTATAGCAATGCATCTACGACGTCTCTAAGCGCTTTACACACATTCTTATTACCCCGGTGATCGGATTCAATGGCTTGCCCGCATACAGTGCATGCACCTTCTCCACTCCCTGAGGAGCGTTCCAGCCAGGCGCCCTTTGCAGATCAACAGTGACTTTCGCATCCTACCGGGTACCCATTTAACACCTGGGTGGAGAGGAGCAATGCAGATAAAATGCCTTGCTCACGGTACATAATTGCCGTGCCGGGGATCGAACCCATGACCTTCGCATCTCCAGTCAAGTGTTTAAACCACTCGACTACGAAATACAAAGTTAATCAACTGAAAACAAACAAACAACAACATAAAAGAAGAACTGCCAACACTGTTTTGAAAGAAGAATGACTTTTTTTTTTTGGGGGGGGGGGGTGTAACCCATAAAGTATCCTTACACATTTAATTATTATGTTTGTAAAAGGGTATATGTTTGAAACATCCAAGTTGTATCACTTGGGCACATTTAAAATTTCGTTTGGTTCTATTTGAATGTTTTTATCCTGTACTAAGGTGAAAAAGTAATCAGAATACACATCTCATTCTAATCACCATTGTTAATATCAATACATATTTATTTAGGCTATTGTAACACTTCACAAGTTCGGGCTGAAACACGTACCCCACAATTAATCATATACAATCAAACTCAGTCAAAAATAATCAGCTAGCGACAGCACCAGATCAATATCCGAAGAACCTAATAAATTCCCCTAAATTAAGTGTAGTAACAGAAGTACTCAAAATAAAGATTTCGACAAGAAGAAGTCCAGAGGTGCTTTGATTTATTGGCCTGCACAGCAAATTACCCTTTCCATGCTTTTACAAAATAAATTAAAATCCATGCAAATGAAATATCAAGTAACCAATAAAAGTACAGAGAATGGAAGAATCTGGAAAGTAGAATAACCAAGGATGAAAGGTGAGCCAATGAAGATGATATGGGATGAGTATGAGCAGGGATGAATGTTCTGAATAATAAATAATGGAGGGTGAACAAAAGAGTCATGAGCTGGGCATGAAAAGAAAATGGACATGAGATGAGTATGGAACAGCTGTATGTGAAAGGAAACAGCTGAGAACAACAAAATTTAACCTCTTACACTATTAACAAGTGACCCAACCAAGGAGGTATTAGGTCTACGACCCCCTTGACCCAACGTAAGCATGGTAAGAGAGGTGCGTTTTTACGTTTATACACCAGCTCTTTATGATTTTTTGTTAAAGGTAAAGTTAAAAAACGAAAAAACAAAAATAAAAAGACGAGACAATTTAAGACAAACTTACATTCGATCTCTCGTCAATGAACTAGAAATGGCCGATTTCCCTTTGCCGGCAGAAATCATGGTTCAAAGATCGTAGAGGACTTAGAAAGTTCCAATAATTTCCCTGCTTTGCCTCAGCTGTATACCTAGAGTTAACTCAAACACATGATGATCATCCACGCCATATGCTGCATGCACTGGCACCAACTCCCAGAAGTTACAGCCAAGATGCAAGTTTTTCTTTTCAAAAACAAAGATGGTACAGAGAGCGAAGAAAAGTCATAGGCCGACATGAGCTTGATGAAAATGGCCTCTTCTTCACACCGGACACTGGTTAACCGTCGTAATAATGTGTTCGAATTCCGAGGGTAAAAATACGACTCAATATTGCCGCCATCAAATGGGTAAAAATATTGTACTGTTATACCATAGTAGAACTATACAGGCAAAGGTATAGAGATAAAAGAAGGATGGAGTACAATAGAGAGAATTGATTATAGGGACGGGGAAAAGAAAAGAAAACTGTATCGATTAGTGTCCGTAGGACTAGGAGGGACTTGGCTTTTAGCTCTGCACCCGGGCTCATTGATTTGGTGAGAATAAGGTAGGGCTTAGAGGTCTGAACGTATTCTGTTCACTCGAGTATTAAAGATAAAGTTGAGTTTTGGTCATGAGATTGAATTGTGAAGTAAACTGTCTCAAAGCAATATGGAAAGGTTGATTATACAGCACATTAAGAATTGGTGTATGCTGTAAGGTTTTGGGCTCACCAAAATGATAAGAAATTGACTCAGTCCTGATGAGGGTCACAACATGCACTGCACACAGAAATGTGGGACTACATACAAATGTTCGGCCCAAACATTAAAGCTGTTTCTTGTCATATTTTGAATGTGGGAGTATTTGAAGAGCAATCCTTTAGGGGACATGATAATCTTCCAAACTACCATAAAAAGAATGAGAAAACTCACAAATTATTTTTTTTACCTATATCCCATAGCTCAAGCTTCCTTTTAAGGGATGATAGATGTACATGTTCACATAATGATTGGGTATAAAGGTGATGTTGTTGCTTATTTTAGCTGTACGCATCTCACCTATATATGCTAATACATGTATGCAAAGCCTTACTGCTGCAACTTCCTATCCGGGAGACTTAATAACTGAGGATTCCTACATGTTCTACGCATATAAAAAGTAAACGAGGGAACTATAGGTATCGACTTTGTTAGTCGAACCAGGACCTCCCGGTTCCGAGACCACTGGTCAACCACTAGTGATCCATGACGCCATAATAATAATAGTAATAATTTCTTAAAGATGGTAATTTGATTCATACAGCAAATCCGATCGGATGGAATCATTTGGGAAAGGTTTAATGATATAATCATCAAAACTATGAGAAATTAGCGAAATATTTTGCTGAAAGTCGCATGCACTACACACGGAAATGTGTATATAGGACTCAACATATAATTATGGCACGAAAATTTCCCCCGTTTCTTGTCATATTTCAAATTTGAGGGCATTTAAAGAGCAACCCTTTTCAGGAACACATTTCTTTTATGATATTATTCAAAACTGACACCAAAACCCCCCCCCCCCAAAAAAAAAAAAAAAAACGAGAAAGCTCACAAATTAATTCTCACCTTTCTCTTAATGGACAAAACCAGAATCCTTCCTATTTCTGAAAATGAGCTTTCTATACATAAAAAGGAATTATTGCCACATGCAATAATATGCCAGCGAGTAAAGGCCACCGCACATCTTACGATCGGTCTGCGATCCGATTTCAGAAGAAAATGTAATATCATTTGACAAATCATTTAAAAACGAAAAATATTTTTGATTGAGGGTTTGAATAGTCATACAGATAGTAAAATCGATAATAGGGCCTTTGCCGAGTTTTCTAGTCGGTGGAATGGCCAAATCGGCTCCGAGTCGTAGTGACGTCAAAAAAAATCGTACGACTGCCTACGATTTGAAACTGATTTTGCCCTTATTCCCTGTAGAAAGCTGACAGCTCACCCAAACCATATGTTTAGTATTCATGTTACTTTTCAGAACCTGAATAAGGTAGATTTCATTTGTTAAAATGCCAATATTTAATGCCATAGCGATTTATTTCACAAATTGGATCGCAGACCGATCGTATAAGGTGTTCGGTGGCCTATAGGTTCCCCAGAGATCAATGTAGTCAAATACAAAAACGTATTTTAGATTAGACTAATTTTTATATTATAATGATGTTGAACAATTACCTTATGTTAATCATTACCATGGCAACTGCACATTTTGAACATTTAATATACTTGTTGAACGCGAATGTATTTGTATAGTGTAATATTCTAGTAAATTTCAAACATTAATTTTATAGGATATTCTACTGGTAATTCATTTTGATATACTTGAATATTGTTTGTTTTAAGTATTCTTTTATTCATTTCTTTTCAGTGAAATCAACAGAATGATATACAAAAATAGAAACCTTACAATCATGAATAAAGTATAAATAGAAACTTATACAATTAATTACAAGTAAATACATATATATGGAAAAATGTATCCATTCATGGAAGAACGAAGAATTTACACACAAATGTACTTGTAATTCACTTAATATCTCAGCTTACTTGAAATTATACATATATACAACTGAACAAAAATATACCTTTGCGTTATCTGTAAAAATGTATACATTCATGGACGCACAAAGAATATGAAAATATACCTTAAATATGACTATTCCTTTTATATGTGTTTTTTTCACTGAAAAAAAAATGTATAAAGAAAAAAAGGAGAAGAAAAGAAAGAAAAAAAAAAGGGAAAAATTAAATATGAGAGAGAGAAGGGGAAAAAAAGAGACAGACATACCGCACATCCAAGCACAATATCTTACCTTTTCCCCACCCTGTTAGTCTCCACCGACTAATATGAAAACTCGAACAATTAGGCATCTACTCCCCCTTCCCTCTCTCACTCTCTTCCTTTCTTTCTTCGTCCTCTCACTCTAATGATCAAGCTTATGCTAATTTAAATGCTAATTGAAATAGCCCCAACATATGATTTGTTTCTCGAGAAATCTCGAGTAATTTTCGTTCATGTTGTCTTCGTTTTCATAGCGGGCGCATTCATGCGTTTGTCAAAAAAGCTGATTTTTAAAAAATTTCTTGCTGCTTGCTTCTTCAAGCAGGCACTGGCGTACTGGTGGGGGGGGGGGGGGTACTTGGGGGCTGCAGCCCACCCCCCCCCCCCAAATCCACACCTCACCAAAAAAAAAGGGGGGAGAAAAAAAAAGAAAAAAGGGGACAATTTGAAATTACCTACTGGATTTAGGTCTAGATCTGTATAATAAAATCAAATCTTCATTAAAAAAGGACGATTTTTTGGCTCGCTCGCTTCGCTCGCTCGCGAGTATTCAGAAATTGTGTTGTGTATGCCATGTTCAGCCCCCTCAACTTTTTTGGCTCATTACGCCAATGCAAGCAGGGAAATGTAACATTTCCCTTCTTCAAGCATGACAGACAACAATTACAAAACGACATTGCCTCACGAAAATACAAGTAGAATCAAAACGCCTTACCCCCAAATTGATGATCTTGGTGTCATTCTACTCGGAAAAGATTGTTCTACCCAATAAAACAAAAACTAATGACAGTGTGCCAATGATGTCGTTGAAATTGCAGATCTCATGTGTTGCATTCATTCTGGGCCACCCCGTATGGAGCTCATGTCCGTCACGCCATGATACTCCAACATTACTACCCCGATCATTTATGGCCGAGCGACAAATATGTAGCGCGCTAGTATATCTTGTACCCATCTACACCCGGGTAGAGAGTAGCAAATATGGGATAATGCCTTGCCGAAGGACGTTAATGCCGGGCTGGGATTCGAACCCCGACCTTTTGATGAAGGGTCAAGTGAATGAACCACTATACCACGACTCCTCCATGCATTACAATCGGGTTAAGGGGCCAGTGTATAATTATGAACGCAGCCATAATGATTTTGATTTGATTTTATTTATTTTCTTCCGCATTCATATAAGTACAACATTTTTCGGTAACATATATAAAATAAAATACAAAAGTACTTTTTGACAATAAATCATAAATAGCAAGTATATGTAACAATCATTTTTCAAAAACAAACACGAAATGATAAATTGTCAAATTATTGTAATTCATCAAATATAAAGTCATTTGCGGAAGAAGGACTACCATTATAAGCAATTTGCTTGAGAATATGGCAGCCCCAGACATATATTTGTTTAAATAAGCAGAATGGATAAATAATTGAAATCCTAAATTGAAAGCATATTAATGATGATGTTGATGATGGAATGATGATGATGATGATGATGATGATGAAGAGTTGACACAGAAATTTTACCTTGTATATTCAGATAGTAACATCGTTTTAACTTTGGCTTTAAATGAGTAAAGGGAACAACAGGATTTAATGAATTCTGGGAGAGAATTCCATAGGTCTGGACCATGGTGTCTTATTGATCTATGGGCAATCAGTAACTTTGGGTTGACTAGATGAAAATTGGAGGAATTGCGAGTAGCCGGTAGGAGTGAATAGTGTTATTTAAATTATAAAAGTTTTGAAATCAAAGAGGGAGCAAGTCATTTAGATACTTAAATATGAACAGTAAACTTTGTAGTGAATTGATGTCGAATACTGTTAGAGTTTTCAGTTGGTAAAATATTGGTATGGTGTGAGATAAATATGGTGAACCGGTACATATGCGAAGGGCTTTCTTTTGCAATAAGTAAAAATAGAGTTGATTTTTGTTTTGTTGGTGGTGGCCCATACTAAATTGCAATATGTTATGTATGGTAATATCAATAAATTATAAATCATAATGAGCGTTTTACAAGGGGAAAATCTCTTTACTTTATAAAGTATACCAACATTCCTAGAACTAGAAGTAGTTATATGACGTATATGTTCATTCCAATTTAAATTTTCATCGATAATGACACCCAAAAATTTTGTTTGTCTCTTTCTTTCTAGAGGTACATTATCTATAAGTATGTTGTAAGGAAAATCAATGACATGAGAATTTACGTGCTTGAAATACATGAAATTGGTTTTATCTAAATTAAGGGACAATTTATTGCACTTAAACCACAACGTTAACTTTGGTAACTCATTATTAAGTGTTTTTACTAGGGTATTTAAGTTATGATGTGAACAGAAAACGTTTGTGTCATCTGCAAATAATATGAAAGATAAAAGAGGAGTTGTATTAGTTAAATCATTAATATATAATAGAAAGAGTAAAGGGCCTAGTATTGACCCTTGTGGAACACCGCATTGGATTGGTAGGAAATTTGAAGAAACATCATTATACACTACATATTGTTTTCTATTAGATAAATATCTCTCAAACCAGGAGAGGGCAACTCCACGAATTCCATAAGAGCGAAGTTTTTAAAGTAGAATATGGTGGTCAAGCGTATCAAAGGCTTTAGATAAGTCCATGAATACTCCTATTACATGTTCTTTATTGGCCATGGCATTCGTTATTTTATCATATAATTGTACTAAAGCTAGGTCGGTTGAATGTCTTTTTCTGAAACCTTATTGATTTATATTTAGAAAATGCAATGTATCTAAAAAGTTATACAGCCTTTTGTAAATAATCTTTTCTAGGATGTTTGATATGCTGGGAAGAATTGATATAGGCCTGTAATTACTTATTTCGTGAGGGTTGTCTTTTTTGAAAACGAGATTTACCTTTGCAATTTTTAGAGACTCAGGACATTTCCCGGTGTTAATAGATAGATTAAAAATGTGAGTTAGAGGAGAAACAAGAAAATGTATGATTTGTTTAAGGAGAAAAGCACTGATTCTATCGTGACCCTGTGATTTACTTGACTTAAGATTTTTTGTTATTTCGATTATTTCATAATAATTCTTTTATTCATTTCTTTTCAGTGAAATCAACAGATATACAAAAATAGAAACATTACAATCATGAATAAATCACAAACAGAAACTTTTACAACTTACAAGTAAATCTAAACGTATATGGAAAAATGTGTGCATTCATGGAAGAACAAAGAATTTACAGATACATGTACTTGTAATTCACTTAAAATCTCAGCTTACTTGAAACTATACAGATATACAACTAGAAATATACCTTTACGTTATCTGCAAAAATGTATACATTCATGGACGAATAAAGAATTTATACAACTGTTCCTTTTATATGTTTTTTTTTTACCACTGAAAAAAATATATTAAAGATAATATCTTTATCTTCTATCTCCCACTCCCTATTTCTCCCTCACCCCCCCCCCCTCATCATTTTCAGACACGATCTTCACAACACGTCGTCAATCGCTACATCCCCTCACAAGCGCATTGTCTCTGTGCCCTCGCAAGATCAACATTGATTCTACCTCATTTGCATATCAATGAATTAGTTTCCCAATCAACCGAGTTCGTTCTGAAGAATGCTTTCTCCAACCACGACTGCGCTCACTTTCTCATACACACAATATCCTTGTTTGATTTATACCTCCGATCCAATTGACAAACATGAACAGTTTATCAAAGGTAAGCGCAAGTGTATTTTCTTCTTATTTCAAGAACACGTTAGGAAAAAAGACAAAGTTTTCTTTTAAGATTGATGAAAGTGCTGCCGTGCTGATCGGACGTTCACAGTATACACCCTGTACATCTTTTTTTACGCATGTCGATGGTAAACTTTCGCTCTCTGTAAGTATCCTGAATTGCGCTTTAACATATTCTTATGTTCTTATAATCATTATCCGTCTCTCATTTTATTCAAAAACATGAAATTGAGCGCAACAAGCAACATGCTTTTGCTTGCATGCTTTCCAGAAGAGCTGTTGTGTTTTTTTTGGTGGTGATTTTATATATTATCTTATTTAATCATACTGTTACCATTTATTTTGTAATAGTACCTAGAATTCACTAGACAAGTTGCAGTCAGTGGGTGAATTCAAGTTCGGTGTTGAAAGCTGGTGTTGGTGTTGGGACAAAACTAGCACCAGCCACAACACCGAACCTGAAATGAAGCTGGTGCTGGGATTGACGTCACTAGGTGTTGGGCTATCAATAATGTGTTTGGAATTATTCTTATAAACCCGAATTCGGTGTTTGGGCTAGAATCAGCAGCCCAAATCACGCTCTCAAAACCAACACCATCACCAACACCGAACTTGAAATCACCCAGTGATGTGTTGATAATTCTATATCATATTTTAATGTATCAGTTTCTGGATAGTGTTGGATTCTGCAGTACTCGGTATACTAATTAGTTTCTTCCTATAAAACTGAGTAACATAGGTCCATGGTAATACATGAAAATGCAGCTGGTTGGGCTATGCGCTAACATATCCCGGGGGGGGGGGGCACTCGACCCCAAAGTGGTAGGTATGTGTCACTGGCAAGACAAAAAATGAGGGGGGGGGGGCTTCGGGACTAGCGCATCATGAAAATGATGGTCTTTGGAACTACTAACATTTTGGAAAGAGGGGGTCTTTGGAAATGGATTACAATAAAAATATGCTACGTATTTTTTTAATTTTTTTTTTTGGGGGGGGGGAGTGAAAACTGCATGCCTTGGAACTAGTTTAATTTTCAAGGGGGAAATGGAACGGACGGAATGAAAAAAAAGCGGTGCTTTGGAACGGTTTTCTCTGTTATTTTTCTCAACAAGAAAAACAATTTATATGCTTTGGAACGGAAATTTTAGTGTAAAAATGGGGGTCTTCTTCACTGCACTCTATATACTGAGTGCCCCCCCCCCCTCCCCGGCTAACACTGCGGCAGGACTCGCTAATAACTTGGAGAATATGCTATTTTTACTTGCACATGGAAGATTGTTTTTACTAACTACTTATTCAGTAACCAGTCATAATGTTTGTTTTCAAGAGTCTCACACAATGGACACAGCGCTGCAAAATGCATGTAGTACAATAATATAACACTGTACCCAGAGGACGGCACTTGTACTAGAAGAAGTAGCAGTATATATAGATGAATACCTATTGTGCAGTGCCTATCTGGATTAACCTGAACACAATAATATTCCAACATAATGGAATCTCATTGACTCGGTGCATTGCAGTGAACAGTCTTTTGTGCAGCCTTCTCATCATGGACCTCTCACCAGAAAGCACTTTCAAAAGAGGAGGATCCCATAATGTTCTAACCGTACACTGCCGCTTTTCAGTTAGAATTTTTGCGTGCCGGTGATGTTCATCCGAAACCCGGGGCCCGACAGGCCTTTAGGACCATGTTTCGTAAAAAAAAAAAAAAAAAAAAAAACAACGCAAAGAGTAAATTCATAAAACCAAGAAGAAATTCGTTTCATGCATGTAGTGTGGGAATGTGGGATAACGCGTTATACAAAAGGTTTGAAAAAAGTTTGATGGTTAATTTTATTTTTAAAGAAAGCATGTGGATGGCATTCATTATAGACCCTAACCCTAACCAAACGAGAAGCATGATTGACTAAGAGTACATTTTGACAGTGATAGTATAAGAAGCCAAAAGTAGCCCCAAAATATTGTCAGGATTATGTAAACACACCATTGACCGTCTGATAAGGCATACTAGAGGAGCTTGCTTGCTATCTGTGCAATAGACCGCTTCTATAATGTATACAAATTTATACAAATTTATACACATAATTCTCTGAGCACCTAGTGACGAACTATTCCATTAACCTGCTTTTTATAAATGAGCCTCCGAATGCTTGGAATCCAGTTTGCATACATTATCTGTTGCTATGTCCGGCAAGCCTCACGCAAGCTTTCAGGTTGTCAAGAACAACCTTTGTGTGAAAGGTATGTATAAAATTTGCATACATTACCGAAGCGGTCTGTTAACACATAAAATAGTACATTACAGCCTGGCAGTCACATACCACAGATACCTGAAAAGCTCTTCTATAATGCCTTGTCAAACAGGTAATGATGGACAATGGGTGTGTTTACATAATCTTGACATTATTTTTAGCTACTTTTGAGAAAGCAATACATTTTTAACAATTTAATAACTTATTAATCAAAAGACAATTTAACACCAAATTGCACCTCAAGTAGATTATTACACTATTATTATTATTATGTTATGAAAATTTAAAGTGAATTGAATAAAATGCTTTTGAATTATTATAGTCAGAAGGTAAGGAAATGGTTTTTCTTTACATGGAGAGTAGTTTTTTTTTTTTGGGGGGGGGGGCAAAGCGTTGTCAAAGGGCACTTTGGGGTTTTCATTTCAGGGGGTCTGACACCCCCTTCCCGATGGACAATTTCCTCAGTTTATATGTTTTGGAATGTACATCCATATAGCTCTTCCTTCTGAGAGAATTTGGGCCCTGGGCTTCAAGGGGAAAAATTCAACCCAATTTTTAGGGGCCGTCTGACACCCCATCCAGACGGATATTTTTGTCACTTGTTTGTGTTTTGTAATGTCCAGTCATACCACTTCCTACTGACAAAATTTAGTGCATGAGGGAGATGGGATGAAATCGACCCGACTTTGGGGTCTCTTTTGGGGCTCTGGGGGGGGGGGGGGGGGGGGGGGGGGGGGGGGGGGGGCTAAACCCGGCGGCTATGGTCAGGCTGACAACGCTTATGTCAATGACTTAGATGGTTTAAGTAACTTTACGGGGTCTAATCTTATGGATAGAATGGGGTGACTATTTCGGGACAGGCTCCCAGACTAAATGAAAATCTTAGAAAGAATCTAAGATTCAGACAGTTATTCTCTTAGGGATAAGGGTATACTATAGTGCACAAATATATACTGTCATGAGAGGGTATGGTTGGAAATATGGTCCCCGAGGTGACGGGAACCAAGACTATTTTCATGAGGGGCTCAGCCCCGAAGGAAAATGGTCGTCTTCACGTCACTGAGGGTGCCATAGTTTAACCAGAGACTCGAATGTAGGCAGTATATATTTCGTTTATATCCGTCATCTTGAACAAAAGCCTAGTTCTACTCATCTACTTATATGATCATCTGCACCGTAGGGTCATGGTAGACCCACACGTACGTACACAAACAGCTTGAAGAAGGGGTGAATTTGCGCGGATATCAAACGCGTAATAATGACATCATCTAGCACCGGTGCCTAAACAATAGATACGAGCAAATGAATGTCGTCACAATGTAGAACGCGCTGTTCATGGGTGATGTCATACGCCGTAAATAGTATTCGTGAATAGTACTACTATTCACGGATCGTGACATCAGATGTTACCCTCCATGGCAATTTGCTTATTTGCATGAGGCTAGTGGGAATTGTATTTTGTCACATGACAGGCATTGGACCAATCAATTACACAGATTCTTTTCATGACGGATATAATTGTCCATATTGTTGGGGGGGGGGGGGGGGGAAGGGGGGAATTGTCCGAGAATCCCATACAATATCAAGTAGCGCGGTTTGTTAAACTTTATTCCCTTGATACAATTTCATAATCAGCACATATCCTTTAGATGATTCTTTTTTTTCTTCCATATTAGATCTCAAACAGTGCTAGGACTGATCATCAGCCCTTTTCTTATTATTTTGTGTTTCTGAATTTAGATCGTAAACAGCGCCAAGGACATGGGTCTCCGGTGCAGCCGCCGATGTTTTGGGTACTTTCGTTTGCGGGAGGTCGTCGCGGCAGTCACAGTCTTTTTCTTACTGGGATATATCAGTGGGTCGCTCCTGAAGCAAGATCCCTTCGGTAAACGTTCGCTGCTTCCAAAGGACATATATAGACTCAACGTCGAAGGGATCAGCGACGAAGCTGCAGATGACGAAGAAGAAAAGAAAGCAAAACAACAAGAAGAATACGTTTCATGTTAGTATAACCTTCTAAAAGACTTAATTTATATCATAAACGCTACAATGTCCTCATATATTTACTAGTAAATAACGTTGAATCCATACTGTCAGTGATAATCCGAATGGTGACATGGGTTTTAACACCATTAAAAAAAAAAATGCTTATTTTTAAATTATTTTTTCTTGTTGGGTGCTGACTTTTTTTTCAAGGGACAGGGTTTGTGTGTATTTAGTGTGAGTAATCATGTTGTCTATGATTAATTTCTCTATTCACCATATTGTATACAAAATATCTTATACTGGGCCGTAGATTCCAATGGCGTAGAGCATTGTTAATGGCACGGAGAGAGGGAGAGAGAGAGAGAGAGAGAGAGAGAGAGAGAGAGAGGGGGGGGGGGGGGGGGGGGGGTCGGCAAGACGAGCTCACACAAACTGTTTACCAGTATTTGATTACACATAATTCAATGTACTACTTTCAAATAATCGACGATTTCTGACCAGATAGGCCGAGAGAAAATTGATCAAGACATTTACAAAGAGGATTGAAACTTTTTTTTTAAAAACTCTCATGGCTGTGCGATTACACTATATTTACACCACGGTCCTTTGGCAAGACTCTAATCTACATTTGCCACTCTCCACCAAGGTGTAAATGGGTACCTGATATGCTTGAGCACTAGTTACTTTGGCGGCTCGGCTATAACCAGGGTAATAATGTCTAAGCGCCATGAGCGTCACTGCGTGACGGATATAAGCGCTATATAAGTAGCCATTATTATTATTATTATTATTATTATTATTATTATTATTATTATTATTATTATTATTATTATTATTATTATTATTATTATTATTATTATTATTATTATTATTATTATTTATTATTATTATTATTATTATTATTATCATCATTATTATTATTATTATTATTATTATCATTATTATTATTATTACTATTATTATCATTATCATTATTATCATTATTATCATTATTATTATTATTATCATTATTATTATTATCATTATTATTATTATTATCATTATTATTATTATTATCATTATTATTATTATTATTATTATTATTATTATTATTATTATTATTATCATTATTATTATTATTATTATTTTCCCTGTATTCACAATACCTTTGACACAATGCGACAGAGTGCGACACACTGTGGCCTTAGAGAGATCTACAGTGTGTGTACACACCAAAGTGACCACAGAGAAAACTGTGGCATTGTCATGGTGTTGACTATGTGACTACACTGTGCACACACTGAATTTACGATACTTGTGACCTAGTGGGCCACACTGTGACCTTAGAGAGATCTACAGTGTGTGGGCACACCCAAAGTGACCACAGTGAAAACATTGTCATGGTGTTGACTATATCCGCCCCTGCTGCGGAACTTATTTTCTTGTTGGTAGTGAACTGTGTCTGTAACCTATCATAAATATCGGTTGTGCAATTTCTGTTCTGCCATTTCCAGCTTTGAATAAAACATGGCTGACGTGGGATACGATGGACAGTCCGGGCGTTTACCGCGCATGCGTGAAAAGACCGGAACCGGAAGTAATAAGTAAGGTCATTACTGGAGAGCTTGTCCTACAAGAGAGAGCAGATAAGATGACGATAGAGGCCTGCCTCGATAGTTGCATTCAGTTGGTGAGTTTGAAATAAGCATTACACATTGGTGATACAAAATATTCCTTAGGCTTTGGATTAACGCTGTTAAAATAAAATTAAAGAGACTTAAAGCCTTTTTCATCAATTTACATTAAAAAATATTTATGTAATTCATATTACATATCACTGAAAAATTAGACGGCGTAGGTACAGGTTTTTACAAAATAGATTTCTGAATCTTATCGAAAGGGTTGGACTCAAACCAACAACATAAAGCTCTCTGGAAAAAAGAAAAAGAAAATAGTTTTATTAAGTTATTATATAAACAAAAGTTGCTTTCTGAGTTGTTCAGGCTAAAAAAAATGGATGTTTAAAATAATCTTTCTGTATAATAATGAATTTCTAATCTTAACATTGCAACGGCTTTTTCATCAATATTCTTTGAAGGTCATCTTTGAACTCGTTACATTTCAGGTATTTACCTATGCAGCGCTGAGCCGTGGACACGAGTGCTACTGCACCGATGTTTCTTCCACGTCGCAGTTCCTTTCTTATGTCGATAGCTCCCTCTGCGATATGCCTTGTACAGGAGACCAGTATCACAACTGTGGAGGGGAAAAGGTGATGTCTGTCTACAGGACGTCTGTTCCCGGTAAACAACAAAAAAAAACCAAAAAAAAGTATTCCCATTAAACAATACATGAAATACATATGTGAAACAGAAAAAATGAATAAATTCAATAATTCCATTACAAAGACCGCCCAAATTAAAAACGAGACAGTACAAAAATGTGAGGGATCATTAAAGAAGTTAATCTAAAACTTGACAGACGGATTCTTTGAAAATTTAGAGAAAGTATAAAACATTAAATCATTTGAATTCAGTTTAGTCAATGAATTTGGGAAGTATGAATAATACAAAGCTAACAGACAATAAGTCGGTTTATGTGGATCCCTTTGAGAACAACACAGTGTCATCAGAATTATAAGAACAGAGAGGATTTGGAACATTTTATGTAAAAACACCATGGTTACACTGTTTTAAAGATAAAGATGAGTTCTGGTCATGCGATTACATTGTGAAAGAAACTGTCTCAAAGCTACTGGGAAAGGTTGATCTTGTCTACATAAGAATTGATGCATAATGGAATCATCAAAATGATAAGAAATTGATCCAATCTCGCTGAAAAGCACATGCACTGCGCACAAAAATAGGTATATGGGACTGCAGTCACTGCACCCACATGTCAGTGGTATGAATGTTCGGCCCGAACACTTCAGCTTTTTAGAATATGAGGGCAATTGGAGAGCAATCCTTTTCAGGGGACATTTCTATTATGATGTTCTTCCAAAGTGATATAAAATGAGTGGGAAAGCTCACAAATTATTTTTCAACTTTCGCAGAACTCGACCTTCTCTTTAAAGCTGTGTAGCAGTGTGGCTATAAAAACGGGTAATCAATACATTTTTTCACCAACATGACTTGTGACATAGTTTGGCACGGTACAGCACATCATATAGTGTTCGCGCCACAGTGTTCGCATTGTTGTGAATGTGTAAACATTCTTACATAATTGAATATAGTTAATTGATTCCACATAGTGAGGACTGAAAAAATAAATGTGACAATACCTTCGTCTTTTTAAAGTTAATTCAAATTTTATTCGACAAGGTAGAAATGTTTTATAGGTCAAAACAGACTCCTGTGTTAGAAAATTATATCATTTCGCATCGAATTGAAGTCCCTTTTTTCATACGAGTCCATCTTTGGTTTACCTTTCTTTCATATTAAAAAAGAACAACAACAAATGAAAACAAAACAAAACAAAACAAAACAAAAAACAAAAACCTTCAGCACTTTGCTTCGCTCTACATGTACATCATTGCTCTCATCCCGTTTTATAGCTTCATAATTTTTTCCCGATGCTACTTAAAGGAGATTTAACCCGAGAATATAACTTGTACTTATGTTCAAAGGTGTAATATATTCTTAATCATTGACCTGTATCACTTTAGATATAAGATATCAGAAAAGGGTTTAAAATCAAGACATTCTAGCACACGATATCATCTGCTAACACTTTACATGGGGGATGCCATTTTCTTAATGATATGGAGTTGCACATGAACCACTGGAAACCGTTCCGGTGAGGAAGATATTTTTAATCCTAGAGCTAAATTGCTTCTCTTCATTACAAAAAAAATCCCCATATATGATGAAAAATATATGACAGGTGTATACATATATTCTGAAATTTGGAATTTATAGATTTCTTTTTAAATTTTCTGGTTTAGAAATCGATTTCTTGGTCTTGCCTGGCAGATCAGAACATACTTTATACAAAGCGCATTCTCACTATTTAGGTATAATTATTATCTCAAAGCAGGTTAATGCATAGTTTGTCACTATTGACGCTCGGGAAGTTATCATCCATAAATTTGAATTAATTTACTCCATAGCGTACGTCATAGTATCAGGAAAGTAGATTTCTATTTAGTAAAATAGTAATTTTCAAAGAAATATAAAACACATTTTCGTTTTTAGAATATATCTGTTGAATATTTTAAATCTCAAATGGGACTTTGTATACCCATCTCGTATATTTTAATGCAAAACTACGTAGGACAACAAGAAGGAATAAATTACATCTTTGAATGTAAGCACATAATATAATTTGAAGTTAATTCCCCTTTAATTTCTAAAGATGCTAGATGTTCCGACATCAAGTTGGGAACCCCCCGGTTCGCTCCCGCTCATCGCATTAGCTTCGTACCCCCGGTCCGGGAACACGTGGACCCGTCAACTCATTCAGAAAGCTACTGGAATATACACCGGCAGTGTTTACTGGACGACAGAGAGGCTTTTGGAAATTTCACGGCAAGGTACGGTGAAAACCTGTCTAAATGTGTAGAAAACAAAAGCAAATCTGAATAAAGACGCCATTTTTCAAAACAGGGTTTCTTATTGAACTGACCTGTCCTAAAGTAATTATTGTACATGAAGACCACCTACTAATTAGGACCGCATTTTCTTGTCCCCTTTAAACGGTCCTTATAGACATGATATCTGTCGATCGTAAATTGAATTTTGAAATAGATGTTACCTTGTTACCATGATAATATTGTATTCAAAACAGAAAGCATCCCAGACGTTAAACACTTGAGACTCTAAAGTTTAAAGTTTAAAGGGAATCTAACCTTAATGGCTCTTAGAGAAAGAGGAAAAATCAGAGAAGCATATTGGTGAAAGTTGGAACGAAATCGGACAATCAATGAGAAAGTTGTAATCACTATACAAATGGGAAAATTTTAAATTGGCCGAATAGGTAATGTCACTGCGATGTAGTTGTGGACAACTCCCCCATTTAATCCAACACACAAAATGACTAAAATATTTTTTTTCTTCTTCTAAATGTATTACTAAGTAGGATCTCTTTCTTTCATGAGGACCTATAACAACATGATTGTTATCTCCCATATATTTTGAGTACTGCCTCGATAGGAAAGACGCTTCGGATCGAGAAAACAGCAAATTAGTGATATTTTTGTGTACGGCAAACAGAAGAGTTGTCCGCAAGTATGTCACGATCGAGTCACCAAATTGCCAATTTAAGATTCGTATATAGATGTAGTGATCTCATTTTTCAAACATCCATAACTTTCTTATTCCTAGTCCGATTTCTTTCAAACTTTCAGCATCCCGCTTTTCTTCTGCTTTCTAACAAATCATCTTCTTACCAAGGTTGGGTTGACCGTTAATAAGTGCTTGAAATGATAAAATGAAGACAACATTAGCATGAGTCACTGACTGATCTAGCAAATGTTCCCGTAGGCTCATCTTGAGAAAACCTTGATCAGATGATCCTGTAGATCAATCTGATGCGGGTAAAAAAAAACCTAACTAAAAACTTACTTATACAATTCTTAATTTACTTGAATAGTCTTTAAGTGACAGCGCCTTGTATCCTCTGGAAAAGGCGCTATATAAATCCAATTATTATTATTATTATTATTATTATTATTATTATTTAAATAATGGAAAAGAAAATAAGATTCTTGGGGGAAGATTCTAGGCCCTGATCTTTTTGGAGAATTAGACAATTATGAAATCTTGTTTATTCTCTAATATTTCCTTCAGTATTCCCAGGAGGCAATATAGACTACAAAGGGAAGAGCACCATCTGCGTCAAGTCACATAGATCGGAGCTAGGTCACGTGGGCCAGTTTGAGGGCGCTATCATGCTCATTCGAAACCCTTACCGAGCGTTCGTTGCCGAAGTCTTCCGAAGACAGCTCTTCGTTTCCAACGTTTCACCCGAAAAAGCCATCCAATTTTTCAAATCAAAAGGTTCGGAATGTTCGACGTTGTCACTTTGAAATTACTTTTGCTTTTACAACAGAAATGAAAGACATTTTTATGATTCTGCTCCAACGGCATTAGTCGTACCAAAGATATCAGTTTCAATTTATGTATTTTGCTACGTGAAGGGCAGCTACCCCCCCCCCCCCCTTCCATTTCCCCGACTACTTCACACGTCTTCTCACAAGTCACTTTCATGTTGATGTAGAGTTCGGTATATATATATATATATATATATATATATATATATATATATATATATATATATATATATATATATAATTATATAAATTCGTAATATATGATTACAGCAGTCATATTTAAAGCCGGTTTTTGTCAATAGAGGTTACAAGCACGAACCCAAAGATACAGAGAAGTGACTGACCCCTATTAAAGACAGCAAAAGTTAAGGCGTTTTAACTATGATAAACACAGAGTGACATATCTCACTTCTAAAGAGAACTCTCTAATGTTTGTGATGTCTGTACGTGCAATTGCCAATTTGACATAGAAAGCTAGAGAAATTGAAAAATTTGGTTTCGGTTTCTCTTAAGGATTATCTTCAAGCTATATTTTAAAGTTAAATTGATTATTATCATTATTATTATTATTATTATTTATTTGACCATTCATAAAAATAAGCACAGGTACAATACAACAAGGCAAAATACAAGTACATAATAAGAATGCGGAAGATCATGTAAAGGACATGTAAAAGGATGGGAACAACAAGTGGGTCAGGGTGCACAAAAGTGAAGTACAACACTGTTGCCCGGAGGCATGTGCCCCCACACTTGCTGCTCCCAGTACATGATAAAATTTCTATACATAAAATATTGCACATAATGAAACAAATTTTCTCAGTAAGAACCAAATGAATTAAGATTAAATATCAAAAAGTTGATTCTAATTAAAATGCTATGTAGAACAGACTGTAATCATTAAACATGTGCCCCCACACTTGCTGCTCCCAGTACATGATAAAATTTCTATACATAAAATATTGCACATAATGAAACAAATTTTCTCAGTAAGAACCAAATGAATTAAGATTAAATATCAAAAAGTTGATTCTAATTAAAATGCTATGTAGAACAGACTGTAATCATCAAACAACACAATTTACCCCCCCCCCACAAAAAAACAAAACAAAACAAAAATGTTAAAGGGAAAGTCCACCCTGATTAAAAGTTGGTTTTAAAAGAAGCAGAGTTTTTGAAGTTGTACTCAATCAAACACAAATTGGCAACTCCGTGACGTATCTTGCGAGCTCCTCTCCCATTTGCTCAGTACAGAAAAATTTAATAAATTTTCATTTTCTTAGTTTCTGATGAAGGAATACATTTGTTTCATACAGGTTTTGTGTAAAAACATATGAACAATGATTATATCTAAGGTACATGTATTTTTGAATATTTTCTTTAGAGAAAATGGAAATTAATGACTTTTGGGGTACAGGGCAAATGGGAGAGGAGCTCGCAAGATACGTCACGGAGTTGCCAATTTGTGTTCGATTGATTACAACTTTAAAAATTCATCATAACTTTCTTATATCTTATCGGATTTTGCTCAAACCTTCAATGACCTGTTTCCTTATTTTGTTCTGCTTCTTTTAAAACCAACTTGTAATCAGGGTGGACATTCCCTTTAAGAAGTGCCTAAGGTAAAATTCTATTGCTCGATTTTTTCACCTTTATTTCTCCCTTGACAGAATGGCAAAGCTTCGTAAACAGAGCCATCGACAACTGGAAAGTTATGCAACTTCGCTGGATACAAATGCAACGACGATTCCTTCCGATTGTTTACGAAGAACTCGAAGCCGATACAGTCCGAAAGTTGACGGAGATTGTCGTCTTCCTCAATCAAACCGTGGAACATGAACGAATCGTCTGCGCAACTCAGGATCATCCGTCCTCCCTAGCAACAGGCACCTCCCTTGGCAACCACGGGAGAAAGACGCGTGTGTATCTCACTGAGGATCCGTTTACCACCGGCATGCATAAGAAAATTGACGACAGTATCAAACTCGTGAACGACACACTCTATAAAATCCATAAGAAAGTTTTACCTGCTGAATATCTGAAAACATCTGATGTTTTCTAATGATATAAGGGTATGACTTATTAAATTATAAATGGAAAAGGAAATATTGATTGATCAAGTTAATCTTTTTTTTTTCTTCAAGAGTACAAAGTATAAGGTATCGTCAGGAATATGATTAAATTACTTTGAAGGGGAAAATACGGTTAATTTTTACAGAATTTGTAAAAAAATTGTAACTGAAATGTAATGCAACTCATTTTAATTATCAAGGAGTGTTGTCATTGATTCTCTTATTAGCAATGTTGACGTTTCTTAACTACGGTAATTTATAAATAAAACAAATGTGATTCACATTAATTTCTGTTCATAGTATTAACTTTGTTGCGATCCATCTGTTTTATGGTTGGATATCTGGGAATCATTCCTTGCGGTCTTCAGGGGGGTGTTTTATCAAGTGTCTTGCTCTCAGCCAATCAGATGCAAGGATTTCAGTAGCTTATAACAGTTATTGCAACTTTGTCATTGATGACAAGTTTTACGAAACAGGCCCCAGGCCTGATCATTTTCAGAAATGGACTACAGTGGTGAAGGTGGAAAAGCTTCCGCAGAAGTCGTATATTTGGTCTAGATAAGACTTCCACTTATACCGCTGCAGTTCATTTCTGAAAATGTTCCGGTCTGTCTTTCGGATTTGGGAACTTGTGAGAAGACGTTCCACTGCACAGCAGCTGAATTTTCCACCTCAATTCCGGCATCCAAACGTTTGACAGTTACTGTGATTGCTGCTTCTAATGCACAGTAAACCAACTGACCTCTGTCGTGTTGCCTTCCTAAGACAATCGGGCAGCTTCGTGTTTCCTTCGTATTGTCTTCGTGAGGCGAAAAATGCCCGATGGCACCGATGATCACACAAAGTAAAGACGAAGATGGCACGATTTGACAAGATGCCCTCACGATGGCCCTATGAAGGGCAAAATGGACGCACGAATTTCAACACAAAAATGAACCTCAGCAAGGTCTTCGGGCAATTTTTAGGATTTTGTCACCGCTCATGGAGTTGTTTCCGGAGCCTGAGAAACTCCACCGGCGGTCATACGATGGCTTAAGATGCCCTCACGAATAGCCCGATTTTTATAAGATCAGAGCCGAATTTGAACATTTCCTTTGTCGTGTGTCCATCTTTGCTCAATTTCGGCACAGTGTGACGCCTGCATTACCAGGTGCGGAAAGGAATGGCGCCAGCTAACGCTAAAAACTACAAGTCATGACCGACCAAAAAGGATTTTTAATTCCCCTCTTTTGCCATAGGTTGTGTAACCATTATTATATACCTCACAGGGGCGTCGATCTTGGGGGGGGGGGGGCAATTGCCGCTCCCAAAAGAAAATATTGGGGGGGGGGGCAAACATATCTTTTTGCCCAACTGTCCCCCCCCCTCCAATAATTTCGGAGGTGTAAATAAAATAAGGAGAAACTGATGCAAAACTCAGGAAATGATGCCTTCCAAACGATGAAATACAAAAGGTTTTACAAGATCAGACTTCAATTTCGCCGCGCACTCCGCGCGCAAATTCTCTAATCTTCACTGCGTCATTTAACCGTCGAGAAGCTGTTTTTAAGAGGCGTTCCAAAAAATCATGACGTCATTAAAAAACGTTCTGAACATACATAATTCAATTCAAAGTTTAAATTTTCATATTTATTTAGTTTTTCCTCTATTTTTTCATATTTTATTAGTGTTTATTTTTCTATTATTTTGTGTTATTATGTTCTCTACTCAATTTGCTGTTATGTAAGATATATTTTCCCATCATTTAGTCGTTTTCCATGTGATCTTTAATTCCATTTTCTGTTCGTGATATCGATATGCATATTTTACTTAAGTTCAAATTACCATCATATCTTTATCAATGCTATGATAATCAGAGGCAGCGCTCGGGGGGGGGGGGGGGGGCAGGGGCACAGTGCCCTCCTCACTTTTTCAAGTCCCCTAAAAGTGCCCCTTTTTCTTTCTAATAAGTGTCCTTTTTACCTTCTGATGAGTGCCCCTTTTAACCTCAGAAATTAGTGCCCCTTTTGTTTTCTGATAAATGCGACATCGGTAGATACTGGTATATATAAAGTACATATATGGGTATGTATAGAGTCCACAAAGGAGCCTTATACATATAGCTCCAAATAATCAGAGAGGCTTCATCAGTAATACATTCCCCTACTGATATCAGCACAATAGTGAGGCCGTAGAGCAGGGGGTAGGAGGGGCCCAATGCCCTAAATTATACAAGAATGAGCAGTGCTCCTAAATTATAAAAGGAACGAGGACAATTTCTTTCTAAAATTTTTCCAAAGCTCACTCGCTACGCTCGCTCGCATTTACTATTATCTTCTTATCATATTAGGAAAATCGCTGTATAATTCAACACCCGTTGCCTTCAGCGTTAGGAATAAATCTTAAATTTTTTGCTCGCTCGCTTCGCTCACTCTCAAAAGAATGATCAGGCTATTACACTCAACTGCAAAGTAGTTTTTATCTAGAACCATGTTAAAATAGAAACAATAGCGTGTCGAAAATGATCCTCGGTTGTGTATTGATCAGAATGTACCGGTATACTAATGTCTCGAAGTGATATTTTCCGCCTTGTTTCCACCCTTTGTAGGTGCCCCTTTTTGTTTGTGCCCCCCCCCCCCACTTTGAAAAACGCACCGCCGCCCCCCTGATGATGATTGAATTCAGTGCGAAATTATCATCGTTACGATAGGCTGTCTTGCCCCCCCCCCTCCCCCAATCCGAAAAACGGATCGACGCCCCTGATACCTCATACATAGATTCTTATTCACTGATTGGTCAAAACTATATCACATGACACGGCGCATCTCGATCTATCATGCGTCAGAGGGTTATGGCGTTCTATCAATTGACCTAAGGTCAAATGACAGAACGCCAAAACCCTGTGATAGAACGCGTAACCCCTCTGCGACTTTTGCACACACGTACGTACACAAAATTTGGTTCAGGTTTTAAGAGCGCTTTCGCGAGTTGTTAGGCTACGACTACGTTACTCAAAATACGCGCAGCGCGTAAGAATTCAACATGGCGAGTGACTTACCAAAGGATGAGGATGAAAAGGATGAGGTATATAAAACAAATATGGACTGCTCTGGAATCGGATGGTGTTGGAAATTATCACGCCCTCGGTGGTGTCATACCGGCCCTTATCACCCCCTTGGCTTAGCCTCAGGGGTGATAGAAGGGCCGGTATGAACACCACCTTGGGAGTGATAATTTCCACCATCACCCTCATGCGTTTGTAACAGAATCTACAGCAATTTGCACTCTTTCAAAATATAAACTTCATTTCAGTTTAAAGATAAAGTTCAGTTCTGTTCATGAGATTGAATTGTGAAAGAATTTGCCTCAAAGCAATTGGGAAAGGTTGATTATATAGCACATAAGAATTGGTGTATGTTGTAAGGTTTTCAAATCGCCAATATGATAAAAAATTGAATCAATCCTTCTGAAAGTCACATGCACTGCACATGCACAGAAATGCACAGAAAAAGGGACCCCACACAAATATGTTCGGCCCGAACATTTCAGCTGTTTCTTGTCATATTTTAAAAGTGAGGACGTTTGAAGAGCAATCCTTTTCAGGAGACATTTCTACTATGATAATCTTCCACCGGCGTGAATCCGGTTCAAGGAGTTGGGAGGGGGGGGGGGGGGGGGGGGGGGGGTATTGAGCGGAAATTTCCAAAGTTTGGGGGCACCGATAATCAAGGGCCATTTCTGGAAGAAAAAAAAGGGCACCTACAACGGGAAAAATATACCATCTCTAAACATTGGCATATATACCCTACACATTGTGATTACATTTATTGGGATTTCAATTATGTTCTAATATAATTTATCTGAGTTTGCAGTTGGGTTTGATGACCTACATATTAATATGCGAGAGAACGAAGCGAGTGAGCAATTTTCAAAGATCTGTGAGGTTGCATGGTGATCAATAACGTCTTATAAAGAGGAAAAACCCAGTTCTGAAAGGTTTTTAAACACAGTGTCGGCATGAGAGACTGAAAAGACCTCTAATAAGTAACATAACTATATCAAATACAAAAAATGAGCGAGCGTAGCGAGCGAACCTTGACGAAATTAAAGTAAAATTGCTCTAAATCGCTGTAAATTAGGGGCACAAATTATGGAGAAAGAAAAAAAAGGGGCCCTTATCAAGAACGAAAATGGCACTTAGAAGAAAATAAAAGAAGCAGGCATGTGTCATATGAAAGAAACATGTGGTATTTGTCGCACATGAATATTGGCACTTTACCAGAGGTGAAAAGGCACTTATGAGAATGGAAAAGGGCGTTTTTGAAAGGAAGTGGGGCTCTTATAATAAGGAATAAGTGTACTTCTTAGAAAGAAAAGAAGCCCGTGTCAAAATGAATTAAGGTGAAAATATCAGAGGTGTGAAGGGGCACTCATCAGATATGACAAGTGTCATTTAGCAGAAGACAGAAGGGGCACTTGTCAAATTAGAACGGGCACCTCTCAAATTTGAATAGAGGCCTTTGCCACAGGTGAAGATGCACTTATCAGATGGAAAGGGGGTAATTCTTGTATCTGAAAAGTGAGAATTAGAAAAAAGGCAGTTATTGAAAGGGATTAATAGGTACATTTTATGCAAATGGTTTAAAACGGTATTGTCGAAGGAAAGATTTTATAAGGGGTTTTATGAGAGGTGAAAAGGGAAGAGGCTCGTTTTTAGAAATAAAATAAAGGGAGCACTTATCAGAAAGAATAGGGGCAATTATAAGATTTAAAAAAGGGGCACGTGTTATAATATAACCATACATATCGAAGGGGAAGGGGCACTTCTTACAAAGGAAGAGGGATAGTTGTCAAGGAAGAAGGGGCACCTCTCAGATAATAGGCCTCTGGCAATTATCAATGGTAATAAATTCGAATTCTAAGAAGGTGGAACGGGCAGGAATCTAAAAGAAAGGGGTCACTGATCTGAAGTAAAAGGAACACATTCCCATGTAAAAAGGGGGAACTTCTAGGATAACTAAATTCCTCAAATACTGGGGACACTGTCCCCCCCCCCCCCCACCCCAAAGATGCATGATGCATGAGTTAATTTGGCAGTTGTGGGTCGGTCAAGTAGTTTCCTTATCTTCCCAATTTTGAACAATCCAAAAGATGCTGACTTACAAATGTGCTTAATGTGGTGTTGTAGGGTAAAATTTTTGTCAATGATCAAACCAAGATCACGTCCCCATTCATTACTCTTAATAGAAACATTATCAGTAACTAAATCCGGAAATGAAGTGGTGTTTCTATGTTTGGAATATATATGGACCAACTCTGATTTTCGTTCATTGAGGCAAAGCTTGTTGTTTGAGTACCAGATTTTAATGTCCTCAAGACAGTTGTGAAGTTTTTGAGCTGCTTCAGCCTTTTCATTTGGTTTTAGTGTAACATAAATCTGTGTGTCGTCAGCATACACGACATGCTGAACACCTTGGTGGGATTCAATGACTTTGGAAAATGGACTGGTATAAAGAAGAAGGAGTTGATGTATCATTCTGAATCCTGAAGGAAGACTCATGAACTTGTAGAAGATGTATTAGATTAAGATAGACTGTCATTTTGGAGAATTCTGTACAGTCCCGAGAAGTCTCCTCGTGTCCTCAGCATGACGTGAAAATATCTGAGCTTGTTTTCTACACTTTGTTTATGAATACCATGATTTATTAGGCCTACATTTTGCATTAAATGTGCATCAAATAGGCGGGGATGTAATGTCCATTTGTACCAATGGAAAACATGTTAGTAATGGACATGGATGAGAGATTTTGATATATAAAATCTGAAATATCGGGACATTCAAATCATATCTTTAGCATTTAATTGCATTTTATCAATTTTATCAATAACTGATTGATATAGAAATTATTTCTTCCTTGATGCCGCCCCTCCGCCCGCCCTTCAGTCAACACGTCGTGTAGAATTGGGGGAAATAGAAGCAGTGGTAATTACATTTTGTAAATGTATGTATTATCAGAGAGAGATAGAGAGAGAAACTTCTTTTGTCAGGAATGAGAGAGAAAGAGAGAGAGAGAGAGAGAGAGAAAAGAGTGAAGAGAGAAAGAGAAGAGAGAGAGAGAGAAAGAGAGAAAGAGAGAAAGAGAGAGAGAAAAGAGATAGAGGGTGGGGTGGTCCAATTTGGCCACGTCTTTTTAAGTCTGATTCTATTTTATAATTTTATAGCTTTATACAAAAATATATTATAATCTTTCATAAAGAAAAACTGAAATTCATCGTAATAACATTTCTCCTTTCACTTTTTGATATGCAGATGTTTTTTTTTTTTTTAGTACATGTATATTGGTAAGAAGGCCTCACAGTGATGAGTGTAAGTTCATATCATTGGAAATATAGAAGAATATTAGGAAAACATTTTCATCATGTGTTCAAGTAAAAAAAAAAAGGAAGAATATAATATCATTATTGCAGAAAAGTTGAAATTTTATGAAATAAATTTAGGGAAAGAATGAAAAAAAAAAGTTTGATGAAGAAAAAGACATTTTAAGAAAGCGGTAAAAAGGGGCTGTAATATATATGTATTTTTTATGGGGGGGGGGGGGCGGGGTGGGTTGATTTTTTAAAATTATTTTTTTTTTTTTATTTTTAGAGAGAGTTATATTCGAGTTCTTTCTTGAAAACTTGGGGCTCTGAAAAGAGATTAATTGGATTAATTGGTGAAAACAAAATCATATCAAAAATAAAATAAATAAAATCTCCATCAATGACTTTTGAAAGTCACTGGAAGTCATCGCTGTCATCAGACCATGTGAAGGTACCCCTTGAGTAGTTGTTTTGGGCTTGGCTGCTGGGACCTGGGGAGCGTTTCATGAAAGGACTTGTCGGATGTTTTTATCCGACAACTGTTATAAGCTACTGAAATCCTTGCATCTGATTGGCTGAGAGCAAATTTGTCAGTAAAAATCACTGACAAAATGCTTGATGAAACGCTCCCCAGGTCTCTCCTCCTTGGTGGGCACATCAGTGTAGTCAGCAGAGCAGCAGACTTTTTCTGGCAGGCATCCTTTTCCTCTTCTTGCATGGGCCGATTCTTGCGGGCGGGACCAGTCGGAGTGGAGGCGGCGATTGAGACCTCTCCGTGCTGTCTTCGCCGTCACTTATCCTCGTCAACATGGGTCAATGATGTCAGCAAGGTTGGCTTGCTCAACTGTCCATGTGTCAAAGAGAGGTGATTCGACATGGGGTACGGGATGGGGGGGGGGGGGGGGGAGAGGGGGATTGCTGATACTCTATTGAGCACGGGGGGGCCCGCTCCCTCAAGACTAAGAGTGGTGGCCCTAAGGAGGGGGGGGGGGGGGGGGGGAGGTCTACTCCATCCATCAAAAGAGAGCTAGCACTTTTCATAAGCCGTGTACACATGTTGACTTCGCCCTACCCCAACCGTTTCCTGGAAAATCCTGGATCCGCCTCTGAATATTTTACAGTAATAATAGTACTAAAGGGGGATGTCCTTAAGTGGTGTAATTTTCCATGGGAAATTATCCTAGGGGTAATGTTATTTGTCCAAGTTGGTGGTTTTCCTGTTGGAAGGGGGGGGGGGGGTATTATTGATAAATGTCCAAGTGTTGATTTGTTTTTTTGGTTAGTCTTTGTTTTTGGGGGGGGGGGGGGTTGTGTAGGGGGTAGTTACCCCCTTTATTATTCAAATAAATAGATGAATACAGCAAAATAACAGAATGAAAATAAAATTTGGGGTACAATTACATTCAAGAAAATTCAGTGCAATGACAATGTTGAAAAAAAAAAAAAAAAAAAAAAATGGGGATTTTTTTTTTTTTTTTTTTTTTTGGGGGGGGTAGGTGGGTGGTGGGGCACAGTACCCACAACCCCCGGTACGCCAGTGGCAGTTGATGAATAAATAAATATAAATAGAATACTAAACATCAATATATGTACCTTTCACTCCCACCAGAAGTGGGAAATTCAGCTGCAGTGGAAAGTCTTCTCACAAGTTCCCAAATCCGAAAGTGGGACCGGAACATTTTCAGAAATGGACTGCAGCGGTAAAAGCGGAAGTCATATCTCGACCAAACCAATGCGACTTCTGCAGAAGCCTTTCCACTTTTACTGCTGTAGTCCATTTCTGATTTTTTTTTTTTTTTTTTTTTTTTTTGGGGGGGGGGGGGACACAACATGATATATAAGACCACCTGGAATGATTACCAGATATCCAACAATAAAACAGATGGATCACAACAAAGATAATACTATGAATAGAAAGAATATTAATGTGAATCACATTTGTTTTATTTATAAGTTATCATAGTTAAGAAACCTCAAGATTGCTAATAAGAGTATCAATGACAATATTCCTTGATAATTAAAATGATTTTCATTACATTTCAGTTACAATTTATTTAAAAATTTTGTAACCCCCCCCCCCCCATAAAAAAACCCAGTATTTTCTCCTTCAAAGTAATTCAATTATGTTCCTGACGATACCTTATACTTTGTACTTTTGAAGAAAAAAAAAATCAGCTTGATCAGTTAATATTTTCTTTTCCATTTATAATTGACGACCAACAGAATTTATAAGTTTGTAAAGGGCCCATACCAAACAAATGCATGTTGACTTTTGTTGATTTATGATACCCTGATCATCATTCATGTTTCCAAAATATATAAATATATGTCATATTTATAATAATTTGCAGTATTTTTTTCTTCAGATTACTGGGATCCGCCCACAAAAAAAAGCTGCAAAACCAACATTCCCCTTGTGACATCAATTGTCAATCACCATCCAGAAAATATTAACATTTCAATAGATAATGCTATGTCATAGAGTCACTGTCAAGTATTTTCTCACAATGGCATGATGCAATACACCTGCAAAAGAAAGGTAAGTGAAGCTGTATTATTTTGTAGAATGCTATTGTGAGAAACTCTTGCCCATGACTATCCGACATAGCATCTATTGAAATGTTAATATTTTCTGGATGGTGATTGACATGCATTTGCTTGGCATGGGCCCCCATAAGTCATACCCTTATATCATTAGAAAACATCAATTGTTTTCAGATATTCAGCAGGTAAAACTTTCTTATGGATTTTAAAAGTGTGTCGTTCACGAGTTTGATACTGTTGTCAATTTTCTTGTGCATGCCGATGGTAAACGGATCCTTAGTGAGATACTCGCGCGTCTTTCCCAAGTAGATGCCAGGGTTGGTGCTTGTTGCTAGGGAGGACGGATGATCCTGAGTTGCGCAGACGATTCGTTCCTGTTCCACGGTTCTATTGAGGAAGACGACAATCTCCGTCAACTTTCGGACTGTATCGGCTTCGAGTTCTTCGTAAACAATCGGAAGGAATCGTCGTTGCATTTGTATCCAGCGAAGTTGCATAACTTTCCACTTGTCGATTTCTTTGTTTACGAAGCTTTGCCATTCTGTCAAGGGAGAAATGAAGGGGAATAAATCAAGCTCTAGGATTTACCTTAGGAACTTCTTAAGGGAATGTCCACTCTGATTACAAGTTGGTTTTAAAAGAAGCAGAAAAAATAAAGAAACAGGTCAGTGAAGTTTGAGCAAAATCCGATAAGAAATAAGAAAGTTATGATGAATTTTTAAAGTTGTAATCAATAGAACACAAATTGGCAACTCCGTGATGAATCTTGCAAGCTCCTCTCCCATTTTTGCCCTGTACTCCAAAAGTCATTAATTTCCATTTTCTATAAAAAAAAAAAATATTCAAACATACATGCACTTTAGATGTAATCATTGCTCATATGTCCTTATACAAAAAATAATAATTATGAAACAAATTCATTCCTTCATTAGAAACTAAGAAAACGAAAAAATTTATGAAAATCATCTGTACTGAGCAAATGGTGAGGAGCTCGCAAGATACGTCACGGAGTTGCCAATTTGTGTTTGATTGAGTACAGCTTCAAAAAATCATAACTTTCTTTTTTCTTATCGGATTTTGTTCAAACCTTCATTGATTTGTTTATATAATTTCACTCTGCTTCATTTAAAACCACGTTTTAATCAGGGTGACTTTCCCTTTAACTTTTTTTCATTGGGGGGGGGGGGTAAATTGTGTTGTTTAAATTTGCATAAAATAAATTTAAAATATAGATTGAAGACAATCATTAAAAGAAACTGACAACAAATTTTGCAATTTCTCTATGTTTCTATGTCAACTTGGCAGTTGCAAGTATCGACATCTAAAAAATTATAGAGTTCTCTTCAGAATTGAGATATGTCACTCTGTGTTTGTTTATCAAAGTTGAAACGCCTTAAATTTTGTTGTCTTCAAAGGGGTCAGTCACTTCTCTGTATCTTTGTGGTTCATGCTTGTAACCTCTGTTGACAAAAACCGGGTTTAAATATGACTGCTGTAATCATATATTACAAATTTATACATATACATGTATATGTTTACTGAACTCTACATCAAGGTGAAAGTGACTTGTGAGAAGACGTGTGAACTAGTCGGAGAAATGGAAGGGGGGGGGGTGGCCCTTTACGATCAGCAAAATACATTAATTGAAACTGATATTTTTTTATACGACTAATGCCATTGGAGCAGTAGAGGTGTCGTGGTCTAGTGGATACGTCATCGGACTGTGGATCTCATGGTTCGCAGTTCGAGTCCCGCCGCGGCACTAACGTCCTTTGGCAAGACATTAATCTACATTTGCCACTCTCCACCCAGGTATAGTAAATGGGTACCTGGTAGGAATTTATTCCTTGAATGTTTTCAGCGCCATAGGGCAGCTGGGCTAAGGCCAGCGTAATAATGGTACTTTGTAGGCGCCTTGAGCATCCCCTGGGATGGATACGTGCGCAATATAAATGTAGCTATTATTATTATTATTACTACTATTATTATTAATCATAAAGATTTATTTCTGTTGTAAAGCAAATGTAATTTCAAAGTGACAACGTCGAATATTCCGAACCTTTTGATTTAAAAAATTGGATGGCTTTTTCGGGTGAGACCTTCGAAAGGACGAGCTTTCTTCGGAAGACTTCAGCAACGAGCGCTCGATAAGGGTTCCGAATGAGCAAGATAGCGCCCTCAAACTGGTCCACGTGACCTAGCTCCGATCTATGTGACTTGACGCAGATGGTGCTCTTTCCTCCTTGTAATCTATTGTGCCTCCTTGGAATACAGAAGGAAATAATTATTAGAGAATAAACAAAATTTCATAGTTGTCCAGTTATCCAAAAATATCAGGATCTAGAATCTTCCCCCGAGAGTCTTATTATATTTTCCATTATTTACCCGCCTCAGATTGATCCATATGATTATCAAGGTTTTCTCAAGATGACCCTACAAGAGCAATTGCTAGATCAGTCAGTAACTCACGCTAATGTTGTCTTCATTTTATCAGTTCAAGATCTTATTAACCGGCAATCCAACCTTGGTAATAAAATGATTTGTGTGAAGGTAGAAAAACAAGAAAGGCAGGATTGAAAGTTTGAAAGAAATCGGATTAGGAATAATAAAGTTATGGATCTTTGAAAAATGGGATCACTACTTCTATGCGAATCTCAAATTGGCAATTTGGTGAGTCGATTGTGACATACTTGCGGACAACTCTCCCATTTGCCGTACACAAAAATATCATTAATTTGCAGTTTTCTCCGAAGCGCCTTGCTATCGGGGCTGTACTCAAAATATATTGGAGATAGCATGTTGTTATAGGTCCTCATGAGAGAAAAAGACCCTACTGAGTAACACAATTTGAAAAAAAAATAACATTTTAGTCATTTTGTGTGTTGGAGCAAATAGGGGAGATGTACGCAACTACACCACAGTGACATAACCTATTCGGCCAATTTGAAATTCCTGATTTGCATAGTGATTACAATTTTCTTATTGCTTGTCCGATTTCGTTCAAACTTTCACCAATCTGCTTCTCTGATTTTTCCTCTATCTCTAAGAGCAACTTGCCGTTAAGGTTAGATTTCCCTTCAAACTTTAGAGTCTAAAGTATTTAACGTCTGGGATGCTTTCAGTTTTTAAAACAATATTATCATGGTAACAAGGAAACATCTATTTTAAAATTCAATTCGCGATCGACGAATTTTCTGTCTATAAGGACCGTTTAAGGGTGACAAGAAAATGTGGTTCTAATTAGCAGATGGTCTTCAATTACTTTAGGACAGGTCACATGAGAAACCCTGTTTTAAAAAATGGCGTCTTTATACAGATTTACTTTTGTTTTCTTCACCCAGGGGTGTCGATCCGTGTTCATGATTTGGGGGGGGGGGGGGGAGGATGACCAGCGAGGGAGCGAAACACTGAGCGGGGTAGGGTGTGGGAGGGGGTGTCCCTCTCCCACACCAGGACTTTTTCAAAAAATCTGTCTATAAAACTTGCATTTTAGAGCATCCCAAAATGGTTTTAATGAAAAGAACGCCAATGGACGGAACCCCTTAATTGAGAATAACAATGAGAGGGAACGAATTTTTTCTTCGATGTTTTTCGCGTTGAAATTTCCTTACATTCTAATCATCAAAGAATGTAATGGTATTTCAAGATCAAACATTTTTTTTTTCCGGAGAGGGGGGGGGGCATATATACAACCCACCATCCCCCCCCCCCCCCCCCCCCCCCCCCCCCCTCTGGATCGACAGCCATGTTTTCACCGTACCTCGCTGTGCAAATTCTAAAAGCCTCTATGTCGTCCAATATACACTGCCGGTGTATATTCCAGTAGCTTTCTGAATGAGTTGACGGGTCCACGTGTTCCCGGACCGGGGCTACGAAGCTAATGCGATGAGCGGGAGCGAACCGGGGGTTCCCAACTTGATGTAGGAACATCTAGCATCTTTAGAAATTAAGTAGCATCGGGAAGAAATTAAGCTATAACGTGATGAGAGAAATGATGCACATGTACAGTGAAGGAAAATGCTGGAGTTTTTTTTTTAAATAGGAAACAAAGGTAAACTAAAGATGGACTCGTATGAAAGAAAGGACTTCACTTCGGTAAGAAAATCGAAAAGATATAATTTTCTAACACAGGAGCTTATCATGACCTAAAGACATGTCTACCTTGTCGAATAAAAAATGATTTTAAGTTAACTTTTAAAAACAAAGGTATTGTCACATTTATTTATTTCAATCCTCACTTTGTGAAATTATTTAACGATATTCAATTATATAAAAACGTTCAATTCACTACAATGCGAACACTGTGGCGCGAACAATATATGATGTGCTGCACCGTGCCAAACTATGCCACACGTTGATGACAAATGTATTGTGTATCCGTTTTAATAGCCACACTGTGCTACACAGCTTTAGAGAGAAGGTTGAGTGCTGGGAAAGTTGAAATATAATTTGTGAGCTTTGGAAGAACATCATAATAGAAATGTCCCCTGAAAAGGATTGCTCTTGAATTGCCCTCATATTCGAAATATGACGATAAAAAGCTGAAGTGTTTTGGGCCGAACGTTCATACCACTGACATGTGGGTGCAGTGACTCCAGTCCCATATACCCATTTCCATGTGCAGTGCATGTGCTTTTCAGGGAGATTGGATCAATTTCTTATCATTTTGATGATTCCGTTATACATCAATTCTTATGTAGACAAGATCAACCTTTCCCAATAGCTTTGAAACAGTTTCTTTTACAATGTAATCGCATGACCAAAACTCATACTTTATCTTTCAAACAGTGTAACCATGGCGTTTTTTATATAAAATGTTCCAAATCCTCTCCGTTCTTATAGTGTGATGACACTATGTTGTTCTGAAAGGGATCCACGTGTATTTACTTATTGTTTGTTAGTTTTGTATTATTGATTTATACCTCTTTCACAAAAGCCAAATTCATTGACTAAACTGAATTCAAATGATTTAATGTTTATGCTTTCTCTAAATTTCAAAGAATCCGTCTATCAAGTTTTAGATTAACTTCTTTAATGATCCCTCACATTTTTGTACTGTCTCGTTTTTAATTTGTTAACCTGGGGGGGGGGGGGGGTCTTTGTAATGGAATTATTGTGAAATCTGTTAATTCTTTCGTTTCAGATATGTATTTCAGGTATTGTTAAAGCGAAAAATAAAATTTCAATTTCGATTGTGTGATTGATTTTTTGTTTGTTTACCGGGAACAGATGTCCTGTAGACAGACATCACCTTTCTCCCCGCCACAGTTGTGATACTGGTCTCCTGTACATGGTATATCGCAGAGGGAGCTATCGACATAAGAAAGGAACTGTGACGTCGAAGAAACATTAGTGCAGTAGCACTCGTGTCCACGGCTCAGCGCTGCATAGGTAAATACCTGAAATGTAATGAGTTTAAAGATGACCTTCAAAAGATGAGTGATGAAAAAGATGTCGCAGTGATAAGATTAGAAATTCTTTATTATACAAAAAGATTATTTTAAACGTCTATTTTTTAGCCTGAACGACTCAGAAAGTCACTTTTTTGTTATATAATAACTTAATAAAACTATTTTTCTATTTTTTTTTCCAGAGAGCTTATGTTGTTGGTTTGAGTCCAACCCTTTCGATAAGATTCAGAAATCTATTTTGTAAAAACCTGTGTTCTACGTTGTCTTATTTTTCAGTGATATGTAATATGAATTAAAGAAACATTATTATCTATATTGATAAAAAGGCGGCTAAGTTTCTTTTAAACTTTTATTTCAACAGCGTTAATATAAAGTCTAAGGAAAATTTTGTATCACCAATGTGTAATGCTCATTTCAAACTCACCAACTGAATGCAACTATTGAGGCAAGCCTCTATCGTCATCTTATCTGCTCTCTCTTGGTAGGACAAGCTCTCCCGTAACGACCTTACTTATTACTTCCGGTTCCGGTCTTCTTCACGCATGCGCGGTAAACGCCATGTCCACGACTTGTCCATCTAATGCCATGTTTTTATTCAAAGCTGAAAATGGCAGGACAGAAATTGCACAACCGATATTTATGATAGGTACAGACACAGTTCACTACCTGCAAGAAAATAGTTCCTTAGAGCAGGGTGAGCATGGTGGCGGGGATTCCAAGATTTGTATAAGGGGGTGGGGGGGGGAGCAACAAATCTCAGAAAAATTTTCTGACAAGCAAAAGAAAAGGTCATTACACATTTTGGGGTGCTCTTTTTTTCCTTCCAAAATTCACTTCTCTGCCAAGCAAAAAAAAAAGTACCATAGATACCACAGTGTTTCAGAGTGTACCACAGTGTTCATCAGTGTACCGGTGGTCCTCAGTGCATCAGTGTTTCACAGTATATCACAATCACAGCGAATTTCAGTGTACTAGTATCACTGTTTATAACAACGTACCATGTGTATACCACAGTGTATCATTGTGTTCTACAGTGTTCTACTCCCGTGTTAACATACAGTATATTTAATATGTAAATCTAAAGGCAGTCTTCAAATCCTTTGCATTTTTTCACAATACAGTGTGTACATTATGTAATTCTCAGAGGCAACACAGTGTAACCACACTAGAGTTTAATGCCACACAATGCGAAAACAG